>NC_069449.1:12820259-12947759 GCF_026875155.1 Cherax quadricarinatus
ATATAATATGTATATATGCAAAACGACCACTGTGAAAGAATAAAGAAATTCCAAGCGCTTTCGTGACTACTCACATTATCAAGGAACAATAAAAGTAATGCATCAAGGAAGGCATATAAAGGGTCTAGACAACACCTCACTATCACATCCACAACAAAGCAACACCTGACGCGCGACTCACAAGAAATGGAACACTGCAGCAGGCCCGCTGGTTCAACTAGACAGGTCCTTCACACAACCCACGAACAAACTATTCTACCCAAGAATTAAGAATTTTAAAATTAATTATTTGTCCAATGTATTATTAAATTCTTCCCAAATTCTATTAATTATAAGTGGATCTAATTTATATAAACCAAAGGAAATATTCATATTATTGTCAAAACTGCTTTTTATGAAACAAGATTCAGTTATATTCCTGTCGATGGTTAAAATCGCTCACATGAATAAATAGAGCATTGGAATCTTGTCCAGTTCTAATGCTATATTTATGTTGTTTTAATCTTATTTCGAGACTTTTACCAATTTGACCTTAATAAACTTTATCGCAAATTTTACAAGGAATCTTACAGACACATCCGTCAGCATTTTGGGGGAATTCTTTATCAAACTTTTTTTTATTCTATCAAGAATAATATATATATATATATATATATATATATATATATATATATATATATATATATATATATATATATATATATATATATATTATATATATATATATATATATATATATATATTCTCTGAGGATGAGGGTCCCCATTCCAGCTATAGAGGTGGTACTTCCCATAATATATATTTAAAAAAAAAAAATAATATATATATATATATATATATATATATATATATATATATATATTATATATATATATATATATATATATAACATGGTAACTGTTCATCTTACTCCACTCTGTAACTCTTATACAGAACAGAGAGGCTGCGGATTCTTCAAATTTTGCTTGGAAATCAGTGACGTTTTTCCAAGAAGAGTTCCATCATCTGTTTCACAATGGTCTCTGGGGACCTCGCCGCTGGCTGTCTAGCCTGAGACAGCCCCTGGAAAAATGTAAGGAGTTTTGCATTTCGTGAAGCACTAAACCTGTAGGGGTCATGACACCAAGATATATATTATTGCATAATATATTTCAGCAGCAGCAGTAGTAGTGGTAGTAGTAGTAGTAGTAGTAGTAGTAGTAGTAGTAGTAGTAGTAGTAGTAGTAGTAGTAATAGTAGAAGTAGTAGTAGTAGTAGTAGTAGTAGCATAGTAGTGGTAGTAGAAGTAGTAGTAGTAGTAGCATAGTAGTAGTAGTAGAAGTAGTAGTAGTAGTAGTAGTAGTAGTAGTAGTTGCAGTAGTAGTAGTAGTAGTAGAAGTAGTAGTAGTAGTAGTAGTAGTAGTAGTAGTAATAGTAGTTGTAGTAGTAGTAATAGTAGTAGTAGTAGTAGTAGTAATAGTAGTAGTAGTAGTAGTAGAAGTAGTAGTAGTAGTAATAGTGTAGTAGTAGTAGTAGTTGTGGTGATGGTTGAAGGTGGTGTGTTGGTGTAGGTAGAATTTTTGCCTTCCCTACTTTTCCTGCTCCACATGTGATCTGACAATGGTCCGCGCCCGGACGGACCGGACCGTAACGCATGGTTCCTCTGCTAAGTACGGGTTACTGATGAAGTGTGAGAGTGTTGAGGAAAGAGGTCTTAGATAAACGTATGGCAATGGTTTCACATTATACCAGGCACAAGTTTTCCTCTGTATATACATGATTCTGGTTCACTGTTATTATTTGTATTGGAATAATATACAAACTGCTAACAAAAGTATAAAATAGAAGCATATATCACGTCGATTTTTCGTGGTTGACATATCTCACAAGTGAGAACTTTGTGACGTCATACAGAGTTATTTTTTCGTGTAATAAGAGTATGAAATTACTCTCGGTATATATACCCTGACTGACAACAGACGAACATTGCTGTTAGTGATTTATTCGTCTGGAAAATTGCTGGACACAGGTCTTTGTTAGGAGATGACCCATTCAGTGGTCCCATCACTTGCGGTGGTAGCGCGGCGAAGCGACGGTGTTGAGGAACACATGAAGATGGAAGTAACCGAGGGTTCCATTGTGTACCAAGTCAGTGTTGTTTGCTTCTCTGGAACAAACAGTATTGATTTGTCATTAAGAGACAATACACAGTTTATGACAGTGTAAGAACTGATAAAGTTCTTTGTGGACAACACTTCTCAATAAAATATCACAGACTTTAAACTGTCATATGAACAAAACATTCTTGTCAATATATTCTAGAGTTGATGTTCACACAACACTACTGAGTTTTGCACTGTTTCCAAGCACACAAGATGTGATAGATGGGACGGTCATGAAATCACCAGCTCAAGTGTTGCTCTGTTTTTTTTTCGGATTAGAAGAGGAGGTACAATGAGGAAAGCTGACTCGTCTGTTCATGAAGAATTAATTGGGGAATGAGAGATAAGAAAGTTTGATCCGAGGAAATGATGAAGTGCTCCAGATTCTTTGGTGAAGTCTTTCACCAGCAACACACACCCCTTCCCTTCACTCCTGTTGAAAGGTGTTAATGGAGAATCTTGGTTATGAGAATGGATCTGCCTCGCTCGTTGTGCTGATTAATAAGACATGTGCAGCACCTGGGTATCTCTACTGATGAAATTTTTCGCCTTTGCAGGGGCCTGTATCAGTGTAATACACAAGTGACTATTGTAGCGAAGCCGGTGGAAGTGGAGAGGTTTAAGGTGTTTAGCCCCTCGTCCTTAACAGGTGCTCATCTGTAGCCATGATCTATCTAAGGCAGAGGCATGAGGTGAAGCAGTTAGAGAAGAGGGTGATAAGTGGGCAAGACTCCCTAGTGGAAGTAGGTCATGCTCTTACGTACGACCTGCAGTTGGCAACAGAATTGTAGTAGCCTGTTGTTTCAAAATTCCATGGTGTTGCTGTGTAAGACACAGCTATGGGACTGAACACCCATCAAGGTTTAGGGACTGAACGTCTTATATTAAGGGTTAGGAACTGAACACCTTTTTCCACTGTCTCCGGATTGATAGTCGCTCAAATTATAGACTGGAAAAGCTTGATGTGCAGGTGATACCTTTCTTCGGTAAAGACAACCAGGTGCTACACACGTGTCTTGTTCTCCTCGATATTGTTTACCATTAAAACAATACTACTCCTTACGCTAAATGATACAACGATTTGTTTCATATAAAAAAAGAAAAATAATAATAATAATAATAATAATAATAATAATAATAATAATAATAATAATAATAATAATAATAATAATAATAATCCATGATCTATTTAATGGTGATTCGTGTCTGCAACTGATGATTCCAAGTATCTCTTCCTTTTATCTTCCTCTTGAAATAATTAGTGGTCCACGTCACCAGGTATTCCCAGTTAACACGAAGCGTGATGCAAGCTGCTGATGTTAGTGATTCTGCAGATGTACGTAATGTTTCTCACACCCTGTACACAGAGAGAGAGGTGCGACCACCAGCTTTGATGTCCCAGATGTTTTGTGTGGTTCTTCTTGCCAAGCCACTGATAACTTTTGTGATCAGACGAGGAAAGGCCTCAGGGCCATCGTCTCCGTCTTGAGTCATTACCGTCTCACTGCGCCTTCCTCATGATGGCAGCACCACTGACCGGGTCACTACATGATGAAGATCCGTGTCACTTGACGTAAAAAATAAATAAATAATATGAGAAAAGTGTGAGCGCGCTTCTGGAAAGACAGTGATGGAGTGAATGATGATGAAAGTGTTTCTTTTTCGGGCCACCCTGCCTTGGTGGGAGACGGCCGATGTGTTAATAAATAAATATGAGAAAAGTGACATGTTGTAGAGCAAGATTTCACTGGAGCAACGTTTCACTCTTCCTACAGCTTTATCAGGTGTTTATATCGAACGATACCCCAATAAAAGATTGCTTTAAGGCATGTCTTGAGTTCAATAGAGTAGTCAGTACACAATTACCACTCAACTGTACTTAAGATGATTCACCTGTCTGTGTTGGTGCTCGTGGGGGGCTCGTGAGCCTCTTGTATGCATTTCTAAGTGATGTGTGCGCGGAAATTACATTATGGGGAATATTTCGGTAATGTGGCGACCTTCGAGGAACACTCTACTGCTGCTGCTTCACGACCCGGAAAAAATCACGTATTCCCAGTGTTAAGTGCTACTTAATGTGTTAAGTGCTACTTAACACATTGTTTGGGGAAACAATTCTCTAGCTTTATAGATTCGTTAACATTAACTTATATAACCTCATCTAGTTGAACAGAGAGAATAGCCACTTCGAAAGTAGACCAAAAAGGGGCAGACCAAAAAGGAGTAAAACAAATGGGAAATATACAAAATGGGAAGTAAACCAAATGAGAGTAGATCGAAAAGTATAATTCCAAACAGTATTAGACCATATGGGAAGGAGACTAAATCGGAGTAAACCAAATGAGCGCACATTAAATGACAATAAACCTTATGGGAATGCCCCAACTGATAGTAGAATAAAAAGGAAATCGACCAAATGGGATGTTGAGAATGATTTGACAGTAGCGCTGATAGTGGTGAGGATGGTGGTGGTGGTGTGGTGGCGATGGTGGAAGTATGGTGGTGATAATGATGTTAGTGGAGAAATTAATGGTGATGATGGACACATATTTGCACATATATGCATTTACATATGAGTACACATGCAAAACTATGCCTTCGAACATGGATACATACACATAGGTGGGTACATACGTATTTACTTACATACATACATACATACATACATACATACATACATACATAATAACTAGAAAAGTACTGCAATAAATAAGGGAATACCTGACAGGAAGGAAGCAACGTGTATTGGTAGGAGTCGAGGTGTCAGAGTGGGTGCATGTGTCAAGTGGGGTTCCACAAGGGTCGGTCCTAGGTCCGGTGCTGTTTCTTGTACATGTGAATGACATGGCGGAAAGGATAGACTCAGAGGTGTCCCTGTTGGTAGACAATGTGAAGCTAATGAGGAGAATACAAGCAGACGAGGATCAGGTAAGCCTACAAGGGTATCTGGATAAGCTGCTAGCCTGGTCAGACGAATGGCTACTGGAGTTTAACACCATGAAGTGCAAAGCTATGAATCTTAGGGAAGGACAAAAAACAACGCAGACGAAATACAGCCTAACAGGTCAAAGACTGCAAAACTCACTCAAGAAAAGGATCTTGGGGTGAGCCTCATAACGAGCACATCTGAGATGCACATCAACCAAATCACTGTTGCAGCATATGGGCGCCTGGCAAACCTGAGAATAGTGTTTCGACATCTAAGTAAGGAGTCATTCACGACACTGTAAATCGTGTACGTTGGAGTATGCGGCACCAGTACAGAACCCATACCTGGTCAAAAACGTCAAGAAATTAGAGAAAGTGCAAAGGTTTGCAACAAGACTAGTCCCGGAGCTGAGGGGATTTGTCGTACGAAGAGAGATGACGAGAACTTAACCTGACAACACGGGAGGACAGGAAGGATAGTGGAGACATGGTAACGACATACAAATTACTGAGAGGAATTCACAAGGTGGATGGTGACAGAAATTTTCAGAGATGGGACACAACAACAAGGGGTCACAACTGGAAGGTGAAAACTCAGATGAGTCACAGGAACAGTATTTCTTCAGTCATAGAGTTGTCAGGAAGTGGAACAATCTGGAGAGTGATATAGTGGAGGAAGGATCGACACATAGCTTAACGATGAGGTATAATATGGTTCGTGGAGCAGGAAGAGAGTGGCCTTAGTAGCGACTAGTGAAAAGGTGGGACCAGGAGCTATGATTAGACCCCCTGCAACCACAATTAGGTGAGTACATACAATAATAACACACACATGTATATATGCAAACGTGTATATAATAATAAAAACATTCAAATCAGATGGCTAGCGCAGTGTTGTTATTGATCAATACCACTCGTTCGTTGTTACAATAGTAAATATATGCGGCTCGTAGGCTAGTACACCAAACAGGGATGAGAATGAAATTAGCTTAGAAGCTCCCACACCTCCGTATGTCCTCGGACCAAAAGTAACACACCTAGCTTTGCTGGGTGCTTGGTTCATGAAGGATTGGGTGGTCCTGTGGGTTAAGGCATCATGTGGTTCTCGCTCACAATGGTGGGCCAGTGCAACATGGGTTCGAATCCTTGGCTAGAGCAGTGTATATATATATATATATATATATATATATATATATATATATATATATATATATATATATATGTGTATATATATATATATGTGTCGTGCCGAATAGGTAAAACTTGTGATTTTGGCTTAAATAGTAATGCTCTTCTTGCCGAATAAGACAAGCGAAAATTAGTGTATGCAATAATTTCGCAAAAATCATTCTGAACCTAACGAAAAAAATGTTTTATTGTGTTTGTTCATTATTAAATTATTGTAAACTTATATAAAATATATTTAGTTGGATTAGGCTAAATTAAATTGCGCTTGTTATAATAAGGTTAGGTAAGTTTTTTAAGGTTCTTTTGGTAGAGAATTATTAATTTTTACAGAAACATAAATGAAAAAAAAAATAATTAAACGTATAAGAGAAGATTTCAGAAAGGACTTAATTTTAAATGAGTTCTTGCTAATTGACCAATTTTACCTATTCGGCACGATATATATATGCATAAATCTTCATACGCATAAATATAAAGAACTGACATATGTAAGCACACAAATGCATACAAATGCATACACACGCACACACACACACACACAGGTACATACTCACATGCATAAAAATGAAAGCGAACATACGCACATTCACACATGTACCACATTTTTATATTTTGCAGCATTGGAATTTTATGACCACCTTCCATTATAACTTTTACCTACATCGAAGTAGAGGCGGCTGGGTTTATGGATCACGGGGATACCTTTCTCGGATCGCACAGCGACCAAAGTACATCTAGTCTTGGTTTAGAAAGACACGTAAGCAAACACTATGACATATTTATTAGAAAACGTTTCGGTCCTGGGACCTTGATCACGAAATACAGCCTAACAGGTCAAAGACTGCAAAACTCACTCAAGAAAAGGATCTTGGGGTGAGCCTCATAACGAGCACATCTCCTGAGATGCACATCAACCAAATCACTGTTGCAAGGTCCCAGGACCGAAATGTTTTCTAATAAATATGTCATAGTGTTTGCTTACGTGTCTTTCTAAACCAACTTGTCGGTATTTATTGCCAAGGTTTATAACATCTAGTCTTATTTGTGGCAATCATGTTATGTACGTCTCACTCCTTTCCGGTTGTCCGAGAAATTAGCTTTTTGTTGTGTTTCTGCAGACCGTGTTATGTGACTAGCTCGTGATCGTGTCAGATGTGGTCGGTGGTAGTTGTCAAGTTTTGTTCGGGCAGAATGCAGCGTCGGGATACATTTGTCTTAGTTTCAATTAGTCACCAAAGTGAGTACGTCCTCTACATAGCCTTCCAACCTACACATTGCACAATCTGTAGTTTCCAATGACTGTTCATTCTATATTGTTAGGTTATCTGGTGCTCAGGGTTGAGCTTTAAGCTGAGTCTAAATGTTTGTGTATCAGCTTCTGATAAGGCTTGACTGGAGACTTTAGTAATGCTTAGGATTTTTCCAACACTTTATCACTCCGTGGAAATGTAAATGATCAGGTTTCATTGGTACAGTGTTTTACGCACAAGTGGGCTTTATCGAGTACATGTACAACGTCCACTCGTGGGCTAAACGTTGTACTAATAAGGCCTTCCTCGATATGTCTATTTAACCGCAGTTATACTGTTAGCGTCAATTTTGGTTGGCCACCACCTCGATGCAGTCCACAGAAAGTTCTCACTTTGTGATGTCTCGCACATGACCTGGAGCTGTCACTCACTTGACCTGGAGTCATCCAGCCTCACCATGTTTTCACAGTATCTTCCAAGGTTCCCTTGAACCGGTTGTGACTAGGCTATAACCAGTGGTGGTGTGTTCCTTTACTAGGCTATAACCAGTGGTGGTGTGCTCCTTTACTAGGCTATAACCAGTGGTGGTGTGTTCCTTTACTAGGCTATAACCAGTGGTGGTGTGTTCCTTTACTAGGCTATAACCAGTGGTGGTGTGTTCCTTTACTAGGCTATAACCAGTGGTGGTGTGTTCCTTTACTAGGCTATAGCCAGTGGTGGTGTGTTCCTTTACTAGGCTATAACCAGTGGTGGTGTGTTCCTTTACTAGGCTATAGCCAGTGGTGGTGTGTTCCTTTACTAGGCTATAACCAGTGGTGGTGTGTTCCTTTACTAGGCTATAACCAGTGGTGGTGTGTTCCTTTACTAGGCTATAACCAGTGGTGTGTGTGTTCCTTTACTAGGCTATAACCAGTGGTGGTGTGTTCCTTTACTAGGCTATAGCCAGTGTTGGTGTGTTCCTTTACTAGGCTATAACCAGTGGTGGTGTGTTCCTTTACTAGGCTATAGCCAGTGGTGGTGTGTTCCTTTACTAGGCTATAACCAGTGGTGGTGTGTTCCTTTACTAGGCTATAACCAGTGGTGGTGTGTTCCTTTACTAGGCTATAACCAGTGGTGGTGTGTTCCTTTACTAGGCTATAACCAGTGGTGGTGTGTTCCTTTACTAGGCTATAGCCAGTTGTGGTGTGGTCCTTTACTAGGCGATAACCAGTGGTGGTGTGTTCCTTTACTAGGCTATAACCAGTGCTGGTGTGTTCCTTTACTAGGCTATAGCCAGTGGTGGTGTGTTCCTTTACTAGGCTATAGCCAGTGGTGGTGTGTTCCTTTACTAGGCTATAACCAGTGGTGGTGTGTTCCTTTACTAGGCTATAGCCAGTGGTGGTGTGTTCCTTTACTAGGCTATAACCAGTTGTGGTGTGTTCTTTTACTAGGCTATAGCCAGTGGTGGTGTGTTCCTTTACTAGGCTATAATCAGTGCCGGTGTGTTCCTTTACTAGGCTATAACCAGTGGTGGTGTGTTCCTTTACTAGGCTATAACCAGTGGTGGCGTGTTCCTTTACTAGGCTATAACCAGTGGTGGTGTGTTCCTTTACTAGGCTATAACCAGTGGTTGTGTGTTCCTTTACTAGGCTATAACCAGTGGTGGTGTGTTCCTTTACTAGGCTATAACCAGTGGTGGTGTGTTCCTTTACTAGGCTATAACCAGTGGTGGTGTGTTCCTTTACTAGGTTATAACCAGTGGTGGTGTGTTCCTTTACTAGGCTATAACAGTGGTGGTGTGTTCCTTTACTAGGCTATAACCAGTGGTGGTGTGTTCCTTTACTAGGCTATAACCAGTAGTGGTGTGTTCCTTTACTAGGCTATAACCAGCGGTGGTGTGTTCCTTTACTAGGCTATAAACCAGTGGTGGTGTGTTCCTTTACTAGGCTATAACCAGTGGTGGTGTGTTCCTTTACTAGGCTATAACCAGTGGTGGTGTGTTCCTTTACTAGGCTATAACCAGTGGTGGTGTGTTCCTTTACTAGGCTATAACCAGTGGTGGTGTGTTCCTTTACTGGCTTTGATGAAGACTGACACATGAGCGAGATGTCTCATAAAGATTTGCATGATTAAGTACCTTTGTCTTATTACTTGTATTTTTTAATTAGTAATAAAATAATAATAATAACAACAACAACAACAACAACAACAACAATAATAATAATAATAATAATAATAATAATAATAATAATAATAATAATAATAATAATAATAATAATAATAATAATAATAATTATTATTATTATTATTATTATTATTATTATTATTATTATTATTATTATTATTATTTATTATTATTAATATTGTTGTTGAGCAAATGCCGCTCTGCATGCGCATGAGCGCAGACACAGACACAGACACAGACGCAGACACACACACACACACACACACACACACACACACACACACACACACACACACACACACACACACTACACACACACACACACACACACACACACAGATAAAAATAACAGAAGTAAGACAAGAGAGAGAGGGGTGGGTTGATTGCATCTTCTTGGACTGCAAGAAGGCCTTTGACACAGTTCCTCACAAGAGATTAGTGCAGAAGCTAGAGCATCAGGCGCATATAACAGGAAGGGCACTGCAATGGATCAGAGAATACCTGACAGGGAGGCAACAACGAGTCATGGTACGTAATGATGTATCACAGTGGGCACCTGTGACGAGCGGGGTCCCACAGGGGTCGGTCCTAGGACCAGTGCTATTTTGGTATATGTGAACGACATGACGGAAGGGTTAGACTCAGAAGTGTCCCTGTTTGCAGATGATGTGAAGTTAATGAGGAAAATTTAAATCTGATGAGGACCAGGCAGGACTTCAAAGAGACCTGGACAGACTGGACACCTGGTCCAGCAAATGGCTTCTCGAATTAATCCTGCCAAATGCAAAGTCATGAAGATAGGGGAAGGGCACAGAAGACCACAGACAGAGTATAGGCTAGGTGGCCAAAGACTGCAAAACCTCACTCAAGGAGAAAGATCTTGGGGTGAGTATAACACCGAGCATGTCTCCGGAAGCACACATCAATCAGATTACTCCCTGCAGCATATGGGCGCCTGGCAAACATGAGAACAGCATTCCGACAACCTTAGTAAGGAAATCATTCAAGACACTGTACACCGGGGTATGTCAGGCCCATACTGGAGTATGCAGCACCTGTTGTGAACCCGCACTTGATAAAGCACGTCAAGAAACTAGAGAAAGTACAAAGGTTTGCAACAAGGTTGGTTTCCAGAGCTAAGGGGAATGTCCTATGAAGAAAGATTAAGGAAATCGGCCTGACGACACTGGAGGACAGAAGGTCAGGGAGACATGATAACGACATATAAAATACTGCGTGGAATAGACAAGGTGGACAAGGACAGGATGTTCCAGGGAGGGGACACAGAAACAAGAGGCCACAATTGGAAGTTGAAGACACAAATGAGTCAGAGAGATAGTAGGAAGTATTTCTTCAGTCATAGATTTTGTAAGGCAGTGGAATAGCCTAGAAAAAGACGTAGTGGAGGCAGGAACCATACACAGTTTTAAGACGAGGTTTGATAAAGCTCATGGAGCGTGGAGAGAGACGGTCTAGTAGCAACCCGGTGAAGAGGCGGGGCCAGGAGCTAGGACTCGACCCCTGCAACCACAAATAGGTGAGTACAAATAGGTGAGTACACACACACACACACACACACACACACACACACACAACACACGTACACACACACACACACACACACACACACACACACACACACACACACACACACACACACACACACACACACACGGTGCACTTTTTCCACTCTCTAATCTGTGCGGAATTGCTCTCAAAATACAGGCAAGAGCACTGATTACAGGTTTCTCATTCACCAGTCTAAACTGAAATTGGAAGTTGTTGTTACCTGACTGAGTAAAACTCGAAGATTGAAGGACCTGGGAATTTCAAGATTACTAAAAGAAAAGAAGGCGGAGCTGATGAGGAAGAAGGATGTGGGTTGCCTTGGGAAAGATATTTCAACTTGTTTTAAAAGCAAACGGAAGGCGGACTTGAGGAAGAAGGTTGAATGCTCTCTGTGAAGAAATGGAAGAAAAAGTAAACAGAGTATGAAAGGAAAGCAAAGAGCAGGAGAAAAGGACAACTGCAGATGAAGAAAAGATTGAAGTCATCCAGAAAAAGCGAGGAAGTTGACTTAAATAATGTAAACCTACTGAACAAGAGTAGTCAAATTCCACTGTAAATCATATATATTTGTTAAATTTGACTTTGGAGAAAAAGAGAAACACAACCAGGAACAAAGCTTTAAATGCAGTATTTTATAGAAACTAACTGGGAATTGATAATACAGGAGACATATATGAGCAGTTATTAAGCTTCACCTGAAGCATGAAGAAGCTACAGATAGTTTGTACCATGAAAGATGCTGCGAGAACCTTGATTCAATTATCAATGTACGGAGGAAAAAATCTAAGTACATGAAAGCATTTAAAAATTGCAGATTGCGCCCTGTGGCATGCAAAGAGTGTGTTCCAATTTATTCGGTGTGTGTCACACTCCCATACAGGCTGCTTCCCAACACCAGCGAACCGTGTGCTAAGGTTTTAACGATCAAGACGGTACCCGTCGTTAAATCAGTACCTTGGTTTACTGACCAATCACAGGCAAGCCCGCCAAAGCTGTAGCAACATGCTTCACTTGCTGTAAGCATTGTCAGACTTGCCTACCTGCTGGTTGAGTACAGTGCACTCTGGCTTCTGCTTTGCCATCTGTCACCGTTGTGTATACTTATTATTCTATCTGTCCATAGTGTTCATATCTGTGTATAATGGGTGAAGGTAAATATACATTACAGTCTACTGCTGAGTTTGTTTGCTCCAACTCCCATTACGATCAGGTCTCACCGGCCATTCTTTACCTGTGTTGGATTAAGCTCAGACAGCAAGGGAATCTAAAGGAAAAGCAAGAAATTACTATCATGGTGAGGACTGAGGAGGATAGCTTAAAAGCAATTTGAAATGGACACAGCAACGTAGGCAAGGACAGGACCAAAGCTTCTTCAGCCACAGCAAAAGAAAAATGGCAATAAAGGATCAAGTTCTGTACTAATAATGAGGTAAGGAGGAAGAGCAATAACAGAATATGATAAGGAGATTCACAGATTTCGCAGTGTTTTTACAAATGAAGAAGGAAGAAATGGAGCAGAGTATAAATCATATTTTCCTGTCCAATATTGAAGCACCTAATAAGGAACCGAGGGGTGAGTGAAGGGACTACTGATGCAGTTTAATACATCAGAAGACGCAAAGTCTGATGAAATATCACCAGGAATGTTGCAAACCTTGGTAACAGATACCGACAAATTGGTTTAAAATATACTTGAGCAAACATTAAGACATATTAGAAAACGTTTCAGTCATGGGACATTGATCACTTCTAACACATAAAGGTTAAAATAACAGTATACATAGGCGGAGAGTGGTGTATGACACATAGTGACCTTAAAAATGGCATATTGGGATGAAGACAGGTAGACAATGAGGTCATGTGACGCCTTTGTTGTTAGGTTGATGGTCCTTTGCTTGATTATCATATTATGCTAATGCTTTCGAAATTTTGTAGTTTGCAGTATTATGTTCTATGGCGTCGGTGACGGTGATTAGCGAGGCTTCCAGACGTCGTTGGTGTCTAAGATCTTGTTTGGTGAGGACGAGTTGTGTCTCATTCCAATTCATCAAATGTCCCTTTGGACACCACGACAATCATACTCAACTATCTTCGGTCTGTATTAACAGCTGAACACTCCAACATTTCCAGGCCAAAAAATTTATTTTCAGGGCTTGATACCGATTTAAGTCTACTTCTCAGTTACCTGCTCAGGGAAGTGGTAAGTCAGTTTCAAGTTCAGGAAATCAGGGAACAGGCAGAAAAAACCCAGCTCCCAAGGAATAAGGGACCCAGCCTACCCCGAGAGGGCATGATACCTTTAAAGTTTATAATTGTATTTACTGTAATAAAAATGGCCACCTGCAGTAATATTGCAGAGAGAGATGCTTAAGGACTTTTTATTGCACAGGCCTCTCAAGTACACCAGCTGCACATGCTGTAGCTAGTATTGCAGTTTTACCCCAAAGTACACAAGGAAGTCCAGATCCTCGGATGAAGGCCTCTTCAAGTAAGTCCACAGTGGCCTTGCACCAAAATGAAGGTAGGGTAGAAAGTGTTATGTCTTTAAATACGGATGTAGTACTGTCACTTTGTTACAAAAGATTACATTACCAGCATGAGAAGATACCTACACTGGGTTAGACATTTTTACTCAAGGTATTACGGGATCCACGGGATTGTGGGTGGAGTCTGAGCACCAGCCTGGTTACCTGCCTGTAGATATTATTGAAGATTTACCTTTTACAGGTGTTGACCTTCTATTAGGCAACAATGTTGACAATTGGGCTTGGGGAACCTGTTCACTGAGTGACCTGCAGGAGACTCGGAGCAGTGATGAACCGACCCAGGTGAAACCCTGTTTGTGGGGGAGGAGCGAAGTCTCCATGCTGGCATAGGAGTGAATACCCTGACTCTGAAACAGCTAGTTGAGGCCCAGGGATGTTGTAACACCCCGAAAGCTATTCAGTTGACAGCTGCTACGGAAACAGTGGTTCCCACATTTAACAAATGTTTATTTTGCAGAGTAGAATTAATGAGGAAAACTCTCTCTGTAAGAAAATATGCGACCAAGTGGAAATGTCAGAGCCATTTGAGGATCAGGTTCTGACTTTTTTACATATTCCCAAAGGAGGACATTCAAGTGTTGAGAAGGGAAAGTTGGATAATCAGTGTTTACTAATCACTTACTTTCCTAACAGGTTACCAGAGTCTATACCCTTTCTTAAAATTTGTATGTGTGTGTGTGTGTGTGTGTGTGTGTGTGTGTGTGTTTTAAGATTTTTTGTGATTTTTTTTTTTTGCCATTTAGGCTTTACTAAAGTTCAAACCAATCAGAAGTCAAATTTTATAAAATATTTTCATGTAGTTTTGGGAGATTCGAATATAAGAGTGAATTTACCACTATCTATCACTCCAAGAGTCAGAGGGAATTAGAGTGGTTTCCCCAGTCTCTCAGGATAATGCTACATGTGTGTTGTACCCAGTAGCAGATGGACTGAGATAAGGATATACCCCTTTTTTTATTTGCCATGCAGAGAATCACTCTGTAATCATTGAGGGTGAGGGTGAGGATGGTAATGCTTTCCCTTCGGAGCTTCTTAATTTCAGAGACTGTTTGACCAGGATGACACTGGGACCGTGACGGGGTGCTACATACTCTGGAGGCTGGAGACGAAGTGTTGGCACTGAAGCCGATTCCTGAGAATGTTTTGCTACCATGGCGCGGTGACTTGTACCTCATGGTGGATAAGGTCTTTGACAAAAATAATAAAATCCACACACCCGATCAGAAAAAGACTGAATGTACTGTGTACAGTAACAGGTTAAATGGCTTAAAGACGTATCAGAAATATGGAATGATCAGCGTTGCTGTGAAAGGTAAAATTGTACAAAATTTTAGAATAGGTAGGTGTGACTTTACTGAGAAAAGGGTTAGGGAGTTGGCTCAGCCGCTGTGGAACTTTGCAAATGTGTTTTGGGAAGTTGGTATACGGGGCTAGTTAAATCCCCATGAGTAATATATAAGGGAAGCTGAGCAAATTCAACAGTCCCTGTGTGGAATGTATTTAAGTGACAAGAGGTGTTTGAAGGAAAAGGTGAAGTTTTCCAAGATATTTTGACTGTACTCAGCGAGGGTCAGTAGACATTGCTTTACACGAGCCTCACACTAGATGGCACCCTGAGCATGTGCACTGACTGCTACGTGGTAAATTTAATAACTAAGGCTGGAAGGTTTCCTCTTAGGAAGAATGTCACTGATGCACTAGATGCAAAATTTGTGAGTAAAATGGGGCAGGGTTATTTGATTTCTACTCTTAATACTTGAAATCTGTGTGTGATATGTAATTTCTTTTTTCTTTTATAAATTTGGTTTACACAGTCTAGGTTTTACAAAGTGATACTGGTGTTGGCGCTGCATTGTTGCAAGAAGCAGCAGGACAATTATTGCCAGTAAGCTATTTTTCGGCGAAACTTAAAAGTCAGCAAAGAAATTATGCCGCCATAGAAGAGGTTCTTGCTTTTGTGTTGGCTGTGCAACATTTTTTTCAGTGTAGTCATCACAATCCTATATTTCCTTCACCTGACGAGGAACCACAATCAAAGACGCACTTTCGGTGATTTGTTATGTGAAGATAACAGAGAATAAGGGTGCTAATGCATTGCCTCGTGTGTAAAATGTAAATAACGTAGTGTATAGATCACTAATCTGATTTTCTTTTACAGCCATATACAGTGGACGAGTAGATGGCATCTCTGGCCACCTAGAGGATCGAAGCAAGTTGAGCTAGTGGTAAGGGTATCATATTTCCCACTTGTGTGTGTGTGTGTGTGTGTGTGTGTGTGTGTGTGTGTGTGTGTGTGTGTGTGGTGTGTGTGTGTGTGTGTGTGTGTTTTGGTGGCAGTCACGTCAGTTTACATATTTTAGGTGATGGCTGGTATGCCACACTTGTGTTTTATATTAGTGTTTTATATTGCTTTTGGACTTTGAGATGCTGGCAGTGATGCCTTACCATTTTTGGTAAGGCATCACTGCCATCCTGAGTGTTTTGGGTGTTGTGTTTCTCCAGGGCCCACTTTGGGAGCCCTGACTCCAGGGTTCCTTGGAATGACACTGTAGGTGAAGACCTGGGAGGCTCACCTTCTGAGGGTCATTAGTGATGACTCCAGTGTTTTCTTTATGGTCACAGTTCTACCAACAATATTTATATGTGACTACCCAGGTTTTGGAGTTCGATACTTTTCCCTCCTGTGCTCTCGTATTTCTCCCAGAGGCGTAATATTCAGTGTAATATTTAATATGTGCAATTATATTTGCATTATTTCTGGAGACTTGTTAATGTTCATTTTTTTATGAAAAGTTACTTATATTTTATGCCTGTTTTTGCAACATCAACTGTATATATTGTAAGTTGAGATTTGTACTAATGTACAGTAATGATGTTTAAAGAGATAAAGATTTTCTGAATTATTTTTTTGTACTGCTGTAAACCAAATTCATTTTGTGTGGTTATGTGGAAATATGTCGTACAGAGGTAGCCGAGTCAGTTGTATATAAGATTGTATGGTGTATAGGTAATGTGCATCAAGGTAATATACATTTTCCTGGTATTAGGTTTGTCTCAGAGTATAGTTATAATGATTGTAGACTTATTTGGCATAAAACTTGACCACTTTTACATGTTTGCACGTTAGCTGTGCTGATATTGTGAGATTAATGGATAGTTTGTGGTTATAAATTTCTTTTTTATTTTTTGTATTTGTGAAAGAAGAGTGCATCAAGACAAGTAAGGTAAGGATGAGTACTTGTTGCAATGATGCAGTTTTCTTATTTTTGGTGATGATAATTTCTGTTTCACCACACCTTAGATTAATTTCCTTTGTTACTTTTTTTTTGACTAGTTTCATCCGATTGGATACAGCTAGCTGAGTGAGACCTTTGGTCTGGTGGTGGGGATATTATGCAAGTTTCTGCACTGTTGTATATGTCAGTGTGGAAGACACTTTTGTGGAAGGTATAGTGGGAAAGTTTGAAGTGCTTGGTGTAAAGTAATGCAGTAAAGCAATGCTGAAAAACGGTACGTCAACACGCAAGAACAGTACAGTAACTTAAAATAAATACAGTAATACAGAAGAAAATTACTACTGCAACATGCAAGGACTCCATACTAACACGTAAATATTAGTGTATGCGTATTGCCTGCTGATTATATTAAGCAATGAATATGTTAAAATTGTGACTGATCGAGTGACGGAAAAGACAAAATATAAGTAATGAAGAACTGGCTAGAAAAGTAACTCATAATAGCAATAGAACTACACAAAACAGCAGTCATGAAACATAAAACAATACATGTACATGGCCAGATTGAACACACACCAGTAATCCATTATTGTACAGAGGTTGACATCCCACAAACATCCACACAGTAATACATTTTGTCCAGAGTTAGCATCTCATACATAACCACACAGTAATTCAACTTTTATCAGAGTTGACTCTTCCAACATCCACACCAGTAATCCCTTTGTCCAGAGGTTGACTCTCCCAACATCCACACCAGTAATCCCTTTTGTCCAGAGGTTGACTCTCCCAACATCCACACCAGTAATCCCTTTTGTCCAGAGGTTGACTCTCCCAACATCCACACCAGTAATCCCTTTTGTCCAGAGGTTGACTCTCCCAACATCCACACCAGTAATCCCTTTTGTCCAGAGGTTGACTCTCCCAACATCCACACCAGTAATCCCTTTTGTCCAGAGGTTGACTCTCCCAACATCCACACCAGTAATCCCTTTTGTCCAGAGGTTGACTCTCCCAACATCCACACCAGTAATCCCTTTTGTCCAGAGGTTGACTCTCCCAACATCCACACCAGTAATCCCTTTTGTCCAGAGGTTGACTCTCCCAACATCCACACCAGTAATCCCTTTTGTCCAGAGGTTGACTCTCCCAGTTTGTAGACCTTATTTTCTTTCCCTAGTTTTTTTTTTTTTTTGTGTGTGTGTGTTTGTGAATATTTTTCTCAATATACTGAAGTTGAGAGAAGTGAAGACATGACAAATTAAAAAGTGATATAGAGACCGATTATGTAATAATTCATAAGAATATTTTCTTGTTACATCCAGTACAAGATTCTCTCAATTGTTACTCCCTTATATCTTCATATTTATCATTAAGAATATCTACAAAATACTGTATAACAGCATTCTACATCTGGATTATTCTGAATTTTATTAAAATATATAATATAATTTAAATACAAACTGTAAACCAAATATAACTATACATCACTAAAAACACTGCAAAATCACAGTCATTACTTTAAATCACAAATCATCACCGCAAATCGTAGATCATAACTATACATCACAAATCATCACCACCCTTGTAGCTTTATTAACAAGTAGGAGGTAATTTATCTCGAATTTTTAATAGTCTGGGGAACCAGAAGGTCCCTCAGACTTACACTCTAATATACATAAGGAGAGGTGTGGTCTCATGACGTCTGTGTGAGAAAGTACACATATGTGCATGAGAATGTTTGCACACATGTGAGTGACACAGGGTTGGATATTAAGTATTATACGTGTGCTGGGGAAATTGATGTTTATATATATTCTAGAGGTCTGGTCTCAGACGGGGCCTCGGGGGCGTTGACCCCCGAAATTCTCTCCATGTATATTATCCACAGTGGAACGAGAGAATTGTGTGTGTGTGTGTGTGTGTTGTGTGTGTGTGGTGTTTATTGTGGTTGTTTGGGGAGTGTGTGTGGTCGTGGTGTCGTTGTGATCATTTGTGATTCGCTTACCTGTGGAGTTCATTGTCTTGCTGTAAGAAATGATAAATTTCACAAAAACAAGGTACCTTTTTAACTGATTGGGGAACATAACGAACAACAGTGAAAAAAAACGTCCAATAAGTTTAAGTTTCGTAGGAAACAAACCCACATCAACGTTGAACACGTTAACACCAGACATACAAGCCATTTGATTGTATTTGTGCAATTCGCATTTACCTGTGGACGTTCATTGTCTTGCATGTAGAAAATGATGAATTTCAACAAAAAAGAAAGCTGATAACTTTTTTGTAACAGGTTTCTTGGTGGGAAGACAGAGTCAAACACAAACACACATCAATACACGATAAAACGTTCACACATACACTTATAAAGATGCGTTAGTGAAAACAAAACAAAAATTAACTTGAACACTTAATGAAACACAAATACAAGTCCAAGATTTTGACTAAGTAACCTCACCTTGGTGGCCGAGTTGGGAGGCAGCTTGGTGTCGTCTAGCTGACTACTGTTCCAGGCTGTCTTGGTGGGTGTAATTACAGGACGCAGTTTTCTGTGTGTCCCCTCCTGTAATTCCACCCACCTGGACAGTCTCGGCAGTAGACCAGCTAGACAAGACCAAGTTACCATCCAACAAGTTCACTGGGGAGGGCCAACACATACACAACACACAACACAACCACCCACCCAACAACCCACCAACCCAACCACCCACCCAACAACCCACCAACCCACCCAACAACCCCCCCCCCCACCTGGGAAAGTGAGGAAGGGAGTTCATCTGAGGGGACACAGGTGGACTTCTCGACACACGGAACTAGGGAAAGCACCAAAACAACCGGGAGTGGGAAGTGTGGAAGGGTCGACAACCGGGGGCCCACGGATGGAGACCTGGAAACATAAACCACACCTGACTATGACCACAATTCACAAGAACCTCACCTCACTATGACCACAATTCAACATAACCTCATCTCACTATGATCCACACCTCACTATGACCACACCTCACCATGATCCAAAATACACACCCACAAACCCAACCACCCCCCAACCCACCCAACCCCCCGCCCACCGGGGGAAAAGGGGGAAGGGATTTCATCTGAGGGGACACAGGGGACTCTGGACACACGGAATAGGGAAAGCCCCAAAACAACCGGGGGGGGGGAAAGTGTTAAAAGGGTCGACATCCGGGGGCCCACGGGTGGAGCCCTGGAAACACAAACCCACCTGTTTTCCCCACAATTCCCCAGGACCTCACCTCCATGACTACAATTAAATAACCTCACCTCACTATGACCACACCTAACATGCCCAAAAACCCCCAAACCCCCTCCCCAACCCACCCCCCCCCAAACCCCCCCCAACCCCCCCGCCCATCGGGGGAAAGGGGGAAGGGAGTTCTCTCGGGGGACAGGTTGGACTTCCGACACACGGAACAGGGAAAGCACCAAAAAACCGGGAGTGGGGAAGTGGGGAAGGGTCAAATTTGGGGGCCCACGGATGGAGCCTGGAAATAAACCACACCCTGACTATGCCCACATTACAAGAACCCTCACCTCACTTGACCACAATTCAATAACCTCACTCACTATGCACACCTCACTATCCCAAAACCCCACCTATCACAAACCCCCCACCACCCACCAAACCCACAAACCCCACCCAACCACCGCCACCTGGGAAAGTGAGGAAGGGGTTCACGGGGGAAAAGGGTGGACTTCCGGAACACAGGAACTAGGGAAAGCCCCAAAATAAGGGGGAGGGGGAAAGTGTGGAAGGGTCGATCCGGGGGCCCCACGGATGAAGACCTGGAAACATAAAACCACCCCTACATGACCACACTTGTCTATAACAGAGAGCATTTGTCTGTAACCTCACCTATGCCCTCGCCTCACTTGCCCCTTACAAAGACCCCCTTCACCAAAGACCTCACCTCACTATGACGAACTTAGTACCCATCCACACCTGGGATTTTATCGAGGGGAACGAGGGACTTCTGGACCGGAACTGGGGAAAAAACGCCAAAACCCCGGGAAAAGGGAAAAGTTGGAAGAGTTGAAATCCGGAGGCGCCACATGACGCCTATGACCACCCCCCCCCTCACAGACCCACCCCAAGACCTCTCTTCATATGACCAAACCTCACCCTGATCCACACCCGGATTATTGGGGGAACAGAAAGGGTTTCTGGGTAAAGGAACTAGGGAAAGCACCTAAATAACCGGGAAATGGGAAAATGTGGACGCCCACGAGGGGACCCGGGGAAAAAGAGGCCCCACGTAACTATGCCTATACCCCATCAGTGACCACGTTAATGAATATCATTTAACCTATAAAGCAGTTTAAATACAAAACCTGTGACACTTTACGTTGATTTATCATTCAGGTGTGGTCATGGAAAGGTGAGGTCTTAGTCAGGTGAGGTCATGGAAAGGTGAGGTCTTAGTCAGGTGAGGTCATGGAAAGGTGAGGTCTTAGTCAGGTGTGGTCATGGAAAGGTGAGGTCTTAGTCAGGTGAGGTCATGGAAAGGTGAGGTCTTAGTCAGGTGAGGTTATGGAAAGGTGAGGCCTTAGTCAGGTGTGGTCATGGATAGATGAGGTCTTAATCAGGTATGGTCATGCATAGGTGAGGTCTTAGTCAGGTGTGGTAATGGATAGATGAGGTCTTAATCAGGTGTCGTCATGCATAGGTGAGGTCTTAGGTGTGGTCATGGATAGGTGAGGTGTTAGTCAGGTGTGGTCATGGATAATTGAGGTCTTTGTCAGGTGTGGTCATGGATAGATAAGATTTTAGGTGTCGTCATGGATAGGTGAGGTCTTAGTCAGGTGTGGTCATGGATAGGTGTGGCCTTAGTCAGGTGTGGTCATGGATAGGCAAGGTCTTAGTCAGGTGTGGTCATGGATAGGTAAGGTCTTAGTCAGGTGTGGTCATGGATAGGTAAGGTCTTAGTCAGGTGTGGTCATGGATAGGTAAGGTCTTAGTCAGGTGTGGTCATGGATAGGTAAGGTCTTAATCAGGTGTGGTCATCGATAGGCAAGGTCTTAGTCAGGTGTGGTCATGGATAGGTAAGGTCTTAGTCAGGTGTGGTCATGGATAGGTAAGGTCTTAGTCAGGTGTGGTCATGATAGGTAAGGTCTTAGTCAGGTGTGGTCATGGATAGGTAAGGTCTTAGTCAGGTGTGGTCATGGATAGGTAAGGTCTTTATCAGGTGTGGTCATGGATAGGTAAGGTCTTAGTCAGGTGTGGTCATGGATAGGTAAGGTCTTAGTCAGGTGTGGTCATGGATAGGTAAGGTCTTAGTAAGGTGTGGTCATGGATAGGTAAGGTCTTAGTCAGGTGTGGTCATGGATAGGTAAGGTCTTAGTCAGGTGTGGTCATGGATAGGTAAGGTCTTAGTCAGGTGTGGTCATGGATAGGTAAGGTCTTAGTCAGGTGTGGTCATGGATAGGTAAGGTCTTAGTCAGGTGTGGTCATGGATAGGTAAGGTCTTAGTCAGGTGTGGTCATGGTTAGGTGAGGTCTTAGTCAGGTGTGGTCATGGATAGGTGAGGTCTTAGTCAGGTGTGGTCTGGATAGGTAAGGTCTTAGTCAGGTGTGGTCATGGATAGGTAAGGTCTTAGTCAGGTGTGGTCATGGATAGGTAAGGTTTTAGTCAGGTGTGGTCATGGATAGGTAAGGTCTTAGTCAGGTGTGGTCATTGATAGGTAAGGTCTTAGTCAGGTGTGGTCATGGATAGGTAAGGTCTTAGTCAGGTGTGGTCAAAGGTGAGGCTGGCTGAAATTTATCTGTGCAGTCACTTCACAAATAATGGGAAATAATAATAATAATAATAATAATAATAATAATAATAATAATAATAATAATAATAATATAATAATAATAATAATAATAATGATAATAATAATAATAATAATAATAATAATAATAATAATAATAATAATAATAATAATAATAATAATAATAATAATTAATAATAATAATAATGATAATAATAATAATAATAATAATAATAATAATAATAATAATAATATAATAATAATAATAATAATAATATAATAAGTATCAGTATAATTAGAAGAGGGAGAAGAAAAGGAAGATCAAGAGGGTGGAGTTCAATGAAGATAGTGAAAATAGAGGAAACATTATGAAGCAGCAACTCACTGAATGTTTGTAGACAATAACTGTCCTGTATTTCCCATTATATTTCTACCATCATCTGAGTTTGTAGTTCACACTTGTAGTTTACCATAAACCATCACATGGAAGAGAAGAACTGGTCACTAGTGCTTCAAGGTGGGTGCCAACAGTGCCAGAAGCTAGGCCAACACTGCTCGGTGGTGCAGTGATCAGCACAGCTGCTTTAATTAAAGCAACAGACTCGGGTTCGACTCCCGGTGGAGTCTTTGATTTTTTCTTTTTGTCATAGTGACTTAATTTTAGTCTGATGTGAAACTTTCAACACTATCCACGTAGATTATTATTATTTTACAGGAATGTGTTAAACTGGTGTTGTGCCTGTGATATCGCAGACATTTATCTCTTCATCAGCATGAGTGATGCTCCATTAAAGGAAAATTTATATCATGAGTATCTTGTAACATACGTTTGTTCAATATTGGTCTTTTATGTTTGTTCACTGTTAGAACTCAGTCTGAATAAAATTGAATAAAATTATCATTTGTCCAACTCTGTTAACTCAATGTGGAAACATAAACCACACCTCACTATGACCTCACCTCAATATGACCTCACATCACTATGACCTCACCTCACTATCGCCACAATTCACCATGAACTCACCTCACTATGACCTCACCTCACCATGATCCACACCTGGGAGTTCATCTGAGGGAACACAGATGGACTTCTACACACACAGAACTAGGAACGGCACCAAAATAACCGGAAGTGGGAAGTGTTGAAGGGTTGACATCCGGGGGCCCACGGATGGAGACCTGGAAACATAAACCACACCTGACGATGACCACATCTAACTATGACCACTGCTCACTATGACCTGTAATTATGACCACACCTCACCTCACTATGACCACACCTCACTATGACCTCACCTACCTATGACCACACCTGGTGAAGACACTTCTCCAGTTTAAAGGTATTTCCAATAGACAACCTTCATAGAAAAGAAATGAAGGAAAAATTAATGATATGGGAAAGTGTCTTGATGGAAGAGGTCATAGTTAGGTTATAGTGTGATTGAGAGTGATGGTTCTTGAGAAATTTTAAGTATAACATGAATACCATTCTGGGAGACACTGTTGTGGAAGATGGAGGAAAGAACTGGATCCAGTAAAGAATTTACGTTTAAGAATATTTTTATTTCCTGTTTATTTCCTGTGCAGTAGATAAAAGATGTAAGAGAGGGACGAGAGAAATACATGTGTTGTGGTTATCGTGTGTGTGTGTGTGTGTGTCTGTCTGTCTGTGTGTGTGTGTGCGTGTGTGTGTGTGTGTGTGTCTGTGTCTGTGTGTCTGTGTGTGTGATTGTATTTGTGTAATTTCGCATTTACCTGTGGACGTTTCAGTGTCTTGCATATAAGAAAATGATAAATTTCAACAAAAAAGAAAGCTGATAACTTTTTTGTAACAGGTTTCTTGGTGGGAAGACAGAGTCAAACACAAACACACATCAATACACGATAAAACGTTCACACATACACTTATAAAGATGCGTTAGTGAAAACAAAACAAAAATTAACTTGAACACATAATGAAACACAAATAGAAGTCCAAGATTTTGACTAAGTAACCTCACCTTGGTGGCCGAGTTGGGAGGCAGCTTGGTGTCGTCTAGCTGACTACTGTTCCAGGCTGTCTTGGTGGGTGTAATTACAGGACGCAGTTTTCTGTGTGTCCCCTCCTGTAATTCCACCCACCTGGACAGTCTCGACAGTGGACCACCTAGACAAGACCAAGTTACCATCCAACAAGTTCGCTGGGGAGGGGCCAACACATACACAACACACACAAACACACACACCAGCCCAACAACCCACCCGACCACCCGCCCACCTGGGAAAGTGAGGAAGAGAGTTCATCTGAGGGGACACAGGTGGACTTCTGGACACACGGAACTAGGGAAAGCACCAAAACAACCGGGAGTGGGAAGTGTGGAAGGGTCGACATCCGGGGGCCCACGGATGGAGACCTGGAAACATAAACCACACCTGACAATGACCACAATTCACCAGGACCTCACCTCACTATGACTACAATTCAACATAACCTCACCTCACTATCACCACACCTCACCATGATCCAAAACACACACCCACCTACCCAACCACCCACCAACCCACCCAACCACCCGCCCACCTGGAAAAGTGAGGAAGGGAGTTCATCTGAGGGGACACAGGTGGACTTCTGGACACACGGAACTAGGGAAAGCACCAAAACAACCGGGAGTGGGAAGTGTAAAAGGGTTGACATCCGGGGGCCCACGGATGGAGACCTGGAAACATAAACCACACATGACTATGTCACCATGACCATACCTCACTATGACCTCACCTCACTATGACCACAATTCAACATAACCTCATCTCACTATGACCACACCTCACCATGATCCACAACACGCACGCATACACCCTCCTACCCAACCACCCAAGGAACCACCCTCCCACCTGGGAAAGTGAGGAAGGGAGTTCATCTGAGGGGACACAGGTGGACTTCTGGACACACGAAACTAGGGAAAGCACTAAAACAACCGCGAGTGGGAAGTGTAGAAAGGTCGACATCCGGTGGCCCACGGATGGAGACCTGGAAACATAAACGACACATGACTATGACCACAATTCACCATGACCATACCTCACTATGACCTCACCTCACTATGGCCACAATTCAAGATAACCTCATCTCACTATGGCCACACCTCACCATGATCCACAACACACACCCACGCACGCATAAACCCTCCTACCCAACCACCCACCAACCAACCCAACCACCCGCCCACCTGGGAAAGTGAGGAAGGGAGTTCATCTGAGGTGACACAAGTGGACTTCTGGACACACGAAACTAGGGAAAGCACCAAAACAACCGGGAGTGGGAAGTATGGAAGGGTTGACATCCGGGGGCCCACGGATAGAGACCTGGATACAGAAACCACACCTGACTAGACCACACTTGTCTATAACCTCACCTATGACCTAGCCTCACTATGACCATACCTGACTATGACCAAAGCTTACTATGACCTCGCCTAACTATGACCTCGCCTAACTATGACCACCCTTCACTGATGACCTCACCTCACTATGACCACACCTTAGTATCATCGACACCTGGGAGTTTATCTGAGGGGACACAGATGAACTTCTGCAGACACGGAACTAGGAAAAACGCCAAACAACCGGAAATGAACTATGAACAGGAATGTGTGATTCATATACAATTTTAGCAGAATAAACTACTCAAGAACCAGCTGGACAAGCACTTTACAATCATTGGATTCTGTAACATATATCTGTCAGTAAAAATTTCCTTATAAAATGTGAAAATAAGTTAATGACCAGCAATGTATGGGGTATGGCGAGGAAAGACTCCACTCATCCACCCACTAGACTCACAATAAGTTCGCATTAAACCCATACGGACCGTCATATGGGGCATTCTGAAGTCAAAGAAATCCTGTTTATTCAGCAGCTGCATCTGGGTCATTATTTGAAAACGAGACAAAGAAGTCAATAATAGCAATCAATAGTGGTATGGCAATATTGTCACACTGCAGCTGATAACCACACGTGCACTATGTGTCTTTATGAAATATCACAAGTACACAGCTCCGTCAGTGACAGTGGAATAAAGAGAGTAGTTACCACAACTTCAGTACAGTAATTATAGCCCAAGTCTTCCATCCAGCTTCAACTCCGGTAAATTTCATAACATTTTTGGTACAGACCTGCAATCAACTTCGACAACTTCCACTAGTGAGAGGGGCTGGATTTGAGAGGGACCTGACTTCTCAACATCTGAGTTCTTACCTCTCCTAGTGGCCTACGTCTCACCTCTTGGCGCTATAAAAAGCTCCATCCTGTCACTTCTTCTCCATATTGTTTCATACTATGGAACAATGCTCTTCTCCAGACTGAGGGACTGACCACCTCAAAACTTTAAGGGTGATGGACTGATTACATCGTCTTCAAGTATCTTCTGCTTCTATCAACTTTTCTGTACTTGACTGAAGAAGCCTACTGTGTAGGCGAAACGTTTCACAATAAAGATACCTAACTGTTGCATATGTGTCTTACCTAACAACCTGTCGGTATTTTATACCATTTTAATGTTCAATATGGTCCCCTCAAGGGAGGTGCCATGACGCTGGTGAGGGGCTCTTAATCTAGGGAATTGGGTCTGTGCTTCGGTGCCCTGAATTGAGCATGAATACCTTCCATACCCCCCAACATACGCTGTATAATCCTACTGGTTTAGCGCTCCCCATAATTATAGTTATAATTCCAATATGGTATGATATGCTTTTCTATTCATGCCAACAGAGGCCGGAGGGAGTGCAGGGTGGTGAGAGAGCTTTCTGATTTTCTATCCTTGACTAATACACTTAGATAATAGATGATAATTCTTAATCTAGGAAGAAGCAGATGTTTCTTCTCTTGTCTTTCCGACGTACTCTCTTCATCTCTTTCTTCTACCTACCTTCCCTCAATTCCTCCCTTCCTTCTTTCCTCTCTCTCTCTCTGCCAAGAGAGAGGGGAATTATTATCTCTCTGCATACATAGGTACACAGCAGAATTACTCTTGTTTTTTTACGTTCACACACGTTCTTATGCTGTCACTGGAACAGCAATGTTGAGTAAATACGAGGAATAGATGACACATATATATTGTTGATATCTTTATTAGTCCCAACGTTTCGCCCACACAGACGGCTTTATCATGCTTGAAACCCATCACAACAAACTGTGTATAGATTAACCCGTAATAAAGACAAGTTGCTAACGGATCCTTAATTTCCAGAATTTATCAATCGAAGTCTCCCAAACACCCGCTGGAATAAATTATCCCCATGACCGAGCACTCATTCAAGATTAATGCAGATTTTGTATTTAAATTGCGGGTGAATGGAGAGCCGAACTGTGAGCCGTGTTTGAGTGAGGACAAAGTGAAGGAGGTAATGAGAGGATGGTCACAAACTGTAGGATTTACACAGCACTGTGACTAATGTTGTCATCTAGCGCTCTTGTCAATAAATAGATATAAACAATAACAAAAATTTGCATAAGACAAATTCACTAATACAAGATATATAGAATAATACACACTAGTACACGGTATATACACCCATGTATAAGACGTCACGCGAAATGAACAGTAACAGAGACTTACATAAATTATATACATTAATATTTAGCAAACACATTAGAAATAAATTCAGTCCGAGGAAGTTTGAATAACCAGGTAAAGTGTAGTAACAACGAGAAGAAAATCTGACGTAAAGGGGAATTAAACGAAATGTTTACGGATATGAGAATTAGAAAAACAAATAATTAAAAGCTGTTTAGATGAAGGTGGGGAGAATATAGAATAATATGTTCAAAGAATGGTACATCCCGAGACTGTGTGTGTGTGTGTGTGTGTGTGTGTGTGTGTGTGTGTGTGTGTGTGTGTGTGTGTGTGTGTGTGTGTGTGTGTGTGTGTATGTGTGTGTGTGGGTGTGTGTGTGTGTGTGTGTGTGTGTGTGTGTGTGTGTGTGTGTGTGTGTGTATGTTTGTGTGTGTGTGTGTGTTGTGTGTGTGTGTGTGTGTGTGCGTGTGTGTGTGTGTGTGTGTGTGTGTGTGTGTGTGTGTGTGTGTGGTGTGTGTGGTGCGTGTGTGTGCGTGCGTGTGTGTGTGTGTGTGTGTGTGTGTGTGTGTGTGTGTGTGTGTGTGCACGTACATATTTACTGTATATCCCTTCTTTATATCAACAATGTATCTCTTAAATCTTTTGTACCATATTATGTAATAAAATATTATGTAATAAAATATTATGTAATAAAATATACTATTCGTAAAAAGTATGGAAATTTGGAGTGGTAGGGAAGGTGGAATATTCAAACTGCTTCAAGAAGAAATCCAAATATTCTTCCTTGAAGCATGTTTATCCACTTCTCTCAGACTATATATATATATATATATATATATATATATATATATATATATATATATATATATATATATATATATAATATATATATATATATATATATATATATATATATGATAGAGTGGATAGGGGAGCAATGTGGCAGATGTTGAAAGTATATGGAATAGGTGGTAAGTTACTAAATGCTGTAAAGAGTTTTTATGAGGATAGTGAGGCTCAGGTTAGGGTGTGTAGAAGAGAGGGAGAATACTTCCCGGTAAAAGTAGGTCTTAGACAGGGATGTGTAATGTCACCATGGTTGTTTAATATATTTATAGATGGGGTTGTAAAAGAAGTAAATGCTAGGGTGTTCGGGAGAGGGGTGGGATTAAATTATGGGGAATCAAATTCAAAATGGGAATTAACACAGTTACTTTTTGCTGATGATACTGTGCTTATGGGAGATTCTAAAGAAAAATTGCAAAGGTTAGTGGATGAGTTTGGGAATGTGTGTAAAGGTAGAAAGTTGAAAGTGAACATAGAAAAGAGTAAGGTGACGAGGGTGTCAAATGATTTAGATAAAGAAAAATTTGATATCAAATTGGGGAGGAGGAGTATGGAAGAAGTGAATGTTTTCAGATACTTGGGAGTTGACGTGTCGGCGGATGGATTTATGAAGGATGAGGTTAATCATAGAATTGATGAGGGAAAAAAGGTGAGTGGTGCATTGAGGTATATGTGGAGTCAAAAAACGTTATCTATGGAGGCAAAGAAGGGAATGTATGAAAGTATAGTAGTACCAACACTCTTATATGGGTGTGAAGCTTGGGTGGTAAATGCAGCAGCGAGGAGACGCTTGGAGGCAGTGGAAATGTCCTGTCTAAGGGCAATGTGTGGTGTAAATATTATGCAGAAAATTCGGAGTGTGGAAATTAGGAAAAGGTGTGGAGTTAATAAAAGTATTAGTCAGAGGGCAGAAGAGGGGTTGTTGAGGTGGTTTGGTCATTTAGAGAGAATGGATCAAAGTAGAATGACATGGAAAGCATATAAATCTATAGGGGAAGGAAGGCGAGGTAGGGGTCGTCCTCGAAAGGGTTGGAGAGAGGGGGTAAACGAGGTTTTGTGGACAAGGGGCTTGGACTTCCAGCAAGCGTGCGTGAGCGTGTTAGATAGGAGTGAATGGAGACGAATGGTACTTGGGACCTGACGATCTGTTGGAGTGTGAGCAGGGTAATATTTAGTGAAGGGATTCAGGGAAACCGGTTATTTTCATATAGTCGGACTTGAGTCCTGGAAATGGGAAGTACAATGCCTGCACTTTAACTCTTTGACTGTCACAAGCCTCTTTCTGAAACTGTCATTCTATGTCGCAAAATTTATGGAAAAAAAATTATTTTTTCTTATGAAATGATAGAGAATCTTTTCCCGATGGTAATGACACCATAAGTACGATATTTGGTCGAAAACTCATGGAATTAAGCTTTTGTGAAGTTAGTGGTCTCGGCGACATATACGCATCAGCGATTTCGCCGACTTTGAGCCCTGTTTTTGGCCAATTCCATTGTTCTAGTTGACCAAACTCAGCTATTTCTTTAGAACTCCATTTTTTTCTATTAGTTGAGTACAAGAAACCGCCCACTTACCGATCTGAACTACCCAATAAAGTGGTCAGAAATTGGCAATTCGGCCAATTTCATGCAAATTAAAAAAGAGCCCAATTTCAAAATAGGGTCCAGAATAATCAGTGTAGACATTCTTGGCACTAAAATAACATATCCTCTGTTCATTAGTCACATCTCTATGTCCCTCTTATATTACTATTGCTTTCTATTTTGATTTTTTATTCATAAAAAAAATACAAAATTTACTGTTATGCAGACTGCTGCATTATTGTAAAAATGGTATAAATAATATCAGTGTACTAGTGAAAGAATATTAGACTCCCCAGTTGATGTGTATTGGACGTGTCGTGTGATTTGCTTACTCCAGAACATTGGTAGAAATCGAACATTTCTGCTACTTTGAGATCAATTTCAAGGTCGTTTTCATTGTGAAACTATTGAAAATCATCCCTATTTCTGTAATATGTTTTACATTTTATCACATAAGACTATAAAACGAGAATACAATGATAAATACTATACAAAAATACACTTCAAAGTTAGCGTTTTAATCCAAAAAAACAGTCAGAGTTTTTTTTTCTCTCATTATGCACTGCATGCTGCAGGATTTTTTCATGTGGTGCACACTGACCACACAGACCCATTCTCTCACATGTGGGCCTACCAGCTTTCTCCTGCTTGATTTGAAGCCGCTAGAATTTAGGCGTATAAATACTTCCGAAACAGTGGCGCGTAAGACGTATATATACGACCAAAACAATCAAAGGGTTAATGGAGGGGTTTGGGATATTGGCAGTTTGGAGGGATATGTTGAGTATCTTTATATGTACATGCTTCTAAGCTGTTGTATTCTGAGAACCTCTGCAAAAACAGTGATTATGTGTGAGTGTGGTGAAAGTGTTGAATGATGATGAAAGCATTTTCTTTTTGGGGATTTTCTTTCTTTTTCGGGTCACCCTGCCTCGGTGGGAGACGGCCAACTTGTTGAAAAAAAAAAAAAAAAAAATATATATATATATATATATATATATATATATATATATAATATATATATATATATATATATATATATATATATATATATATATATATTATATATATATATAACCATATATATATATAATATAACATTATATATATATATATATATATATAAATATATATATATATATATATATATATAATATTATATATATATATATATATATATATATATATATATATATATATATATATATATATATATAATATATATATATATATTTATATAATAGGTCGTGCCGAATAGGCAGGACTTGCGATCTTGGCATAAATAGCAACGCTCATCTTGCCAAAAAGACAAGTGAAAATTTGTGTATGCAATAATTTCGCCAAAATCATTCTGAACCTAACGAAAAAAAATATATTTGATTGTGTTTATTTAGTACTAAATTAATGTAAACGTATTTAAAATATATTTAGTTGGGTTAGGCTAAAATAAAATGCTCTTGTTATAATAAGGTTAGGTAAGTTTTCTAAGATTCTTTTGGTGCAAAATTAAAAAAAATTACATTAACATTAATGAAAAATATATATATTTAAAAATTTCAGAACGGACTTAATTTTAAATGAGTTTTTGCTAATTGACCAGTTTTACATATTCGGCACGACATATATATATATATATATATTATATATATATATATATATATATATATATATATATATATATATATATATATATATATATATATATATATATATTACATATATTATCAAATTCTCACGCTTAATTTCACCTTCACTTATTAATATATGCGCCCCACTGCAAATCCAAGTCACTCTCCATTTCAATTATGCGCTCCTCTTCTCCCTCGTTAATTTATACCGTTTACACTCTCTAATCACCAACAGTTAAAATTAATTTCCTATAATTATAATAAATAGAGAACTATCTTATTTCCATGTATTATGAGAACCATTATTCATTCTAACTCAACGTGACCATGAATTAACATGTCTCAGAGAATACTCTGCCAAGGGTGCGTGAAGGAAGAAATATCTTAGTTGTACCTCCCCGTCCCCTCCTCTGATAGTCACTGATCTACGCTCACCCTGTCCAGATATCTTTGTCTTCATGATAACTTACTTGCTTCACGTCAGAATAAGCAACATTTACTACTGTGTAAAGCCGTACTTAAAAGTAGCATGTATAACGTTAGTTTAATGAATAATTAGCACCATAGCTGAGAGATGAAGAACACACAAGGCATGTACAGTGAGAGATCTATTTCTCAGTGTATATATCTGGAAAATTGAAATCAATACTGGTAACTAAATAAACAGAGATAAAATAATATTACAAACTGACTATATCAAATAAAAAGTTTCTATTTAAAGTATCGGGACTGACTCTCTGATCGCGGGTTCTATCCCCGCCCGTGGTATGGTTTGTTTGCAATCGTGTCATTACGATTTCGTAAGTCATGTTAACGGCTTTCAGGGGACTTGAGCTAGAGTTCGTCACGGCCACGCTAGCTGGAGATTCGTCTGTAAAAACTTGCATTTGTGGTCACAGTGGTGCCTATGCTAACCTTCCCGTGGTGTAGAAATATACCTAGTTGGACGTATCTTATTGTGGCTAGCTGGTCCAGTGGCTAACGCGACGGTCTGGAGTTTTTAGATTCTCTGACCGCGGGTTCTATCTCCACCCGTGGTATGGTTTATCGGGACTGCAGTGGAGGGTACGTGAGGATGACCAGAAGCTAGATACATGCCAAAAAAAAAAAGGAAAGCCTCTATTTCAGGGGAATCATCCCTTTGAGTTAGTGACCTGGGTTATTAGTCTTCCTGGAGGGTGTTCCGGGAGTCAACGCCCACGTGGCCCGATAGATTAGGGCCTGATCAACCAGGTCGTTACTGCCGTCCGCACGTACTCCTACGTACGAATAACAGCCGGCTGATCGGGTTATTAGTTATTTGGCAAGAGTCAAGTAATAAAGGCCAAAAGCACATGCATTCACCTTCAAATTCATACATTAACACTCCAGATATGAGCTTCATCTCTCACAAAAATAAATAAGGCGATAATAGCAAGCCAGAACGTGAAAACCATGAGAGCAATTAGCTTCTACCTCCCACCGCCGAGGAGGGCGATGTACTTAGCTGAGTGGAGATTAAAGGCTATCGACTGCAGAGAGCATCATTAAGGTTGCATTTACCTTGCTCAACAACAGTGAAGTAAGGTTTGATCTAGAATATGGATCTATGCAGATTTAAGCAAACAGTTCGAGGTCTCGTCCATTGATATGATTATTCACTGACAGTCGTTCAGTACGACTTGAGTTTATAGACTACATGACTGCGAGGGGTTATGAGAATAAATGTACCATGAAAGCTTCTGGGACTGTGAGAAGAGACAGTAGGGTTACAGCTAGTGGTTTTCAGTAACTAACAATACTGCAACCGGCTGGGAATCGAACCTGGGACATTTAGCCCGGCTCCTGAGAACGAAGCTAACCTCCCTGCTGTGGACCAAGAAATAATATTTGAAAACAATTTCGCCCATTTGCAGTTATGTTAAGAATTTCTAAATCTCTTTCGTAGTGGCAGAATTTGTTGAAATAACCTCTCGGTTACCTGGAGTCCTGCCGTATGAGGAGTAACCATCTAGCTTCTGCTAGGGTACCATACTTATCTGGGATCTGGCCGAGTGGCGTAAGTACTGTGGAGGTTCCAATCCTGCTGTGAACTGAGAGATAATGTTTATTTATATACATCTATGTCCTGCTGAATAGGTAAAACTGGTAATTTAGCAAGAACTCTTTTAAAATTAAGTTCTTTCCAAAAATTTTCTCTTATACGTTTAAAGATATATATTTTTCGTATATGTTAATATAAAAATTAATGATTTTGTACCAAAAGAACCTTAGGAAACTTACCTAACTTAATTATAAAAAACGCAATTTAATTCATCCTAATACAACTAAATATATTTTACATAAGTTTACAATAATTTAATAATAAACCAACACAATGAAATATATTTTTCGTTAGATTCAGAATGATTTTTTTGCGATATTATTGGATACACAAATTTTCGCTTGTCCTATTCGGCAGAAAGTGCGTTGCTATTTAAGCCAAACTCGCAAGTTTTACTTATTCGGCACGAATAAGTAGAAGTTGCGAGGGGTGTTAATGTTGCAGTTTTATAACTGTAGTGTTAGCGCCTTTGGCAAGACAGTGATGGATTAAATAATGGTGAAAGTTTTTCTTTTTCGGGCCACCCTATGTCGTGCGATTTTGGCTTAAACAGCAACGTTCTTCTTGCCAAATAAGGCAAGCGAAAATTTGTGTATGCAATATTTTCGTAAAAATCATTCTGAACCTAAAAAATATATTTCATTGTTATAGTTTATTATAAAATTATTGTAAACTTATCTAAAATATACTATTTGGATTAGGCTAAATTAAATTGCGCTTGTTATAATAAGGTTAGGTAAGTTTCCTAAGGTTCTTTTGGTACAAAATTTTTAATTTTTACATTAACATAAATGAAAAAAAAACTTTAAACGTATAAGAGAAAATAAATATATGTTATTGAAACGTGCCTACCTATTAAGCACAAACAAATGAGGTAGTTTATTCGTGTGTTTTTCTCTGTGCATGAAAACTAACCTAAGTAAACGTTGCTCAGAGATCTATTTTAAAATGTTTGCTCTAACATTTATTTTACTGAATAATAAATGAGTCTCCAGCGACTCGTGAAACTCAGTGTTAAACACAGTGACTCGTAGTCACCTGAGTCGTAGTCACCTGACTCGTTGTCACCTGACTCGTTGTCACCTGACTCGTAGTCACCTGACTCGTAGTCACCTGACTCGTAGTCACCTGACTCGTAGTCACCTGACTCATAGTCACTTGACTCGTAGTCACCTGACTCGTAGTCACCTGACTCGTAGTCACCTGACTCGTAGTCACCTGACTCGTAGTCACCTGACTCATAGTCACTTGACTCGTAGTCACCTGACTCGTAGTCACCTGACTCGTAGTCACCTGACTCGTAGTCACCTGGCTCGTTGTCACCTGACTCGTAGTCACCTGACTCGTTGTCATCTGACTCGTAGTCACCTGACTCGTAGTCACCTGGCTCGTAGTCACCTGACTCGTAGATACCTGACTCGTTGTCACCTGACTCTTAGGTCACCTGACTCGTTGTCACCTGACTCGTAGTCACCTGACTCGCAGTCACCTGACTCGTAGTCACCTGACGCCTAGTCACCTGACTCGTTGTCACCTGACTCGTAGGTCACCTGACTCGTAGGTCACCTGACTCATAGTCTCCTGACTCGTTGTCATCTGACTCGTAGGTCACCTGACTCGTAGGTCACCTGACTCGTAGTCACCTGACTCGTAGTCACCTGACTCGTAGTCACCTGACTCGTTGTCACCTGACTCGTTGTCACCTGACTCGTTGTCACCTGACTCGTTGCCACCTGACTCGTAGGTCACCTGACTCGTGTCACCGGACATCTTGCCCTGACTCGTAGGTCACCTGACTCGTAGGTCACCTGACTCGTAGGTCACCGGACTCGTAGGTCACCTGACTCGTAGGTCACCTGACTCGTAGGTCATTTGATTCGTTGTCACCTGACTCATAGGTCACCTGACTCGTAGTCACCTGACTCGTAGGTCACCTGACTCGTAGGTCATTTGATTCGTTGTCACCTGACTCATAGGTCACCTGACTCGTAGGTCATCTGAACCGTAGTCACTCGTAGTCACCTAGTAGTCACCCGTTAGTTACTACGAGCACTGACCACGCAGTCACCAACAGATGTCAACACCGACCACCAGCCAGCAAGAGATGTTAGCACTCACAATGCAGGTGCATCAGCAGATGTCAGCATTGACTAGATAGTCGCCAGGAGTAAGTCGTCAGCACTGACCGTGGAGTCAGCAGGAGCAGAGGTCAGCGAGGACCACACAGTCAGCATCAGCTTCATCGAGTTAGTGTAGAAAACAAAGACACACATGCTTGGTAACAATCTGCATCCTGATGGAGGCTTAGCCCTAACGAGGTGGAGAGAGAGAGAGAGAGAGAGAGAGAGAGAGAGAGAGAGAGAGAAAGAGGAGATTGGAGTTTTCTACTTACAAAGAGTAACACAGTTGCAATGCTAGGTTCGCAAGGGCTTCAGAAGCGTTAGGGAAACTAACGCCTGGTAGGTAATCGAACCCTGGACCTCTGTATTGTAAGACAACTGTTTTCACCAGTGAGCTACTTGGCACCCCCGAACCGGGAAGAAAAAGAAGCGGATTTAAGAGAGGAGGAAAGAGAAGGCAGGGAGGTGGCGGGAGGCGGAAGTGAAACAGAGGAAGTGGGCTGGCTCGACGGAGGGTAGGAGAGAGAAAGAGAGATAGATGGAGAGGGAGGAGTGGGATGGGGGTTGGTGAGGTAAATTTGGGTGGGGTTGGTGAGGTAAGGTTGGGTGGGGTTGGCTGGGTATGATAGACGTGAAGGTGTTTGTCGCATTCCCGCTAAAGCTCCTGCAGTGGCTCCTTAATGCGCGCTGGCATAAACACGTGCCTCGTGAAAGCCATCGCAAGCTGACAGATTCAAACACTACGCATGTTCACGCACACACACACACACACACACACACACACACACACACACACACACACACACACACACACACACACACACACACACACACACACACACACAACACATCATACATTAGGAGAAAACTCACAGCTTTATACAAATACACGTATGGACACAAGCCCTGCACCACCACTCACGCACACACATCGTACACACTGCACGACTGCCAACCCCCGCAGAAACATCACTCAGTATAGTAAACAGTACCAAGTAACAGTGTCAGTAGAGTCACACAACATCTACTGAGTCACTGTTCTGTATTCTATATGTGACACCACACACAGTACAACACTACCCCCATCCACCCAAAGTACTGTACACACAACACATGAGCCAAGGACACTAGCCGGACCACACTACCACACACACACCGAAATCACACTTCCACCATTGTAGTAGTAACGTTACCGTACCAGTGTACCTAGAATCACTACATAGTCATTGCCTGGCACGTGTGGATGTAATAAATTTGCTACCAAGCAGTATTCAAAGACGTCACATATGGACTGTTGGAGTAGCCGGGCGGGTCAAGGTGGAACTGTCGCTCCCCCATATCAATTATCGACTCCCCTATAATACTACCACCACGTTTAACCTCACTGATTGGGCACCGTTGGAAGCCCTGGAATTAAGTTTTCAATTTTCAACGAGGGTTGAAGGATTTTGATAGAGTAAGCCAGGCTGTGGAAGTGAACACCGTCACCTATCATCCAGCTCGCTCCCCTCACAACCTCCACCTCCAACCTGCAAGCCTGTTGCAGCCGTTTCAAGCTTCCTGGCTTAGTTCGTGTGCTAATTGCTTCAATCTCCGAGGGTTGACCCGATTTTGCAATTAACCAGTCAGTAAGCCAGACTGTGGAAGTGAACACCAGTCAGCCTATCATCCAGCCTGTCTCCTGTCATCCACCTGCTTCTCCGTGCTGTGTGCATCGTTACCCGTCTTCCAGTCAGCCATTCTCGTGGGTTAAGCCAGTCAGCAAACCCAGCTTCTAACCCAGCTGAGAGAGAGAAGTAAGCCATGCATCCTCTGAAGTATTGTTTCATATATCGCTTTGTGCTCCCAGTTGGATGCCAGTTGGATGCTAAGCATGGTCTTCACCATCCCTGTGGCATAGTGGCTTATCAAGCCACCTTCGTGGGTAGTGAGTGGAGTGCGCGCCAGAGCGCCAGTGAGAGTCACCACCTCACCCACCGCTATACACTCTCCCTCCACCCACCCACCATCAACCACCTACCACCAGCCACCCACCTCATCTACCTGTGGTTGTTTGCACCCTTGTACTGGGTCCTAGAACTGTTTTGGCTCACGTAATTGGTCAAGAGATTGTAGCTGAGCACCACCTCTTGTTTGCGCCACAGAGACAAATCGTGGTCGTCAACCATCTCAGAGATCACCAAGAACCAGTGTACAGAGTCGTTATAAACCTCGTAGTATTCATAGTACATTCAGTAACCATAGTCGGCGGACTTGTTACAGCTGTGGTTTCCGTGGCCATATTGCAATTAATTGTCCTGATAGTTACCCTAAGAGACGTCGTACTGATGATGAGTACCCAGATCTTCCCTACTGTACTTATCATAGAATACATGGACATGACACATCTGAGTGCAATGCTCTCTATAACCTTCAGTACTCTAGGTCTTTCCGTGGCCGTTCCAACCGCAGAACCCGTAGAGGAAACAGATATCGAGGTTCTCAAACTAACCAGAACCAGGCTCATTCTTCCAATTCGGGGGAATTCGAGCGCCCCAGTCAAACCGTCCCATGTGACAGTAGGTGATAATGAGTACACCATCCCCGTTCACAATTCCTTTGAAGCCTTAAGCAGTCTCGAGAATGACAATCCTGCTGATGATGTTGCTTCACATGTCTCTGACATAGATGATTTTGGGGATGAAGTGGAACAAGTCTTTTCTGATGACAATCCACCTTTTTGTTTGCACATAACTTCCAATGCAACCATAGGCCCTATAGTGCAAGCATCTGTTCATAATGCGCCCGTTCATTTGTTCATGGACTCTGGTGCGCAAGTCAATATTATTAGGTCTAGTTTGTTTAAGGATAAGCAGTTACGACATGTCCTTCTCGTAGAACCGACTCATGTGTCCTCCCTTAGTGGAGTAGCTGGTTCTCATCTGCGTGTCCGAGGTCGGACTTCCCTAACCTTTTCTATCCAAGGTAGAGACTTCACTGCTTCCTTCCTTGTTGTCGACCAGATTACTTTCCCTGGTGACCTTCTACTGGGCTTTGCTTCCATGCGAGACTTACGCATTGTGCTCGACCCTTATCGATGGCATGCCCAAATTGATGACTTGATCGTACCATTTTGGGGTTACCAGCTTGGATCCGAGATCTGCCATACTGCCGCAGAGTATGACACTCGAATTAAGTCCTTACAGGCCAGTGCATTTTCCAGTAGCGTACCCAAGCGGTCAGGCACTGATGATCCTGTCACTTCTGTCTGTGTTCCTGCAACTTCAGACTTGCAAGAAAGTGTCCAGTTACCTCAAGTGTCCGAGGACGCTCTGACTACCTTGAGTGCTGAGCCTATCCCTGCAATGTCTGCTAGTTCAAGTAGTAGTTTCTCCACAGGGGACGCCTTGTCGGAAAACAATTACTTGCAACTAGTAATGCTATCTCTTGTTGATGTCACATGCCGTCTGCAGAAAGACGTTTCTGTCGCAGCTAGTGCCCTCACTAGAGTGTCTGTAGTTGTTCCTAGTGTTCCGGATGGTGATAACGTCCTAGTTGACAGTGATTCTTGCAAAGTAAAAGGCCTATTTGTTGAACCATCCTTACATGTCGTAAGAGATAGTAAGATCCATTTCTTCCTAGCCAACACTTCTGGTCACAGTGTTCGCCTCAGAGCACATACCAATCTTGTTGACCTTGTTCACTATCCTTACCCTGTTCAGGTAGAGGATGAGTTGTCACCTGACCAGTGGGTCGGTGCTATTTCTGCCGGAGAGACCTCATCCACTTCACTGGATCAATCTGTTCCACCAGTTGAGGAGAAAGACTTAGCTCCCACTGACTTCCCAGATGAAGTCAAGCGCTTGTTGACTCTGTTGAACAAACGTCGTAAAGCCATTGCCTTACCAGGTGAGAAGATGGGTATAACGAACTTATTGTCCCATCGTATTCCACCTGAACCTGGTACTAGACCTATCTACATACCTGCATACAGAATGCCTCATTCACAAGTTGCTGTCGCAGAAGAATTGATCAATCAAATGCTTGATGATGGAGTTATTGCACCTAGCAATTCACCTTGGAATGCACCCTTGATCCTAGTACCTAAGAAGGATGGTACTTGGCGCCCAGTGATTGACTTTAGGAAGTTAAATGCGAAAACTATTCCCACTCCCTGTACTGGGTGATCTTTTACGTAACATCGGAGATAACAAAGTCTTTTCAACCCTGGATTTGTTACAAGGGTTTTGGCAAGTCCCTCTTTACGAGGACAGCCAAGAGCTAACTGCATTCTCCACTCCTACAGGTCATTATCACTTCCTCCGTATGGCGTTTGGATTACGATCCTCTCCTATCACGTTCTCAAGGCTCATGACTAATATCTTTAGAGGTCTCATAGGTAATGCACTTATGGTGTACTTAGATGACGTAATCGTCATGTCTAAAGACGTGGGTATGTCGGGACGACATACGTTAGCGTCGCCGAGCTCTCAGTAGTAGTAACCAGTTACCAGTAACCAGTGTACCAGTAGATGACTCACTACCAACCGTCTCTGCCTGAGTCACTGTCTGTATTCATATTGTGCTGACCACAGCAGTATTCAAAGACCCCCTCACATATGGGTACTGTGGGCAGTCAGTCATACGAGAGTGAGCAAGGAGGCAAGGTTACGGCTGTTTGGGCGCTCCCCACATTATCCGTAATTATACGTACTTCCAGCCTATGTGAGTATTACTTTACCCTATCCATGTGTTCGAATCCCACATGATAAACACACACACACACATACACACATACACACACACACACACACACACACACACACACACACACACACACACACACACATACACACACACACACACACACACATGCACACACACACACAGGGCCAGGAGCTGAGTCTCGGCCCCTGCAACTACAATTAGGTGAGTACACGCACACACGGAGCAAGGAGGAGTGACCTAGTAGCTATCAGTGAAGAGGCAGGGCCAGAAGCTATGACTCAACCCCTGCAGCCAAAGTTAGATAAGCACACACACACAAAAAAAAAAAAACAAGCCAAGTGTCGTGTATTTAACAAGTGGTTTACAAAGGACTCTTCCGGACTTTAGATTTAAAAAAAATAAAGGTACGAATTTTTATTTTTTGACTGAAAGTGTATATGTACTGAAGGATGATATTGTATTAGTTTCAGACAACCATGAATTTTTTTCTTATGTATGACAACACTTGTTTTATACACAGGAAAAGTGTTATAGGTGAGTGTAAACGATTAAAAAAAAGGTTAAATAAATTTTTAAATTTTCACCAACAAATATAAAAAACTTTGAGAGTAATTTTATTACGGTACAAAATATTGATTTTTTCCAATAAATTATGAAGGCAAATCTGCAGGTATTCAAATAACTTACGGCCGATATTCAAATATTTCAGAAAAAATGAAATAAATGGAAAAAAACAATGGACGAATTGGCTGGCTGCGGAATTCCCATAAAATGTGATAAAAGGTAATTCAAAATTTCTGACAACTCGACTTAGAAAAATTTATAAACAGAATTTGAACGTCAAAATATTGCTTGTTTTTTATTTATTTTGTTTTTGAAACAATAAACAAAAAAAAATGGAAAGAAATTGTTTCAACTGCTGTTACTACTACTACTACTACCACTACTACCACTACTATTACTACTACTACTGCTATAACTTCTACTACTGCTATTAGTACTACTACTACTGCTATGATTGCTATTACTACTACTACTGCTAATACCACCAATACTAATAATATCACTATTACTAACACCACAACCATTACTACTATTAGTAGTACTACTACTACTACTACTACCACACACACACACACACACACACACACACACACACACACACACACACACACACACACACACACACACACACACACACACACACACACACACACACACACACACACACACACACATCACACACACACACACACATCACACACACACACACACACACACACACACACACACACACACACACATACACACACACAGGCACACACATACATACACACACACACACACACACACACACACACACACACACACACACACACACACACACACACACACACACACACACACACACACACAACACACACACACTGATGCCCAAAATTAACACACGACCACTTGGCGAAATCTTGACTTGCGACTTCCTGGTGTATATCGCGGTAATGGCACGGTGGGTGCCACCCAGAGTGCACCACCAGAGCCACCCCGACTGTGCCATCCAGAGTGCACCACCAGAGCCACCTCGAGTGTGCCACTCAGAGTGCACCATCAGAGCCACCCCGAGTGTGTGCCATCCGGAGTGCACCACCAGAGCCACCCCGAGTGCGCCACCCAGAGTGCACCACTAGTGCCACACATAGTGCATCACCAAATCCACCCTGAGTGTGCCACCCAGAGTGCACCACCAGAGCAACCTCGAGTGTGCCACCCAGAGTGCAGCAGCAGAGCCACCCCGAGTGTGCTACCCCGAGTGTGCCACCCCGAGTGTGCCACCCAGAGTGCACCACCAGAACCACCTCGAGTGTGCCACCCAGAGTGCACCACCAGTGCCACACTGAGTGTGCCACCCAGAGTGCACCACCAGAGCCACCCTGAGTGCATGGTAAGCGCCACAATGATAGCAGGACGATGATATATATATATATATATATATATATATATATATATATATATATATATATATATATATATATATAATATATATATATATATATATATATTATATATATATATATATATATATATATATATATATATATATATATATATCGTGCCGAATAGGCAGAACTTGCGATCTTGGCTTATATAGCAACGCTCATCTTGCCATATAGGACAAGTGAAAATTTGTGTATGCAATAATTTCGCCAAAATCATTCTGAACCTAACGAAAAAATATATATTTGATTGTGTTTGTTTAGTACTAAATTAATGTAAGCGTAATTGAAATATATTTAGTTGAGTTAGGCTAAAATAAATTGCTCTTGTTTTAATAAGGTTAGGTAAGTTTTCTAAGATTCTTTTGGTGCAAATTAAAAATTTTTACATCAACATTAATGAAAAAATATATCTTTAAACGTATAAGAGAAAAATTCAGAAAGGACTTAATTTTAAGTGAGTTCTTGCTAACTGACCAGTTTTACATCGCTCTCCAGGAGCTTTGTCAAGCCGTTACCGTTATTTTTTTACTTTGAATAATTGTTAATTTCTGGAATCTTATTTATGTCTTCCTGTGTAAAAACTGACAAAAAATAGTCATTAAATAAGGAATACATTTCCAGTTCGTTATCTGTCAGCTGTCCATTCCCAATTTTCAGAGTTCCTATGTATTCCTTCACCTTCGTCCTATACACTTGAAAGAACCCCTTTGGATTGGTCTTTGATTCATTAGCAACTCTAATTTCATAGTCACGTTTAGCCTTTCTATTCCCGTTTTTTACTTCTCTTTTAAGCTGAACATATTGGTTAGTAAGGTTAGCCTCTCCTCTTCTGATGCGCCTATAAATTCCCCTTTACTCCCTAAAGCCTCCTGTTAATCCATTTGGGACCGTTATTATTAGACCTAATCTCTCTCTGGGGAATGTATATACTCTGAGCACGGTGTACATTATTAAGAAAAAAATCATAAACGCAGATCTCTTCGTAATCATAAGTAGCTAGATAACTCCAGTCGAGATTAGACAGGTGTTCCCTAAGTCCATTATAATCGGCAGAACGAAAATTAGTTTTTTTTTTTACCGTATTATCATTATTCTTGTATTCCCAGTTAATGCTAAAAGTGATGGATTTGTGATCACTTGCGCCAAGCTCATCAGTGATCTCCAGATTATTTACGAGTGTTTCCTTATTTGACAAGACTAGGTCGAGCAAATTAATACCCCTGATAGGCTCTGTTACACACTGCTTCAGAAAACAGTCCTGAACTGTTTCCATAAAGTCACTGGACTCCCGATTACCGGTCAAAGAAGTCCAGTCAATTTGACTAAAGTTAAAATCCCCTGCTATCACTATGTTATTGTGTCTAGAAGCCCTAACAATTTCGTCCCAAAGAAGTCTCCCTCTGTCGTGATCCAAGCCTGGAGGTCGGTATATTACACCTAGAATTAGTTTTTCTTGACCTTCTACAAACTCTACCCAAACAGATTCTGTTACTATTCCATCTATTTTTATATCTGTTTTTATGCAACAATTAATATTTTCTCGAACATATAATGCAACTCCTCCCCCCTTCCCATTACATCTATCCACATGTAACAACTTAAACCCTTTAATATTACACTCAGCAATCATATCCCGACTTTTTAAATCATACCAGGTTTCAGTTAATGCAATAACATCAAAGTTCCCATCACATGCTACCAAACGTAGTTCATTAATTTTATTTCTTGCACTTCGACTGTTAGCATAAAATACCATCATATGTTTTATCTTCTGCACATTTTTCCTATTCACCTTTGTTTTTACACAATTTCTGAAATTATTATTACCCAGCGTTACTCCATGACTGTTATTATTAGGATTCATAAAATCAAAGATTAACTCAATATATCCATACTCATTATTTTTCATTTCTAAACCCATACCTCTAACTAATCCTAGTTTAAAGTCCTAACAACCCCCTCAACTGAGTTAGCAAGAAAACCCAAACCTGCCCTTGATAAGTGAATCCCATTCCTGGCATACATGTCATTTCGGCCATAGAAGTGGTCTCAGTTGTCAATGAATGGTACTGCATTATCCTTGCAGTATTTGTCCATCCAACAATTAATACTAATTGCTCAGGACAACCATTCATTTCCAACACCCCTTCTTGGCAAAATGCCACATATAATAGGGCGCCCCGCCCCCTTCTTCCTAATTATGTCTGTTGCTGTCCTGAACCTTCTAACTAAATCCTCACTTCTATGCTTCCCTACATCATTGCCTCCAGCACTGAGGCAGATAATATGATTGATCCCATTACCGTTCATGATGTTGTCTAGCCGGCTAACAATATCCTCCATCCAGCCCCAGGAAAGCAAACTCTCTGTCTCCTATTCCTGTTCTTCAAGCAGAAGGCCCTATCCATGTACCTAACGTGGCTATCACCACCAACAACAATATTCTTACCGTCCTTGGTGCCGTTCGTCGTGACGTTCCCAGTAATCGACTCACATTCGTCGGGTAGCACGGAGAATGCATTAGATGTTTCTACAACAGTTTCCACAGCAGTCTCTTTCTTCTTCATCGTTTCTACCTTTCCATTCGTCTTCTTGATCTTCATCTTCGTTCCATGCTGACCAGCCACTGTCCAGGTTCCCTTCTTGACCTGAGGACTCACAACAGGAGGACTACTACGAATCCTCTTGTTTTCCTCAGTCAATCACCGTATCTCTATCTTCGCTATCCTCAATTCTTCCTTAAGCTGCTGGTAAAGTTGCTCGATGGAGGGCATCTTGGTTCAGTTCAAAGAGAGTACACTAGACACGTCCTCAGTGAGCTAATTACAGGTCACCACTCAAAGCTAAGTACAGGTCACCACTGAGCTAAGTACAGGTCACCACTCAGCTAAGCACAATGAGAATATTGGTTCATGAATTAGTGTTAACAACCTCAGTGCAACTAAGACTATATATGGATAACGGGGATTATCAGAGATGTATCTTCAAGCTCTAAGGGTTTCCTGAGTTACATCTTTCTTACTAGGGGCTATTGCTCGAACTTTATTTATTGCGGTGTCTAGCTCAACACTCGACGATAAAGCATTAATCTTATCATTATCTTGCCTCCTGAAATAGTCTTTTCAACCTTTCTTCACAAGCACTTTATAAGCCTCTTTAAATAAGAGATGGGAGATTGTCGTACCTGAATGTTAATGCCCAGTTATTATTGAGGCCATTAGCCTTTTTCCAGTGGGAAAGCATGAGCAATAACAGCGCTCATTTTCCGAGACATATTAATTAAATCTCTCCAGTCTAGGCAACTTGTTCCCAGTCTTGTTGCCTAATTTCATACTTTCTATTCTTTGAGCTTTAAATGCAATTTGGAAAGTCTTGAGTAAATCCGAGTTCTACAATCACGAAATGTTTTACCAACCTCTTTTAGCTACACATATGGAGTAGTTGTGGGTCATAATGGTACCCATGATGGGGAAGAAGTTCAGGAAGAGTTAAGTTCTATCTTTTTACTCTTTTAATTTGTGAGCAACTTCCCATTAAATTTGTGTGTGTCAGCGGACTAGTAATTCTTGCGTCATTAATCCATACAGTTAATGAAGCTGTTTCTATGATCTAGAATATAAAATAAGATTTTAATTTTTATATTTAGCTCTTGGTTGCTTTGAATGTGATCAAGATTGACAATTGAATCCTGGAAAGTGATCAGATAGATCACAAACTATCATAGTCATGCATCAGTATTGTCCAGTGTTCCAGCATTATTATGTTCATTTATGAATTTAACAAATTTAGCTCCAGTGGCGTTTATTACTTGGCTCTCATATATTCATATATCTGGCATTTTAGTTTCCAAGAAGATTAGGTTCACTCTTACTGTGATCAATTATAGCATCAAGTTGAAGCTGATTAGCTGAAGCATATATAATAAAAATACTAATGGAGAAGCTTCCTGCATATATTTTAACACCATGATATTGCATGTTTACTCGACTTTGCAGGGTTATGATTGTATGTTACATATAAAACAATCACATCACAGACTTATATTTGTATTAATTATTAGTCATAATTCAAACTAAAGCCATAATTTTTTTCAAGTCGTAGGTAATGAAGCTCTGTGGTATGGAGAGAAAATGCCCTGCTGGCACTTTGGCTGTTTAAATTCTGCCACCATCGTAAAACAACTCAGGTTCGGAAATTGTGCTGGGCATGGATATAGGTTAATCAAGCCTGGGTTGATTCAGGGAGTCAAATAGTTCCTCCAGTTACGGGCTAGACTTTGCCAACCAAGCTCAAGAAAGTTTGCCAAGATCTTTCCTTACCAGTCAGACTTTTATGGGTCCCTATTTACTATCTACAAACACTTAGCTACGGTATGCTGCATACACATTTAGATTTCCTTCCCCTCCCTTTCTCTCCTTGAAAAGGCTGTGTTGTCAAGTATGCTGTAAACTCCACACAAGACCAGCTCTTCACCGCAGAGATACTGAGAGCGCTTGCTAAATGTGACATGGATGGGATGGAGGTAGTGGCAGGGAGGAGGTGGCAGTGAAGGGAGTGGTAGAGAAGATAGGGGAATGGTAGAGAAGAAATAGAGTGGCAGAGAAAAGGGAGAGTGGCAAAGAAGAGGGAAAATTTCAGGGAAATATCACACGTTCTGGGAAATAACTGGGTAGGGGGAGGTTTGCAGTTAAATTATTCCTTGCGGCTCTTGGCCTACATCTGGCCTACCAATGAGGCCTTCAAGACCGTGTCTTTAACATATCAGGGAAACAACATATTCCTCTCTCCTCCTCCTCCTCCTTTTGGCCAGGTAGGAAATAACAATCTGCATATTTATGAGGCTTGACTCTTGCGACCAAGACCAGTCATGCCAATATAGGACACAACCATTGGTGCTCTCCTGTTCCTAGCTACGCAGTCCCACTGTACCAATATCAGCTTAGTAGCTCAAGGACAGAGATATTGTTCATTTTCAAGTCTGTCAGCTTTTGAATATATGGATCTGATCGACGCACCAAGACACCTTTGGTACAATAACGCTGAAGATTGTTGGAATTTCAGACAATAATCACAGATGTGTATTCTAAACTATATAGTTCTTGAATTTAAACAGTCATTTATTTTTGTTCCAAGGCTTCTGGTTAAACATATTTCATTTTCAGCTTTCCTTCCCTCAGTTACATTCTTCAAAATATAATTAATTACCGTTTGTTCGAACTCTCTGTGCTAGGCGATGCAGATTCTTTCATTCAAATCACTAACATCCAATACTGTCTTAACTTATGTACTTTATTCTCGCACATTTATACAGCCCATCTATAAAAAATTCCTTCTTTATACTAAGTTCATGCAAAAAAAGGGAAATTAACTAGTGAGTACACACACACACACACACACACGTACTCATACACACACACACACAATACACACACACTACACACACACACACACACACACGTACGCATACACACGAAAAAAAGACGAGGAACAAAGATTCGATCACTGCATCACATATTGGTGTTCACATATAGAAAGAGATAGAGACAATGAATAGTCTTAAAAGGGGGAGGGGAGCAACGTGTCACGAAAGAAAATAAGAAAAGGAAAATTTAAAATTTATGGAATTTTTTTTTTCTTACCGAGAAAATAGTGCATAATTCCGGTAACATGTTTATGTAATCAGTTTGTTTCTATCATATGTCATCAAGACGACATAATGCCAATTACTATGTTTCTTTCTTTCATTTTACTCCAAAAATTACGATTTTTATGATTGTTTCATAGTAATTAATTTTCAAAAAATATTTTACTGTTTTACTCATATAACTTGTGCTGAACCCTATCTTCAGATAATATAAATACTAGGAGATCCTTAGAATTATTAATCCAGCTAAAATCACACCTACTAGAAACAGCCTTAGGATTATTAAATCCACGAGGGTGACTACTCCTGGGTAACCCAACAGAGCCAAATACTGTATATGGTTTTCATTTGGGTCCTCCTCCATGATGCATCTCATAACATCCTGCTAACTTCTAGGTACCTATTTACTAGGCAGCAGGTGTAAGGGGATCCGTCAAAGTTTTTGTCTTGTACAGGAATCGAATCAGGGCCATTTCAGTTAACCAAACGCTCTAAACCCTGATCTAAAGTTGTGCTGTTGGTACCGCAACTATTCTTGCTACTAATATGTACTATTGTACGCTGGTGTCAGTCAGAACACCGAGGGCAGTAGTCGCAAAAGGTCATCCTGTCCTAGCTGACTGGGGATTAGTGTGGAGCATTATAGAGCACTTTGGCATGCTGTAGTGTTTTCGAGTCTCAAGTTAAAGTGTTGAAGGAGGAGGTTCTACTCTCCAAGAGAAAATTAGGAGGCTGAAAATTCGCCTAGATGGATTTGATAGTGAGTGTGCAATGGGTGGAGTCGGTGTGGAGTAAAAGGTTACCAACAGTGAGTTGAAGAGTAGGAACCGCTTCAAGTGGAATATGGTCTCTCCTGAAGGCGGAAGTATCAAGATAATGACGCTTAATAGAGGATATATGAAGGTACGAAATCGATTTTCTGTTCTCCAGGATGAGTGTACTTCAGTGGTTAGCGAGGTTAAAGGTACCACTAACTTCCCTGATAATCAAAGTAAGAACATTCTGGTTGTGGGTGACCTGCAGGTAAGACATATGGACTGTGCTTTCTGTAACAGAGATAGGAACGTAAGACAGAGAGTGTGCTTCCTAGAAGTTGGTGTTGATGACATAGTCAACAGGTTGGATAATATTATGTCAGATAATGGGAACAGGCCCATCATCTGTCTTAGGGCTGGTGGAAATGATATCGGGGAGGGTAGGAGACAAGAGCTGTTGGATAAGTACAAGTCAGCCATAGATGTAATTAGGTCTAATGGAGAGGTCTCAGTCATATGTAGCATCTTGCCTAGAAGGGGTGGGGCAATGAATAGATATCTAATGCAATTGGTGTAAATTGCTGGCTAGACAGGTACTGCAAGGAATTTGCAATCTCATTCATTGATAACTGGGACAAATTTTATATCAAACGTGATATGTGGCAAGGGATGGGGTACATCTCTCAGGGGCTGGGGTGGCTGCATTATCTAACTCGATTGAGGGGCCCATTGCTGACTTATCTAGGACTTTAAACTGATAGATTATAGAGGTATGGGTGTGTGTGGGAAACAGTCAGGCTGCAGTACAAGGGTAGAAAACAGCAGATATTACCAGGATACCTCAGGGATATGTTTAATGGACAATATTCAAAATAAAGTTGATAGTAAAGGCAAAGAAATTGATCAACATACAGAGATAGTAGAGGGCACACAGTGACTAGCTCCCTTAAGGTTTACTATACTAATAGTAGGAGTCTAAGAAATAAGATAGATGAGCTAAGATTACTTTCATATGCAGGTAATATAGATATTATTGCTATAATGGAGACCTGGTTCAACCTGAAAGATGGAGAAATGCCTACTGAATGTCACATACAAGGCTATAACCTATTCCACACTGATAGGGCCAACAGCAAGGGTGGTGGAGTGGTGACTGTTGTGCTAGACAAGATATAAGATTAGAAGCATCAGACACAATCTGTTTGGCTACAGATTCTCGAGGGTCATGACAAATTAATTTTGGGTGTGACTTATAGATCCCCAAATCTTGTTTGGGAGTACAGTAAGCTGCTGTGGGACAAAATTCATAAGGTGTCTAGATATGAAAATGTCGTGTTAATGGGAGATTTTAACTTTAAGGAAATTGATTGGAACAATATGAACTGCTATTAAGTCTCTGTCCCAGACTTCCGCTTGGCCAATTTCTTGGAACTGAGAAATTACCTGGGTGGGCTAAATTGGAACGACCTGGCTATGAGTCAGGTAGGTGGCGCTGGTTGCCAGTATGACGTTTTTCAAAGCATAGTTCAAACTGCCTAGACAACTTATGTTCTAAATAGGGCAATTAGATTAGAACATCTCATTGGTCAAAAGAGAGGCATATGTAGGAGTATCAAAAGAGGGGATGGGCAGTTAAGAATTCAATATATTTACTTAAAAAGAGAAATAAAAAGGGAGTAAGAAAAGCTAAAAGAGACTATGAGGCTAAAGTGGCAAGAGATTTGAAGACTAACGCAAAAGGTTCTTTCAGGTAAATAGAAGAAATTTTTTGGGGCAAGAGGGCCCACTAAAAAGTAACTGGGTTAGATCACTGACAGTGTAAGGAAATGTGAAAAAATTTTTAACTTTATTTCCTTTCATTTTTGATGAGGAAGACACTGTGAAAATTTCTAGAATAATAATAATGAGAACAGGCGAAAAAGGAACTATGATGATTAGGGTAAATAGGACTGGTCCCAGACAAATAAGAAATTAAAACCAAACAAATCCCAGGCCCTGATAAAACTGTTTGCAAGGATTTTAAAGGAAATGTAAAGAGGAACTTAGAAAACATTTGGCTATTTTTCAACTATCACTACAAACTGGCATAGTGCCGGGACAGTTGGAAAATGGCAAATGTAATCCCATTTAAAAGGAAGAGAGGGGGCCTTACTTCGAACTTAGGGGCTAAAAGCCCTTTTCTGCAGGTGGGGGAAAATTTTTGGAACATTAATTGCCGATGCAAATTTTTTTGCCATCTTGAAAGGGATAAAATGAAGATGAATCTCAACCGGTTTTACAAAGGGGCGTTCCCGCCTTACGAATTTTTCTGTTTTTTTCACCAAGTATTTTAGGAGGGAGATCTGGTAATAAATATGATATTGTGTATATGGATTTAAAGGCTTTGATGGTTCCAATCAGGGTTTGGGGAAAAAATTTAAAGGAGACAGAATTGGGGAGAAATTTTTTTCCCCCGGAGGGCTTGCTGACAGTAGGGAGAGAGAGTTTGCATCAATGGGGGAAAATCAGAGTGGGGGCCCAATACAAGTGGCGTTCCAGAGTCGGCTGGGGCCCCTTTTTTGTTCCAATTTATATAAATGACATTGATGAGAAAAATAAAAGCCAAAATTTGTTGATACCAAAATACGTTGCCTAAATTTTATTCTAATGAGGAATTAGAGCACTCCAGGAAGATCTGAATAGACTGATGCAGTGGTCCGAGAAGTGGCAGATGCAGTTTAATATAGACAAATGCAAAATTCTAAACAATGAACAAGAAAATAACCATGACACATATAAACTAAATAATGTAGATCTTAATATTTCTGTTGCAAAAAGGATTTGGGAGTTCTGGTTAGCAGTAATTTAAAACAAAGACAACAGAGCACAAGTTTTCGCAATAAAGTGAACAGAATCCTTGGCATCGTATCAAGGAGCATAAATAATAGGAGTTCTTAGGTTGTTCTTCAATTCTATATATCCTTGTTAGGCCTCATTTAGATTATGCTGCACAGTTTGGTCACCGTGTTACAGAATGAATATAAATGCACTGGAAAACGTACAAAAAAGGATGTCAAAGTTGATCCCATGTGTCAGAAATGTTCCCTATGAGAATAGACTGAGGGACCTGAATCTGTACTCTCTAGATAGGGCATAAAATTAGGGGGAAAGATATGATTAAGATGTATAAATGGAAAACAGGAATAAATACAGGGAATGTAAATAGCGTGCTAAAGATATCTAGCAAAGATATCACTTACAGCAATGGTTTTAAGTTGGAAAAATTCAGATTCAGGAAGGATATAGGAAAGCAATGGTTTGGTAATAGAGTTGTGGATGAGTGGAACAAACTCCCGAGTACCGTCACTGAAGCTAAGACGTTGTGTAGTTTTAAAAATGAGTTGGATAAATACATGAGTGGGTGTGGATGGGTGTGAGATGAACCTGACTAGCCTGTGCAAAATATTTCTGATATCGTGCTCCTTCCTTAAGTGGATGTGACCTGAACTGACTATGTGGGTCAGGTCAGGTTTAAGCCTGGAGGTGATTTGATGCAGCCTCTCATGGGTCAGTAGGCCTGCTGCAGTGTTTCTTTTTTCTTATGTACTACTACTACTACTAGTACAATCACTACTATTACGACAGTTACTTCTACTTTGGCACTAAGACTATTACTACAACTACTGAAACTAACAAAACTACAGCTACTACTTTCTGCTACTACTACTACTAATAACAATAAAATAATAATATAAAGCTAGAATTCTTGCAGAGAATAAATATCAAGTAAAGAATGTTTTCCTGAAGAGAGCTTCACCCTACGGAGGGCGCAACAACCTCCTCTCATCCCAGCAAAACACCGACTGCTCGCATCTTCGTACTCAGCTTATTGGTAAACGCCATGACTCACTCGTGTTTGATGCCAGCCACTGAAACCTGACATCATTTTTGAGTACGCATGAGTCTTTTTTTTTTACAGTAGAGTCTTTACAAAGACACTTGGAGCATTGCTTTTACAAAGATACTTAGAGCATAGACTTCACAAAGATATTCAGAGTAGAGCATTCACAAAGACATTCAGAGTAGAGCCTTCACAAAGACATTCAGAGTAGAGCCTTCACAAAGACATTCAGAGTAGAGCCTTCACAAAGACATTCAGAGTAGAGCCTTCACAAAGACATTCAGAGTAGAGCCTTCACAAAGACATTCAGAGCAGAGCCTTCACAAGGACATTCAGAGCAGAGCCTTCACAAAGACATTCAGAGCAGAGTCTTCACAAAGACATTCAGAGCAGAGTCTTCACAAAGACATTCAGAGCAGAGCCTTCACAAAGACATTCAGAGCAGAGTCTTCACAAAGACATTCAGAGCAGAAGCCTTCACAAAGACATTCAGAGCAGAGTCTTCACAAAGACATTCAGAGCAGAGCCTTCACAAAGACATTCAGAGCAGAGTCTTCACAAAGACATTCAGAGCAGAGTCTTCACAAAGACATTCAGAACAGAGCCTTCACAAAAACATTCAGAACAGAGCCTTCACAAAGACACTTAGAGCAGAGCCTTCACAAAGATACATAGAGGAATGGCAAAGAACACAGAATAACTACTGTTGTAGTGACTGAACACTGAACAACCACTGTTGTAGTGAATGAACACTGAACAACTACTGTTGTAGTGACTGAACAATGAACAACTACTGTTGTAGTGACTGAACACTGAACAACTACTGTTGTAGTGACTGAACACTGAACAACTACTGTTGTAGTGACTGAACACTGAACAACTACTGTTGTAGTGACTGAACACTGAACAACTACTGTTGTAGTGACTGAACACTGAACAACCACTGTTGTAGTGACTGAACAATGAACAACTACTGTTGTAGTGACTGAACACTGAACAACTACTGTTGTAGTGACTGAACACTGAACAACACGTTGTAGTATGAACTGACAACTCTGTTGTAGTGACTGAACACTGAACAACTACTGTTGTAGTGACTGAACACTGAACAACTACTGTTGTAGTGACTGAACACTGAACAACTACTGTTGTAGTGACTGAACACTAACAACTACTGTTGTAGTGACTGAACACTGAACAACTACTGTTGTAGTGACTGAACACTGAACAACTACTGTTGTAGTGACTGAACACTGAACAACTACTGTTGTAGTGACTGAACACTGAACAACTACTGTTGTAGTGACTGAACACTGAACAACTACTGTTGTAGTGACTGAACACTGAACAACTACTGTTGTAGTGACTGAACTGAACAACTACTGTTGTAGTGACTGAACACTCAACAACTACTGTTGTAGTGACTGAACACTGAACAACTACTGTTGTAGTGACTGAACACTCAACAACTACTGTTGTAGTGACTGAACACTGAACAACTACTGTTGTAATGACTGAACACTGAACAACTACTGTTGTAGTGACTGAACACTGAACAACTACTGTTGTAGTGACTGAACACTGAACAACTACTGTTGTAGTGACTGAACACTGAACAACTACTGTTGTAGTGACTGAACACTGAACAACTAGTTATCACTTCATTCAAAGTTTCAACAGTGTCGCGGGTAAATTACTGTTTTACATCTTACAGTCACGATCAGAAAACTGTTAAAACCTTACCGTTCCTGGCTACTGTTGGCGCTATGAAACAAACACACACACACACACACACACACACACACACACACACACACACACACACACACACACACACACACACACACACACACACACACACACACACACACACACACACGAATCCATGCCACAAAGAATTTAGGCTGTTCCTGTGGCAAAGAAGAGGTGTCTACCCATTACTTGAATGTTGTACCTAATAATGTGGCCACCGAGTACGCACAGGCGCGTGCGCCACACACACACACACACACACACACACACACACACACACACACACACACACACACACACACATACATGCAAATACAACAGGCCTAGTGTCTAATCGACATGTGCCTAGGACTAAATCGTAACTAACACACACACACACACACACACACACACACACACACACACACACACACACACACACACACACACACACCACACACAACAACAACAACAACAACGAGTCATGGTACGTGACGAGGTGTCAGAGTGGGCGCCTGTGACAAGCGGGATTCCACAGGGGTCAGTCTTAGGACCTGTGCTGTTCTTGGTATATGTGAACGACATAACGGAAGGGATAGACTCAGAAGTGTCCTTGTTTGCAGATGATGTGAAGTTAATGAGAAGAATCAAATCGGATGAGGATCAGGCAGGACTACAAAGAGACTTGGACAGGCTACAAGCCTGGTCCAGTAACTGGCTCCTTGAGTTTAACCCTGCCAAATGCAAAGTCATGAAGATTGGGGAAGGGCAAAGAAGACTGCAGACACAATATAGTTTAGATGGCCAAAGACTGCAAACTTCACTCAAGGAAAAAGATCTGGGGGTGAGTATAACACCGAGCATATCTCCTGAGGCGCACATCAATCAGATAACTGCTGCAGCATACGGGAGCCTGACAAACCTACGGATAGCGTTCCGATACCTCAGCAAGGATTCGTTCAAGACTCTGTATACCATTTACGTCAGGCCCATACTGGAGTATGCAGCACCAGTTTGGAATCCACACCTAGTCAAGCACGTCAAGAAATTAGAGAAGGTGCAAAGGTTTGCAACAAGACTAGTCCCAGAGCTACGGGGATTGTCCTACGAAGAAAGGTTGAGGGAAATCGGCCTGACGACACTGGAGGACAGGAGGGTCAGGGGAGACATGATAACGACATATAAAATACTGCGCGGAATAGACAAGGTGGACAAAGACGGGATGTTCCAGAGATGGGACACAGACACAAGAGGTCACAATTGGAAGTTGAAGACTCAAATGAATCAAAGGGATGTTAGAAAGTATTTCTTCAGTCATAGAGTGGTCAGGCCGTGGAATGGCCTAGAAAGTGAAGTAGTGGAGGCGGGAACCATACATAGTTTTAAGGCGAGGTATGATAAAGCTCATGGGGCAGGAAGAGAGAGGACCTAGTAGCAATCAGTGAAGAGGCGGGGCCAGGAGCTATGACTCGACCCCTGCAACCACAAATAGGTGAGTACAAATAGGTGAGTACACACACACACACATACACACACACACAGGGACAGACTGTTTCAAAGATGGGAAATAGAAACAAAGGGACACGGCTGTAAGTTTTCTGGAAGTGGAACGATCTAGAAAGTAAAGTGGTCGAGGCGGGATCCATACATAGCTTTAAGAAAAGGTAGGATAAGTCTCTTGAAACCAGGAGAAAATGGACCTACATAGTGACGACCAGCGAGGAGGCGGGGCCAGGAGCTGTGATTCGACCCCTGGAACCGCATATGGGTGAGTGCACCGTTGTCTCCACTTACCTGGGAAGATAAAAACACACGTTAGAGTCTCCCAAACAAACACCAGCGAAACATAAATGTAAGAAAAATAGCAAATTTGTAAACAAATAAAAAATAACATTTAGTTTCTTTTCTCAGGATCAGTGACGTCACACTGGTCCGGTGACGTCACAGTGGCACAGTGGTCCAGTGGCATCACGCTACAGAAGTACGGTGTACTTTGAAAAGGCCACCAGCGGGACTACGAGGGATCATCGCAAAGGCTGCAAAAATTAGCAATTGATTATGGATGTAATCTCCCCTAACTTCCCCTTCATTATTTGTTGAATTGCTACTACATATGTGTAGTCATGTCACGCATATTACGTCTCTGTGGGAACCTCCCTCACCCCTCATTTGACCGCTTTATATCACAGTTCATTTCAACCTGCAGGTTCAACTACTCCATACCGTGTTGATTGTCGCTCACTTCTCATTAAATGTTCTTACCCTTCATCCCACTGGTGTTAGTTAGTTAGTTACCATGTTGTCCTAGGCACATGTCGATTAGACACTAGGCCTGTTGTATATGAGTACGTGTGTGTGTGTGTGTGTGTGTGTGTGTGTGTGTGTGTGTGTACTCACCTATTTGTACTCACCTATTTGTGGTTGCAGGGGTCGAGTCTTAGCTCCTGGCCCCGCCTCTTCACCGGTTGCTACTGGGCCCTCTCTCTCCCCGCTCCATGAGCTTTATCAAACCTCGTCTTAAAACTGTGTATGGTTCCTGCCTCCACTACGTCATTTTCTAGGCTATTCCACTGCCTTACAACTGTATGACTGAAGAAATACTTCCTAATATCTCTCTGACTCATTTGTGTCTTCAACTTCCAATTGTGGCCTCTTGTTTCTGTGTCCCCTCCCTGGAACATCCTGTCTTTGTCCACCTTGTCTATTCCACGCAGTATTTTATATGTCGTTATCATGTCTCCCCTGACCCTCCTTTCCTCCAGTGTCGTCAGGCCGATTTCCCTTAATCTTTCTTCATAGGACATTCCCCTTAGCTCTGGAACTAACCTTGTGGCAAACCTTTGTACTTTCTCTAGTTTCTTGACGTGCTTTATCAAGTGCGGGTTCCAAACAGGTGCTGCATACTCCAGTATGGGCCTGACATACACGGTGTACAGTGTCTTGAACGATTCCTTACTAAGGTATCGGAATGCTGTTCTCAGGTTTGCCAGGCGCCCATATGCTGCAGCAGTTATCTGATTGATGTGTGCTTCCGGAGACATGCTCGGTGTTATACTCACCCCAAGATCTTTCTCCTTGAGTGAGGTTTGCAGTCTTTGGCCACCTAGCCTATACTCTGTCTGTGGTCTTCTGTGCCCTTCCCCTATCTTCATGACTTTGCATTTGGCAGGATTAAATTCGAGAAGCCATTTGCTGGACCAGGTGTCCAGTCTGTCCAGGTCTCTTTGAAGTCCTGCCTGGTCCTCATCAGATTTAATTCTCCTCATTAACTTCACATCATCTGCAAACAGGGACACTTCTGAGTCTAACCCTTCCATCATGTCGTTCACATATACCAAAAATAGCACTGGTCCTAGGACCGACCCCTGTGGGACCCCGCTCGTCACAGGTGCCCACTGTGATACATCATTACGTACCATGACTCGTTGTTGCCTCCCTGTCAGGTATTCTCTGATCCATTGCAGTGCCCTTCCTGTTATATGCGCCTGATGCTCTAGCTTCTGCACTAATCTCTTGTGAGGAACTGTGTCAAAAGCCTTCTTGCAGTCCAAGAAGATGCAATCAACCCACCCCTCTCTCTCGTGTCTTACTTCTGTTATTTTATCATAAAACTCCAGAAGGTTTGTGACACAGGATTTGCCTTCCGTGAATCCGTGCTGGTTGGCATTTATACTCTTGTTCCGTTCCAGGTGCTCCACCACTCTCCTCCTGATAATCTTCTCCATAATTTTGCATACTATACACGTCAATGACACAGGTCTTTTAGTTTAGTTGTGTGTGTGTGTGTGTGTGTGTGTGTTGTGTGTGTGTGTGTGTGTGTGTGTGTGTGTGTGTGTGTGTGTGTGTGTGGTGTGTGTGTGTGTTGTGTGTGTGTGTGTGTGTTGTTTGTGTGTGTGTTGTGTGTGGTAGTGTGTGTGGTAGTGTGTGTGGTAGTGTGTGTGGTAGTGTGTGGTAGTGTGTGGTAGTGTGTGTGTGTGTGTGTGTGTGTGTGTGTGTGTGTGTGTGTGTGTGTGTGTGTTGGTGACCATCTCATGCTACAGCTACAAAAGTGGTAGTCATACAACCTTTGATCACTATGGATCATTGTCTGCTACTCCTGTATGTTTACCTCACTTAGCTTTGATTCACTTTCGTAAATTATGTTTTAATTTTTCAATTAATAAACACACAAACGTGAAGTAATTAATAAGTAAAATGCATAACTGTGAGTTATCTTTAATTCTTCTTTAACTGTGTTATTCATATGTTATACCGCCAATACTTTTCCTAAGAACTGAAATAGATCCTTCACAGTATTTCGGAGATCCCCTTTCAATTCCTAGGAAAAATATGGATGTAACAAAATTCGTGCACGTTACTTAATACTTAACACTTGCAAAATAAACAGAGAATCAACACACACGTTGAATTGAACTGTGATATGAAGCGGTGAACTTTGCTTACGGGTTGTCTGGGAAGTGAATTATTATTATAATCACGGGGGAGCGCTGAACCCATAGGATTATATAGCGCATGTGGGGAGGTGGAGGGCATTTAGTCTCAATTCAGGAAACTGGAGCACAGGTCCAATTCCCTAGATCAAGATCCCCTCACCAGCGTCAAGGAAACTCCCTTGAGGGGCCTGGGAGGTGAAGAATGAGTACAAAGACAGCTCAGAGAATGACTCAGGCTCACACATGCCTAGTAGACCTTCCACAAACGATTAATGGGAAGTTAAGGTAGATTAAATTCGCGACTTGAGCCAAACTTTTGCTTCCCACGTGGTGTCCCGGTTACCAACATGACAATTGGTTCACTCACTCGTTAAAATGAAGGTTTTAAAAGACATTAGAGAGAAATGAACAAACAGTCTAGCGTTAAGTCAAAACAATTGGTTCCCCAAATCAAGACAGGTAACAAATGTAAAAATTATAGACGTCATAATAGCACGAAGGTACGAATACTTACAATCATAAGAAAACTGGGTAGCTAAATAACTTCCTGATGATGCCCAGTACCACCAGTCCATAGAGAACAGTGTGGCAAGAGGCAGGTAGGCGGCGCTGGCGTCTGCTTCTCACTGTAACAATTGCTTCAAGCATCCAAACAACTCACACCACAGTCATACACTCACTGAGCAATATGTACAAGAGCATGAATATTTTTCTCACATGCTCTTGATCCAAGAAGAATCTTCTCTTTCCTTGGTTCATCTTAATTTCTCCCCATAACTCCCATTTCCGGAACCAGAGCTCATCTCTGAGTGACCAGCATCATGATGGTTACTAGAGCACATCTCTGAGTGACCAGCATCAGGAGAGTCTCTAGAGCACATCTCTGAGTGACCAGCATCAGGAGGGTCACTAGAGCACATCTCTGAGTGACCAGCATCAGGAGGGTCACTAGAGCACATCTCTGAGTGACCAGCATCAGGAGGGTCATTAGAGCACATCTCTGAGTGACCAGCATCAGGAGGGTCACTAGAGCACATCTCTGAGTGACCAGCATCATGATGGTTACTAGAGCACATCTCTGAGTGACCAGCATCAGGAGGGTCACTAGAGCACATCTCTGAGTGACCAGCATCAGGAGGGTCATTAGAGCACTTCTCTGAGCGACCAGCATCAGGAGGGTCACTAGAGCACATCTTTGAGTGACCAGCATCAGAAGGGTCATTAGAACACATCTCTGAGTAACCAGCATCAGGAGGGTCATTAGAACACATCTCTGAGTAACCAGCATCAGGAGGGTCATTAGAACACGTCTCTGTGAGTGTGACGTGAAGTTCTTACGTCAACACACCCAGTACACACTTCAATGTTCACAATTTTATCGTCCTAATTAGAATTTCTTGTCACTCGTGAGTCATACGAACACTGTCGATGTTTCACTGTTCTTACGCTGTTTTGAATGTTCTTAGGTTGCTTCACTTGTTCTTACGCTGTTACACTTTTCTTACGTTATTTCACTTGTTCTTACACTGTTTCTCCTGTTATTACGCAGCTCTCACATTGATTAGCTGTCACACTAGCTCTCACACCCTGAATTGTGAACTTGTGCTTCACACTGTGTGCCTGTTTCCTCTGTTATCACACTTGTTCTCACACTGTTACACCTGTTCCCACACTGTTACACTTGTTCTCACACTGTCAATTACACTTGTTCTCACACTGTCTGATACACTTGTTCTCACACTGTTACAATTGTTCTCACACTGTCAGTTACACTTGTTCTCACACTGTCAATTACACTTGTTGTCACACTGTCTGATACACTTGTTCTCACACTGTTACAATTGTTCTCACACTGACTTTTACACTTGTTCTCACATTGTCTGTTACGCTTGTTCTCACACTGTCTGTTACACTTGTTCTCACATTGTTGCAATTGTTCTCACACTATCAGTTACACTTGTTCTCACACTGTCAGTTACACTTATTCTCACACTGTCTGTTACATTTGCTCTCATATTGTCTGTTACACTTGTTCTCACACTGTTACACTTGTTCTCACACTGTTAACACTTGTTTCTCACACTGACTTTTACACTTGTATCTCACACGCTGTTTAACAACCTTGTTCCACATTGTTACAATAGTTATCAACACTGTTCAGTTACACTTGCCTCACATGTCAGTTTTACACTTGTTCTCACACTGTTTATGCTTGTTCTCACACTGTCTGTATACACTGGTCTCACACTTGTTTACAATTGTTCCCCACACACTGAAGTTTACATTTGTTCTCATATTGTCTGTTTCACCTTGTTCCTCACACTGACTTTTACACTTGTTCTCACACGTCTGTTACGCTTGGTCCAACACTGTCTGTTCATTATGTTCTCGAATTGTCCTGTTTTACAACTTGTTCTCCACACTGTTAACACTTGTTTCTCACACTGGGCTTTTACCACTGTTCTCCACTGTCCGTTTACACTTGTTCTCACACTGTTACATTTGTTCTCATATTGTCTGTTACACTTGTTCTCACACTGTTACACTTGTTCTCACACTGTTACCCTTGTTCTCATACTGTCTGTTACACTTGTTCTCACATTGTTACTATTGTTCTCACAATGTCAGTTACACTTGGTCTCACACTGTTACGCTTGTTCTCACACTGTCTGTTACACTTGTTCTCACAATGTCAGTTACGCTTGTTCTCACACTGTTACGCTTGTTCTCACACTGTCAGTTACACTTGTTCTCACAATGTCAGTTACACTTGTTCTCACACTGTTACGCTTGTTCTCACACTGTGAGTTACACTTGTTCTCACACTGTGAGTTACACTTGTTCTCACACTGTGAGTTACACTTGTTCTCACACTGTTACGCTTGTTCTCATACTGTCTGTTACACTTGTTCTCACATTGTTACAATTGTTCTCACAATGTCAGTTACACTTGTTCTCACACTGTTACAATTGCTCTCACACTGTCAGTTACACTTGTTCTCACACTGTCAGTTACACTTGATCTCACACTGTCTGCCACACTTGTTCTCTCACTGTCTATTACACTTGTTCTCACACTGTCTGTTACAACTTGTTCTCACACTGTTACACTTGTTTCTCCCACTGGCCTGTTACACATGTTCTCACTCTGTCTGTTACAACTCGTTTCTTCACACTGTTACACATGCTCTCACACTGTCCATAACACTTTTTTCTCGCACACTTTGCACTTGTCTCACACACTGTTACACTTGTCTCACAATGTTTACACTTGTACGCAACACTGTTACAGTTTAATCGCACACTGTCTGTTTACACTTATTCTTTCACTGTCTGTTACACTTGTTCTCACACTGTTACACTTCTTCTCATACTGTCTGTTACACTTGTTCTCACAGTGTTACATTTGTTCTCACACTGTCAGTAACACTTGTTCACACACTGTTACACTTGTTCTCATACTGCCAGTAACACTTGTTCTCACACTGTTGCCCTTGTTCTCACACGGTTACACTTGTTCTCTCACTGTCAGTAACATTTCTTCTCACACTATTACACTTGTTCTCACACTGTTGCCTTGTTCTCACAGCGGTTACACTTGTTCTCTCACTGTCAGTAACACTTGTTCTCACACTATTACACTTGTTCTCACACTGTTACACTTATTCTCACACTGTTACACTTGTTTTCACACTGTTGCACTTATTATCACAATGTTTACACTTATCTCAACACTGTTACATATGTTCTCACTACTGTTAACAAGAACTCACCACTCACACGGTCCGTTACACTTGTTCTCACACTGTCTGTTGCACCTGTTCCTCACACTCTCTGTTGCAACTTGTTCTCACTCACGCTATTTGATTCTGTTTCTATCTATTCTTTTGCACGTGCTGATTCTTGACTTGGACTGTACAGCAAAGGTCTTGTATCTTATGACAATATCAACATTGCTTTCCTAAAACTTTTACAAACCGTCAAGAACTTCTGTCATCATCGTTACTGAGAGCAAGATAAGTGACGAGAGACAAGTGAGACGAGAGACAAGTGAACGAGAGACAATTGAGACGAGAGACAAGTGATGACGAAGACAATGTGAGACAAAGAGACAAGCGAGACAAATTCAAAAGACAAGAAACTACAACCCTGAACGAGAACAATAGCCCAAGCACAGATGCGCGAGGAAGAGAGAGGTATAGAGGAGTGAGGGGTAGTGAGGAAGTAGTGAGGAGAGACGGGGTATGAGGAATGAGAGGTAGTGAGGAGTGAGGGTATGAGGTGTAAGGGTATAGAGGAACGAAGAATTAGTGACGGAGTGAGGGGGCGGGGGTGTTCAAAAGGAGAAAAAGGGAGAGAGAAGATGAGGAGGAGTAAGTGAAAACGAGAGGGGTGTAGTGAGTGAGGAAAGAAGAGAGTGAGGAGAGAGAGAAGGATGGAGGAGAGAGAAGAGAGAGAGAGAGGGAGAGAGAGAGACAGTATGTAGTTTCTCCGAGGTTATCTACACTGGAAAGGGAACTAACACCTTGTTCGATGGTCAGACCTGGATGTTCTACAGTCGAAATTAAGAAAGAATAATTCACAAGCATTTCTCTTACAATACAATGTATTACAGGAACCTTTGCACCTGATACTGTGCCCAGTGGTCCTATGGAATGCTGAGGCCATGTCTAGGGTGATGCTGGGGGCCATTGCTAGGGTGATGCCGGTGTCCATGGTCTAGGGTGAGCTGGTGGCCAGTGTCAGGGTGATGCGGAGGCCAGTGTCTAGGGTGAACTGGTGGCCAGTGTCTAGGGTGATGCTGGTGGCCAGTGTCTAGGGTGATGCTGGTGGCCAGTGTCTAGGGTGATGCTGGTGGCCAGTGTCTAGGGTGATGCTGGGGGCCAGTGACCTAGGGTGATGGCTGGTGGCCATGTCTAAGGTTGATGCTGGTGGCCAGTGTATCTAGGCGATGCTGGTGCCAGTGTCCTAGGGTGATGCTGGTGGCCAGTGTCTAGGTTGATGCTGGTGGCCAGTGTCTAGGGTGATGCTGGTGGCCAGTGTCTAGGGTGATGCTGGTGGCCAGTGTCTAGGGTGATGCTGGTGGCCAGTGTCTAGGGTGATGCTGGTGGCCATGTCTTAGGGTATGCTGGTGGCCAGTGTCAAGGGTGATGATGGTGGCCAGTGTCTAGTTCAAGATGGTGTCCGAATGTCAACGAATGATATGGTGGCCAGTGTATGGTCATGACGGAGGCCAATGTCCTACATGATGATGGTGGCCATGTCCTAGGTTGATGTGGTGCCAGCGTCTAGGTTGATCTGGTGGGCCCAGTGGGTCTAGGTTGATGCTGGTGGCCAGTGTCTAACGATGTAAATGGTGGCCAAAGCTAGGTTATTTTATCATGATGGTGGCCAATGACTACGTGATTATGGTGGGCCAGTGTCCTTCGGTCATGATGTGGCAAATGTCTACGATGAATGGATGGTGGCATTGTCCAGGTTGATGATGGTGGCCAGCGTCCCTAGGTGATGCTGGTGGCCACTGTCTAGGTTGATGGCTGGTGGGCCATGTCTAGGTTTGATACGGTACAATTTCTACGATGATGAAGGTGGCCATGACCTACGTTGATGATGGGTGGCCAGTGTCTAGGTTCATGACGTGGCAATGTCTACGTTGATAATGAAGGCCAAAGGTCAGGTTTGATTGATGGTTGGCCAACATCTAGATTGAATGATGTGGCCAGTGGTCTAGGGTGATGTCTTTGGATGGCCAATGTCTACGATGATGATGGTGGCCAGTGTCTAGGTTCATGATGGTGGCCAATGTCTACGATGATGATGGTGGCCAATGTCTAGGTTGATGATGGTGGTCAGCGTCTAGGTTGATGCTGGTGGCCAGTGTCTAGGTTGATGCTGGTGGCCAGTGTCTAGGTTGATGGCGGTGCCAATGTCTACGATGATGATGGTGGCCAATGTCTACGTTGATGATGGTGGCCAGTGTCTAGGTTCATGATGGTGGCCAATGTCTACGTTGATAATGGTGGCCAATGTCTAGGTTGATGATGGTGGCCAACATCTAGGTTGATGATGGTGGCCAGTGTCTAGGTTGATGCTCGTGGCCATTGTCTAGGTTGATGCTGGTGGCCAAGTCTACGATAATGATGGTGGCCAGTGTCTAGGTTTCAATGATGTGGCAATGACCTACGATGAAATGGTGGCCATGTCTAGGATCTATGGTGGCGAATATCTAGGTTGATGATGGTGGCCAATGTCTAGATTGATAATGGTGGCCAACATCTAGGTTGATGATGGTGGCCAATGTCTAGGTTGATGCTCGTGGCCAGTGTCTAGGTTGATGCTTGTGGCCAGTGTCTAGTTGATGCTGGTGGCCAGTGTCTTGGTTGATGCGGTGGCCAGCGTCTAGGTTGATGCTGGTGGCCAGTGTCTAGGTTGATGCTGGTGGCCAGGGTCTAGGGTGATAGCGAGGCCAATGTCCAACCATGATGATGTGGCCAATGTCACGTTGATGAATGGTGTCCAGTGTCTAGGTTCATGATGGTGGCCAATGTCTACGATGATAATGGTGGCCAATGTCTAGGTTGATGATGGTGGCCAATATCTAGGTTGATGATGGTGGCCAGTGTCTAGGTTGATGCTCGTGGCCATTGTCTAGGTTGATGCTGGTGGCCAATATCTACGATAATGATGGTGGCCAGTGTCTAGGTTCATGAGGGTGCCAATGTCCTCCATTGATATTGTGGCCAATGTCTAGGTGACGCTGGTGGCCATGTCTAGGGTGATGGCTTGTGGTCCATGTCTAGGTGATGCTGGTGGCCAGTGTCTACGGTGATGATGGTGGCCAGTGTCTAGGTTCATGATGGTGGCCAATGTCTACGATGATGATGGTGGCCAGTGTCTAGGTTCATGATGGTGGCCAATGTCTACGATGATGATGGTGGCCAATGTCTAGGTTGATGATGGTGGCCAGCGTCTAGGTTGATGCTGGTGGCCAGTGTCTAGGTTGATGCTGGTGGCCAGTGTCTACGATGATGATGGTGGCCAATGTCTAGGTTCATGATGGTGGGCAATTGTTCCACGAAGATGATGGTGGGGCCATGTCTAGTTCATGAAGGTGGCAATGTCTACGATGATGATGGTGGCCAATGTCTAGGTTGATGATGGTGGCCAGCGTCTAGGTTGATGCTGGTGGCCAGTGTCTAGGTTGATGCTGGTGGCCAGTGTCTAGGTTGATGACGGTACCAATGTCTACGATGATGATGGTGGCCAATGTCTACGTTGATGATGGTGGCCAGTGTCTAGGTTCATGATGGTGGCCAATGTCTACGTTGATAATGGTGGGCCATATGTCTAGTTGAGAATGTGTGCCAACATCAAGGTTGATGATGGTGGCCAGTGTCCTAGGGTGATGCTGGTGGACCATTGTCACGATGAATGATGTGGCCAGGTCTAGGTTCATGATGGTGGCCAATGTCTACGATGATGATGGTGGCCAATGTCTAGGTTGATGATGGTGGTCAGCGTCTAGGTTGATGCTGGTGGCCAGTGTCTAGGGTGAAGCAGTGGCCAGTGTCCTAGGTGATGCTGGTGGCCCAGTGTCTAGGGGTGATGATGTGGTCCAGTGTCTAGTCATGATGGTGGCCACAATGTCTACGATGATGATGGTGGCCAGTGTCTAGGTTCATGACGGTGGCCAATGTCTACGATGATGATGGTGGCCAATGTCTAGGTTGATGACGGTGGCCAGCTTCTAGGTTGAAGATGTGGAGCCATTGTCTAGGGGGGGGGTTGATGCTGGTGGCCAGTGTCTACGGATGATGATGGTGGCCAATGTCTAGGTTCATGATGGTGGCCAATGTCTACGATGATGATGGTGGCCAGTGTCTAGGTTCATGATGGTGGCAAATGTCTACGATGATGATGGTGGCCAATGTCTACGTTGATGATGGTGGCCAGTGTCTAGGTTCATGATGGTGGCCAATGTCTACGTTGATAATGATGGCCAATGTCTAGGTTGATGATGGTGGCCAACATCTAGATTGATGATGGTGGCTATGTCCTAGTGGATCAGGTGGCCAATGACTACGATGATGATGTGGCCAGTGTCTAGGTTCATGATGGTGGCCAATGTCTACGATGATGATGGTGGCCAATGTCTAGGTTGATGATGGTGGTCAGCGTCTAGGTTGATGCTGTGCCAGTGTCAAGGTTGAAATGCTGGTGGCCAGTGTCTAGGTTATGACGGTGCTAAGTCCTACGATATGAGTGTGGCCAATGTTCTACGTTTTTGATGGATGTTGGCCAGTGCCTAGGTTCCTGATGGTGGCCAATGTCTACGTTGATAAGGGGCCCATGTCCTATGTTGAAGAAGGTGGCCAACATACCAGGTTTGATTGATGGTTCCAGTGTCTAGGTGATGCTGGTGGCCCAATTGTCTAACGATGATGAAGGTTGGCCAGTGTCTAGGTTACATGTTTGTGGCCACTGTCCTACAGGATGATGGTGGCCAATGTCTAGGTTGATGATGGTGGATAGCGTCTAGGTTGATGCTGGTGGCCGTGTCAAGGTTGATGCCTGGTGGCCAGTTCCTAGGTTGATGGCGGTGCCATGTTTAACGATGATGATGGGGCCAATGTCTCCGTTGATGAGGTGGCCAGTGTCTAGTTCATGATGGTGGCCAATGTCTACGTTGATAATGGTGGCCAATGTCTAGGTTGATGATGGTGGCCAACATCTAGGTTGATGATGGTGGCCACCCGTGTCAGGTGTGATGCTGGTGGCCAAGTCTACGAAAATGATGGGGCCATGTCTAGTTCATGATGTGCCATGTTCTACGATGATGATGGTGCCAATGTCAAGGATGTATGGGGGCGAATATCAAGGTTTGAATGATGGTGGCCCAATGTCTAGGTTGATAATGGTGGCCAAACAACTCGGTTTGATGAAGGTGGCCAATGTCTAGTTGAAGCCTCGTGGCCAGTGTCTCGGTTGATGCTATGTGGCCAGTGTCTATAGTAGAATTGTCTGTGGCCAGTGTCCTTGGTTGATGCGGTGGCCAGCGTCCTAGGTTGATGCTCAGGTGGCCAGTTACTAGTTGATGCTGGTGGCCAGTGTCTAGGTTTGATGAGGGTGCCAATGGTCTAACCATAGATGATGGTGGCCATGACTACCGTTGATGATGGTGGCCAGTGTTCTAGGTTATCAAGATGGATGGCCATGTCAACGATGATAAGGTAGCCAATGTCTATGTAGATGATGGAGGCCAATATCTAGGTGATGAGAAGGAGGCCATAGACTAGGTTGAATGGCACGTGGCCCATGTCTAGGTTGATGCTGGTGGCCAATCACTACGATAACTGCGGTGGCCAGTGTCTAGGTATCATGATGGTTGCCACTGTCCTCCGATGATGATAGTGGCCAATGTCTAGGGTGATGCAGGTGGCCAGTGTCTAGGAGAAGCTGGTGGCCATTGTCAAGGGTGTAAGGCTGGTGGCCATTGTCTAGGTGATGATGGTGGCCAGTGTCTAGGTGTCATGATGGTGGCCAATGTCTACGATGAAGATGGAGGCCAGTAGTCTAGGTACATGGATGGTGGCCCATTGACAACGATGATGATGGTGGCCAATGTCTAGGTTTTGATGAAGGTGGCCAGCGTCTAGGTTGAAGCAGTGGCCAGTGTCTAGTTGATCTGGTGGCCAGTGTCTACGATGTGATGTTGGGCCAATGTCTAGTTCATGATGGTGCCAATGTCAACGATGATGATTGGTGGCCATGTCCTAGGTTCATGATTGTGGCAAATGTCCTACGATGATGAGGTTGCCAATGTCAAGGTGATGATGGAGGCCAGCGTCTCGGTAAATGCTGTGGCCAGTGTCTAGGATGATGCTGGGGTGCCCGTGTCAAGTGAAGACGGTACCAATGTCTACGATGTGCTGGTGCCCACTGTCTACGAAGATGATGGTGGCCAGTGTCTAGGTTCATGATGGTGGCCAATGTCTACGTTGATAATGGTGGCCAATGTCTAGGTTGATGATGGTGGCCAAAATCTAGGTTGATGATGGTGGCCAGTGTCTAGGGTGATGCTGGTGGCCAATGTCTACGATGATGATGGTGGCCAGTGTCTAGGTTCATGATGGTGGCCAATGTCTACGATGCTGATGGTTGGCCATGTCTAGGTTGATGATGAGGTCAGCGTCTAGGTTGAAGCAGGTGGCCAGTGTCCTAGGTTGATGCTGGTGGCCAGTGTCTAGGTTGATGACGGTGCCAATGTCTACGATGATGATGGTGGCCAATATCTACGTTGATGTTGGTGGCCAGTGTCTAGGTTCATGTTGGTGGCCAATGTCTTACGCTGATAATGGTGGCCACATTTCTAGGTTGATGATTGGGGCCAACCACTAGTTATGAATGGTTGCCAGTTCTAAGGGTAATGCTGGTGGCCAATTCGTCTACGATGATGATGGTGGCCAGTGTCTTAGGTATCCATGTTTGTGGCCAATGTCCTACGATTATGATGGTGCCAATGTCTAGGTTGATGATGGGCCAGCGTCTAGGTTGATGCCTGGTGGCCAGTGTTCTAGTTTGATGCAGGTGGCCAGTGTCTAGGTTTATGACTGTGCCAACGTCAACGATGATGACGGTGGCCAGTGGTTAGGTCAAATGGTGCCAAAGTCCTACGTTGATAATGGTGGCCAATGTCTAGTTGAATGATGGTGGCCAACATCTAGGTTGAAGATGGTGGCCAGTGTCCTAGGTTAACACTGAGGCCCATTGGTTCTAGTTTATGCTGAGTGGGCCAAAGTCCTAACGATAATGATGGTGGTCCCGTGGTCTAGGTACATGATGGTGGCCCAAGTTACGATGATGATGGTGGCCATTGTCTCGATTGTAATGGGGTGGCCAACATCTAGGTTGATGATGTGGCCAATGATCAAGGTTGATGCTCGTTGGCCAGTTGTCTAGGTTATGCTTGTAGGCCAGTGTCTAGTTGATGCTGGTGGCCAGTGTCTTGGTTGATGCTGGTGGCCAGCGTCTAGGTTGATGCTGGTGGCCAGTGTCTAGGTTGATGCTGGTGGCCAGTGTCCCCTAGGTGTTGATTAGGGAGACAATGTCTACGATGATGATGGTGGCCAGTTGTCTACGATGATGAATGGTGGCAGAGTCTAAGTTCATGATTTGGCCAATGTCTACGATGATAATGGAGGCTAATGTCTAGTTATGATGGTGCCATTATCTAGGTTGATGACGGTGCCAGTGTCCTAGGTTGATGCTCGTGGCCATTGTCTAGGTTGATGCTGGTGGCCAATATCTACGATAATGATGGTGGCCAGTGTCTAGGTTCATGATGGTGGCCAATGTCTACGATGATGATGGTGGCCAATGTCTAGGTTGATGATGGTGGCCAATATCTAGGTTGATGATGGTGGCCAATGTCTAGATTGATAATGGTGGCCAACATCTAGGTTGATGATGGTGGCCAATGTCTAGGTTGATGCTGGTGGCCAGTGTCTAGGTTGATGCTTGTGGCCAGTGTCTAGTTGATGCTGGTGGCCAGAGTCTAGGTTGATACTGGTGGCCAGCGTCTAGGTTGATGCTGGTGGCCAGTGTCTAGGTTGAGCCTCGTGGCCAGTGTCTAGTTGATGCTGGGTGGCCCAGTGCCTAGGTTGATATTACTGTGGCCAGTTGTCTAGATTGATGAAGATGCCAATGCCTAAAGTTGATGATGGTGGTCAATGTCTAGGTTGATGTTGGTGGCCAGCGTCTAGGTTAATGCTGGTGGCCAGTGTCTAGGTTGATGCTGGTGGCCAGTGTCTAGGTTGATGACGGTGCCAATGTCTACGATGATGATGGAGGCCAAAGTCAAATATGTTGATGATGGTGGCAGTTCTAGGTTCATGATGGTGGCCAATGACTACGATTGATCACGGTGGCCAATGTCTAGGTATGAGGATGGTGTGCCAAATATCTAGGTTGATGATGGTTGGCCACTGCTAGGTTGATCCGTGGTCATTGCTCCTAGGTTGATGCTGGTGGCCAGTTGTTAGGTGATGCTGGTGGCCTGTCTAGGGGTATGATACTGGTGGCCAGTGTCTAGTTCATGATTGTGGCCAGTGTCTACGATGAATGAGGTGACAATTGTCAAGGATCATGATGGTGGCCAATCTCTAGGTTGATGATGGTGGCCCCTGTCTAGGTATTGATGAGGGTGGCCAATTAATCTAGGTGCTGATGGAGGCCAGGTCTAGGTTATGCTCGTGCAAGAGTCTAGGATTATACTGGTGCCAGTGTCTAGGTTGATGATGGTGGCCAATGTCCTAAGTTGAGATGGTGCCATATATCTAGGATGATGATGGTGGCCAATGTCTATGTAGAGAGGTGGCCAATATAGGGTTTGATAAGGTGCCAGTGTCTAGGTTTATGCTCGTGGCGAATCTAGGCTATGCTGGTGGCCCATGTCTAGGTTGATGCAGGAGGCCAGTGTCCTAGTTGATGATGGTACCTGTGTCCCTAGTTTGATGATGGTGGCCATACTAGTTGATGCAGTGCCAGTTGTCTAGGTTGATGCAGGTGGCAGTGTCTAAGGGTTGATTGATGGTGCCAGTGTCTAGGTTGATGATGGTGGTCAAATTGTCTACGATGAAGAAGGTGGCCAGTGTCTAGGTTGATCATGGGGTCCGTGGTCTAGGAGTTTGATGAAGGTGGCCAGTGTCTAGGGTGATATGGTGGCCATGTCTAGGTTGATGATGATAGTCAGTGTCCTAGGTTGATGATGGTGGCCATGGTCTAGGTTGATGATGGTGCTAGTGGTCTAGGATGATAATGGTGGCCAATATCAATGATGGATGAAGATGCCAATGTCTACGTTGATGATGGTGGCCAGTGTCTAGGTTGATAAAGGGGCCAAAATCTAGGATGAAGTATTGGTGGCCATTGTCTACGTTGATGATGGTGGCCAGTGGTCAAAGGTTGACATGGGTGTCCAATGTTCTAGGTTGATGATGGTGGTCAGTGTCCTAGTTTGCTAATGGTGGCCAATGTCTCGGTTGATGATGGGAGGCCCGTGTCTAGGTTGATAAAGGTGCCAATTGTCTAGGTGATGAAGGAGGCCAGTGTCTATGTTGATTCAGGTGGCCAATTGTCTAGGTTAGATGATGGTGACCAGTTGTCTAGGTTGAAATTGGTGGCCAATGTCTACGATTGATGATGGTGGCCAGTGTCTAGGTTGATTTTGGTGGCCAAATTTCTAGGTATATTTTTTGGGGGATGATGGTGTCCAGTGTCTAGGGTTGATAAGGTGGGCAGACAAGGTTTTGATGATGGGTGGGCCAGTGACTAAGTTGATGATGGTGGTCAGTGTCTAGGTTGAATGATGGTCGCCAGTGTCCTAGGTAGATGATGGTGGCCATGTCTAGTTGATGATGGTGGCCAGTGTCTAGGTTGATTGATGGTGGCCTGTGTCTAGGTAATGATGGTGGTCCAGTTGTCCTAGGTTGATGATGGTGGCCCTGTCTAGGTTGATGATGGTGACCAGTGTCTAGGATGAGAGGTGGCCAGTGTCTAGGTTGAATGATGGTGGCCAGTGTCTATGATTATGATGGTGGCCAGTGTCAAGGTAATGAGGAGGCCAGTGTCTAGGTTGATGATTATTGGGCCCAGTGTCTAGGTTTATGGAAAGGTGGCCAGTGTCTAGGTTGATCATGGTTTCAGTGTCTAGGGTTGGAAGATGGAGGCCATGTCTAGGGTGATGATGGTGGCCAGTGATCTAGTTGAATGTGTAGTCAGAGTCTAGTATGATGATGGTGGCCCAGTGTCAGGTGAAGATGGTGGGCTAGTGTCAAGATGATGATGGTAGGCCAGTGTCTAGGTTGATGATTGTGGCCAGAGTCTAGTTTATGATTAGGTGGTCAGTGTCTAGGTAGAAGATGGAGGTCAGTGACAAGGTGAAGAGGGGGCCATGTTCTAGTTGATGATGGTGGTCCTGACTAGTTGATGATGGTGGTCAGTGTCAAGGTTGCAGATGGTGGGCCAGTGGTCTAGGTTGATGAAGGTGCCAGTGTCAAGGTGATGATGGTGGTCAAAGTCTACGTTGATGCTGGAGTGCCAGAGTCAAGGTTGAATACAGGAGGCCAATGTCTAGTTGATGATGGTGGCCAAAGTTCAACTAGATGACGGGTGGCCAGTGTCAAGGTTGGATATTGGCGGCAATCTATACGTTGAAGATGGTGGCCAGTGTCCTATGTTGATAATGGAGGCCAGTGTCAAGGTTGATAATTGTGGCCAATATCTAGGATGAAGATGGTGGCCAATATCTAATTGAAGATGGTGGCCAAGTGTCCTAGGTTATAATGGTGGCCAAAATCAAGGTTGATGAAGGTGGCCAGTGTCAATACGGATGAAGATGTGGCCATGGTCTGGGGTTGAACATGAATTGCCAATGACCTAGGTTGATGATGGTGGTCAGTGTCTAGGTTAATAATGGTGGCCAATGTCTAGGTAGATGATGGTGGCCAGTGATCTAGGTTGATAACGGGGCCAATGTCGAGTTGTGATGGTGGCCAGTGTCTAGGTTGATGATGGTGGCCAATGTCTAAGTTGATGAAATGGTGACCAATGTCTAGGTTGATAATGAAGGCCCAATAGTCTACGATGATGATGGTGGCCAGTGTCTATGTTGATGTTGGAGGGCCAATGTCCCTAGTTTGATGATGGTGGCCATTGTCTAGTTGATGAAATGGTGGCCAGTGTCCTAGGTTGATATGGTGTCCAGTGTCTAGGTTGATATGGTGGCCAGAGCATGTTGATGACGTTGGTCAGTGTCAAGGTGATGAAGGTGGGCCGAGAGACTAGGTTGATGACGGTGGCCAGTGTCTCGGTTGATTGAAGGTGGTCAGTGTCTATGTTGATGATGGTGCCAGTGTCTAGGATTGATGAATGGTTGGCCAGTGTCTAGGTTGATGATGGTAGCCCATGTCTAGGTGTTGATGATGGTGGTCAGTGTCTTAGGTTGATGATGTGGTCATGTCTAGGATTGATGATGGTGGCCAGTGTCTAGGTTTGATGGATGGTGGCCAGTGTCTAGGTTGATGATGGTGGCCAATGTCTAGGTTGATGATGGTGGCCAGTGTCTAGGTTGATGATGGTGGCCAGTGTCTAGGTTGATGATGGTGGTCAGTGTCTAGGTTGATGATAGTGGCCACGTCTAGGTTGCCTGAAGGTGGCCATGTCTTAGGTTTTATTGATTGTGGCCAGTGTCTAGGTTGATGATGGTGGCCAGTGTCTAGGTTGATGATGGTGGCCAGTGTCTAGGTTGATGATGGTGGCCAGTGTCTAGGTTGATGATGGTGGTAAGTGTCTAGGTAGATGATTGTGGCCAGTGTCTAGTTTGATGATGGTGGTCAGTGTCTAGGTTGATGATGGTGGCCAGTGCCTAGGTTGATGATGGTGGCAAGTGTCTAGGTTGATGATGGTGGCCAGTGTCTAGGTTGATGCTGGGGGCCAGTGGTCTAGTTGATGCAGGAGGCCAGTGTCTAGTTATGATGATGGTGGCCAGTGTCTAGGTTGATGATGGTGGCCAGTGTCTAGGTTGATGATGGTGGTCAGTGTCTAGGTTGATGATGGTGGCCAGTGTCTAGGTTGATGATGGTGGCCAGTGTCTAGGTTGATGATGGTGGCCAGTGTCTAGGTTGATGATGGTGGCCAGTGTCTAGGTTGATGATGGTGGCCAGTGACCCTAGGTAAAGATGGAGGTCAGTGCTAAGGGTTATGATGGTGGCCAGTGTCTAGGTTGAATGAAGGTGCCAGTGTCTAGGTTGATGATGGTGGCCAGTGTCTAGGTTGATGATGGTGGCCAGTGTCTAGGTTGATGATGGTGGCCAGTGTCTAGGTTGATGATGGTGGCCAGTGTCTAGGTTGATGATGGTGGTCCATGTCTAGGTTTCATGATGGTGACCAGTGTCTAGGTTATGATGGTGGCCAAGTGTCTAGGTTGATGATAGGTGTGGCCATTGTCAGGTATGATTAAGGTGGCCAGTGGTCTAGGTTGAAGATGTGTCCAGAGTCCTAGGGTTGATGATTGGTGGCCAGTGTCTAGTTGATGATGGTGCCAGTGTCTTATGATGCTGGAGGTCAGTGTCAGGTTGATGATGGTGGTCAGTGTCTAGGTTGAAGAAATGTGGCCATGTCCTAGGTTGATGATGGTGGCCAGTGTCTAGGTTGATGATGGTGGCAGCTCCCTAGAATGATATCGGTGGACAATGCCTATTTTGAAATGCGACATTTATAATCCTATATTTTCAAAGTATTTTGTTCAACTTCTTCTTGACTCAAGTGTTAGGCACTGACAACTTTCCGGCAGAGTTGCATTGCAATTTACAACTCTGCCCACTGCAAGTTGCACCGCTTGCCATGAGTTGTTATACCTTTTTTATATATATATATATAAATATAATATAATATAATATATATATCTATATAAATATATATATTATATATAAATATAATATATATATATATATTTTATATATATATAATATAAATAAATATTATAATATATATATATAATATAAATATATATAAAATATAATATATTTTTTTATATGAAACAATTTATGTTTAAAGTTTAAATTTTCAAAGTGTTTATTACCATAAATATTTTTTTATTTATTTTTTTAAAATTTTATATTGGGGTTTGTGCTTTCAAAAATTAAACACGTTTGAAGAAATTTTTTTCTAACTTTGTTATTACCAATAAAGGCGGACAGACGTCCCCTATTACTTCCCGGTTTTAAAATTTTCCTTCTTTGTGCTTTCCTAAATTAAAATCATACTATATAAAATTTTTGGGCTTACATTTTCTCTTAACACCTTTTGTAACCACTTGGGCGATGTTTCCTAAACATATATGAAATTTTCCCTTTGTCTTGGCCCATTGTTTACTATATTTCAAAATTTTTGTTAATTTAATTTAAACACATTCTTGAAATCGTTGGATTCTCAAATACTAAAAAGCCATATTACATCCCCTTTTTAAAACAGAATTTCCCGAATTAATTATGGAATAAACACTTATTCATATCGAGAAAAAATTTGGGATTCAATCAGATCCCTGAAAGATTTTACTTATCATGCTTCTATAATCAGACACTTCACCAGGTAAGACTAACTCACTGCTTTTTTTTTTAAACGAGTGAATTGCTGATCCACTCCTGAAAACTGCCACCAACTCTTTCAGACTCTTTCTTATAATCTCCTCTGTAGTACTTCGTCGAAAGTCTTCTGAACGTCAGGGCACACACAACTACACATTAGAGGGGAAATTATGTACCACACTGCAAATATAGCTGAAGACCTAATCCATTTATATCCAGTGAGGGAGTATCTGCCTTCATGATAGATGGATGAGCCGAGGCAAACCTGTCAGCCACACCTGTTGATGTGACACATGCACCCGTCTGACCCTGCGTCCGTTAGCTCAATCTCTCTCCTATTCTCCTGTGGCCTCGTTCACACACTACCTTATTTCTGCTAGTCTTGTTAGTTGTGCATTCATCTAAAATGCTTCTCAGTCTTGTGTTTTATTTTATCCAGGTATAAATCATCCATGACAACCTCACAGACATTGCTGAAATTATCCTGCAAATTAATATATTTGTTACCGTCTTCAGGCCAATTTCTATCTTTTCATCTGCTGTCTAGTTCAGTAATATCTGAGTGTCTAATTATTTTACATAATTTATTCGAAAGTGGTAAACCCGTAAGAATTAGAGCAACTGGGGAATGGGAGGCTACGAGGCTTGATCCAAAGAAGTGGAGAGTAGCTCCAATTATCTTGGTTAAGAGTTTTTACCATTGTTAAGGCACCTCTATTGAAGGACAAGTTAACATCGATTCTGGAAAAGAAATATCTTTGCAATTAGTCTTCTCTTTTCTTCATGGATTTTATAATTAGACTCCTGTACATATAAAACTCTTCCTCTGATCTCTCGTTATTATTCATCTTCACTTGTCTCATGATGTCACTATCGTCAGGAAATTTCCTTTTAAGTTTCTCAGTAATGTTATTGATAACACTTGTCCTCATTCCGGGTGTTCTTCTCTTCCAATATTTCTTGTTTTCTCTTTACAAAATTCTGATTTCTACTGTTTAATGATTGGCTTCACCACTAGTATTGCTTCACCTCCGGTCTCTAGTTCGCCCACAGCAGCAGATTTGTTATTTGTTACTATTCATTATCATTTGATCTTTGTATCTTGTAATAGGTTAGTTGATGCACTTGCCGGAAATTCTAGCCTCCTTATCCGGGAGATCGAGGATGTGGATTTTGCGTTCCATCGCCAACTGCTGTTCGCAAGTGCAAACTGAACATAGATACAATCAGTGTTGTTGCACTCTGGTAGTTTATTGCGTTCATCTATTACAAAAATGCTTGATCGTGACGTGTACATAACTCACTATTGCTCCCCATCTAGAGAGCACTCGGAAAAAGTTGTGAATAAAGGTAAACTCACAGGCATCACATTTAAATCTCGGGGCAGACACCATGACCAGATATAATCTAATAGTTCGGAAGCTTGTTCACTGAGAGAGAAAGAGAGGAGAGAGAGAGAGAGAGAGGGGGAGAGAGAGAGACAGACAGACAGACAGACAGACAAACAGACAGACAGACAGACAGAATGAGGACAACTGAAATAAGGCCTGGCAGACAGGAAGGTAAGCAGAGAGACAAAGGGCCCGAGTGCACCACAAAGACAACGACAAAGACATTAACTGTCTTGCCCTGGAGCAACGACCCCTCACACATCTCCACTTTAATGTTTAATAAACACTGAAACTTTTCTGCACAACAGCCAAGTGGCCAAGGAAGTAAACCGAATGAAAATTTAATACAGGAATGTGATTTCCACTTCCTTTCACCAACGTCTCCAATTGTATCCCATGAATTTTGATGACTGTGAATTGTATTGGCTTTTCCTAAGCAGTTCGTGAATCCATTCCACTTTTTAACTCGTCTGGGTCTAGTCAGTACCTTAATAACACTCAACTTTCCACTAATTGCAACAGAGATGTGTTTTGCGGTATTAACCTCTACTAACATAAAATTGTCTAATATTCAATTAAAATTATGGCATTTGTTGTTTAAAAAATTAATATCTTTCAACTTAATTATTACAAATGAATTATCATAATTTTAGTCAGGTCATTAAACAACAAATCATTGTATATATTTATTAAAACACGACATCATTTCTTAAGAACTGCTCATGATTCAAAATCATTATCAAAACATTATCAAAACATTATCAAAACACTGACAAAATACAACACTTCCGGGTTATATTCATAATGAAGGACACAATATCTTACAGAAATATGCACATTCATAATAACTGTGAAAGCCACTTGTGGTAGGATAAAACAACCTATCTCTCCAGATTCTATAGGAGAACAAGGTCGCCCACGTTCATCCTGGGAATCATGATAAAGCTCAGTCTTACAGTTACAGATCACCACGCTCAGAAGAGTTACCAAACGTTCTCAAGGAATGTGCCATCCGCGGCTAAGTAGATTTAAACATTTAGACTGTTTAGTTTACTTTTTATTTGAGTCTTCTCAAAGACTGCTAGCGGCTAGCTGCTGGAGTTGGAGGGCGTGTATGCCAATGTGTTACAGTGGGCCGTACAGATGCTTCAAAGAAAATTTCTCATGTTGAAGACTAATCAGCTTATCTCCTCCCTTCCTATTATACAAACACAAAAGCGCAGCTTACATTGTAAATTTAATTTCATCTAAAGCTGAAATTTTCGGAAATAAACACTGAAAGATTTTCAGCGCTGAATCTTTTCTGAAACCGTACAAAGCAGAAATCGCGTCACAGCAAAGGAACGCATGCAAAAATACTACGTTCTCACATATTTCTTAACCAAAGATCTTTTCTTTTCTTTCTATGCTTTGATGTTCCAGACTTTTACTGTCTTCACATTTTTACCTTGGCTCTAATTGGAAGAGATCAAAGCCTTCAAGATTTGCATAGTGAGAGAGTAATATCAAGAGGCCAGTGTCATCAGTCTTATCATCGTTACTAAGCAGACAATGACAAAAGCCGACAAGTGGGAATAAAGACACAAGTAGTAAAGAAACATTTAATAAAACGAATCGACCAGTGCTGGACTTTATCAAGTACTAATAAAGCCCAGCCTCCGGAGAAACGTTGTATTAAAAAGATTCTCTGCTACCAGTGTCTTTATTACAAATAAGTATTGCCAATGATGGTATTCAATGTGATTACTAAATAGACTGCTTGTTGAGGCGGGCATTCAAATAGGATGAGGTTGAAATTAATCCTTGAGATACCACTGCCACGAGTGTCCTCGGGCCAAGACAGAAAACACATAGCTACGTGCTGTGTGCTTGGTTCTTGTATGATCGCTGGCTCCGTGGTAAGTTGATGCGCGCATTGTGCTGTCTCTGGAGACAGTACAAGGTTCGTAGGGTCGAGTCCTGGCCTGCTGCAGTTTGGTAAATGATTTAAAATCACTTTTTTTCGTGATTTCATTAATATATATATATATATATATATATATATATATATATATATATATATATATATATATATATAATATAAAAATATATATATTATATAAATATAAAATATTATAAATGATGCAAGACCAGCCACGTAGCTTGTCTTGCATTGCTAAGATCGCCCGTCTACCTACCTGGGGTCTACTTGGAGGGTATTCCGGGGATGAACGCCCCCGCGGCCCGGTCCACACCCAGGCCTCCCGGTGGATCAGGGTCTGATCAACCGGGCTGTTACTGCTGAGCGCACGTAGACCAACATACGAACCACAGCCCGGTTGATCCGGCACCGACTTTAAGTACATGTCCAGCTCCCTCTTGAAGGCAGTTAGGGGTGCATTGGTAATTCCCCTTATGCATGGTGGGAGGCTGTTGAACAGTCTTGGGCCCCGGACACTTACTGCGTTTTCTCTTATTATACCAATGGCGCCTCTACTTTTCACTGAGGGTATTTTGCACCGCCTGCCCAGTTTTTGTTTTCGTAGGGAGTGATTTTTGTGTTCAGATTAAGGACCATTCCTTCTAGGATTTTCCATGTGTAGATTATGATATATCTTTCTCGTCTGCTTTCCAGCGAGTACAAACCAAGCGCTTCCAAGCATTCCAAGTACTTAAGGTGACTAATGGAACTTATATGTGCAGTGAAGGTTCTTTGTACACTCTCTAGATCTGCAATTTCACTTGCTTTGAAGGGAGATGTTGATGTACAGCAATATTCCAGCCTAGAGAGAACAAGTTATTTTAAAAGGCTCATCACTGGATCGGCATCTCTTGTTTTGAACGTTCTCATTATCCATTCTATCATTTTCTTCGCAGTTGTGATCGTGGCACTGTTGTGATTCTTGAAAATGAGATCCTAAGACATTACCACTCCCAGGTCCCTCATATTATTTTTCGGCTCTATTGTATGATCAGAGTTTGTAGTATACTCAGTTTTAATTATTATTTCCTCCAGTTTTCCATAACGGAGCAGTTGGAATTTGTGTTTATTGAGCATCATGTTGTTTTCTCTTGCCCATTGGAAAACTTGGTTTAATCTTCATGGAGATTAATCGTGCCCTTAATAGTTGACAGTCTCATGCAGATCCTAGTATCGTCTGCAAAGTATGACACGGTGCTGAAGATTATATCTTTGTCTATGTCTGATATGAGGATGAAGAAGAGGAAGGGAGCGAGTACTATGCCTTGTGGAACAGAGCTTTTCACTATCGCAGCTTCCGATTTTACTCTGTTTACCACTACTCTTTGTGTTCGATTGGTTAGAAAGTTGAAGATCCATCTCCCCACTTTGCCAATTATCTCATGCATTTTGTGCGATTGTTTTGCATATATATATATATATAATATATATATATATTTATATAATTTTTATATATATATATTTAATTATATATATATATAATATATATATATATAATTTTATATATATATATATTTTATTTTATATATATATATATATATATATATATATATATATATATATATATATATATAAATGTGTGCTTCGGAGGTGTGCTCGGTGTTATACTCACCCCAAGATCTTTTTCCTTGAGTGAGGTTTGTAGTCTTTGGCCACCTAGCCTATACTCTCTCTCTGCGGTGTTCTTTGCCCTTCCCCCATCTTCATGACTTTGCATTTGCATCTTATTTAATTTTCCTCAATAACTTATCATCTGTGAACAGGAACACTTCAGAGTCTATTCTTTCCATCATGTCATTCCCATACACCAATAAAGCTCTGGTCCTAGACCGACCCCTGTGGGACCCCGCTCGTCACAGGTGCCCACTGTGATAGCTCATCACCTACCCTGACTCGTTGCTGCCTCCCTGTCAGGCATTCTCTGATCTATTGCAGTGCCCTTCCTGTTATATGTGCCTGATCCTCTAGCTTTTGCACTAATCTCTTGTGAGGAACTGTGTCGAAGGCCTTCTTGCAGTCCAAGAAAATGCAATCAACCCACCCCTCTCTCATGTCTCACTTCTGTGTGTGTGTGTGTGTGTGCGTAATTTCTTTTGCTTGCCCCCACTCTGGGATGATGGGGATATTTTAAAAATTCCATTTGCCCTGTGTATGGGATAGGCTATCCTGAGAGATGGTAATTCCTAGGTGCTAGTAACTCCAGCTCTGCTGGAACGAAACTTGGCGATATCCTCATTGCCCTAATGAAAGCTGACTGATTTCAGACTGCGTGATGGAATATCACAAGGAAACAGCTTTTGTTCCCGCTGTGTAACTACAACACCCTAAAGGGTAGAAGTACACTGCTGACGTTTCTAACATTATTTAATAAAGAAACACATCAAGTGACTCTTTCCCCCGACATCCAGTAAGTGCTGGTTTGTTTGCTTATTGTATAAGTCCAGTTTGATCAAACAGAGCTGGTGGATGAGTGCACAACTCATACCTTGAAAAAATTGTTCTGTGATCATCCAAGTTTTGTGCTACCATATATATGAGAAACATAAGCTAGAGATGAATAAGACATTTGCAGTCTAATATAGAGACTTTCAGTGGAGCAGTGGTAGAGATGGAGAGTTACAACAGTTGTAGATGTGATGACATGTGTGCGAAACGCATTACTGTAAGCAGAGTTCATACTTATAAGATAGACCAGATGTTAGCAATAGTTATAAAAGATATCCTCTCCATCAAGATTCAGTGGTGTTGCTGTGTCAGACAAGTATCATTAGAAAGAAGGTAGACATTATCGACAAACTGATAAATAAGCCACCTGGGTATTTGTGATTGGAGAGATGTTTCGTCCGTACAGCAGGCTTTCGTCATTCTAATACAGAGACACGGAGATAGAAACTTTGATCGAATGATATTTGTTTGAGACAGTAACACCATGGAATCTTGGTACAGTAGATACCTTCCACTCCACTGGTAACCTGTGGCGCAAGCTATGACCATAACCTGTTTCCACTAGTGAGTCCCACCCACTGTGTAAACGTCTATAACTGATGAATTTCTCCACCTCTTCCAGTTACTCCACAATAAATACATCCATCATGCTTCTATATCAAACTGAAAAAATAACTTCCCAGGAGGAGCTTCTCTCCAATAAAAATATTTGGACGGTGCAACTGTCTTATTCATCACGTCGGTTGTGTATATCATTGATCTAGTATCATTTTTCTTTGTTAAATTTCTTTTAGACAGAGTAACAGCTTGTTCATTTTTCTTGATGATATATATACCCTGTGACAGCTCTCTCTGGCATGGATTCCATGATGCTGTTCAATTTCTTTGGATCATTCCATGTTCGTTGTTTTGTCAGCCGCTATTTCACTAACAATACTTTGATGGCTTGAACTCACGCTGACATCATAATCTTGTAAGTAATTAACTGATATAGTTTTTGTCACGTTGAGCACGTGCCAGTGAACAATCCTTGTACTGTAAAGTAAAAGGACACAAGTGCAACTAATGTGACATTTATTGTGGCAACGTTTCGCTCTCCAGGAGCTTCATCAAGCCATTACAAACAATACATGGACACAGAGGGTATATAAAGGCTCAGAGTGAGGTGTAATACTAGTGAGGTACCATTTCGATGTTCACTAGTGGTAGTAGTAGTAGTAGTAGTAGTAGTGGTAGTGACAAAAGTAATACAATATGGTAGATCAATTAATTCGTACATGAGTAAAAGGATATAAAAGCTATTACTTGGGTAACATAAAAATAGGCTGGACAAATATAGAGTGGAATGAGGCAGCTTGTTTCAGTGTTCACTCTCTGTGCTTTGTGTAGTATAACAGGAGAGACTATGTGATGGCAGGGTTTACTGTTTTCAGGAGGATTCTTGCTAAGACTTCGGAGATGGTGAAGCTGCCGTTTTGTTTTGTTTAATTGTATTCGAAACAGCGATCAGTGCTAATTCGAGGCACTTGCGTCTGCGGAAATTAGTTCCTTTGATCACTAATTGGGCGTCTCTGAATTTCATGAGATGATTGGTGGAATTTCGGTGTTGTACACAGGCGTTGTTCAAGTTATCGTTCCTACATGCGTAAATGTGTTCATTGAGGCGGGTGTCGAGGTTTCATCTCATGAAATTCAGAGACGCCCAATTAGTGATCAAAGAAACTAATTTCCGCAGACGCAAGTGCCTCGAATCAGCACTGATCGCTGTTTCGAATACAATTAAACAAAACAACGGCAGCTTCACCATCTCCGAAGTCTTAGCAAGAATCCTCCTGAAAACAGTAAACCCTGCCATCACATAGTCTCTCCTGTTATACTACACAAAGCACAGAGAGTGAACACTGAAACAAGCTGCCTCATTCCAGTCTATATTTGTCCAACCTATTTTTATGTTACCCAAGTAATAGCTTTTATATCCTTTTACTCATGTACGAATTAATTGCTCTACCATATTGTATTACTTTTGTCACTACCACTACTACTACCACTACTACTACTACTACTACTACTACCACTAGTGAACATCGAAATGGTACCTCACTATTATTACACCTCACTCTGAGCCTTTATATACCCTCTGTGTCCATGTATTGTTTGTAATGGCTTGATAAAGCTCCTGGAGAGCGAAACGTTGCCACAATAAATGTCACATTAGTTGCACTTGTGTCCTTTTACTTTACATATTGTCGGTAATTCTACCAACTTTATTACAATCCTTGTACTGTTCACATATTGTACACAATACACCAGTAACATCTTACATGACATCATTTAAACCACAACAAGAAGACATTACAACTTTTAAACTACCACTTTCTTTAATATCAATGTTCGCTTGTTCATTGATAAGGACTGACAGGAACCCTGCCCAGTGACTATCAATACTGCAACTAGCATGTAGCTTAACTTGAAGTAATCATCAAAGGCTTAAACATAATGTTGTAAGTTGAAGTTTTCTGTAGATACAATCACACAGACTTGAAGAAGCAGATAAGTGTGCAACATTTCATCCACAGTTTGAAGATGCAATCCTCAATTTAATTTTTTGTGAGCCGTAAAAAATATACATTTCGATGTAAAATAGATTTATCAGTAATTTTGTTATCATTATTACTTTTACGAATACGTGTTTAATTGGCTGTTTGATCAAGTCAAGGAGGTGAATGTATTCAGATATTTAGGAGTGGTCGTGTCAACAGATGGGTCTATGAAAGATTAGGTGAATCACAGAATTGACGAGGGGAAAAAGGTGAGTGGTTCATTGAGGAGTCTGTGGAGGCAAAGAACTTTATCCATGGATCCAGAGAAGGGAATGTATGGGTGTGAAGCATGGGTGGTGAATGTTGCAACAAGGAGAAGGTTGGAGGCAGTGGAGATGTCGTGTCTGAGGGCAATGTGTGGTGTGAATATAATGCAGAGAATTCGTAGTTTGGAAATTTGGAGGAGGTGCAGGATTACCAAAACTATTGTCCAGACGCCTGAGGAGGGGTTGTTGAGGTGGTTCGGACATGCAGAGAGGGTGGAACAAAATAAAATGACTTCGAGAGTGTATAAATCTGTAGTGGAAGGAAGGCAGGGTAGAAGTTACCCTAGGAAAGGTTGGAGGGAGGGGGTAAAGGAAGATTTGTGAGCGAGGGGCTTGGACTTCCAGCAAGCATGAGCGAGCGTGTTAGACAGGAGCGAATGGAAACAAATGGCTTTTAGGACTTGATGTGCTGTTGAAGTGAAGGGATTCAGGGAAACCGGCAGGCCGGACAAGAGTCCTGGAGATGGGAAGTACAGCACCTGCACTCTGAAGGAGGGGTGTTAATGTTGCAGTTTTATAACTGTAGTGTAAGCGCGCCTCTGGCAAGACAGTGATGAGTGAATGATGGTGAAAGTGGAATGATGGTAGAAGACGGCTAATGTAATATGTTATGAGTACAACCAGAGAGAGAGGAGACGATGAACTAGAAAGGCTGGTTCATCATGATATCCTCTGGTTCAGGGGATATCACACACAAAAGACCCCTAGGTGTTAGCGATTATGTGTTCCTGAGTTTCGAATACACAGTATTATCAATGGACAGTAAAGCAGGACAAGAAGGACAGGAGATGTCAAACTTCCAATAAGGGGACTACACAGGTATGAGGAAATTCCTGCATGAGGTGCAGTGCATAAGAAATCTAGAGGAGAAGACAGTAAACGAAATGATGGAACACATGATCACAAAGTGAAGGGAGACATGACCACAAAGTGCAGGATTGCCAAGGGGCAACAGAAACAACAGGAAGACCAGTGTGAGACCATAGATTACCCGGAGGAGTGGAGAGGTCAAAGCTAAGTGTCCTAGAGTATAGGAAAAGTATGACAGACAAGAGAAATGAATATGCACAGATAAGGAGAGAAGCCCAGCATCAGTACGAGAATTACATAGCATCAAAAGCCAAATCTGACCCAAAGTTTTTATACCGCCACATCAGGAGGAAAAAAACAGTCAAGGACCAGATAATCAGGCTCAGGAAGGAAGGAAACGACCAGGAAGTATATGAGGAGCTCATCTCACGATTCTGGGAGGTATTCACAGTGGAGACGGAGAGGATTGTAGAAAACACTGCACACAACCGAGGAGGTGAAGAAACTGCTAGGGAGCTTGATACCTCGAAGGCGGTGGGCCCAGATAATATCTCTCCTTGGGTCATGAGAGAGGGACCAGATGTACTGTGTGCCTCTAACAACAGGCTCAGGGGAAACTGCCTGAGATGTGGAAGACAGCAAATGTAGTCCCGATTTTTAAGAGAGGAGACAAACTGGCAGCACTAAACTACAGACTAGTATCACTGACATGTAAAGTATGGAAAGTTATGGAGAGCATCAAGAGAAGAGTGGTGGAGCATTTAGAAAGGAACGGGCTTAAACATAACAACCAGCACAGCTTCAGGGAAGGGAAATCCTGAATCGCAAACCTATTTGAGTTTTACGACAAGGTAACAGTAGTAAGAAAGGAGAGAGAGGAATGGGTAGACCGCATCTTCTTGGACCTTAAGAAAGCTTTCGACACTGTACCACGCAAGAGACTGGATGAAAAGCTATAGGATCAGGGAGGAATAGCAGGGATAGTACTGCAATGGATAGTACTGCAATGGGAAGAACACAACATGTGTTGATTCGTGACAAGGTGTCAGAGTGGGTGCATGTGTCGAATGGGATTCCACAAGCGTCAGTCCTACATCCGGTGCTGTTTCATGTATAAGTGAATGACTTGATGGAAGGTAAAGATTCAGAGGTGTCCCTGTTTGCAGACAATGTGAAGCTAATGAAGAGAATACAGGCGGACGAGGATTAGGTATGCCCACAAGGGGATCTGGACAGGCTGCATGCCTGGTTGGATAAATGGCTCCTGGAGTTTAACCCAGGCAAGTGAAAAGTTATGGAGCTTGGAGAAAGACAAAGACCTCAGATGGAGTATAATGTTTTGACATCTAAGTAAGGTGTCAGTCACAACCCTATACACTGTGTACATAAGGCTCATGTTGGAGTAGCAGCACCAGTATGGAGCCCACACCTGATCAAAATGTCAAGAAATCAGACTAGGCCCGAAGCTGAGGGATATGTCATATGAGAAGAGCTTCAAGAAACTCTGACGACACTGTAGGACGGAAGAGATGGGGGACATGATAACGACCTATAAAATACTGAGAGGAATTGACAAGGTAGATAGGGACAGAACGTTTCGGAGATGGAACACAGAAACAAGGGGTCACAACTGGAAGTTGAAAACTCACATGAGTCACAGGGATGTTAGCAAGTATTTCTTTAGTCATGGAGTAGTCAATATGTGGAACAATCTGGAGAGTGATACAGTGGAGGCAGGATCCATACAAAGCTTTAAGAAGAGATATGATAAAAGTCATGTAGAAGGGAGAATGGACTTAGTAGTGACCAGCGACGAGGCGGGGCCAGAAGCTGTGACTCGACCCATGCAACCACAAATAGGTGAGGACACACGCACACACACGCACACACACACACACACCACACACACACACACAAAACACACACACACACAACCACACACACAACACACACACACACACACACAACACACACACACACACACACACACACACACACACACACACACACTCACACATATAGGGAACACAGAAACAAGGGGTCACACTTGGAAGTTGAAGACTCAGATAAGTCAAAGGGATGTTAGGAAGTATTTCTTTAGTTATAAAGTAGTCCGGAGGTGGAATAGTCTAGCGAGTGATGTAGTGGAGGCAGGAACCATACATAGCTTTAAGACGAGGTATGATAAAGCTCATGGAGCGTTCAGTGAAGAGGCGGGCCCAGGAGCTGAGTATCGACCCCTGCAATCACAATTAGGTGAATTAGGTGAGTACACACACACACCACATAAACCTATAAGGGATACATAGCTCCTAGCTCTCTGGGAATGGAAGGAAATGAAGCTCAATTCGAGTAAAGGGGAAAGAGTTCCATTTCTTTCAATCAAGAGTCCTGTATCATCACGTCATTAAATTCCTTTGTCATCCCATTATAAAAACAACAACAGAATAACTCGGCACTGCTTGGGTTGTTAGGTAAGACACATATGCAACAGTTAGGTATCTTTATTGTGAAACGTTTCGCCTACACAGTAGGCTTCTTCAGTCAAGTACAGAAAAGTTGATAGAAGCAGAAGATACCTGAAGACGATGTAATCAGTCCATCACCCTTAAAGTTTTGAGGTGGTCAGTCCCTCAGTCTGGAGAAGAGCATTGTTCCATAGTATGATATTGTTTCATACTATGGAACAATGCTCTTCTCCAGACTGAGGGACTGACCACCTCAAAACTTTAAGGGTGATGGACTGATTACATCGTCTTCAGGTATCTTCTGCTTCTATCAACTTTTCTGTACTTGACTGAAGAAGCCTACTGTGTAGGCGAAACGTTTCACAATAAAGATACCTAACTGTTGCATATGTGTCTTACCTAACAACCTGTCGGTATTTTATACCATTTTAATGTTCAAACTGCTTGGGTTATATTTTGTGTCGTTTAGGATAAGCTAAAACTCTAAAAAGAAAAATTAATGAAAAATTTCTTTAGAGGTTATACCTATGGTTTCAAAAGTTTTCTTGTCTGGACTCGCCTTGTCAGGAGGCAGTTGTGAGGGACTCACGCCCCTGTACCTCTCTTGTCAGGAGGCAGGTGTGGGGGACTCATGCTCTTTTACCCCACTTGTCAGAAGGCAGGTGTGGGGGACTACACCTGTGATCAGGCAGGTGTATCTTTATTTTAGGCGCTGCACCAAGGGGCGCTGACCCCAGATAAAAAATTTGGAATGCCATATGTGCCTTTGAAATCAGAATAAAAATGCTTTTGAAATTATGTGTCACTCAACATAGTGCCCCATAAAAGTCCCATGACATGGGACGCCGGCCCTTTTTATTTAAAATTTTAGAATATCGTATATGCTAAAACCTGCTCATTGGTACAAGGCTCCATGGTACAAGGCTCCATGGTACAAGGCTCCATGGTACAAGGCTCCATGGCACAAGGCTCCATGGTACAAGGCTCCATGGTACAAGGCTCCATGGTACAAGGCTCCATGGTACAAGGCTCCATGGCACAAGGCTCCATGGTACAAGGCTCCATGGTACAAGGCTCCATGGTACAAGGCTCCATGGTACAAGGCTCCATGGTACAGGCTCCATGGTACAAGGCTCCATGGTACAAGGCTCCATGGTTACAAGGCTCCATGGTACAAGGCTCCATGGCACAAGGCTCCATGGTACAAGGCTCCATGGTACAAGGCTCCATGGTACAAGGCTCCATGGTACAAGGGTCCATGGTACAAGGGTCCATGGTACAAGGCTCCATGGTACAAGGCTCCATGGTACAAGGCTCCATGGTACAAGGGTCCATGGTACAAGGCTCCATGGTACAAGGCTCCATGGTACAAGGCTCCATGGTACAAGGCTCCATGGTACAAGGGTCCATGGTACAAGGGCTCCATGGCACAAGGCTCCATGGTACAAGGCTCCATGGTACAAGGCTCCATGGTACAAGGCTCCATGGTACAAGGCTCCATGGCACAAGGCTCCATGGCACAAGGCTCCATGGTACAAGGCTCCATGGTACAAGGCTCCATGGTACAAGGCTCCATGGTACAAGGCTCCATGGTACAAGGCTCCATGGTACAAGGCTCCATGGTACAAGGCTCCATGGCACAAGGCTCCATGGTACAAGGCTCCATGTGACAAAGTTTACATGGACTGACTTTCGTGGGGACTGTGCAATAGGAAAACCCACAAACTAACGAACTTAACATATGGATATATAAGACACAAAGTCGAACTGCAGCCTCAGAAGCAAAGTTTATCTCAAGCTGACTGGGTTTGATAAGTATCTGAGGTACTGAAGCTAATTCTTGGGAAGCTTTGGGAAAAGTTGGACAAGTGGGTGGGTGGGAAAGGTTCGCTTAGAGAAGAACGTGCCTAGTTTGGGCCAGCATACCTGCTGCAGTGATCCTCCATTTTCACGTTATGTTCTTTTTAAATGACCAAACCGTCTCAAGAATCTATATTTCACGGTATAAATTATATCTTCCATTCTACTAAACAGTCGATTTTTTTCCTGTTATATTCTCAGCGTAACATTCACACCAGTGTTCCCGGACACGACATTTAACATGTACAAGAGACGACAACATTATACTGTGAGTCGTTCTCAATTTTAAACCCACTCTCAAACATTTTCCTGTTTACATAATTCTCAACATTCTACTATGTTTTCTTCCTTTATTAAGCTAGTCACCAGACCCATGTGGTGACATACACTCAAAATTATCTAACCACATCCACTTCCAAGTATCTATCCGCATCCACTTCCAAGTATCTAACTATATCCACTTCCAAGTATCTATCCACATCCACTTCCAAGTATCTAACCACATCCACTTCCAAGTATCTAACCACATCCACCTCCAAATATCTATCCACATCCGCTCCTAGTCTAAATACTTCCACTTGCTCCATACACCTTCCTTCCAAGAAAATGGAACCATAATGAAGACTAGCCTTTGCTTTTACGGTAAGCGAGGGAATGAGATTTTTTGCAAATTCATATCAAGGGAGATGGAATGATGGTAGAGGTGAAGGAGAAACAACAAAAAGAGAATGAGGGGAGAGGTGAAAGAGGAAACAAGAGGAAAAATGATGGTAAAGACAAGAGAAAGAGAGAGAGAGAGAGAGAGAGACAGAGAGAGAGAGAGAGGAGAGAGAGAGAGAGAGAGAGAGAGAGAGAGGAGAGAGAGAGAGAGAGTGAGAGAGGGAGAGAGAGAGAGAGAGAGAGAGAGAGAGAGGAGAGAGAGAGAGAGAGAGAGAGAGAGAGAGCGAGAGAGAGAGAGAGAAGAATGGTGGAATGGAAGAAGTGAAAGAGAGAGGTAGAGAAGAAGATAATGATAGTAAAAGTAAAGGATAAATAATGAGAGAATGAGAGAGAGTAATGATAGAAGTGAGAGGACAACAAGAGAATAATGGCAAAAGTGAAAGAGAGCAAGAGAAGCATCATCGTAGACTTTACAGAGTAAGAAATAAGAAATGTTCATTAAAGAGAAAAAGATTCTTGCTTTAGATATCAGAGTGAAAGTATATATAGGTATATATATGTATATTATATATATATATATATATATATATATATATATATATATATATATATATTTATATATATATATATATATATATATATATATATAAATATATATAGTATATAGTATATATATATATATATATAATATATATATATATATATATATATATATATATAATATATATATATATATATATATTATATTCTATGTGAACATTTATTAATAAACAGAAAATACATTTACAGAAAAAAACATTAACATGAATACAATGGCACAATGTATCAAAGATCATGAATTTCCTCCAGCTCCTCCGAGGATGGACGCGAGCCAAGTATGCAGCAAGCATTTCCCCTCTGGATGACTACGCTGAGGCGCTGGAACATGAAAGTGGCTGCCCTTGGGTCCCTGGTGGTGTCGATGAGTCTGGAACCCAATTCTTTAAGGAAACGTGTGGCATTTTTTCCCCATGATCCCAAGGTCTCTGATCCCACTGGGACAAATTGATACTGTTGGCTTATGTCCCTGTACTTGCTGATCTTGTACTCCTCCCTGTGGTCAGCAGCTCCTCCTTGTCGCCCCACACTGTGATGGATATAGGTGTCAGCCAGTGTGGACACACAGGTATAGTCCCATGCTAAGAGCTTGCTATTCTTCCAAGGATAGATGGTGATCCCGTCGGGGCGGTTTGCTGGGTTGTGGGTATTGTTGGCTGCTAGTGATCGGGGCTCCCTCTCGGCAGGGCATCCAGCTGTAGCAAGGGTTCTCTTAATGATGTCGTTGACCTCATTGTGTCTTGCATGCCAGCCCTTGGTTTTGGAACAGTTAAGACCATGTAGACCGTATTGGTCTGCTTGCAATTCGCCGCAAATACACATATATTCTGTGTGAATTGGGGCAGCAAGGCGCAGAGCCACTGCAATACGGAGGGTCTTAGGGTCGAGTCGCGTTCCCATTGCCGATATGGGGACTGTTTGGAGGAAGTCCCCGGAGTGATGTGCGCTCACAGCCTGGAGACGGGCAAACTCCCTATCTGATGTTGCAGCCCTTAGAATGTTGGCAAGCTCCTTTTCAGCAATCGGGCCATCCCAGCTTGACTGTTTGTGAGCCAGTGCTGCACTAGGGTTTGGTGCTGGAGTAGCATGAGTCTCCCATTCGGTGATGGCACTGGCATAGCTAGGGTATTCTATTCCTGCTGAGTCACTGAGGGTATCGGGAAGAATTTGTCTTATCAACTCGTTTCATGCTATGGAAGAGGATAGGAAAGCTGGTAGAGCAATCTGGGAGGATCTGCGTACTCCTAGCCCTCCATTCCAGCTATAGAGGTGGTACTTCCCTATGTTATATATATATATATATATATATAATATATATATATATATATAATATATATATATATATATATATATATATATATATTTTCATTTCTTTGCTTTAAGTAGGATTAATTTCATATTTAAACTTTTTATATTCTTTACTAGTTTTACATATTATTAATAAAATTGTTAATCTTATTACGTTATCATTCATTTTTCTATCTTTTCATTTCCATAACGAGCAACCATCTTATCAGACACTCTTTGAGGGTCTGAAAGTGTTGCTTAATCTTCAGTTTTTTGGAGAAAAAGCTATTAATTTTTACATTAACATAAGTGAAAAAAAAATCTTTACATATATAAGAGAAAATTTTAGAAAGGACTTAATTTTAAATGAGTCCTTCCTAAAATTTTCTTTTATACATATATATGAAAAAAATCTTTATAAGTAAATAAGTTTATTCAGGTATGCACAAATACAGTTACATAGATTATCATACATTGCAGCATGTGTGTAGAGAACCTGGGATAACCCAAAGGAGTCAAAGTGATTTATTTCCATTTGGGTCCTTTATGTTAATGTAAAAATTAATTTTGTACCAAAAGAACAAAGAAAACTTGCCTAACCTTATAACAAGTGCATTTTAATTTAACTTAATTCAACTAAATGTATTTTAGCTAAGTTTCCAATAATTTAATAATAAACAAACACAATGAAATATATTTGTTTCGTTAAGTTCAGCATGATTTTTTGCGAAATAGTTGCATACACAAATTTTCGCTTTCCTTATTCGCCAAGAAAAGCATTGCCATTTAAGCCAAAATCGCAAGTTTTACCTATTCGGCACAACACACACACACACACACACACACACACATATCATGTGGGAGTTCGACACGTGGATTAGGTAAAGAAATACTCACGTAGGCTGGTAGTACGTATAATTACAGATAATGTGGGTAGCGCCCTTTACAGCCTTACCTAGTCTTTTCTGCTCTTCTCGTACAACTGACTGACGGCCCGCCCACAGTACCCATATGTGAGAGGGTCTTTGAATAGTGCCAGGTCAGCGCAATATGAATATACAGTGACTCAGGCAGAGACGGTTGGTCGTGAGTCAACTGGCACAGTGGTTACTGGTAACTGGTTACTACTACTGAGAGCTCGGCGACGCTAACGTATGTCGTCCCGACATACAACTAATACAAACTAGAGATGGCAGGTATACGGCTTGGGCTGATTCTATACAATGTTAAAGTACACAACAATTAAACATTATAACATACATAAGTAGAACATTGGAATGGAGCTTACGTAACTGAAACTGTTAACCCAAATACAAGGTATAATATAGCACAACTTAAAACTCAACAAATAAACATCGAACTCAACGTTGGATTACAAGTGATAAAAAAAAAATTTTGATCGATCGATCTGTATTCATGTGATCTACGGATTCTGAGGAAGGAATATATACAAAGAAAGGTGTTTAACAGAAAGGCAGATTCGGTGCCCTCAAATTTCTAGACTGTTAACTCTCAGAATGCGGAGAGAACATGAACACAAAAAAATTCTTGAATATGATAAGTTGTTTACTGTAATTATTCATTATACAGGTTATTTACATTTAACCCCAACTCTGCTAGGGTAAGATTGACATATGCAGAAGGGGTGTCATCTCGGGGATGATCAAAACTCTGTAGCATTGGTTAACTCATGCTGTATTTGAGGCAAATCTGAATTGGATTTTACAAATGATACTTGAGGATTTCTCAATACCTGTAGTTGTACGTAGGGAATAACGACATTAGGTTGATCGTCTGACTGAGTATCAGAGGAAGAGAGTACAGGATCAGGAAGGATTGTCAGAGTCTGCCCCATTAGTCTGGGTTGGAACTTCATTATCATCACAATACTAACTTCATATGATCTAAATGCGATTCTTTATACTGACCAGTACTAATCTCTCTAACCTTATACTTATTACCAGTGATATGTTCAACTACTCGATAAGGACCAACAAACTTTTGATCAAGCTTTGGCATTGCAGACGTTTTTTTAAAAGTTAATCAGCATAACTCTCGAACCTACTTTGTTTTGGATGGCTTTGCTCGAGTGTTTGCGACTCTTGTAAATTCTGCTGTTGATTTATGAGTGTTTCACGGATTCTTCTAAAAAACACTTTGAGCTAAGCGGGTTTAGAGTTGCTATGAAATTCATCAGGGTTGTAATTTTGGTTTCGGATTAGAATATAGCAACTAATAAGGCAAACTTTTTATCTACACCATAAAATGCAAAATGGGGAGTGTCACCTATAGAAAACTTGTAAGCAGAATTTATAGCACACTGCACATCAGGTATAAATTTTCATCCCAAGTTTCACTGTTGGGATTGATAGTGGCTCTCAAGACATCAAAGTACTTTCTTATTGGTTCGTTCGCTAACCCATTGCTGGCAGGATGATGAGGAACAATGGTGGATTTAGAGATCTTGTACAAGGACACAAATTTTCAAGAATTTCATTACAAAATTCACCTCCATTATCTGTTACTAGGGACTTAGGAGTGGTATGCCCGCAGATAATGCGTTCTTTAAATGCTTTAAGCTACTGTCTCGGCAGTCTTATCTGCAATAGGAAACTAACTCACAATATCTGGTTGAAATGGTCTACCATAACACACAGATGTTTGTTACCTGGGGGAACATTGGAAATTAGTTAACAAATCTAGCGAAAACTCTTTCCCACGGCCTAGTAGTTGGATATACTGATTGGATTAGGACCATTAGCATTGCCTTTATGTTGCATGCAGACATACATTTCTTAACATACTCAGAAATTCAGTTGCCATACGAGGCCAAAAGTATTTCAATCTGGCTTGTTTTACTGAACGATCCATACCAGGGTGTGCAACACCTGGTACATCGTGAACTAGCTGTAAGGCTACATTCACTAGTGACTGTGGAATTACTAAATGGTATTACTCTTCTGCTAGGAGTACCCAACTCGGCTGTTCGATACAGTAATTCTTGGTTCATGACAAAGTCCTGATGGGTGCTGGTGGCTTCACAGTCAGAATAAGATCTTCCTGGAGCAGGAATCGGGAAACACACCAGACCACATGGGATCTGTTCGTTGAGCATTCTTTACATCTTCAGCACTAATGGAGGGTCTGCAGTTACTATACTAAACATGTCGCGATAAGGCATCTGCGATACATTTGACTTGCCAGGTAAATGCTCAAAGGTGGGATTGAACTCTTGGATAGTCAAGGTCCATCTGGCTAACCTTCCAGTAGGTTGTTTGTTCTGGAATAAGGGTATCAGTGGAGCATGGTCTGTCAAGAACAAGAAAAAGAGTACTGATAAATAATGTCTCGGAAATGCTTTTAAAGACCATACTATTGCTAAAAGCTTCTTGCTCAGTTACTGTTTTAATTACGTCAGCCTTCGTAAGGACTCGGCTAGCAAATGCAACTGCGTTGTACTTGCCATCGGTCTTCTGAGCTAGTCGGCACCTATGCCAATTGAACTAGCATCAGTTTTTCAGATAGAAGGGGTTTGAAAAATATGGAAATTTCAAAATTGGAGCAGATGTTTTGCTTTTCTTTTAGAGTTTGGAATGCTCTTTCTTGACGGAAGGTCCAAACAAAAGGAGCATCTTTCTTAAGCAACTCGTTAGAGGAGCAGCTATGGAAGAAAATTGGCAATGAAAATCTATAAAAACCTGCTAAGCCCACAAAGGATCTTACGGCATCAAACAGTTTTGGGAGTTGGAAAATTTAGTACTGCAGTTACTTTATTTGGTCAGTCGTAACCCTCTAGGAGTGACTACGTGACCAAGAAACTTAATTTCTGATCTGAAAAAAATTGACATTTAGACAGTTTGATCTTTAAATTGGCTTCTTAAAGCTTACCAAGTACTACATCAAGTCTTTTTCAAGTGTGTATCCACGTCTTTAGACATGACGATTTGTCATCTAAGTACACCATAAGTGCATTACCTAACACACCACACACACCACACAACCACACCCCCACACACACACACCACACACACACCCCACACAACAACACCCCACACACACACACACACACACACCACAACAACACACACAACACCACCCAACACACAACACACACACACACACACCCACACACACAACACACACACACACACACACACACACAATTTATATATTTATATATAAATTATATATGCTTTTTTGTTCTTTTGTGGCAAATTTCTTCATTATTTGCATTCACGCATTTTATTGTGATGTCTTCCATGCTTTTTTAAAAGCATGAGAGTTATCAGATGCGGGACAGGCATCTAAACCTGTAGACATCTCCCAAAAACTCCTTGAAACGTGAACTAGTGTCTTCCAGCAACACTCATTGAGCAAATCACAGCTGGCCTACAAGGAGTTAAAATCACTGATCCAGCTGGTTGTATTCTTTTTGGGCTCCCTTGGCTAAATGATTTTTTTAAAATCCCCCGAATGTAAACATATGGAACCCAGGATCAGTTACACTGAGGCCCACAGTGCCTTATATCTTCTCAAGAAGTGTTTGGCACTCCCTAAATTAACTTTTTAATGCTCTCCATCTTTCACAAGCCCTAAAATAGTACGTCTCCCTTCTAAAAGTCATCTGCGACTGCTTGACAGAGTAGAGAACAGAGCAAGACGTCTCATCTCTCGCCTGGACCCATCCTAGATAGATCTGTCATTTCAGCAGAGCCTTCAACATAGGAGGGATGTGGGTGGCCTTACTGTTATGTACAAAGGGCAATATTGTCCCAAAAAAACCCCACTTGGATTCACTTCGAGGACAGCGTGAAACAAGCTTTTATGCCACAAGACGGGCAGAAAGCAGCAACTTCACTCTGGCTGTACCCTTCTCCAGCAGGGCTGTATAGCCCTTGTGGCTTAGCGCTTCTTTTTGATTATAATAATAATAATATGTACCCTTCCAGATATCACTCCATCTGAGATCATAATTACCCAGGATGAACTCGAGTATGGAACACATTCGTACAGCATAATGATGTCAACGAGATAAAGTCAGTTGATCAAACGAAAAAATGCGGCCCACAGATGGCCCCAAATTTCTCCTGTTCCCTATTGTAGTCTTAACAAAAAAATGCTTTCAAATGGCGATGTGGTAACAGTTTTAGCTTCCCAATAAATTTGGAATCCTTAACCCTGTAATAGTTGAAATTTAAAGCTGGGGACCCTTAAACCTTGTAAAAACCCGTGTTGTTTGTTAAATTCCCGGGTTTGTTACCGGACCTCAGCATGGGTGGTACTCTCACCCCTGGTCACGGCGACAAAAAAAAAAAAAAAAAAAGTAAAGTAAAAACCTCCCCTGGACGAAAGATAGTGGAGCCCCGGCACTTCCAGCAGAAAAAGTCAAAAGGGGGAATGTTTCAGCCTTTCAAGATTTTCCTTTAAAAGTTTTACCTTTTTCCGTGGGTGCAATGAACCCATAAATTAAAAATTTTTTCAAGACAAAAAGTAATTGGCCAGGGTAGATGACCTAGTTAATCACGACACAGCATATGGAGACTCTTTGCCCCGATGACAGCACCGAAAAATTTTTCTCCCCATTCCCTTTTTAAGTCCATCATGAAAAGGTTTTGCAGGGATGTTAAAAAAATGCACTTTCAAAATGCGAGACTCGCCCTTTGGCTGGGGGGTGCCCAAGAGTGTTTTTCCTTACAGTTTCCTTTCGTCCCGGAACTTTTGGACCACGCCCTTTCGTCAAAGCCCTTCTTTACCTTGCTGTTCCCATTTCTACCACCCGTATTCGCTTTAAAGAGTGAACCCAATTTGGCTTTCAAGGGGGTGCTTTATGTTTTTGGGAAACAGGGTCTTGGTTAAAGGGAAATTGACCTTTTGGGCTCCCCTTCCCCGATGACCCAATTACCCCAATCCCCCCTTCCCTTCCCCTCCTCCGATCCCCCCCTTTTTCCCCTTCCTCCCTCCAACCTTCCCTTTTCCCTGTCCTGTTTGTAACCTCTGGGGTCCTTCCCTCTGGCATTATGGTTTTTAGGTAGGGGGAAGTATACCGGGGTTCATTCTGCTTCATGAGGTTCCTTGGGTGTGGTGTAGTTTGCCATGGAATCTGAATTGTCTCGAGAAGCCCTGCTTTCTTCTCGGATTTCCAAGAGGTAGGTGGGGTGTCCTGCAGATGACGTGTCTATCTCCAGAGGCTGCCTGCTGGATCTGAGAGATGGCAGCTGAAGGAGGTATGCTTTGTGGTGGGTTTCCAACCACCCTCTCTTTTGTCTTCTGAGGTGGCTCGGTAGATGTGAGGTTGCTATCAAGGAGTGCTGGTTTACTGGCATGAAGGGTAGGGTATGGCACGGGTTCCACGCTGTATCCACACTGCTCGCGGTCTCGAGGTCCTCTCTGATGAAAGGAGGAACTTACAGTCCTCTCGTGCCTTCTAGTGACTGTCCCTCCATTGTCCCTCTTTTTTTCTTTCCTTTCTTTTCTTTAAAATAATAGCATGAAAAGTAAAATCATGGAGTCTTCGTTCCGTGATAACCCTCTGCTTCCCAGGCCCCTTCTTGTTAAAGCGTCTTGTTCTGACCCGGCTTCATTGTTGGACCATTCTCCAGACTTTTCCCATACCCCTGTACCTTCTGCTTGGTGAAGCCTTGTCACCTGGTCCAGGTGCTGAGGCTCCATCCATTTCTTCTAGGGCCTCTCTGCCTCTTGCACGCCTTTAACTATGCGTCCAGCTTCCCCGAATATGGTGCGACAGTTTTTGGATCGCCTACCTACCTCAGGTCGAGCCCCTCTCGGAACTACGCCGAAACGTTCCAGACCATTTGCTGACGACATTTCTCCGATGTCAGCTCATTCCACCTTGAAACGACCTATGCGATACCCCCTTCATTTACGTACCATGTTTACAACTATGTAGTGGACTAAATTCTTTTCCCTAAAACCAACATCTCCATCTGATCATCTTTCAGACCATAGTATTGGTAAAGCTCTTTTATGATACGTTGGCCAAAATATATCCTTTCACGCTCTTTAGAGCGGTGCATACATTGTTACAGCTCAGAATGCAGAACAAGCTCATCATCTTTCCCGTCTTATTTCCATTGATAATACTCCTATCACAGTTCACAAGCATGCTACTCTCAATTCTTGCAGTGGTAAGATGGTTTGACCATGTACAATTGTACAGTGTAATTTTCTGTCTTGCAGTGATGATATTTTGGAGCAATTAGCCCTTCAGGACCATCCAATTCTCAAAGTGGATACATGCGTCCTGCCCTTTTAACACTCACCATCATCTTTGGGAAGGGTCTCACTGTGACTCTCGTGGTGCTCAGTTGGAGACTCATCTCACTTCTCATCCTCTTCATGTTTTAAATACAGGTGCTCCCACCCATTCTGACTCTCGCACTTAGTCTCTTTCTTGCATTGATCTTTCAGTCTGCTCCTTATCAATCGCACTTGATTACGCTTGGTCTCTTCTCCCAGATTTGTACGATAGTGATCACTTTCCTATTCTTCTTACTTCTACTATGTATTCCCGACAGCCTCGTAGCCCCTCTTGGCAATTTGGATGAGTGAATTGGGACTTATACTCTCATCTTGCTGCTTTTTGTGGGGACCTTCTTCCTCTATTGATGAGCTGAAGCACCAGTTTTCAACGTTAGTTTTGACTGCAGCACCACTTTGTTCTTCAAATCTCAGGCAGGAATTCTAAGACATGCGTGCCTTGGTGGTATCCTGCGTGTGCCTGTGCAGTGCATTTAATACGTGCTGCATGGGGACGTTATCGATATAATAGGACCTCAGACTTTCCCTATGTGTGCGGTTTGGAAGAAGGTAAGGAAGTTGTGTGGCAAGCACACTCTGGACCCAGCTCCCATTTTGCAGATTGCTGGTGTTAGTGTTGCGGAACCTCTTGAAGTTGCCATGGAAATCGGAAACTATCTTGTCCCTGTTTCCCAAGGGCTTCACCTCTGTCCCTCGTTTCTCATGTCTATGTCTACCAAGGAACAATTGTCCTTGAATTTCTCTTCTAATAGAATGGAGCCAGATAACGTACTTTCACTCTCTTAGGCCCAGCTTGCCAGTCATCGGCAGCTGGACCTGATGATCCGTATGCTGCAACATCTGCATTCTACAGCCATTACAGTCCTTTTACGTTTTTTCAATCTTATTTGGACTCGAAAGGTTCTCCTTCAACAATGGAAATATGCCAGTGTACTACTGTTTAGCAAACCAGGCACCTTGGGGCTTGACACCTCTCACTATCGTCCAATTGCTCTGACCAGTGTAGTCTGCAAGGTGATGGAACGATTGGTGAATAGACGTGTGATACGGTATCTGGAGACTCACAATAGTCTTTTTCCTCGCTAATATGGCTTTCGTAAGGGCCGCTCTACTTTGGAACCCTTGCTAAATACCTTTGCTAATAAACACTCCATCCTAGCAGTCTTTTTTGATCTCGAGAAGGCATATTACACTACTCGGAGGTATAACATTTTAGGCCTTTGCAGTGATCTACAAGCCTACCTTGCTGCTTTCTTATCTGATAGACATTTTTGTGTCTGTGTTGGCGCCTTGCTTTCCTCAGACTTTGTTCAGGCCGATTGAGTCCCACAAAGTTGTGTCCTTAGCAGTACCCTTGTGCTATTTGGTCGTCACTTTATGTGGATGACTTTGCTATAGCTTATGCATGCACTGACTGTCGCCTGGTAGCGGCCTCTCTTCAGGATGCGATTGACCTGGTTTCCCATTGGGCCACTTCTCATGGTTTTAAATTCTCTAGTACGAAAACCCATTTCGTTACCTTCACTAGACACCCTCTTGTCCAGATATTCCATTGTATTTACACAGCTCACGTATTTCAGAATATGATACGGTCAAATTTCTTGGCCTTCTCTTCGATCGCCGGTTGACATGGAAACCTCACATTTCCTCTTTGAAGGCAGATTGCCATGTTCGGCTGAATCTCCTTAAAATTCTTGAGCATTCTTCATGGGGAGCAGATCGCCGGACTCTCCTCCGTTTGCATTCCGCCCTAGTCTTGTCCAAGCTGGACTATGGAGATTAAGTCTATTCTGTGGCTTCTCCTACAACTCTTTCTAAATTAGATCCCCTTCATCATCAGGGTCTATGTTTATGCATTGGTGCCTTTTGTTCATCCCCTGTTGAAAGCCTCTATGTTGAGGCGAATGTTCCTTCCTTAGCAGATCGTTCTGATGCTCAATGCCTCATTATTTTGTGAACTCTCACGACCTTTGTGTTCCTTCTATGTATAGGTTGGTCTCAGACGTCAGTAGACGCCCATTATTTGTTCGGGGCCCCTGCTTACTCCGACCATTTTCTCTTCATCTTCACTCATTCAAGTCTTCTCTCCAGTTGCCTCCATTATATGTTCATTCAGCGTCTGCCTTCACCCTTTCCCCTTGAGAGGTTCCCTACTGCCATGCGCCAAAGCTCTTCTACCTACAACTGCCTCTCGTTCTCCTTTTCTTGATCACTTCTGGTTGCACACTCATGCTGTCGCTGTTTATAAAGATGGTTCTAAATCTTCTGGTGGTGTTGGATTCGAAGCGATGTTCCCTGACGATGTTGTATGGGGTCATTTGTTAGACTCGACTAGTATTTTTACCACCAAGTTCAACAGATATTGGGACCTGGCCCGCTGGTTCCTCTTCGTCCCAGTAGCATCAGAGACCCTTGGCCCATGGGTTTCCTCAGAGCTGGGTTCAAGGCTCATCAAAACCAAACATTCGAATGCTACACCTTTCTTTTTCTCTTTCAATACCTCAGTGTGGCTGTCCAGAGAAGGAATGTCTGAGCAGCTCTGTGTTTGTTTTCACATACATAGCAATTCGCCATTCATGTAATTTCTCACTTAACCTTACCAAATTTTGAAATAGTTTCTCCCAACCATCAGATCATTAAAGATATTACTGCCGCTTTGCCAGAAACACGAGTGTTTGATCCAACCAACAGTACTTTCCTAGGCACTCCTCTTGAGTCTAATGCCCATTGATCGGATTCTAGGAAAAAATCTCAGATCTCGAGATGATGAAAGGCCGGACTGGAGACATTCATGCAAGTGACACCTTTTACCTGCTCATCAAACCTTACCTACTTCTTGAGATGCTCCCCAGCCTTCAAACTCTGGAACTATGAAACCCTTCTCATGACTATGTTAAGTGTACTGAATCTTTTCTTCGAAGATAAACAGTGGATACAAGCTTCATTTCCAATCACACTTTGAGGACCGGGAACACGTACTGCCTCCCAGCTTCCTTATCCTCCTCCAAAGCACTGGACGACCTAATAAAGAAAATTCTTACAGACGACTGTATAGTTTAGCTGGGGTACGAGACCCAACCTGCACCAGGACCGTTACTCAGTGGGAGACTCACTGCTCCAGCAACTAAACCCGTTGCAACGCTGGCCTACAAACAGTTCAGCTGGGATAATCTCTTTGCTGAAAAATAGTCTTGGAAAATTGGGGTGAACCTGGAATTGTTATAAAACTTCTTTCAACGGATTCTTACTTAAAAAAACACGAGAAAGGCAGTGATAAACTGTATATCATTGTCAGGCTACGTGGTAAGTCAATATGGCCACCATTCCAATATGGCCGTTATGTCTACTAAAGAGTGAGTGTGTTTTGGCAGCCTTGACCTCAGCCTCCACCCAGTCATTACCCAGGACCCAAGCATTAAATGCTCCAGCACGGCTCCACTGCCTTAGGCTGAGCTTAAAAGAGCAGATGGAGAGAAGAGCAGGTGGAAAGAGAACTTGAGGAAGGAGTGGTGATGAGAAAGGGAAGATGGGGGTGAAACAGGAGTTAGGGGAGAGTATGAGAGTGAGGGGTGCAATGAACGAGAATGAGGTGAATGAAAGAGGAGAAAGGAAATTAAAGAGGAGATGGGGAGAGAAGATAAGGAAAGATGGAATGAGAAAAGTGAAGAGGATGTAGGAAGATATGATGAGAGAGAAGAGGGATGGAGTAGGAGGGAGTGAGGGGGAGGACTGTGAAGGATGAATAGATGTCGGTCATGCTGGCTACATCATCACCACACAACAAGCTCCTCCATCACATCCTGGGAATATATTAAAGATAATCCTGGGTCCAGGCTGAGTGAGTGTCGGTAATCAATAGACAGTCGAGCAAGTGCAGACACACTGGGAAAGGAAGGAGAACTACGGAGGAGAGAATGGAGAAAGATGAAACAAGGGAGAGGAGGAAAGGACAGGGAAAATGAAGCTAATGGAGGGGAACGAAGGAAAGTAAAGAAAGGGAGGTAGAAGAAATTAAGTTGAGGGGAATGGGTGATCATTGAAGGAGGAAATGAAGATATATCAAATAACATTGTTGAGACTGCTAAAGTAGAAACTATGGAAAGTTGTGTACTAAAAGGAAAAGATGTACAGGAAAGAGTCCTGAAGTAACAGTTCTCCTGGAAGTAACAATTCACCTGGAAGTAACAGTTTTCCTGGAAGTAGCAGTTCTCCTGGAAGTAACAGTGTCTCTGGAAGAAACAGTTCTCCTGGAAGTAATAATTCACCTGGAAGTAAGAGTTTCCTGGAAACAACAGTTCTCCTAGAAGTAACAATTCACCTGGAAGTAACAGTTCATCTGGAAGTAACAATTCACTTGGAAGTAACAGTTCTCCTTGAAGTAACAGTTCTCCTGGAAGTAACAATTCACTTGGAAGTAACAGTTCTCCTTGAAGTAACAGTTCTCCTGGAAGCAACAATTCACCTGGAAGTAGCGGTTCTCCCGGGAAGTAACAGTTTCCTCGGGAAGGAGAAGTATTCCTGGACTGAGCAATACAGGAGGAGCAGTAATCCTGCAACAAGTAGTACTTCTGTAAAACCCAGTATTACAGAAGTACTGTTCCTATGGAGAGAACAGTACTCTAGGTTGGAACCAGAATCCTGGATATTACAGTATATTGCACCTTCCAGCAGTACTGCTGGAAGGTGCAATATACTAGAAGGAGCAGTGTATTCCTGAAAATTGCAAATTCCTAGAAAGAGCAATACTCCTGGAAGATGCTGTATCCTAGAAGGAGTAACAGGAAAATTAACATTGGCGGGAGAAAAAATATGGGAGATGGAGTTTTGAAAAGCAGCAAATTTCCAGAAAATTAGCCGGACGCTGAGCATCATTAAACGTATTATTGCAACAATCCTCTGGCATCATTCTGCAAGTTTTATCGAAAAGTAATTTTAGAGCCTCCAGCTGATATTTTTCATAGGTCTTATTGTGTTTATTTTATTTACTGAGCAATAGAACCAAATGGTTCATTCAGTTCAGTGAATAAGAACAGTTTTAGATACAATAACCATTTTGACATTGTGCTGACTAACGTGCTAGAACTGCAGGTAATTCACTGTCTTATTGCAGAAACCACACAACTAATTCACTGTCTTATTACAGAAACCACAAAACTAATTCACTATCTAATTACAGAAATCATAATCACAAAGGAAGAAAAACATTTCAAAGGGAATTTCTCACATTTTGCAAATCATATTTGAGGGAACACCTCCATAAACAGGGATGGCTCAATTAATTTGTTATGAGTGCTGCTAAAAGCCTCGTCCCTCCCTAGGGTCCTCACCCTCCATAATGCAACACTTCCAGGAATCCACGAGGGAAGCCATTTTACATAATGTTAAAACGGATTCCTCCCTGGGAATACTAAATAATTGTTTAAATCTCAAGGGACAAATTATTGATTTAGTTGTTAACTTATAGAGGATGACAGAGAAAACGAAATTTAATATGAATTTCTGTTTCTGTGAACGAGAGAGTTTCTGCCTCTCGGCAAGTCTTCATTACACTTCTTATGGAACACTGACATTCAAGATACGTGTCTCATGTATAAATTACTAAAAACAAGGAAAAGAAAAACTTTATAAAATTGGGATGTTTGAATGTGCGTGGATGTAGTGTTGATGATAAGAAAGAGATGATTGCTAATGTTATGAATGAAAAGATGTTGGATGTCCTGGCCCTCACCTAAACAAAATGAAGGGGATAGGCGAGTTTCAGTGGGGATGGGATTAAGTCAGGAGTGTCTGAGAGAGTTAGAGTAAGGAAGGGGTAGCAATACTGTTGAAGGATCAGTTATGGAGAGAGAAGAGGGAATATAAATGTATAAATTCAAGGATTATGTGGATAAAGATAAAGGTTGGATGTGAAAAGTGGGTCATAACAAGTGTGTATGCAGGTGGAGAAGAGAGGAGTGTGGAGGAGAGAGAGAGTGATTTTGGGAGATGTTAAGCGAGTGTGTAGGAACTTTTGAGCCAAGTGAGAAAGAAATTGTGGTAGGGGACCTAAATGCTAAAGTAGAAGACGCGTTTAGAGAGGGTGTGGTAGGTACGTTTGGGGTGCCAGGTGTAAATGATAATGGGGAACATTTGACTGAACTTTGTATAGATAGGGATTTGGTTATAGGTAACACATATTTTAAGAAAAAGAATATAAATAAGCATACAAGATATGAAGTAGGGCGAAATGACAGTAGTTTGTTGGATTACGTATTGGTTGATTAAAGACTATTGGGTAGACTTCAGGATGTACATGTTTATAAAGGGGCCACAGGTATATCAGATCACTTTTTAGTTGTAGCTACAGTAAGAGTAAAAGGTGAATGGAAACAGCAAGTAAGAGAGAAGTGAAGATTGATAAACTAAAGGAGGAGGCAGTTAGGGTAAGATATAAACCAATGTTGGAGGACAGATTACCTAGTGAGTGTACAGGCAATGGGTATGTTGTCATGGTGAGGGAGAACCAACATATTTTTAGTTGAATAAGGTTGGTTGTCCCTTTTTGAATAGTAAAAAGTATTTTTGGCAATTTTAAAAGGACTTATTAATTAGATTTCTTTGGAACTTTCGTTTATTAGCTATTTCATAAATTTCTGAGATTTCTTTATCTATGAATTCTGGACTACAAATACGCAGAGTTCTCAAAAACATTGATGAGAATACCGACACTATCTTGATGTGATGAATAATAGTGTGCACTCGAATAGTTATTTGTTGGTTTTCTGTAAATTTTAAATATAAAATCATCGTTATCCTTAATAATTAAAACATCTAGAAAAGGCAGTAAGTTATTTCCTTTGAACTCAACAGTTAAAATTCATAGAATATATGTATATATTTATATATATATATATATATATATTATATATATATATATATTATATATATAAATATAAATATATATATATTATATATATATAAATATATATATATACAAATTATATATTTATATATATATATATATATATATATTATATAATTATATATATATATATTTTATGTCGTGCCGAATATGTAAAACTGGTCAATTAGCAAGAACTCATTAAAATTAAGTCCCTTTTTAAAATTTTCTCTTATACGTTTAAGATATATTTTTTTCATTAATGTTAATGTAAAAAATTTTAAAAATTTTCAAACCCAAAAAAATCTTAGAAAACTTACCTAACCTTATTATAACAAGAACAATTTTTTTGTTTGCCTAACCCAACTAAATATATTTTAAATTTGTTTACAATAATTTAATACTAAACAAACACAGTGAAATTTTATTTTTTTCGTTAGGTTCAGAATGATTTTGGCGAAATTTTTGGGATACCAAATTTTCGCTGGTCCTATATGGCAGATGAGCGTTGCTATTTATGCCAAGATCGCAAGTTCCCTATTCGGCACGACATATAATATAAATTATATATTATATTATAATTATATATTATTATAAAATATTATATAATATATTATATATATAAAAAATTTTTATTATCTATATAAAATTTTAAAATATATTTTCTAATATTATATAAATATATATATAATATATATTTAATAAATATATATATATATATATATATAATATATATATTTTTAAATATATAAAATATATATATATAATATATAATATAATATATATATATATAAATATGTATAGGGGGGTGCTATATTTGTGAAAGGGTTTTTTAGTTACTTAGCAGTTTAATATTTTGAAAATGTATTTACATATAAACTCTTTTTGTGTTAATAAAGCTGTTTTGACAAGCAAAACTGAGAAATTTTAAAATGCGATATTGGTTTTCAAGTTTTTACTAAACGATTTAATTGGCCCGATTTTTTTATCTTCATTAGACAGAAATCTGAGCTCTTTTCGAAGGTTAATAATTTTAGTGACCCTATACTCTTTTCTATTTTCCGTATTATTTTTGTTTTTCTAAAAGGGAAATTTAACACAATACGTATAATAATATATATATATAATATATATATAATAATTTAATATATTATATAATATATATATACATATGTCGTGCCGAATAGCAGATCTGCATCTTGGTTTAAATGCAACGCTAAACTTGCCATTGGGAAAAGTAAAAATTTTGGGTTAGCAAAAATTTTCCCAAAATCATTCTAAAACCTAACAAAAAAAAAAATTTTTCACTGTTTTTTTTAGTATTAAATTTTTGAAAACAAATCTAAAAATTTATTTGGGGTTTAGGCTAAAATAAATTGTTTGTTATAATAAGGTTGGGAAAGTTTTCTAAGCCCTTCTGGACAAAATTTAAATTTTTTTACATTAACATTAATAAAAAAAAATAATTTTAAAAAACGTATAAAAAGAAAATTTTTCAGAAAGGACTTAATTTTAAATGAGTTTTTGCTAATTACCAGTTTTACATATTCGGCACGACAACATATATTTTAAAATTTATATATATATATATATAATATATATATTATATATAATATATTATAAAAAATATGTATAAAAAAAAAATTAATAATATTATATAATATATATTATATATATATATATATATATATAATATATATATATATATATATATATAAGCAAAGGGGAAATAGAGAATTAAAATTTAAGGGGAAAAGTTGTTGACGGAATATTTTGGTAAGGTGCAGGGTAAAGTTATTAAAGAATTAAGAAAAAAAGGGAGAGCAGGATAGCAGAAAAAACAAGAGGCTTTGGGAAGGGGGAAAGGGGCTGGCAAACCAAAGTTTTGCAGTAAAAATTTTAAGGGAACAATTTAAATGAGGCTAAAGGAGTTTTGTGGTATTTATGGTTTTTAAAAAAGCTTTGATGGTAACAAAGGGAAAATGCGGCAGTGCTTCAAATGTATGTAATAGGAGGGGTCTTGAAAGCAGTAAATTTTTTTGAGGATAGTGGGGCTCAGGTTAGAGTACGTAGGCAGAGGGGGTTTTTTTCCCGGTAAAGCGGCCTTAGCAGATTTGTGTGATGTACCATGGTTGTTAAGATATTTAGAGTAGAGTTATAAGACAAGGGAAGATTGGGGGTTGGCAAGAGGTGCGAGGTTAAAAAAGAAGAATTAACACAAAGTGGGGTTTTCACAGTTTTTCTTTTGCTGATTTTCTCTGTGCTTTTGGGGGGATTTGAAAAAAGTTGCAGAGGTTAGCGATAGTTTAGTACGGTATGTAAAAGAAGGAAATTAAAAAGGAATTTTGGAAAAAATAAGGTATGGGAAACCAAAAAAATTTGGAAACGGAGACTGATATCAGATTTAAGGGGGAGAAAAGGAGAGGTGAATGGTTTCCCTTTTTGGGGGGTGGACGTGTCAGAATGGGCCCAAAAGAGAGGTAATCAAAAATCGATGCGGGGAAAAAAGGGGGCGGTGCACAAAAAATCCTTGGACAAAGAAATTTGTTCAGAAAGAAAGAGGAGAATTATGGGGTATAGTTTTTCCAAGCACTTTTAGGTGTGAGGGATGGGGGGTGAATGTTGCAACAAGGGGGAGTTTTAACAGTGGGGTTCAGTCTGAGGGCAATATGTCATGGAATAAATGCAGAGAAACCCAAATTTGAAGATTAGGAGGGGTTCGGGGTTTTCCAAAATTTTTTCCGAGGGCGGAGGAGGGAGTTATTTTGATGGTTTGGACATGAAAAGGGAAGAAAAGAAATAAAAAGACTTTGAAGTACATAAACGTGTGGAGGGAAGGGGGGGGGGGGGTTGGAAAAAGGGTTGGAGGGGGGGGGGAAAAGGAGTTTTGTGTGCGAGGGGTTGGGCATCCCGCAATGTGCGTGAGCGTATTTTATAGGACAAATGGAGATAAAGGTTTTTTGGGTTTACGGCTATTGAGTGAGCAAGGTAACATTTTGAAAGGGGTTCGGGAAACTGCAGCCGGATTTTATTCTATGAGATGGGAATCCAGTGCAAGGGGGGTTGTGTTTCGAATTATAACTGTAGTGTAACTACCTAGGCAAGACATGATAAATGAAATTTTGTGGAAAAATTTTTTCTTTTTTTGGGCACCCTACCCTTTGGGGGGCAACGGTCAATGTTTTTAAAAAATTATACTTATACATATATGTATATATAGCTTATGAGAGGTTTTTACAAAGCGGGAAATTGTTACAAGAAGAGTAGAGTATATGGAGATTAAAAGAAAGATGAAGAGAGTGGTGAGAGAGTGCAAAAGGAGAGCAGATGATAGAGTGGAAGGGGCACTGTCAAGAAATTTTTATGAAAATAAGAGAAAATTTTGGGAGTGAGTTAAAAAATTTAAAAAAGCCTAGAAAAACGAAGGATTTGTCAGTTAAAAACAGAGTAGGGGAGTTAGTAAAGGGGAGATGGGGGTTTGGGGTAGATGGCAAGAATATTTTGACGAACTTTTAAATGTCGACGAAGAAAGGGAAGCGGTAATTTCATGCACTGGCCAGGGAGGTATACCATCTTTTAGGAGTGAAGAAGAACAGGATGTGAGTGTGGTGGAGGTACGTGAGGCATTATGTAGGGAAAGAAAGGGGGTAAAGCAGCTGGAACTGACGGGGTCATGACAAAATGTTAAAAGCAGGGGGGATATATGTTGGAGTGGTTGGTATTTTTGTTTAATAAATGTATGAAAGTGGGAAAGGTACCCAGGGATTGGCACAAAGCATGTGTAGTCCCTTTATATAAAGGGAAGGGGGACAAAAGAGATTGTAAAAATTATAGAGGAAAAAGTTTAATGAGTATACCAGAAAAGTGTATGGTAGGGTTATAATTGAAAGAATTAGAGGTAAGACAGAATGTAGGATTGGGATGAGCAAGGAGGTTTCAGAGTGGGTAGGGGATGTGTAGATCAAGTGTTTACATTGAAAACATATATGTGAACAGTATTTAGATAAAGGAAGGGAAGATTTATTGCATTAATGGATTTAGAAAAGGCATATGATAGAGTGAATAGGGGAGCAATGTGGTAGATGTTGCAGGTAAATGGAAAAAGGTGTTAAGTCACTGAATGCTGTAAAGAGTTTTTAAAGAGGATAGTGAGGCACAGGTTAGGGTGTGTAGAAGAGAGGGAGACTAATTCCCCGTAAAATAGGTCTTAGACAGGGGTGTGCAAAGTCACAATGGTTGTTTAATATATTTATGATGGGGTTGTAAAAGAAGTAAAAAGCTAGGGTGTCGGGAGAGGGGTGGGATTAAATTATGGGAATCAAATACAAATGGGAATTGACACAGTTGCTTTTTGCTAATGATACTGGCTTTTGGGAGATTCTAAAGAAAAATTGCAATGGTTAGTGGATGAGTTTGGGACTGTGTGTAAAGGTAGAAGGCTGAAAGTGAACATAGAAAAGAGAAGGTGATGAGAGTATCAAATGATTTAGATAAAGAAAAATTGGATACAATTGGGAAGGGAGGAGTATGGAAGAAGGAATGTTTCAATACTTGGAAGCTGACTGTCAGGGGAGGGTTTTTATAAGGATGAGGTTAACAATAATTGATGGGGGAAAAAAAAGTGAGTGGTGCAAGGGGGGGATATGTGGAGACAAAAAACTTATCTAGGAGGCAAAGAGGAATGTATGAAAATATATATCCCAAACCTCTTATATGGTGTGAAGCGGGGGTTGTGAAGCTGCAGCAAAAAGTGGGGAAAATTTGCATTTCTGAATGTAACCTTTTTACATAACAGAAAATGATAAGAAAATAATTATTATTTATAAAAGTTACATAGACAAGTGGGAAATTTTGGGACACCTAGGTCGCAAAATGTCCCCCTTCGATACCTAAACTGTCATATCCACAAGTTGCTCTGACTATTAATTACAAATGAAATATGTATCCGGGAAATTTCGGGTAAATATATAAATTTGTTTTTAAATTAAAAATGATTAAAATTACACACCATTTACTAACAGAAGGAGAATACATAATCTTTATCACCCCCAATTTTGACGGGGAATTAAGGTGTTCATCCCAAAAAAAACCTCACTGTCTATCGGAAAATAAACAGGCCAGAGTTCAATTAAGATTATCTGAGGTTCCTGGGAATTTTTGGTCCATCGCCGGATTACTCAAGTTAGGGGCAGGAAGAAAATCCAACAATTTTTCGGCCCATATGAGAGGTGCCACCCAATTTTTTAACCTTTAGAGTTTAGAGCACGAAAATTCTTCCCCTTTCCACTAATGTTTGTGCGCCCAGTTCAAAATGGCGAGTGTTTCTCGCGGGCGCAGCTTTCCCCTTTTTTAAAATAAAATTTTTTTTATTAAAAAAATGAATCATCAATTTACATATACTGTTTTCGGGAAAACATATAGTATTTTCCTGCGGCCGGGCGGGATCGTTACTAAATGACTCAAATTACCCTTTTTTTAGGAGCCCGATTCCACCCGGTTCTGGCTGAGGGGGCGTTCCCCCGTAGGTTTACACGTTTTCCCCTTTCCCGCATCCTTGGCCGTTATTTCCGACCCTCGTGTCACTTCCCTAGATTTCATTTGCATTTGATTGAAGCCTTTTAATTCCCAAAGGGGAATAAATTTAAAATTGGTCGAAACTTTCCTGCCACACAACACTTTGACATCCGGAAAACACCTTGTGATCGGGGTACAATGTCAATATTTTGCCCAGGGGACAATGTTCGATGATTTTCTTACAATTAACACAAATGTCACCTGGGAATGTCTGTCGTTTTTACGCCTCGTCGCACCTAAAGTTTTTCACTATTTAAAAAAAAATTTTCCTTACGACCACTTTTGGGCCAAGATCAAATTACTTTATTTAACATCTTAAATTTATCAACAACCGCCGCATCATTGTAATTTTCATCACTTTCTTCCGGTTTATCTCTATAGACGGGGGCACTTCCAATTCCTTTCCCAATTGGGTGAGCGGTGTTAATACATCTGCATCGGTTTATCACTCATGTACGAGAAGGCCGAAATTTTTTTCCTTTTCCGCCTCCATAACACTGCACGGAATTCTTCCAAATTAATTTTCTTCCGGTGTAGTATTTACAGAGACCCCGCTTAAACTGTGCCTATCAGTCTTGTAGCCCCCCCCTCCCAAAGGGGGCTCAGGAGTAATAAATTCAGTACACCCTCGAGGGGTTAACAGAGATTGAACATCGTTCTATTTTTTTAATCAATCAATTTTGAGCCCCTGCACAAAATTTGTGGCATTATCCGAAATCATAACCCTGGGACAGGACTCCTAGCTGAAAATTTTTCGAACAGCTGTAAAAATTTTTCTGCAGACAAGTCCTGTCCACTTCTAAATAAAAAGCCCTAGACAGTACAGGTAAAACAAAAAACATACATTTTTCAGTGGAACACCATCTAAAGTACCTGTTAAAATTATGGACCACTATAGCCACCCCGGTTACACAAAGGGTTTCAAAAATTTGACCGCTCATTTGGCAGGTGGGGGCCGGGGGGTACTATAGGATCTGGCACCCACATGGCGACTATTCAAAAGATTTAATCCCCCTTTTTTACATTTTTGCCATCCTTTGAATCCAGAAATTTTTCCCCAAATCAATTTAAGGTATTGTACCCCACCAGCTTTAAAATTTTATGGGCATTTAGAACAATAAAATTTGTTAGATGAAGTTTTGGGCAGAAGATAGGGTTTTACATAACACCCAAATTTTGTAACCCTCCCTCTGACCAAATTTAAAATTGTTCTCCAAATACAGCCCCAAATTTCTCTATTTGGAACCCTTTCACAATTTTTTTTTTTTCCATCACAATTTAATCCATTTCCAAGTTTCTTTTTTGTACCCCTTTATCCAGTAATCAAAGGATGGAAAACTTATATAGAATTCATCTTTTTTAAAAAATTAAACCCCAAACTTGTTACTTGATTATTTGGGGAAAAGAAGAATACCTATTCATAAAAAAGGGCAAGGGGAAAGGACAACTACGGGGCGTGGACTAATTTCAACGGAGTAAATCGCCCTTTTGTACGGGCCCAAATTAGCTTAATTTACCAACCCCGTCCTTTAAACCATGATACACTTTTTGAAAAATTTAGCATAAGTAAACCCCGGACAAGAAATCACGGGATTCTCCTCACCGGGTATATTTTAAATGCTAACAAATGCGGGCCCAAAAACTTTATACTTTCTTGCCGTTTAAATTTCACGACTCTTTTGTACGTACACAATTTCTGTTTCCATTGCAATCCTTGTAGGAACCTCATTATCAGACCAAATTACAGTGTGCTAGTTTTACTCCTCAATTATTTCAAATAATTGCAAATTTTGACACCACAAAATTGGGTGAAAATTCCAACTGAGGCACTTTAGACATTTTGGGGCACTGAACACTTACCTTAGAATAACAAGGAAATACACTTTACATTGAAGGTAAGCAACTGCCCAAGCCTTTTTTTGAAGCATCACAAAAATGGGGAGTACTTTTTTTTCCCCTTTGGGTTGGCCACCTGGCGTGGAACTCCAAATTGGAGTTTTTCTAATCATAAATTTATTCATCCCTCCTGCAAAATTCCTCGGGGAAAATTTCCCCCAAACATTTAATTTCCAGCTTCCGGGATTAATAATTTCCCTCTTATAGAAGGGGTGACACTAACCATTAAAAACTTTGGAAATTTCAGCAAGAAAGATTCCCTTAGTAATTTTTTGGGGCATACTGAAATATTAGTTTAACATTAAAAATCTCTTCAGTACCCCAAGTTAATTTCCCAATACTTACTACTTTTGGGGAACTTCATTCCAGGAATCTTTACTTATTTTTTCCTTTAATTGGCCGAATTACTTTTCCATTCCTCAGGGGCATTTTTGCATTTTGGCATTATTTTATTAGCCTGTCCATAATCTTAACATTTCCCCCTTCGTTGACGTCACACCGGAAATTGCCAAAAAAAATTTGTTTCTCATTACTTTACTCATGGACTTTCCATCGTTTTAAGGTTGCATTTATCATTGTTTAAAGTGGGACGGACGGATGTACCCCCAAATAAACGCCCCTAAAGTAAAGGGTTTTTTCAGAGGGCAAGGGGGGGGTCAATAGGATTCTCGGGCCATAAAAAGCGGGTCAATCCCGTCACCTTTGTAAACCCACCTTAGGAAAGCTTTATTAGTCACCTAAAGGGCATAATTCTTCACCCTGAAATATAATAAATACTCCAAATTTTTTCCGTCAACGACACCTGTCATCAAACGTCATTTTAAAATAGGTACTTTTGTTACCCTGGAAATACAATTAAACCAATCCTCAAAGGAGTGGGTTAAGAATCCTTTTTTCACTCCGTAAAGTGGAAATAGGGAACCTTTTAAAATTTTGGGTTTGCTCAGGAGGGGATCTCTTCTATAAATTTATTTAAATTTCTGCTCAGCAATTATAACATTATAGGCGTTAACAAATTTGGTTCTTACTCGTTCGTGGAGCTGAGCCTTTAATTGTCCAAAATCCATTCTGTAAATTTGTGGGCAATTCTGGATGGTTCATCTCCAAAGGAAGTCCACCCCGTATTGTCCAGATTCAAATTTACATCTCTCAGTACTGTTCCTATAAAGAATCGTCTGGGCTTCTTCATTTTCATTTTTTTCCAATGCTGTCTAATTCCCACAAATTTTTGCACTGGCTCCACCCATCCTATATAAAGAATTATACTGGGGCACGATTTTTGATAAGACACACATTATGGTATTTGTAGTTTTTATATATTTATATATATATATATATAAAATTTTTATATATATATAATATATATATTATATTATATATATTTTTATACATAATATATAAATTTTTATATATATATAATATTATATTATTATATATAATATATATAAATACATATTACGAGGGAAACCTACCCTAAATTTCAGGCCCCTGTGTCTTCAAAAGGGGGAAAAACCCCCATTTCTTTTCCATACCCTTTACAAAGGAGGATAATAGGGCCTATCATCAAAATATTTATTGGGGCCCACAAACATCACTTACCCGAATTGCTAAATTTACATTTTTGAAAGTTTCTGTACTTTACTAAGCCTACTGTAGATATTTTCTCGGAATTTTCAACCATTAAAAACTTTTTTTTTCTCATTGCGCAACCTGACTTTTAAAAACAGTGTCTACAATGGCCCCTTTTTCCCGGAGAAAACCCGTAAATTTTAAAGTTATGGGATTCCCATCTGTACTTTCATACCCTCAAACATTTACGTTTTATGAACGAAAGCTGGGGCCCGGGCCAATAAAGCAGTTTCATTTTTGTTTATGCCCTTTTATCATCAATTTTACCTGTAACACAGGTAAGGCTACTTCAGCAAAAAAACCATCATTTTTAACATTTGCACAAATTTTTACATTAGCTACTGTTGTGAAAGGATTGTCAAACATTATCAATATTACAACATTATTATAGACCCTTAAAAAATGACTAAGGTGTTTCCTTTTTGAATTATAACATTGATTTAATTTGGGATGACAATCCTTTACAGTGATACCTAAACACTGATACTCTGTCAATTCCTCCAACTTTCAACTTTTTCATTCCCCTGAATTGATTTGCAATTCTTTGAAAAATGGTACCCTTTCAGAAAAGAAATACTCTTTTCTTTGATGGTTTTTTATTAAATGGGTACCTTAGGGTATTTTTCTTTTTACCTTGGGAGAACATTATTTCTGATTCTTGCTACTTTTAAAAACCCCCTGTCAATATTTTTAGGAAAAAATTTTTGGGTTATTACCATTTGGGTAATTTTTCCCTTTTGTGAAAAATTGACAGATCCTCAAATTATAGTGTTCATCTTTTAAAATGATTGGTTGGCTGGCTGCAACTGAACAAAATTTAAATTTTTTGTAGACCCTGTCTTATTTCCCCCAAACCAAATAATTTTGGATATTTGTTCGAGAGTCACAAGTGTTTTAACAGCTTAATTTTTTTCTGTACCAGACACTAATAACAAATATGATTCCTTCAATTTTATTTATTTTCTTAAAAAGTTTTTTAAGTGCTCCCAGTTTAACTCTAAACTGCTGTAAACTTTTTAAGTTGATCGGGGGAAATTTTTAAAATTAAAAATGATATTTACTAGACCAACCACTTTTTTCTATTTCCATAAGTGACCTTTAACAAGTCAAACTGCTTCCTTGTAAGAGTCATTACATTGGAAGGCTTGTATGAGTAGTGAGCAGCTCCTCTTACCTGCCTTTTAGGAAAATAATTTTTGTTTCACACTAGATCACTCCTTCATGCACAGCTGCCTTAAAATTTTACCAAACTCCTCCCCAATTTTTCTCCAGGGTTAAATACAGGTAAACTAATTCTGGGAAATTTTGGGAAAGACATATTATTTGTTGGAGCAGACTGATTAACTCCTGGGGTACACATTTTAATTTATTCAAGGCCTGACTTTTACAAGAAAAATCTTTTTTTTTCTAATTCATAAATGATTTAAACTGAGATTACTCGTCCTCTACACAGTTTCTACAAATCCCTCATATTTGTTTAATAAATTTTATGAATCATATTTTTACCTAAACACTAAATACAATTTTAAACATCATTTTCACGTTTTTTGATTCAATAAATTTCCCAAAAACTTAATTTGCTTTTTTTACAGCCCTTTTTAGCTTGCAGTGTGCTTTTTTTTTTTTTGCTCTAATTCCATAGTTTGTCTTCTATATTTAATTTCCTCATTTTTCAGCCATGTGCAAAAAGTATTAAATTCCCTTTAAATTTAATAACACTGTTATGTTTTTAAATTTTTGCACTTTTTTAAAGGTAAAAAAGTAAAATTACCCTTTTAAAAAAAACCCAGCTACACTTTACTTTGCAAATTTCATTTAAAAAATTGTAATATAAAATTAAATACACAAAAAAATTAGCTACACTTGAGCTTTGTAATTTCATATGTAAGAAAATTATAAATAAAATTTAAATTACATTAATACAAACCTTTTGCCAGACTTTTTTATCAAAATTAATATATACAAATTAATGTAAATCCTTGCCAAAAATTTTCATGCAAAAAATAATATTATACACATTAATATAACTTTTGTCATACTTGACTTGGTTATCCAAATTAATATTTTTAAAAAATTAAATCCCTCACATTAAGTAAATTTGTGAACTTAACTCCCCCTCCTTCTGTCATTTCACCATAATTTTTAAGTAATTAAAAATAATGACTTCACAATTACCTCCTTCAAGAAAGGGCCACGGGAAAAAAAAAATGTAAAAAATTGCATTTATCTGAATGTAACCCATTTTGTACATAACAAAAATGATAACAAAATTATTATTATAAAATTAGATAACAAAGGAAATTTTGGGACACCTAGGGGCCAAAAATTTTTCCCCCTTTTTATACCTACCACTGTCATATCCACAATTTTCTTGGACCTATTATTTAAAAGAAATATACATAACCGGAATACTGGAAAATATAAATTTTGTGGACTGATAAAATTTAAAATAATAAATGGTTTAAAATTACACAATTACATAACAAAGAAAATTTAATCTTAATACCTCACCAATTTACTGGGGATTAATGTTTTCAATCAGAAACCTCACTGTCTATTTTTAAAAAACACTGCCCCAAGTTACAACTAAGACTTATCTAGGTTTTTCCCGGATAAATATATAATATATAAAATATTATATTATATAATATTTTATATTATTAATTTAAATATATATATACATATATATATATTATATAAATATATATATATATATATATATATATAATATATAATATATATAAATAAAAAATTATATTATATACATACATATTATAAATATATATTATTATAAAATATATATAATTTTAAATATAAAATAAATATAATTTTTTTAACATAATATATAATATATATATATATTATTATATTAAATGATATATATATATAAAAATTATATATATATATATATTATATATATATATATATACATTATATATATTATTTTTTTTAAAATATAAATATATATATATATAAAATAATAATAATTTAATTTAAAAAGGGGGGGTATCCCTCTAGTCGGGGTGGTTTGTGGTACCAAAATTAAATTGTACCCCTAATTGTGGTTGCAGGGGTCAAACTAAGCTCCTGGGGCCCCCCCCCTTATAGTCTACTAGGCCTTTTTCCTCATGCTCCATGGTTTATCATACCTCACTTAAGCAGTATGGGGTTTCCCGCCTCCCTACCCCCACTTGCAAACTATTCCCTCCGATATTCTGGGCTGAAAAAATACTTCTAAATCCCCTTTTGGTCATCTGAGTCTTCAACTTCCCCCTTGTGACCTTTTTTTTCTGTGTCCCGTCTCGGAAATTCCTTTGTCCATCTTGCTTTCCAAGCAGTATTTGTTGTTTTATCATGTCCCCCTCCCCCACGCACCAGGTCGTCAGGCCGATTTCCCTTAACCTTTCTTCGTAGGACATTCCCCTTAGCTCTGGAACTAACCTTGTTGCAAACCTTTGCATTTTCTCTAATTTCTTGACGTGCTTGATCAAGTGTGGGTCCCAAACAGGTGCTGCATACTCCAATATGTGTGTGTGTGTGTGTGTGTGTGTGTGTGTGTGTGTGTGTGCACGTACATATTTACTGTATATCCCTTCTTTATATCAACAATGTATCTCTTAAATCTTTTGTACCATATTATGTAATAATATGAAAATATGGAGTGGTAGGGAAGGTGGAATATTCAAACTGCTTCATTAAGAAATCCAAATATTCTTCCTTGAAGCATGTTTATCCACTTCTCTTAGACTATATATAATATATAATATATATATATATATATATAATATATATAAAATATATATATATATATATATATATATATATATATATATATATATATATATATATATATATATATATACATATATATATGTATATATATATATATATATATATATATAAATATATATATATATATATATATATATATATATATATATATATATATATATATATATATATATATAATATATAATATAGGGAGGTATCACCTCTAGAACTGTCATGGGGACCCTCATCCTCAGAGAAAAGAATAAACTTGCTTCAGGAAAACTCAAGGTTCTCCCTGAAGCTGTTTGAGAATTTTCTCCTACCACCCCCTATATTTCAAGTATGTTTTATTTAAAGACAAAATACATTGGCCAAACATTCACAAAAATACAACAGAAAGTAAAAACAACATAGGTAACTCCGAGCTACATCTCGAATACTCGTCCAGCTCCCCTGCAGTGGGCCGCGTGCCCAGAATGCTGCAGGCATTTCCTCTCTGGATCGCAACACTGAGTCTCTGAAAGAGAAAGCTGGTCGCCTGTGGTCCTTGGTTTCTATGATGAGCTTAATATATATATATATTTTATATATATATATATATATATATATATATTATATATATATATATATATATATATATATATATATATATACATGTGTGTGCGTGTGTGTCGTGCCGAATAGGTAAAATTGGTCAATTAGCAAGAACTCATTTAAAAAAAAAATTTCATTTATGTTAATGTTAAAAACTTATAATTTTGTATCAAGAGAACCTTAGAAAACTTTTCTAATTTTAATTTAGCCTAATCCAACTAAATATATTTTAGAGACGTTTACGATAATTTAATAATAAATAAACAAAATTAAATCTATTTTTTCCGTTAGGATTAGAATGATTTTTGTGAAATTATTGCATATACAAATTATCGCTTGCCTTATTCGGCAAGAAGAGCGTTTTCTATTTAAGTCAAAATATAAAATTTTAAATACCTATACAGATATCTAAGATGAATACTTTAGCTTACATACAAAGAGTACTGTTGTTAAGGCTTTAAAAATAAATACTGAACTTAACAAAAAATATATGTTTTATCTTATTTTATACTACGTCAGGGAAAAAATTTTTTCTTTCTGAAATTATTTAAAGCGCTCAAGTTTTTGAGAATCGTTCCCGTTTTGATTGTAACAGGGATTAGAATAAAGTTTTTTGCGAAACCAATTTCATCTCAGTGATAAATCATTTCCCAAAAAGTAAACAGCTTGAAATAATAAGAGGCAACAAAACTTAATTAAATCAACACTCGGCGTAAAGGCCCCCAGAGAGGAGGGACACAGGGGGACGGTTTGTTTTGGGGCGAACAAATTTAAGGGTTTTTTTCCCATTTGGTAAATGGGGCACTAAAAAGGAGGGAAGTCCCTTTAAAAGGTAAAAAAAACGTTCACCCCTAATTGGGGGTTTTTCAAAACAATTTAATGGAAAAAAAAAATTTTCAGGGTATTTAGAACATACTTGGCTAGTGGCAGTGAAGAGCGCAACTGCAGGAAGCCCTAAGGCACCTATGGGTCGCCTTTGTTCCAACATCTGTGCTGTGGAAGACGATAAAGTGAATGTACAACTATTCTGGTTTATGGTATTTGTCTGACTGTGGATGACTCCTGACACCGACGTTTAATTTTCGTCTTTTCGTACAACAGAAGCAAGAACCTAATAAGCTGGGACATTTCTCATCCATTAAAAGGCGCTCTCATAATTCCCAAAATGGTAATAACAGAATTGAAAAAAAAAACATACTCTTTCCCTGTGATTTACTTGAGAAAATCGACTTTTGGGCGTAACACCAACAAGACAGCATTCAGCATCGCTACTACTATCAGCTTTATACCTTTAGCATACTTTGACACTTTGACGTCAGTTTTAAAACGTTTTCTATTTTTTCCCCAAAGTCATGTTTTTAAATTTTTTATAAAGAAAAGTAGATTAACCCTCGGATTGTTGTGGTTAGGTTATATAAAACTGCAAAAGCGTGAATGTTACCATTAATAAGGATATTATAAAAATGCGCTGTGATGCGTCTGGCAACAAGATAGGGCGATGGAAAATAAGAAGCGTTCTAAAGTAAAAGTTTACCCCTTTTGTTGTAAGAATGGTCTGCGAGAGCGGCCGTTAAGGTGGTGGCGGCGGCGGCATCTGCGGCTGCGGCATCGGTGGCAGCGACAGCTAGGTCCGCAGCTATGATGCCGGCGGCAGTGAGGAAAGCATCCTTTAATGGCAGAGTGATGGAGTATACATCTATTATGGCTGCAGGAACCGAGAGCAGAAGGTACGAAGGCAGTGGCAGTGGAAGTGATAGCGGCAGCGATTGTGGCAGAAAGCGCATTGTGGGTAGCCGGTTAGCAGCAGCGCCGCATGGCAACGACAGCAGTGATAATCCGGTCAGTAAGGTGATGATGCCGACAGTGGTATTAGAAGAGACCATGGCAATGAGGGGCAGTGACAACAGACACTACAGTGAGGGGGGCAGTGACCAACAGACACTACGTGAGGGCAGAGTCACTTACAGTGGAGGCAAGTCGGCTATGGCCACTAGTGACGACAGCGACCGCTACAGTTGCGAGGGCAGAAACCACTACAGTGAGGCAGAGACCACTACAGTGAAGACAGAGGGCCTCTACAGTGAAGGCAGTGTCAATGGCCACTTACAGTGACGGCAGCGAAAAACCGCTACAGTTGAGGGCAGAGACCCATTACAGTGAAGCAGAGACCGCTACCAGTGAACGCAGAAGGCAGTGACAATTCACTACAGTGAAGGCAGGACGGCAGTGGGCAACAACCACTACAGTGAAGGCAGAGGGCTGTGGCAACAACCACTACCAGTGAAGGCAGAGGCAGTGGCCAGCCGTGTAGCCAGCGAGGAAGTTGGGGGACAAGAGGTGAGAGAAGAGAACAAACAAAGCCTGCCTTCACACAACCCACTTGCACTCTTCGTAAGTACGGTTAAAAATGCTTACGGGAAAGCCTCTCCCCAACTTCCTGACTTTGTGGCTACCAGTTAAAACACTGATCAATACGACTAATGTTTATTCAGTCGCGCTTGAGTGTGTGTGTGTGTTGTGTGTGTGTTGTGTGTGTGTGTCGTGTGTGATCGTGTGTACTCATCTAATTGTTGGTTGCAGGGGTCGAGATTCAGCTCCGGGATCCGCCCTCACTGACGTACTAGGTCTCTATCTCCTGATCTATGAGCTTTATCATTACCTCATCTTAAAAGCCATGTATGGTCCTGCCTCCACTAGATCCTTTCCTTGAGTGAGGTTTGCAGTCTTGGCCACCTACGCTATACTTCTGTCTGCCGACCTTTCTTTGTCTTCCCCGAACTTCATTATTTTGACAATTGCCGGGGTTAAATTCGAGGAGCTAGTTGCTGGGGCCAAGCTTCCAGCCTGTCCAGGTCTCTTTGTAGTCCTGCCTGCATCTCATACCGATTTAATTCTCTCATTAACTTCACATCATCTGCAAAACAGCATATAATAAATGTTTATGTATTTGGTTTTACTCAATAGTAGCAATGTACTAGTGAGCTAATGTGTACTGGAGTGTGTTGAAGTTGGGTTTTAGTAGCGTAGACTGTAGGTGTATATATTTATGATTAATATATATTACATTTTTGTATATGTGAGTTTTTGTGTCCTTCCTTATAATAATTTATCTACTAATAAACGTTCCACAATTAAATGTGAAGGTACAACTGGGGCCCTAGAGTGGTCTTTTTCTATTTTAACTTACTACCAAATGCCCCTAGACAGGTAAGTCATTTACCCTTTAGGAGCCAGACAGTTTTATTTAAGTTACACGAACCAAAAAGTCGTATAAAACAGGCGCCACTCTGGTACCTCGTCACGTACCTGACTCATTGTTGTTCCCGTCAGTTATTTCTCTATCCATGCAGTTGCCCTTCCTGTTATACTTGCCTGATCCTCTAGCTTTTGCACTAATCTCTTGTGAGGAAACTGTGTTGAAACCTTCTGGTAGTACAAGAAAATGCAAGATTTACCCGACCTTCTCCTTTCTGTGTCTTAATTCTTTTACCTTGTCATAAAACATCCGTAGGTTTGTGACACAGGATTTGTCCTTCCCTGAATCCGTCTGGCTGTCGTTCATAAGCTTGTTCCATTCTAGGTGTTTCCAACCACTCTCCTTCCTGATAATCTTCTCAATGACTTTGCATACTTACACGTCAGTGACACTGGCGACAACAGACACTCATGTCTATCTCCTTTCTTAAGAATGGTGGACTCCATTTTGTCGTCTTCCATACTTCAGGTAGTTGCCCTGTTTCAATTGGATGTGCTGAAAATTGTTGTTAGTGGCACACATAAGCATCTCTGTTCCTTTTAAGAACCACGGAGAGATGTCGGGTCCACCGCCGTTGAGGTATACGGTCACTTAGCAGCTTCTTCACCTCCTCATCGCTTGTGTGTATTTAATCCAACACTTTTTGGTATATCCCTGCTGGTGTACCCCTCTCTTTCTGACTTCCAGAGTCCTTTCTGTCTCCACTGGTAAATCCGTCCTTATATCTAATATTGAGCTCCTCACATATTTTCCTTCTTGGTCATTTCTTGTGAGCTTCCCTACTTCTTTTCTCAGCCTGATTGTGTGGCATTTGAGTGTTGTTCTTCTCTCTGATGTGGCTATACAACAACTTCAGGTCAGACTTGACTTTTGATGCTATGTCGTTTTCGTACAGTCGCTGAGCCTCCCTCCTTATCTGTGCATACTCGTTTCTGGCTTTCGACTAATTCTTTTTTTTCGGGGTCCTTTGTCTTCTGTATTTTTTCCTTTCTCTAGTGCACTTAATTTTGTCTCCCTACACCTTATGGTAAACTAAGGGCTCGTTCTGGTCATCCCATTATTTCTGTTGCCCTTGGGACTAAATTTTTTCCTTTTCCTCCTTGCATTTTGTTGTTACATAGTCCATCATTTCGTTTACTGACTTTCCTATCAATTCTCTTTCCCACTGAACCTTCTGCAGGAAGTTCATTATACCTGTGTAGTCCCCTCATTTATAGTTTGCTTTTCCCATCCTATTCCTGTTACCCTCTCCACGTGTGTGTGTGTGTGTACTCACCTATTTGTACTCACCTATTTGTGGTTGCAGGGGTCGAGTCCTAGCTCCTGGCCCCTCCTCTTCACCACGGTTTGCTACTAGACCCTCTCTCTCCCCGCTCCATGAGCTTTATCAAACCTCGTCTTAAAACTGTGTATGGTTCCTGCCTCCACTACGTCATTTTCTAGGCTATTCCACTGCCTTACAACTCTATGACTGAAGAAATACTTCCTACTATCTCTCTGACTCATTTGTGTCTTCAACTTCCAATTGTGGGGGGCCTCTTGTTTCTGTGTCCCCTCCCCCATGGAACATCCTGTCCTTGTCCACCTTGTCTATTCCACGCAGGATTTTATATGGTCGTTTTCCTGGTCTCCCTGAACCCTCCTGTCCTCCAGTGTGTCAGGCCGGATATTTCCCCTTAAATCTTTCTTCATAGGACATTCCCCTTAGGCTCTGGGAAACGAACCTTGTTGCAAACTTTGTACTTTCTCTAGTTTTGACGTGCTTTATCAAGTGCGGGTCTCCAAACAGGTGCTGCATACTCCAGTATGGGCCTGCATACACGGTGTACGTGTCTTGAAATGATTCCTTACTAAGGTGTCGGAATGATGTTCTCAGGTTTGCCAGGCCGCCCATATGCTGCAGCAGTTATCTGATTGATGTGTGCTTCGGAGACATGCTCGGTGTTATACCCCCCAAGATCTTTTCCTTGAGTGGGGTTTTGCAGTCTTTGGCCTGCCTTTACTCTGTCTGTGGTCTTTGTGTCCCCCCCTACTTCATGACTTTGCTTTTGGCAGGATTAAATTCGAGAACCCCATTTGGGGGACCAGGTGTCCAGTCTGTGTGTGTGTGTGTGTGTGTGTGTGTGTGTGTGTGTGTGTGTGTGTGTGTGTGTGTGTGTGTTTGTGTTTTTGTGTCGTGTTTTTTAACTGTATGTGACCCGGGAAAAGGTATGCTCGTATCTCACAAGCCCACCCGTTTACCTAGTGGGGTTTTAAAACCCTCTTTAATTTTCCCCTTTTGCAACAAATACACACACACACCAACGCTTACAATTTTCATCGTAAAAATTTGTATTCTGTCTGCGCTCATTATATAAGCAGTATGATTTTTTATTTTTATTACCAAAACCAATTCAGTTCACACTGTTAAGGTAATTAATTGTCCCTGACCGTCACCCTTTTAATTTTCCAAATATCTAAGCTGTTATTTAAAGGACAATTGGCTAACAGAAAAATATCTGAATGTTACTTAGACGTTCTAAGAACAGCTTAATTATTTCCTTTTAAACCAACTATTTAACAGGTCATTGGGGTTTAGTTCAAAATTTTATAAAATTTGAAAGTTAGCTGTAGAATTACGGTAATTTTTATTAAGAAATTTGTCCTAAAAATTAATAGTCTTTTTTTTTAAAAATTATTTAAAAATTACATAATATATTAGAATTTCCCTAACGACATTGGTGGTGAAATAAAAAAACTTGATTGTAAGTAGGAGTTTCGTCTCACCCTTATAGGCAGCCACCAGTCATCTCTTTTTGTACTGAAAGTGTTCGCAGTGCTTTGAATCTATGTAGATCGTGATCTGTTTTGGTCGCCTCTTCCTTGGACTCTGTGTGTCAAGTGTGTTGTTTATGTTTCAGGAGCCTTTTTTATGTGTGTGACTCTGCCGGGGAGCCCTGGATTTTACCTGGAGAGGGTTTTTCGGGGGTCAATGCCCCCGGGGGACTCGGCTGGCCCGGCCTAGTTGGATCGGGTTGATCAACCAAGTGTTACTGCTGGCCGCAGGTGTTAATTGTGGAGGTTTACGTGTCTCCCTCATTTGGGCCACGACAATTTCTTTAAATACAAATAAAAGTTGATTTTAAAGGGGTTTTAAATAATTCATGAAACTAAATTTATATAATGTTTATGATATAAATTGCGAGGTTCCGGGTTTAAGATGCGTTTTAGCTACAAGAAAAAAACAAGCTTTTTAAGGATTCCTCTTTTCTCACAAAAAGGAATAAATTGGGCAGCACAGTGAGCCTTATGAACATTTAAGAAAAGGTGACTGTGTCCGTAGTTCGATCGTTGGCTTAGCTTACACACTGGGTCCCCGGGGTTTAAATCCCGGTAGGCCG
>NC_069449.1:12952759-13113024 GCF_026875155.1 Cherax quadricarinatus
TATGGGTGTGAAGCGTGGGTGATGAATGTTGCAGCGAGGAGAAGGCTGGAGGCAGTGGAGATGTCATGTCTGAGGGCAATGTGTGGTGTGAATATAATGCAGAGAATTCGTAGTTTGGAAGTTAGGAGGAGGTGCGGGATTACCAAAACTGTTGTCCAGAGGGCTGAGGAAGGGTTGTTGAGGTGGTTCGGACATGTAGAGAGAATGGAGCGAAACAGAATGACTTCAAGAGTGTATCAGTCTGTAGTGGAAGGAAGGCGGGGTAGGGGTCGGCCTAGGAAGGGTTGGAGGGAGGGGGTAAAGGAGGTTTTGTGTGCGAGGGGCTTGGACTTCCAGCAGGCATGCGTGAGCGTGTTTGATAGGAGTGAATGGAGACAAATGGTTTTTAATACTTGACGTGCTGTTGGAGTGTGAGCAAAGTAACATTTATGAAGGATTCAGGGAAACCGGCAGGCCGGACTTGAGTCCTGGAGATGGGAAGTACAGTGCCTGCACTCTGAAGGAGGGGTGTTAATGTTGCAGTTTAAAAACTGTAGTGTAAAGCACCCTTCTGGCAAGACAGTGATAGAGTGAATGATGGTGAAAGTTTTTCTTTTTCGGGCCACCTGCCTTGGTGGGAATCGGCCGGTGTGATAATAAAAAAATAAAAATAATATATATATTTTATATATATATATATATATATATATATATATATATATATATATATTATATATATATATATATATATATATATATAAATATATATATATATATATGTCGTGCCGAATATGTAAAACTGGTCAATTAGCAAGAACTCATTTAAAATTAAGTCCTTTCTGAAATTTTCTCTTATACGTTTAAAGATCTATTTTTTTTCATCAATGTTAATGTAAAAATTAATAATTTTGGACCAAAAGAATCTTAGAAAACTTACCTAACCTTATTATAGTAAGTGTAATTTATTTTAGCCTAACCGAACTAAATATATTTTAAATACGTTTACAATAATTTAGTACTAAACAAACACAATCAATTATATTTTTTTCGTTAGGTTCAGAATGATTTTGGCGAAATTATTGCATACACAAATTTTCACTTGTCCTATATGGCAAGATGAGCGTTGCTATTTAAGCCAAGATCGCAAGTTCTGCCTTCCTATTCCGCACGACATATATATATATATATATTTATATTATATATATTATATATATATATATATATATATATATATATATATATATTAGAGATAGAGTGATATAACCAAGATATCACCAGCTTACCTAAGCAATGTAATGTCCAAAAACTGGAGACGAGGTGCAGAGATTGTCAAGGAGACTAGTCCCGGAGCTCAGGGGTAGGAGCTATGAAGTGAGATCAAATTATCTAAACCTGACAGAAGACAAAAGGCCTCGGGGATTATACGAAAACGATGTATAAAATACTGAGATGAATTGATAGGGTGGAGGTACAGATTGTTGGAGATGGATATCAGGAAGATGAGGGCACAGCTATACGCAAGTGGAAAACAGATGAGTTAGCAAGGTTAGTAAGTATTTCTTCAGTTTTAGAGTGGTCAAGAAGTGGAACGGAGTGGTCAGTGGAGTGATATAAATAAGTACACACACTCCTTCATACAAACCTTCTGTTGCCATCTAGAATTACAACCCTGCGACATTTATTTGTGACTTGGATAACGTGCCAGCCAATTAGTAGAGCTGTCTCATAATGTGATGCATCATTCTGTTATACGGATGAATACATGGAGCTTAAAACACCAGTTGCCCATTTTTACTTCTCATACTGTGATTAAAAGTGACAGACTGTAATCTGAGTATACCAGAACTGGACGTGGCGGTGCGCCAGGTACACCTCAAACTGTCTTAAAGTTAAACCATACCCCCGGCCGGGATTGAACCCGCGGTCATAGAGTCTCAAAACTCCAGCCCGTCGCGCTAACCACTAGACCAGCTAGCCACAATAAGATTCATCCAACTAGGTATATTTCTACACCATAGGAAGGTTAGCACAGGCACCTCTGTGACCACAAATGCAAGTTTTTACAGACGAATCTCCAGCTAGCGTGGCCGTGACGAACTCTAGCTCAAGTCCCTTCACTGCCGTCAACATGACTTAAGAAATCGTAATGACACGATTGCAATCGTGTCATTACGATTTCTTAAGTCATGTCTTAAAGTTAATACCAACACGAATGATTCTTTGTCTATAGTGCTGAAATTCATTTGATGTGTCGACAGTTTCTCTAAAGAAATGCATGTAGGATGAGCAACATTTGCACTAATTCCCACGTTGTATTAAATGTGATTTCTTTAAAATTAGAGCTCTGAAGTAAAGGAGCCATGATAATCAGTCTTTTTAGGTGTTCAAAAACTTGCACGCATCACTTATCTCAAACACACTTATGCTCAGGACTGTGTGGATGCCTACCTTGGCCCATCACTTCCTATACTCCTATATGATGGTGCTTGGTTTCAAAAGATAATGTGTTGGCATTTTTTTCTACATTTCCAGAATTTCCTGGTTAACCCCAGCTCTTTCCTTGATCCATCAAGTTTCTGAATTCTACTGTGTGCCGAAAGCCATAAAACTACTTCCATGTCCCCCTCCCTGTTTTTTATTACTTATTGTATATTATATTATGTTATATGCTAAATTATATATATAGTATATATATATATATATATATATATATATATATATATATATATATATATATATATATATATATATATATATATATATATATATATATATGTCGTGCCGAATAGGCAGAATTTGCGATCTTGGCTTAAACAACAACGCTCATCTTGCCATATAGGACAAGTGAAAATTTGTGTATGCAATAATTTCGCCAAAATCATTCTGAACCTAACGAAAAAAATATATTTCACTGTGTTTGTTTAGTATTAAATTATTGTAAACAAATCTAAAATATGTTTAGTTGGGTTAGGCTAAAATAAATTGCGCTTGTTATAATAAGGTTAGGTAAGTTTTCTAAGATTCTTTTGGTGCAAAATTAAAAATTTTTACATTAACAATAATGAAAAAAAAATATCTTTAAACGTATAAGAATTTTTTTTAGAAAGGACTTAATTTTAAATGAGTTCTTGCTAATTGACCAGTTTTACATATTCGGCACGGCATATATATAAATAAATATATATACTATATATATATATATATATATATATATATATATATATATATATATATTATATATATATATATATATATATATATATGTATATATATTAGTAGGTTGGTAGACAGCAACCACCCAGGGAGGTACTACTACCCTCCCAAGTGAGTGAAAAACGAAAACCTGTAATTGTTTTACATGATAGTAGAATTGCTGGTATTTTTTTTTCTGTCTCATAAACATGCAAGATTTCAGGTACGTCTTGCTACTTCTACTTACACTTAGGTCACACTACACATACATGTACATGTTTATATATACACACTCATCTGAGTTTTCTTTGATTTTATCTTAATAGTTCTTGTTCCCATTGCTTTTCCTTTTATATCCATGGAGAAGTGGTATAAGAATCTTTCCTCCGTAAACCATGCGTGTTGTAAAAGTCAACTAAAATGCCGGGAACAATGGGCTAGTAACCTTTTTTCCCGTATAACTTACTAAATAGTAAAAGAAGAAAACCGTCAAAGTGGGATGTTTGAATGTGCGTGGATGTTGTGTGAATGATAAGAAAGAGATGATTGTGAATGTTAGGAATGAGAAGAAGCTGGATGTTCTGGCTTTAAGTGAAACAAAGCTGAAGGGGGTGGGAGAGTTTCAGTGGAGAGGAATAAATGGGATTAGTTCAGGCGTTTCAAATAAAGTTAGAGCTAAAGAAGGAGTAGCAATAATGTTGAAGGAAGCAATAATGTTGGCAGGAAAAGAAGGAATATAAATTAATAAATTCAAAGATTATGTGGAGTAAAATAAGGGTTGGATGTGTAAAGTGGGTTATAGTAAGCGTTTAAGCACCTGGAAAAGAAAGAAGTGTAGAGGAGAGAGAAAGATTTTGGGAAATGTTGAGTGAGTGTGTGGGGAGTTTTGAACCAAGTGAGAGAGTACTTGTGGTTGGGGATCTCAATGCTAAAGTGGATAAAAATGTTGTGGATGGAGTAGTAGGTAAATTTGGGGTGCCAGGGATAAATGAAAATGGTAAGCCTTTAATTGAGCTATGTGTAGAAAGAGGATGTTTTATGAAAAAAGAGGATAAATAATTATACAATGTATGATGTAGCACGTAATGAAAGTAGTTTGTTAGATTATGTATTGGTGGATAAAAGGTTGATGGGTAGGCTTCAGGATGTACATGTTAACAGAGGGGCAACTGATATATAGGATCGTTATTTAGTTGTAGCTACAGTTAGAGTAAGAGGTAGACAGGACAAAAGGAAAATGGCAACAACAAGTAAGAGAAAGGTGAAAATGTATAAACTAAGGAGGAAGTTCGGGTGAGATATAAGCAGCTATTGGCAGAAAGGTGGGCTGGTGCAAGTATGAGTAGTGGGGGGGGGGGGGTCAAGAGGGTTGGAATAGTTTATTATTAGAATGTGGGGCAGAAGTTTGTGGCTATAGGAGGGTGGGTGCAGAAGGAAAGAGAAGTGATTGTGGAATGATGAAGTAAAGGGTGTGATAAAAGAGAAAAAGGTAGCTTATGAGAAGTTTTTACAAAGCAGAAGTGTTATAGGAAGAGCAGTGTATATGGAGAGTAAAAGAAAGGTGAAGAGAGTTGTGAGAGAGTGCAAAACAAGAGCAGATGATAGAGTGGGAGAGGCACTGTCAAGAAATTTTGATGAAAATAAGAAAAAGTTTTGGAGTGAGATAAACAAATTGAGAAAGCCTAGGGAACGAATGGATTTGTAAGTTAAAAACAGTTAGCTGATGGGGAGCTGGTGGTATTGGGTAGATGGTGGGAATATTTTGAGGAACTTTTAAATGTCGATGAAGAAAGAGAGGTGGTAATTTCATGCACTGGTCAGGGAGGTATACCATCTTTTAGGAGTGAAGAAGAGCAGGATGTGAGTGTGGGGGAGGTGCATGAAGCATTATGTAGAATGAATCGGGGTAAAGCAGCTGGAACTGATGGGATCATGACATATAAGTTAAAAGCAGGAAGGGGGGGATATAGTGTTGGAGAGGTTGGTATTTTTGTTTAGTAAATGTATGAAAGAGGGGAAGGTACCTAGGGATTGGCAGACAGCATGTATAGTCCCTTTATATAAAGGGAAGGGGGACAAAAGAGATTGTAATAATTATAAGGGGATAAGTTTATTGAGTATATCAGGAAAAGTGTACGGTAGGGTTATTATTGAAAGAATTAGAGGTAAGACAGAGATTAGGATTGCAGATGAGCAAGGAGGCTTTAGAGTGGGTAGAGGATGTGTAGATCAAGTGCTTACACTGAATCATACGCGAACAGTATTTAGATAAAAGTAGGGAAGTTTTCATTGCCTTTATGGTTTTAGAAAAGGCATATGATAAAGTGGAAAGGGGATCAATGTGGCAAATGTTGCAAGTATATGGAATAGGTAGTAAGTTACTAAATGCTGTAATGAGGTTTTATGAGGATAGTGAGGCTCGGGTCAGGGTGTGTAGAAGAGAGGGAGACTACTTCCCGGTAAAAGTAGATCTTAGACAGGGATGTGTAATGTCACCATGGTTGTTTAATATATTTATAGATGGGGTTGTAAAAGAAGTAAATGCTAGTGTGTTGGGGAGAGGGGTGGGATTAAATTATGGGGAATCAAATACAAAATGGGAGTTGACACAGCTACTTTTTGCTGATGATACTGTGCTTATGGGAGATTCTAAAGAAAATTTGCAAAGGTTAGTGGACGAGTTTGGGAGGGTGTGTAAAGGTAGAAAGTTGAAAGTGAACATAGATAAGAGTAAGGTGATGAGGGTATCAAATGATTTACATAAAGAATAATTGGATATCACATTGGAGAGAGGGAGTGTGGAAGAAGCTAATGCTCTCAGATATTTGGGAGTTGATGTGTCAGCGGATGGGTTTATGAAGGATGAAGTTAATCATAGAAAGATGAGTGGTGGAGACAAAAAACGTTATCCATGGAGGCAAGGAAGGGAATGTAAGAAAGTATAGTGGTACCAACACTCTTATATGGGTGTGAAGCCTGGGTTGTAAATGCTGCAGCGAGGAGGCGGCTGGAGGCAGTGGAGATGTCCTGTCTAAGGGCATCTGGTGCAAATAGTATGCAGAGAATTCGGATTGTGGAAATTAGGAGGTGTGAAGTTACTAAAAGTATTAGTCAGAGGGCTGAAGACGGGTTGTTGAGGTCGTTTGGTCATTTAGAGAGAATGGATCAAAGTAGAATGATTGTTGAGCGTATAAATGTGTAGGGGAAGGAAGGCGGGGTAGGGGTCGTCCTCGAAAAGGTTGGAAGGAGGGGGTAAAGGAGGTTTTGTGTGAGCATGTGTGAGTGTGTTAGATAAGAGTGAATAAAGACGAATGGTTTTTGGGACCTGACGAGCTGTTGGAGTGTGAGCAGGGTAACATTTAGTGAAACGATTCAGGGAAACCGGTAATGGGAAGTACAATGCCTGCACTTTAAAGGAGGGGTTTGGGATATTGGCAGAGGGGTATCTTGTATATATCTTTATATGCTTCTAAATTGTTGTAACTGGACGCCTTTGCAAAAACAGTGATCAGTGAGATGAAAGTGTTGAATGATGATGAAAGTATTTTTTTTCTGGGGATTTTCATATAAAATATATTATAATATATATATATATATATATATATTTTATATATATATATATATATATTTTATATATATATATATATCGTGCCCGAATAGGTAAAACTTGCGATACTGCCCTAAATAGCAACGCTCTTCTTGCGAAAAAAGGGAAGCGAAAATTTATGTATGCAATAATTTCGCAAAAAGCATTCTGAGCCTAGCGGAAACAATATATTTATTTTGTTTGTTTATTATTAAATAACTGTAAACTTATCTAAAATAAATTAAGTAGGATTAAGCTAAATTAAATTGTGCTTCTTATAATAAGGTTAGGTAAGTTTTCTAAGGTTCTTTTAGTACAAAATTATTAATATTTACATTAACATAAATATTTACAATAACATTATTTAGATCGTCCAGTTTGACATATTGGGCAAGGGTTTATTTTGCCAAATATGCCGAATGAAACCATACCCCCGGCCGGGATTGAACCCGCGGTCATAGAGTCTCAAAACTCCAGACCGTCGCGTTAGCCACTAGACCAGCTAGCCACAATAAGATTCATCCAACTAGGTATATTTCTACACCATAGGAAGGTTAGCACAGGCACCTCTGTGACCACAAATGCAAGTTTTTACAGACGAATCTCCAGCTAGCGTGGCCGTGACGAACTCTAGCTCAAGTCCCTTCACTGCCGTCAACATGACTCAAGAAATCGTAATGACACGATTGCAAATGACCGCGGGTTCAATCCCGGCCGGGGGTATGGTTTATTTGCAATCGTGTCATTACGATTTCTTAAGTCATGCCGAATGAAAAATTTTTTTCGCCATAAACCACCGGAAATCGATCTCAGCATAACGAAAAAAAACATATGTCATAGATTTAATGTAATATTAAGTATGTTTATTTCATCCAATGATATATGTAGCAGCAATTATCTAAAAAAAAAAATACGTTAATTTTAAGTTAGTTTTGATCCAAAAATAAAAAAAGCATTATATCAACGTTAATAAAAAATAAAGAGTCACAGAGTCGTCAGGAAGTGAAACAACCTAAAGGCAGAATCCATACACAGCTTTAAGAACTGATACGATAAAACTCATGGAGCAGGGAGAGAGTGAGCCCGGTACCGACCAACGAAGTGGCGGGGCCAGGAGCTGTGACTCTACCCCTGCAACCACAAATAGGTAAGAACACACCCACACACCCCTAGCTATGTCCGTGTGCGTGTTTTTGCTCATGTCATCCACATTAGAGAAACGAACCTGGTGGGACCTTTTCAGTTATTGAGCACACAGACAAAGGTCACGCATGAACACTATTGTACTGATCACTCAGAGATGAAGCGCTACAGCACGACAAAGTACCCGAGTGAGATGATCCCAGGTGTCACAAACAACCTCTTATAACAGCAGGTGTTACCTTACATTGCTTAACATTTGCGGCACTCTACTCTGATGTCCATTTTAGCCAATACTCATTTGAGAGAATGAGAGAGAGAGAGAGAGAGAGAGAGAGAGAGAGAGAGAGAGAGAGAGAGAGAGAGAGAGAGCACGGGAGAATCAAACACATGTTGACATTCACAAAAGATACGTCTGGTCGAGGTCTTGAAGACCATACAGACGTAAGAAATGTTAAGAAAATATATAAATAACGGTAACAAGGAAATATAAATTGTGAATATCAATGGTATACAATACCGACAAGATGACAAATTAAGACACGTGTGAAACATCTGGGTATCTTAAATCTGTTAGCGTTTCAAACATTGCCTTTATAAATAAAATACAGAAGGCTGAATTGTATTGATAAAAAACACTGTTTGAAACGTCAACAGAGTTAAAATATGATGAATGGTTTTGAAAACCGACAAGTTAAAGAATTAAGACACTTATGCAACTTTGTATTGACTGATGAAGGCACTGTGTGGCGAAACGTTTCTTCAATAAAGATTCCCATGTGTTGCATAAGTGTCTCAATTCTTCAGAGTTAAGATACCCAGATGTTGCACATGTGTCTGATTTTTCAATATAAATTGTCTAAAAATTATCGTAACTGTGGAGCAAACAGTATTGTGTAGTCATCAGAAGGGATGATCCTCCAAGCAAACTGCACGTAACCTGGAGGAGGAAGAGGAGAAGAAACAGGAGGAAAAGCAAATGAATACGAAGAACAAGAAGAAAAATCATTAGAAAACTGAAGGTATCACATAATAAGTATCTTTCAAGATACAAAAATAGTAGTCACCATACTAGGACTGCAAAGCACAGTGTAGCCCGGGCCCCTCACAGTGTAACTGCAGCACTCTTAAGAACATAAGACAGGATCACTGCTGCAGGCCTATTGGCTCATGCTAGACAAGTCCAACTTATACTCACCCACACCCACTCATGTACTTGTCTAACCTTTTTTAAAGCTACATAAGGTTTCGGTTTCAATAACTCTACTAGGGAGTTTGTTCCACTCATCCACAACTCTTACCAAATCAGTGCTTCACTGTATAATTTCTAAATCTAATTTTTTTTCCAACTTGAACCCACTGATGCGAGTCCTATCTTGGTTAGATACTTTTGGGCCGTTATCTTAAATCTCCTTTATTGATCATTTTTTTTTATTATTTTTTACACCTCAACCATACCCTTTTCCCTAATTCTACGCCTTTCCAGAGAGTACAAATTCAGGGACTCCAATTTTTCCCGTAGCAAAGATTTCTGATATATGGGATCAACTTTGTCACCCTTTTCTCTGTACGTTTTCCAGCACATTTATGTCCAGTCTGTAATACGGTGACAGAACTGGGGCAGCATAATTTAAACGAGGCCTAACCAACGATATATAGAGTTGAAGAATAACCTGAGAACTCCTCTTATTTATACTTCTTGATATGAAGCCAAGAATTTGATTAAGTGCAGAAAAAAGTCTAGGGCAAGCAAAATGCCCTAGACATTTATGCTTTGCCATCCTTTTCTAGGTAAAATGCTATATATGATCGGGACCCCTCTTTAAAAGCTAATTAGCACTGAGGAAGATAATGGACTTGCCCCCATTACTTGACATGATTTTAAACCCAAACCCTGCTGATTATGTCACCAACACCAGCTCCTTGGAAAACACACTCTCTCTCGCCTTTCTTCTCTGTTATAAAAAGGACAGTCAAAAATTTTTTTACCGGGTGAGTCACCAACGAAAAGGAAATTCTTACCTTTATTAGCAGTGAAGTTAGTAGTGCCTTTATCCTCACTGACCATTGAAGTAGATTCTTTCTGGAGAACAGAGAACCGATTTCCTACCTTCACATCTGCACTTTTAGTCTTTTTCACTTTGATGTTTCTTCCTTTACTGGAAACTTCTACCCACTTGTAATGCTGCTACCAGCCGGGAATCAAACCGAGTTATTTAGCTAGTCTTCCGGGAAGCTAGCTAAATTGTCATTGCCTGGTGGCAAAGTGATGGCACAGTAGACTAATGATTCGAGAACTTAGCTAGGTTCCCGGGAGACTGGTTATATGACTTGCGCTTGATCCCCGGTTGCTCGCAGTATGATATATGTTATAATCACTTTTTTTCCATGTATGCATTATTATGTGTACTACTTGTAAGACTGGAATCCAAACTGGACAAGAATGAAATTAATTCCTGTAGCTTTCCATGACCACAAATGTGTTCACGTTAGAAGTGGCATGTCCAGTGGACTTACTGGACTCCTAATATTTGAAACATAGTGGCATAGTAGACTAAGGCGTCGAGAATTTAGCTAGGGTTCGATCCCCGCTTGGTTTCAGTATTTTTTTTATATAAACTACTTGTTTCCATGCACACACACACTGACATAATTGTTCTATGCCTTCTTATTATAAAAATATATATATATTTTATATATATATATATATATATATATATATATATATATATATATTTTATATATTTATATATATATATATTATATATGCATATTAAAGTACTGCCGAATAAGCAGAACTTGGATCTTGGCTTAAATAGCAACGCCCTTTTAAATTTTCCATATAGGACAAGTGAAAATTTTGGTATCAATAATTTCGAAAAATCAATTGAACCTAACGAAAAAAAATATATTCATGTGTAATTTTAGTATTAAATTACTGTAAAACAAATCTAAAAATATTTAGTTTTGGGGTTTGGCTAAAAAAAATTTGTTCTTGTTTTTAATAGGTTAGGTAAGTTTTCTAAGTTCCTTTTGGTGCAAAATTTTGAATTTTTAAATCAACATTAATGGAAAAAAAATATCTTTAAAACGTATAAAAGAAAATTTTAGAAAGGACTTAATTTTAAAAGAGTTCTTGCTAATTGACCAGTTTTACATATTCGGCACGACATTATATATATATATATATTATATATATTTTATATATATATATATTTTATTTTATATATATATATAAAATATTTATATATATATATATATATATATATATATATATATATTTATATATATAGGAAGGTATTAAGGAACAAATTTATGATGGAAGATTTTTGAACTTTTTATTGAAAATCTTAAATATTAAAATTTTTAACAGAAACTCTTGTTATTTTTCGAAGATTTTTCAAGGTGAATGACACTCCTTTTTAATGAACCATTCCTCAAACTCCTCCTCTCCTCACCCACTTCTACTTTGTACTGGACTGATGAAGCCACTGTGTGGCGAAACGTTTCTTCAATAAAGATTCCCATGTGTTGCATAAGTGTCTCAATTCTTCAACGATCCACACAGATGGAGGACAGAGACTTCAGCGCTGCTTGATCTGTATGACTCAGATCATAGTTCGTTACCACTGCCTCATACACACTGCTGTGATGCTTCAGTTCCCACTGCCTCATACACACTACTGTGATACTCCAGTTCCCACTGCCTCATACACACTGCTGTGATGCTTCAGTTCCCACTGCCTCATACACACTGCTGTGATGCTTCAGTTCCCACTGCCTCATACACACTACTGTGATGCTTCAGTTCCCACTGCCTCATACACACTGCTGTGATGCTTCAGTTCCCACTGCCTCATACACACTGCTGTGATCTTCAGTTCCACTGCCTCATAACACTGCTGTGATACTTCAGTTCCCACTGCCTCATACACACTGTGTGATGCTTCAGCTTTCCCACTGCCTCATTACACCCGCTGTGATACTTCAGTTCCCACTGCCTCTAAAACACTGCTGTGATACTTCAGTTCCCACTACCTCATACACACTGCTGTGATGCTTCAGTTCCACTGCCTCATACACACTGCTGTGATGCTTCAGTTTTCCCCCTGCCTCATACACACTGCTGTGATGCTTCAGTTTCCACTGCCTCATACACATGCTGTGATGCTTCAGTTCCCACTGCCTCTACACACTGCTGTGATGTTCAGTTCCCACTGCCTCATACACACTGCTGTGATGCTTCAGTTCCCACTGGCCTCATACACACTGCTGTGATGCTTCAGTTCCACTGCCTCATACCACTACTGTGATACTTCAGTTCCCACTGCCTCATACACACTGCTGTGATGCTTCAGTTCCCACTGCCTCATACACACTGCTGTGATGCTTCAGTTCCCACTGCCTCATACACACTACTGTGATGCTTCAGTTCCCACTGCCTCATACACACTGCTGTGATGCTTCAGTTCCCACTGCCTCATACACACTGCTGTGATGCTTCAGTTCCCACTGCCTCATACACACTGCTGTGATACTTCAGTTCCCACTGCCTCATACACACTGCTGTGATGCTTCAGCTCCCACTGCCTCATATACACTGCTGTGATACTTCAGTTCCCACTGCCTCATACACACTGCTGTGATACTTCAGTTCCCACTACCTCATACACACTGCTGTGATGCTTCAGTTCCCACTGCCTCATACACACTGCTGTGATGCTTCAGTTCCCACTGCCTCATACACATGCTGTGATGCTTCAGTTTCCACTGCCTCATACACAAATGCTGTGATGCTTCAGTTCCCACTGCCTCATACACACTGCTGTGATGCTTCAGTTCCCACTGCCTCATACACACTGCTGTGATGCTTCAGTTCCCACTGCCTCATACACACTGCTGTGATGCTTCAGTTCCACTGCCCCCATATACATGCTGTGATGCTTCAGTTCCCACTGCCTCATACACACTGCTGTGATGCTTCAGTTCCCACTGCCTCATACACATTTCTGTGTGCTTCAGTTCCCACTGCCTCATACACACTGTGTGATCTTCAGTTCCCACCCTCATACACACTACTGTGATGCTTCAGTTCCCACTGCCTCATACACACTGCTGTGATGCTTCAGTTCCCACCGCCTCATACACACTACTGTGATACTTCAGTTCCCACTGCCTCATACACACTGCTGTGATGCTTCAGTTCCCACTGCCTCATACACACTGGTGTGATACTTCAGTTCCCACTGCCTCATATACACTGCTGTTATACTTCAGTTCCCACTGCCTCATACACACTGATGTGATGCTTCAGTTCCCACTGCCTCATACACACTGCTGTGATGCTTCAGTTCCCACTGCCTCATACACACTGCTGTGATACTTCAGTTCCCATGCCTCATACACACTTTCTGTGATGCTTCAGTTCCCACACCTCTTTCACACTGCTGTGATGCTTCAGTTTCCCCCTACCTCATACACACTGCTGTGATGCTTCAGTTCCACCCGCCTCATACCACACTGCTGTGATTCAGTTCCCACTGCCTCATACACACTGCTGTGATACTTCAGTTCCCACTGCCTCATACACACTGCTGTGATACTTCAGTTCCCACTGCCTCATACACACTGCTGTGATGCTTCAGTTCCCACTGCCTCATACACACTGCTGTGATGCTTCAGTTCCCACTGCCTCATACACACTGCTGTGATGCTTCAGTTCCCACTGCCTCATACACACTGCTGTGATACTTCAGTTCCCACTGTCTCATACACACTGCTGGATATTTCAGTTCCCACTGTCTCATACTCACTACTGGTTACTTCAGTTCCCACTGCCTCATACACACTGCTGGATACTTCAGTTCCCACTGCCTCATACACACTACTGGATACTTCAGTTCCCACTGCCTCATACTCACTGCTGGATACTTCAGTTCCCACTGCCTCATACACACTGCTGGATACTTCAGTTCCCACTGCCTCATACACACTGCTGGATACTTCAGTTCCCACTGCCTCATACACACTGCTGGATACTTCATTTCCCACTGCCTCATACACACTGCTGTGATATTTAAACATAATTGGTGATGTTCATTCGTATGTACTGTTGGAAAAGAGGAATATGATAAAGTGATTAACAAGGAGATAGAGATGATGACCAGGTGTAGGTGGTGGGCGGTGGTGGGCGGTGGTGGGCGTGTGGGCGGTGGTGGCCGTGGGGGCAGTGGTGGGCGTTTGGGTGGGCCCCTGGTGTGTGGGTACGGTGGTGTGTGTGCTTAGGTGATGGTGGGCGTGTTTGGGTAGATGAGGGGGCTACAAGTGGTTGGGTGGCGGGGTGGTGGGCGGTTCATGATGGGAAAGGCGATGCTAGTACAACACGCAACTCCTCTTACCACATGTGGTTAAATTGTTCCATCCCAGGCAGGCCCAAAACGCCCTTCTGTCCACCTTGCTGAGGGCTAAACTGCTGCTCTCCCCGCCCACCGAGTGAAGATGCGATGCCTTTGTTTGCACGCTCACTGCGGACCTCTACTTTTCCCTGAGACCCGAAAGGGCGCATCTCGGTGCTTCGACCCCAAGTGAAAGATACGATACCTTAAAACATTTCATGTTTGAATGATCCTTATGACAGCCTGGCGTAAGGATCCATCTGCACTATTCTGCATAATTTTTAGCACAAGAAATTAATTTTCAGGAGTGTGACAGAGGATAAGCTGCCTTATAACGCAGCATGGTAAGGGAGTAAGTGATTTGCCTCTCCACAAATTTAAGCTCGAGATACTATCACTCGGAATTTTGGGTTTCCGTATTAGGGGCCCCATTTCTAGGAAATTAAAGGGCCATTCTGTCTCGTCTAATTAAATTTAAAAACCGGAGCCAGCAATTCCCTTGCCGTGGCAATTTGGTCTTCACAGCGAGAGGACACAAGACTCTCTGTCTCACACGTCTAAATGAACTTCAAATATTGTTTCAGGGGTTATGGCGACTTTTGCTATATTACTGCGTGATGGAGGAGGCTGGCGGCTCCTCTCTTGATGGAGGAGGCTGGCCGCTCCTCTCATGATGGAGGAGGCTGGCCGCTCCTCTCATGATGGAGGAGGCTGGCCGCTCCTCTCATGATGGAGGAGGCTGGCCGCTCCTCTCATGAGGGGAGGCGGCCGCTCCCTTTATAGGAGGAGGGGCCGCCCCCTCATATGGAGGAGGCTGGCCCTCCTCTCATGATGGGGGGCTGGCCCCCCTCTCATGTGGAGGAGGGTGGCCGCTCCTCTCAGATGGAGGAGGCGGCCCCCTCTCATGATGGAGGAGGCTGGGCCCCTCCTCTCATGTGGAGGAGCTGGCCCCTCCTCTCATGTGGAGGCTGGCCGCTCCTCTCATGATGGAGGAGGCTGGCCGCTCCTCTCATGATGGAGGAGGCTGGCCGCTCCTCTCATGATGGAGGAGGCTGGCCGCTCCTCTCATGATGGAGGAGGCTGGCCCCCTCTCATGATGGAGGAGGCGGCCGTCCTCTCATATGGAGAGGGTGGCCGCTCCTCTCATGATGGTGGAGGCTGGCTGCTCTCTCTGTGGAGGGGCTGGCCCTCCTTCATGATGGAGGGGCTGGCCGCTCCTCTCATGATGGAGGAGGCTGGCCGCTCCTCTCATGATGGAGGAGGCTGGCCGCTCCTCTCATGATGGAGGAGGCTGGCCGCTCCTCTCATGATGGAGGAGGCTGGCTGCTCCTCTATGATGGGGAGGTGGCCGCTCCCCCATATGGAGGAGGTGGCCGTCCCCCTCATGAGGAGGAGGCTGGCTGCTCCCTCTTGATGGTGGAGGCTGGTCTCCTTAAAGAGGAGGGGGCGGCCGCCCCTCATGATGGAGAGGCTGGCCGTCCTCTCATGAGGGGGAGGCTGGCCGCTCCCCTTTTATGGGGAGGCTGGCCACTCCTCTCATGATGGAGGAGACTGGCCGCTCCTCTCATGATGGAGGCTGGCCGCTCCTCTCATGATGGAGGAGGCTGGCCGCTCCTTTTCATGATGGAGGAGGGGTGGCCGCTCCTTCTGTGGAGGAGGCTGGCCGCTCTCTAATGAGGGGGGGCTGGCCGCTCCTCTCATGATGGGGGAGGCTGGTCGCTCCCTCATGAGGAGGGGCTGGGCCCCTCCCCATGTTAGGGGGCTGGCCGCTACTCTCTGATGGAGGAATGCCGTCCCTCTCTGAGGGGGAGGCTGGCCGTTTCTCTCATGATGGAGGAGGGGCCGCTCCTTCATGATGGAGGAGACGGGTGCCCTCTAATGATGGAGGAGACTGGCCGCCCTTATGTGGAGGGTGGCCCTCCTCTCATGATGGGGGAGGGTGGCCCCTCCCCTCATGATGGAGGAGGCTGGCCCCCTCTCATGATGGGGGGCTGGCCGCTCCTCTCATAGGGGGGATGGTCGCTCCTCTCATGATGGAGGCTGGGCCCCCTCTCTGATGAAGAGACTGGCCGTCCCTCTGATGGAGGAGGCTGGCCCCCCTCTCATGGGGAGGAGGCTGGCCCTCCTCTCAGATGGAAGAGACGGCCGCCCTCTATGATGGAGGAGGCGGCCGCTCCTCCATGATGGGGGAGAGGTCGCTCCCTCTGATGGAGGCTGGGCCCCTCCCCTCATGATGGAAGAACGGCCGCCCTCCATATGGAGGAGGCTGGGCCCTCCTTCATGATGGAGGAGGGTGGCCGCTCCTCTCATGATGGAAAGACTGGCCCCCTCCTCTCATATGGAGGGGCTGGCCGCCCTCTCATGATGGAAGAGCGGCCCCTCCCCTCATGATGGGGGAGGGTGGCCGCTCCTCTCATGATGGAGGGGCTGGGCCCCTCCTTCATGATGGAGGGGCTGGCCGCTCCCTCATCCTACTGTTTCAAACAAATCGTAATTCAAATGTTCGATTTTACGTTTTAAATGGAAATTGACTAATTAAACCTTTTAATAGTTAAGATGCAAACCACAACATTGGTTTGGTGGTGGGTATACCCTTTCTGGGGTATCCAGTGCTGGGTATCCCGGCTGGAGTTTAACCCCGAGCTGGAGTATACCAGGCGGAGTATACCATGTGGATATACCCGGCTGGATATACCCTCTGGAGTATACCCGTGCTGGAGTGTACCAGGCTGGAGTGTACCATGCTGGAGTTCCGTGCTGGAGTATACCATGCTGGAGTACACCAGTGCTGGAGTATACCATGCGGAGTATACCCTGCAGGGGTATACCCTGCGGATATACCCGTGCTGGGGTATACCAGTGCTGGAGTTTACCAGCGGGGGTATAGCAGTCTGGAGTATACCAGTGCGGGTATACCCGTGCTGGAGTATACCCTGTGGAGATACCATCAGGATATCCTGCTGGAGTATCCAGTCTGGGGTATACCAGGCTGGAGTAACCAGGTGGAGTATACCCCCTGCTGGGTATCCAGTGAAGGGTATCCATGTGGAGTATACCCGTGCTGGATATACCAGTGCTGGGGTATACCAGTGCTTGAGTATACCCGTGGGAGATACCAGTGCAGGATTACCAGTGCGAGTTTCCATGCTGGAGTATACCAGTGCTGGAGTACACCTTTCGGAGTATACCATGCGGGGATACCATGTGGAATACCATGCTGGAGTATACCAGTTTGGGGGTATGCCAGGCTGGAGGGGACCCTGCTGGAGTGTACCCGTGCTGGAGATACCAGGCTGGATAACCGTGCTGGGGGTAACCCTGCTGGGTATACCAGTGTGGGTATACCTGTGGAGTATACCCTGCTGAGTATACCATGCGGAGTAAACAGTGCTGGAGTATACCATGCGGGGAACCGTGCTGGAGTTACCAGTGCTGGGGTAACCAGTGCTGGAGAACCCCGTGCTAGTATAACAGTGCTGGAGTAACCAGTGGGGTTTTTACCAGTGCAGGGGTATACCATGCGGGGGGATACCAGGCTGGAGTAAACCCGTGCTGGAGTATCCATGCTGGAGATACCATGTGGAGTATATCATGCGGGGGTATACCAGTGCTGAAACCCGTGCAGGGGTATACCTGCGGAGTATACCAGTGCTGGGTAACCAGTGCGGGGAAATACCAGTGCTGGGGGTATACCCTGCTGGGGTACCAGTGCTGGAGTATACAGTGCAGAGTATACCAGTGCTGGGTAACCAGTGCTGGATATACCAGTGCTGGGGGTTACCAGTGCAGGAGTATCCAGTGCTGGAGTATACGAGTGCTGGGTTATACCAGTGTGGATATACCTGTGGAGTTACCATGCTGGAGTATACCCCGGTGGAGTATACCAGGCTGGAGTATACCCGTGCTGGGGTATACCAGTGCAGGTATACCAGTGCGGGGGTATACCATGCAGGAGATACCAGTCTGGAGTTTAAAGTGCTGGGTGTACCAGTGCGGAGTTACCGTGCTGGAGTATACCTGCGGATATACCAGTGCTGGAGTATACCAGTGCTGGATTACCAGTGTGGATACCAGTTGGAGTATACCAGTGAGGAGTATAACTGTGGGTATACCGTGCTGGAGTATACCATGCTGGGGTATACCAGTGCTGGAGTATACCCTGCTGGAGTAAACCATGTGGAGTAACCAGGCGGAGTTACCAGGCTGGAGTAACCATTTCAGGAGTTACCCCGTGCTGGGGTATACCATGCGGAGTATACCCTGCTGGGGTATACCATGGGGTTACCAGGCTGGAGTATACCCGTGCTGAGTATACCAGTGTGGAGATACCATGCAGGAGAAAACCAGTCTGGAGTATACCAGGCTGGAGTATACCATGCTGGAGTAAACCCTGCTGGAATAACCATGCTGGGGTATACCATGCTGGGGTACCAGTGCGGAATATCCCTGCAGGATAACCGTGCTGGAGTATACCAGTGGGGTATACCATGCTGGAGTAACCTGCAGGAGTATACCAGGTGGATATACGAGTGCTGGATTTACCAGTGCTGGGTATACCAGTGGGATATCCCGTCTGGGGGTATACCCGTGCGGGGGTATACCATGCGGAGTAACCCGTGCTGGATATACCAGTGCGGGGAACCCGTGAGGAGTAAAACCATTGCTGGGGTATACCCGTGCTGGAGTATACCAGTGCTGGGTATACCATGCGGGTATACCAGTCAGGAGTATACCATTGGAGTATACCCGTGGGAGATACCCTGCTGGAGTAAAACCAGTGCGGAGTATAGCATGCTGGAGTGTACCAGTGCTGGGGTATACCAGGTGGGGTATACCAGTGCTGGAGTATACCATGCTGGAGTATACCATGCTGGAGTATTTCCAGTGCTAGAGTATACCATGCTGGGGTTACCTGTGCTGGAGTTACAATGCTGGATTACCATGCTGGGGTATACCCGTGCTGGAGTATACCAGTGCTGGGGATACCAGTGCTGGAGTATACCATGCTGGATATCTATGCGGAGCATACCCGTGCTGGGGATAACCCGTGCAGGAGTAACCCGTGCTGGAGAAACCAGGGTAGTTTGTATTTTGGAGTAACCATGCTGGGTATACCCGTGCGGAGTTCCATGCTGGAGTATATCAGTGCTGGAGTATACCATGTGGGGTATACCAGTGCGGAGTAAACCCCGTGCGGAGTGCACCAGTTGTAGATACCATGCAGGGAGTTACCATTGCTGAGTATACCACTGCTGGAGATGCGGCTGGAAAAAACAAGTGCTGGAGTATCCAGTGCTGGAGTTTTCCAGTCTGGAGCATACCATGCAGGCTTTCCAGTGTGGAGTATACCCCTGCAGGACTATACCAGGGTGGATATACCATGCTGGAGTATGCTAGGCTGGGAAATACAGTGCTGGAGAATACCAGTGCTGGAGTAAACCGTGTGGAGTATCCAGTGCAGGAGTATACCATTTTGGGGTATACCGTGCAGGGATACCAGTGCTGGAGTAACCCGTGCTGGAGTATGCTATGCTGGAAAAAAAAATCTGATTACAGTGCTTTTATACAGTGCGGAGTGTACCAGTGCTTTATTATTCCATATAGAGTTACCAGTGATGGGTATACCAGTGCTGGAGTATACCTGATGGGTATACCAGTGCTGGAGTATACCATTGGAGTATACCCGTGTGGGGTATACCCCTTTTGGAGTATACCAGTGCTTGAGTATACCAAATGCTGGAGTATACCAGGTGGGGTATCCAGTGCGGAGTTAAAACCCGTGCTGGATAACCATGCTGGAGTATCCGGAGGATAACGTGCTGGGTATACCAGTGCTGGTAAACCATCTGGAGTTTCCCGTGCTGGAGTATACCATGCTGGGTATACCGTGCGGAGTATCCATGCAGGGATACCAGTGCTGGGTAACCATGCGGAGAACCCGGGTGGGGTATACCAGTGCTGGAGTAACCCGTCTGGGTATCCAGTGCTGGGTTACCAGGCTGGAGTATACCATGCAGGAATACCCTGCTAAAGTATACCCCGTGCTGGAGTAACCATGCTGGATATACCCTGCTGGAAAACCAGTGCTGGAGTATACCAGTGCGGAGTATCCCCGTGCTGGAGTAACCATGAGGAGAAAAACCCTGCGGATAACCATGCTGGAGTATCCAGTGCTGGAGTAACCAGTGAGGAGTATCCAGTGCGGGGTATACCAGTGCTGGATTAACCAGTGTGGGGTATACCCTGCGGGTACCGTGCTGGGGTATACCATGCTGGAGTATACCATGCTGGATAACCAGTGCAAGAGTAACCCGTGCTGGAGTTTAAAAAGTGCTGGGGTATACCCGTGCTGGATATACAGTGCTGGAGTATACCATGCAGGAGAAACCATGCTGGGGAATACCAGTGCTGGAGTATACCCGGGCTGGGGATACCAGTGCTGGGGTATAGCAGTGCTGGAGTATACCATGCTGGAGTTACCAGTCTTGAGTATACCAGTGCTGGGTATACCCGTTGGAGTATACCAGTGCTAAGTATACCAGGCGGGGTATACCTTGGGGTGGGTTACTAGTGCGGAGAATACAGTGCGGAGTATACCAGTGCGGAGTATACTAGTGCTGGGGCATACCATCTGGAGTATGCCATGCAGGAGTATACCCTGCAATTACCATGCTGGGGTATGCTATGCTGGGTATACCGTGCTGGAGTTCCTGCTGGGGTTAAAACCCGTGCTGGAGTATATCAGTGCTGGAGTTACCTGCTGGGGTATCCATGCTGGGGTAAACCATCAGGAGTGCACAAACGGGGGTTACCAGTCAGGGGGTATACCAGTGCTGAATATAAGGCTGGGTAGCAGTTTCAAAACAATGCTGGAGTAACCCGGCTGGGGTAACCACTGCGGAGCATACCATGCTGGGGTAACCGTGCTGGAGTATACCATGCTGGAGTATACCATGCTGGAGATACAGTGCTGGAGTATACCCTGCTGGAGAAACCAGTGCTGAGTAACCAGTGCGGAAAAATACCAGTGCGGAGTAACCAGGTTGGAGTATCCCGTGAGAGTATACCAGTGCGGAGTAACCTTGCTGGAGTATACTAGGCTGGATATACCAGTGCTGGAGTTACCATGCTGGAGTATCTAGTGCTGGGGCATACCCGTGGGAGTATGCCAGTGCAGGAGTATACCCTGGGAGTAACCAGTGCTGGAGTTTTGTGTGCTGGAGTATACCATGCTGGGGTATACCAGTGCTGGGGTATACCATGCGGGTATATCATGCTGGAGTTACCCGTGCTGGGGTATACCAGGCTGGAGTATACCCGTGCAGGAGTGCCCAGTGCTGGAGTATCCAGTGCAGGGGTAACCATTCTGAGTTACCATGCTGGAGTATGCAGTGCTGGAATTCAAGGCGGAGTAACCAGTCGGGGTATACCCCGTGGAGCAAACCGTGCTGGAGTAACCAGGCTGGGTATACCCAGTGCTGGAGTATACCAGTGTGGAGTATACAGTGCTGGGGTATACCATGCAGGAGTATACCAGTGCTGGGGGTATACCCCGTGCTGGAGTATACCCGTGCTGGAGTATACCGTGTGGAGTATACCGTGCTGGGTATACCAGTGCTGGGGGTATACCCGGCTGGAGTATACCAGTGCTGGAGTATACCCGTGCGGGTATACCTGCTGGAGTATACCAGGGTGGAGAAAACCGTGCTGGGTATACCTGTGGAAAATACCCGTGCTGGAGTATACCAGTGCTGGAGTATACCCCTGCTGGAGTATACCAGTGCAGGAATACCAGTGCTGGGGGTAACCCGGCTGGAGTTTACCAGTGCTGGGTATACCGTGCAGGGTATACCATGCTGGAGTATACCAGTGCTGGATTATACCTGCTGGAGTAACCAGTGCTGGAGTATACCGTGTGGATATACCCGTGTGGAGTAACCAGTGCTAGTATCCTGCGGGGGATACCAGGTGGATATACCATGCAGGGGGTATACCAGTGCGGAGTATACCATGCTGGAGTATACCAGTGCTGGGGTATACCAGTGCTGGAGATACCAGTGTGAGTTACCAGTGCTGGAGTATACCCGTGGGAGTATGCATGTCGAGTATACCCGTGCGGAGTATACCAGTGCTGGAGTATACCAGTCTGGAGTATCCGTTTGGAGTATACCCGTGCTGGATATACCAGTGTGGAGTAACCTGTGCGGGTATACTAGTGCTGGGTAACCCTGCTGGAGTAACCGTGCTGGAGTATCCAGTCGGGGTAACCAGTGCTGGATATACCGTGCTGGAGTATCTAGTGCGGAGCATACCCTGCTGGGTATGCCAGTGCGGGGTAACCAGTGCTGGAGTATACCATTGGGGGTAAACTAGTGCTGGGTATACCTGCAGGAGTATACCGTGGGAGTAAACCAGTGCTGGGTATATATGCTGGAGTAACCCGTGCTGGGTAACCCGTGCTGGGGGTTTCCAGGGAGGAGTGCACCCGGGGAAGTATACCGTGCAGGAGTATACCAGGCGGGTATAACCCTGCTGGAGTTGTAGTGCTGGAATAAAAGTGGGAGTATACGGTGGAGTAACCATGGGAGCATACCAGTGCAGGGTATAAAAATCTGGTGATACCATGCAGGACATACCAGTGCTGGAGTATACCCGTGTAGTATGCTAGTGCTGGAAAATACAAGTGCTGGGTATACCCGTGCGGAAATATCCAGTGGGAGTATACCAGTAGGATAAACCATGCTGGGGTATACAGTGCAGGGTAAAAACCATGCTGGAGTTTAAAACCCTGCTGGAGTATGTAGTGCTGGGGTATATCAGTACTTGAGTTAAAACCCGTATAATAAACCATACGGAGTATACAGTATGAAGTATACCCGTAAGGAGTATACCATACGGGGTATCCGTCTGGGAGTTACCAGTACTGGAGTATACCAGTACTGGGGTAACCAGTATGGAGATACCTATGGGGGTATCCATACGGGTATACGGTCCCGGTATACCGTACTGGAGATACCAGTATTGGAGTATACCATACGGGTATACCAGTACGGGGTAACCAGTACTGGGGTATACCCGTACGATTACCGTCTGGAGTATACCGTCCTGGGGTATACCAGTACTTGAGTTTAAAACCCGTTTGGAGTATACCTACGGGGTATACCATCTGGATAAAACCAGTACTGGATATACCAGTATGGAGTATACCAGTACTGGAGTATACCAGTACTGAGTATACCCTACTGGGGTATCCAGTAGGATATACCCGACTGGAGTATACCGTGGTGCAAATTTTTATACCCTGACCACTAACTAAGTGGGGGTTACAATAATTTAATTGTCGTGAACCACACGGAATAATTTGCGATTATTTTGGTTATCCCCAAAACAATTTTCAAAAGTTTTTACCCGGGGGTCTACCTGGATGGGATTCCGGGGTCAAAGCCTCCCCGACCCGGTCCCTGACCAGTCTTCCTGGGGGATCAGGGCCTTTCACCCAGGCTGTTTCTGCGGCCGCATGTAGCCCAACCAGGGTCAACTATTGAAGTTAGTATTCCCTCAATTAAACACAACCCAAACCAAAGAACTTTAATTAAACCCAACCACTCAAAGTAACACTAACCCCAAAATAACAATTACCAAGTGTAATCCCCAAAGATTCCAACTTAAAACTAACGAGCCAAATGTCACCTAACGTAGACCTAACTATTTTAAACAAATTTTAAAATTCACACTGTTCCCAAGAAAAACTAAACAAACTTTAAAACCCAATGAAACACTAACAAAATTTTATTTTTGAAAATATGAGGTAATTTAGTCTAAATCTACCCAAATAAAAGTAACCTAACCAAAAATTTACTAACCTAATACTAATCTAAAAATAAAAATAAACCCAAATCAGCCTAAAATATTCAGGCTAATCTAAATTTGTCTCACTCCGATGTTTCCCAAAACTAAAAAATTATTTTTTTCGTTTTTCTTTGGCCTTTTTGTCAGGCGAAAAAAGACGTGTCCTACAACAACACCCCCAAATAGAGTTCTCATTAACATGATATATATATATATATATTATATATATATATAAATATATAATATTAATATATATATATATAATATACATATATAAATTTTTTAATATATATATAAATATATAAAAATAATATAATAATATATAATATATATAATAATATAATATATATTTTATATATATTATAAAAATAAAAAACACGATTCGGTGGGGCTCGAACCCACGAAATTTAGGACAAGGGACGCATGCCCTTTTCCCTGAAAGCTGGCGCCTTGGCAAACGGGACTCATGCTACACGCCAAGGTATTGGTCCAGTGTGGGTAGATTGGTTAAAGCATTGCGTCCCTTTGCCCTTTAAAGTTCGTAGGTTCGAGTCTCCTTCAGCCAGAGATCAGTGTTTTTTGTATTTTCGCATGCCCCTCGCGAATTCTTGCATATATATATTTTATATATATATATATATATATATATATATATATATATATATATATGGATATATATATATATATATATATATATATATATATATAATATATATATATATATATATATATATATATATATTTTTATATGTGTGTGGGGTGTGTGTGTGTACTCACCTAGTTGTACTCACCTAGTTGAGGTTGCGGGGGGTCGAGCCCGAGCTCCTGGCCCCGCCTCTTCACTGATCGCTACTAGGTCACTCTCCCTGAGCCTGAGCTTTATCATACCTCTGCTTGTAGGGTGTGTGTGTGTGTGTGTGTGTGTGTGTGTGTGTGTGTGTGTGTGTGTGTTGTGTGTGTGTTTTGGTGTGTGCGTGTGCGTGTGGTGTGTGTGTGTGTGTGTGTGTGTGTGTGTGTGTGTGTGTGTGGTGTGAGTGTGTGTGTGTCGTGTTGAATAGGAAAAACTTGCGATTTTGGCATAAATAGCAACGCTCTTCTTGCCGAATAAGTGAAGTGAAAATTTGTGTATGAAATAATTTCGCAAAAATCATTCAGAACTTAACGAAAAAAATATATTTCATTGTGTTTGTTTATTTTAAATTATTGTAAACTTATCTGAAATATGTTTAGTTGGATTAGGCTAAATTAAATTGCGCTTGTTATAATAGGGTTAGGTAAGCTTTCTAAGGTTCTTTTGGTACAAAATTATTAATTTTTACGTTAAAATAAATAAAAAAATATCTTTAAAAATATAAGAGAAAATTTTGGAAAGGTCTTAATTGTATATGAGTTCTTGCTAGTTGACCAGATTTACCTATTCGGCATGACATCTATATATATTTAAAGAAAGCTCGGTGTCATCAAGACTTGAACCCACTATTGGAAAATGGCATAATTCTGTACTCGACGCCTTAGACACTCAGGCACAGATGCCTCAAAACGCTAGGTAGCCTGGTTACAATCCATGTTTCTTTCTAGCGCCGAGCATACTAGTGACCCTCAGGCATGGCTTCCACCTATATGTTCTGACTTCCCAAGCGTAACTATATCAGTGCACCACGCTTCTGTGGCTGAGTGTACAAGGCGTCACGTAGCAAGCTTGAAGGCTGCAAGAAACGTATTCTCAAGTTACCGTCGAGAATCTAACAATGAGTCTCAGAAAACTTTTACAAAGGAATGTTCTTGCCTTACGCATTTATTAATCTTTCTCCTTAAGGCATTTATTGTGGTTGACTATGATAAAGAATGAGTTTCGTGTATATGGACTCCATAGAAGACTATTGTAGAATCTGGCGGCACACAGTGTGGAAGGTGGAAGGTCTTCTGGCTCGAGGTTTGGTAGATCGACAAGCAACCCAAGTAATAGCTTTTATGACCTTTTACTAATGCGCAAGTTCATTATTCTATCATACTGTATTTCTATTACTACTACAACTAATAATTTTACTACTACTACTACCACTAGTATTACAACTCACTCTGAGCCTATATATACCCTCTGTGTCCATGTATTGTTTGTAACGGCTTGACAAAGCTCCTGGAGAGCGAAACGTTGCCACAATAAAATGTCACATTATTTGCATTTGTGTCCTTTTACTTTAGCAACAAAGGGCTTACATGAAAGGGGAGTTATAAGAATGGGACCAGTTATAAAACAGGGTTAGAGTCAGGACCCTTGTTACTCACAGTCCACATAAACGATAACACTAAAACAGGGAGTTACTGGATGACCTGAATAAGCTAATGAAAAATAGGAGGTGTAATTTAATATGGAAAAATGTAATGTTGTAGATTGGGAAAAAATAGCTGTGGTACTTGCTGAATAAATAATGTAAATCTCAATCAAACTGAATGGGAGAAAGACTTAAAAATTCTGGTTAGCAGGAGTCTTGTGTCAAGACAACAGTGCACAATTATTTGCAGTATAGTAGAACTTACCACATATCAAGGTTGTATGTTAATTTAATATTGCTTAGATTATGCAACACAGTTTTAATCACCGTATTACAGAATTGGTATAAATACACTGGCAAACATACTGTATGGAGAAGAATGATGAAGTTGATCTCCCTCTGTGAGAAACTTTACCTACAGAGAAAGGCTTAAGGCGCTAAATTTGCACTCCATGTAAAGGCACAGGAATGGCGGGAAATGAGCAAAGTAATCATATGAAAACCCCGAAATAGAGAGAATTTAGATGACTTGCTAAAAATATCTAATTAAGGCAGGACTTAGTGTAAAGGGGTCAAATTGGATAATTATAGATTTATAAAGGAAGTAGGAAATCACTGCTTTGGCAGTAGAGTTATGGATCAGAGGAAAAAAATTCCAAACAGCGTCATTGAGGGAAGAAATTTGGGTAACTTCAAAGACTGGATGGACAGGTGCTATTGGGTGTGACTCACGAAATCGTAATAACACGATTGTCGGTGAGTTTTACGACTGATTTTCCATGAGTTCAAATTCCACTCGTTCCATGATTTGATTGGGTGTGAGTTGGACCTGCCAAAAATGGTCAAAAGGCCTACTGCAGTGCAAGCTATTTTTATGTTCTTGCGTAATTCAAAATATATCAACAATGTGGGTAAATTGTCTAGCGCATAGTCAGTCCGAACCTTCTTCTAAATAAGATACAACAAAAACATCGAAGGTTTGATGTCGATCGATGGAATGGGAATCAAAATAAAATGAAGTTGGATATTTCGCAATTTAGTAACAATGCGAAACTTGCGTTAAGCAAAATACATCAGTTATGGCAGTGTGATACCAACCAGAAGAGGTACTGATTCTTTATCAACATTTCAAGACATGATACATTACCTAACATGTCTGGAAATGTTGACAAATGTACTGTAGTGGTAATGGGTGAAATTATAAGCTATATAATTCGTGATAAAGTGTTAAAAATATTTGATAAAGATAAACTCAAAGATTCCAAGTTCGTTAACCTTATCAGTATCTGGGTAAACTTGTACTAACACATCCTGAACTTACTAGGTATCATCTTTCTCATAAAATGTATGTTTTGGAAGTTTGAATCCGATCACAAGAAGCATTATCGAGGTAATAAATGATAATCAATATCACAATTTATTTAAAAAAAAAATGACATATTAGAACTCAAGTAACCCAATAACAATGGAAACTTTCCAATGAGGAAACACACTTATGCCAATAGTTTGAAACCATCCAGACGAGGCATCCTCCAGGTATAACAAGGAATCTAACAGTTCCAGATTCTTTACTGCATTAATATAATGACAAATTTACACCTGGTATAAACCTTGGTGATAGATACCGCCTATATATAATGTCTTTTTAACCTCTGTATGTTAGAAGTCATCAAAGTCCCAGGACCGAAACGTTTTCTAATAAATATGTCCTAGTGTTTGCTTACGTGTTATTCTATCCAAAATTTATATCTGCACAGCCTAAACTTACAGGGCATCATCCTTCTTATATGATGTATCATCCTTTTTATAAGATTTATCATCCTTCTTATAAGATTTATCATCCTTCTTATGAGATGTATCATCCATTTCATAAGACGTATCAGTAATTAACAAGAGAATCAATTCTCAGGATGCTTCACGGAAAATAATGTCAACTCCATTAAAAAAATAGCGAATGGACACACACATCCTCCAACAACATTGCCAAACTTTTCTAAGTAGTATACAACAGTGTCGAAAGTTTGAAACCTATCACCAGAGAAATTCTCAAATTATCGCATTGAAAGTAAAACCAGGAATGGCCATTACAGTTTTGACCAGGAGGCACCAGCACAGTTTAGAAGTCGCATTAACCTTTTCCTAGTTACAGTGCACTGAAGTTGAAAAGTTGAATTCGATCTGATGAAGCGTTTTTAAGTTAAAAAAAAAAAACCTTGGAAGAAAAAACATCAAGCATCCACTGCAAGTTACCTAGTTGGAATACCTAATTACAAATTTATTAAAGCCTTAAATTCTCAGTAGTCTTGGGAAGACATCCTTCCGTTCCACAGCAAAGCCTAGAATGTATTATTTACAAACATGCACGCAACATTTACCCTCATGGACTGGAGGGCTTAAGGCCAAACTTCCATATGCAGCTCCACCCTGCGACCATACTGAGCATCAGAGTAATCTACTCCCTCGTACGGAAGGCAATAAAGGTTAATTTGGTTGTTTGTCGTGCACCGTGTCCTCCCCAAACACTCCCACTCACACCCCTCCCAAGCACATACTTGAGCATATTCGTGGCACCAGGTTCGCATTGCCGGGACTTCCTCATTCGTGAAGGTGGCTGTGTAATGAGAGAGACTGTGTGAGCAACACTGAGGTTAAGTAATGAGAGAGAGTTCCCAGTACCACTGTAGAGTCCAGAGTTTGTGGATGTGGGTACACTAGGGGGCCTGTGCACCTACTCCTGGGTTTACTGCGAGGAGGAAGATAGGAGAAGGGAAGGAGATAAGTAATATGAGGAAGAAAGGAGAGAGAAAGTAAATGGAAAAGAGGGAGATGAAATGGGAAAAGAAGGAAGAAAAGGAGAAAGGAAGTGAAATAAATTGAAGAGAGAGACGGGAGGAGCAGGGAAGGTAGGAGAGTCATGAAAAAAAAAGAAAGCAAATGGGGAAAAAAAGGAAACGTGGAAATGATAATGAAAAAAAAGAAGAGAAGAGAGTGGAAAAAAGAAAGGGGAGAGGAGAAAAGGAGAGAGATAGGAGGTAGTGAGAGAATATGAGATGAAGAGGATAAAACGAAAGGAGTGAAGGAAGGTAGGAAAGAGGACCGGAAGAGTAAGAAAGGGGCAAAGTGGGCGAGAGAAAGGAGTAGTAGAGGAAATGAAAGAAATACGCAAAAGTACAGACGGAGGGAAGGAAACAAGAGAAGGGAGTGAGGGTGAGGAAATAAAAGGAAGATAGTGAAATTGAGAACGTGGAAAAAAGATGACAGGAGAGAGAGTGTGTATGTAATTACTTTATACAACAACACTCCGCAACAAAGAAAAATATATAAATAAATATGAATTTTACGTATTTTTTAAGAGGGTTACCGTAATAAAATGTGTTTTTTAAGAGGGTTACCGTAATAAAACGTGTTTTTTAAGAGGGTTACCGTAATAAAACGTGTTTTTTAAGAGGGTTACCGTAATAAAACGTGTTTTTTAAGAGGGTTACCGTAATAAAGCGTGTTTTTTAAGAGGGTTACCGTAATAAAACGTATCAATGCTTGCCTGTCACTTGCAGTTTTTTTTGTAGTATGAAAATAAATATCTTAAACCTGACACTTCACACACACGGTTATTGAATGAACTGTCTCGAATGTACAATATTTATAGTTTACAATATTTGTACTATATTTCAACTCTCTCAAATACTGGCAGAATATCAAATTTAGTAGCTGTGACATAAGGAAATCGTAACGTTTGGTCACCGTGTAGTCGCATCATACCAGAAATTGTTACCAGTGCTGCACATTGAAAGCTTTGATCCCGTCAAACAACTGGTCGCGGCAATGGGCAAGGATCATCCCTGTTAGGACAACTCTCTATACTGAGCGAAGCCAAAATTAAGAAAGTGTTTGTAGGTTCTCATATTTGCTAGCTCATTCCAGGCAATAATTCTCAATGGCAGTGAGGGAAGCGGAGTGAGCAGCTTGAGATTCCTTCATTAACATCTGGATGTGCAACGAGACCAAGCAGACGAGAGTTACAAATAATATAGTCAATCCGAGCATATACCGAGCACACACAAACCCATACACTTACACCCCTATGTTACTCTTGTACTTATAAGTCCTCATCATAGCAACGTACCAGATACATATTCATATGAGTATTATAGCGTATTATATATTCAAATGTTTATATTACTTACTAATACTACATTCTTCACACATGTTAGTATATGTGATCTTCCTGTACTTATAAATCTTCCGTTTTCCGTTCTTTCATATTAGTTAAATATGGGAATTTTTTAATGAATTTAGTGAAACAAAGATTTTAAAATTAAGCTCTAAAATATTTCCGATTTTCAAGAAAAATGAGGTACGCAAAAACTGCGTTTATTTCCCAAATCATTCAGTAGAGTTGCTTCAGTGACTTGGTCATTACTTAGCGCATATATGTTGGTAAAACTGACTTTTTTTCGTACAGTGTAATATGAGTATGAGGTGGATGAGCTCAAGTTCTTTCAGTCTTTATATAGTCAGGCTTTACTTTATCGCACATAATATGACTGATTCACTTGACAACATATACAAAGTTAAAAAAAAGTTTAACATCTCTTAGGCTCATGTGTATGTTCAGCTTCACTCCCTCGTCCTTAATAGTGCATGTGAACTTAATATTGATTTAGGGATTCAGAGAAACCGGTTAGCCGGACTTGAGTCCTGGAGGTGAGAAGTACAGTGTCTGCGCTCTGAAGGAGGGCTGAAGATATATGTAATTTTGAACTGTAGCATAGGTGCCCTTCTGGCAAGACAGTGATGGAGTGAGTAATGGTGAAATTTCTTTTGTGGGTTCCCGCCTCGGGGGAGACTGCGTTTCACACACACACACACACACACACACACCACAAACAACACACACACACACACACACAACACATAAATTAAAAAAAAAAAAAAAATATATATATATATATATTTAAAAATATAATATATTAAAAATTTTATAATATATATAAATAAACAAGGTTTCAGGTACGTCTGTACTTCTACTTCACTTTGGTCAAAACTACACATACATTACAACATCCTATTATACACCCCCCTCTGGATTTTCTTAATTTTTTTATTATTTTTTGTTCTTGTTTATTTCCTCTTATCCATGGGAAAAGGGAAGAAAAATTTTTCCTCCGTATGCCAGCGTGTTGTAAGAGGGACTAAATGGCCGGGAGCAAGGGACTAGTAACCCCTTTTCCCTGTAAAAAAATTTCTAAATTTAAAAAAAAGAAACTTTGTTTTTCTTTTTTTGGGCCCCCTGCCTTGGTGGGAACGACCGGGTTTGTTGAAAAAAAAAATTTTATAATATAAATTAAAAATTTTATATATATATAAATATAATATATATATATTATATATTATAAAAAATTATAAAATTATATATATATATATATATAATATATATATATATATATATACTTTTAATCTACAAACACGACGTCTCTACTGCCCCCAGCCTGTTTTAGTACCAATATTCTTTGGCTCCATGGTTAAGTTTCAGTGTCTTCACAGATGCCTTCGGTCCAAGAAGATGCATTCCACCCAGCCCTGGTTTTCTTGTTTTATCTTTGTGGTCTGCAATTCAATGCCTCTAGTCTGTCGTCCTAGTTTATGTATGGGACCACTTTTGCCTTTTTCCAGTTTTCTGGTAGTTCTAATTATACAGGCTAGAGGTATACATTTGCTGTTGGGCCAAGTAGTGGCTCTGCTTATTTTCTCAATACCCATTGATATATGTTGTCTGGTCTCATTATTTTTGTAACTTCAGGCTCACTTATTTTGCTGTGCTAATGCTTTCCAGCACCTGTTGATTTAGCCTACTGTAGTCAGTCCACTTTCTACTGTGAAGACCTTGTTGAATCTTTTGCTGAAGCTTTTCACATGTTTCCTTCTCGTTGCCGTCAGCGTCCCATCCTCCTCCTCCTTCACCTTTATCACTAGGTTCTTCACATTTTATATGTGGCTATGGGGCAACTTTGGTTCTGTTTTGACCTTTTTCATGTCTTTCAGCTTCTCTTCTTCTTCTTTTGTATACATTTCTTACTCTCTTGATTGTTTCTTAGTTTTCTGTGGTTTGATGTGCTCCATATTTCTTCGAAGCTCTCTTGCTTCTTCCCTTGGCTTTTCTGCATTCTTGATTAAACCGTACATTTTTTTCATTCTTTTTGTTTTTTTATGCTTTGCATAAATCTTCCCTTTGCCTCTTGGCACTTTGCCTCCTGCAGTCTCATTTCCAGCGAATGATGTTCTACATTTCTTTCTCTGCATGACCAGTAGCAGCTAGTGGATCCCTGTAATTAATTTCAGTTATGTTATATTCTTTCTGTGTGAGAAAGCAGATATAGTCTTACTCTCTTATCCTCTTTCCTCTCTCGATGTTTCCTTCAAATGCTGTCTCCAAGAATTCTTCATTGCTACTCCTTCATTGCTAGTCCAGTTTTCCCAGTCTTCTTATGTTTGAAATCTCCTAGTGCTAGTTCAGCTTTGTTTCTTCTAGCTCTCTCTCTCTCTCTGCCATCATCTCCAATAGGAGCATCATTTTTCTGTTATTCTGATCATGCTCGTCCCTTCGCCTCCTATTATTTGGATGTGGATTATGTATCACTGCCAACATTATTTTTGTCTCTGAACGCTACAGTACTTCCTATATACTCACGACATTTATTTATAGGCTTCTAGTTTCTCAAATTTCCAGTGGTCTCAGACCTTTGTTTTCCCTTTCTTTTCTTACTGTTTGTTAGCTCTCTGGAAATATTGCATTTGCTCTTCCTGAGAGTTTAGTCTCATCCGATGAATCCTCTTCTATTTTTTCTTTCACGACTTCACATTTGTTGGTAACTAAATTTACATCTGAGTGTCAAGTGTCAATTGTACTCACCTAGTTGTGGTTGCAGGGGTCGATTCATAACTCCTGGCCCCGCCTCTTCACTGGTCGCTAATAATTGTGTGTGTGTGTGTGTGTGTGTGTGTGTGTGTGTGTGTGTGTGTGTGTGTGTGTGTGTGTGTGTGTGTGTGTGTGTGTGTGTGTGTGTGTGTGTGTGTGTGTGTTTGTGTGTATTTAAGTTTTTTGTGTACTCATACACACACGTGTATGAGCTCTGTATGTTTAGGTGTAACATCATACTCGCATGTGTGTATGAAGCTGTGCCATGGCCAGTAATTTAATAAACAAGGGGTCAATTCCAGGTGCAGGATGCATCCAATGCAGCAGCAGTATATTTTTTTGTTTTGATATCCACTTGCTTTCCTGCCATGACTACCTGACGCCTGCCTGCCTGACTAAACTGCTTGCATGGGAGTGTGCCTGCCTGACTAAACTGCTTGCATGGGAGTGTGCCTGCCTGACTAAACTGCTTGCATGGGAGTGTGCCTGCCTGACTAAACTGCTTGCATGGGAGTGTGCCTGCCTGACTAAACTGCTTGCATGGAGTGTGCCTGCCTGACTAAACTGCTTGCATGGGAGTGTGCCTGCCTGACTAAACTGCTTGCATGGGAGTGTGCCTGCCTGACTAAACTGCTTGCATGGGAGTGTGCCTGCCTGACTAAACTGCTTGCATGGGAGTGTGCCTGCCTGACTAAACTGCTTGCATGGGAGTGTGCCTGCCTGCTCTATCTGCCTCTCTGTAACACACCTTTCATTACAGCTTGAAGGATATATTAACTGAATCATCTAAGCTGGTGAACTGCGTAAAAACTGGGAACTGAATCCAAACTTATTACTAATACAATAATACAATAGACGTTGGGAATACACTGTGATAAGATAGTGAGAGTACCGACTGGAATGAATAGAAACTGAAAGAAATGAACGCACTTGCCTGCAGATGAGCGAGTGTACCGAGGAAGATCTGCATGAATCATAAACCACCAACAATAGACAAACACAGTAAAGATAAATATCCACGGCATACAGAGTATTCTGAAGCAAAGAAAAAGAATTCAACAAAGTTTCAGTCCTAGAGCCTATATTATTTATGATATACGTGTTGGATCCAAAGGGATATTCAATATTCAATATTCAGTTAAAACGTGAAATCTTGCACACTAATGCATACTCATCGATAACGAACAAAAGCTTAATAAAATTAGAAAAACTACATTAAAAATACATTAAAAATCTCCAGCTTCCTCCTTTCCTTCCCTCCGCCCCCCCCCCCCAAACACTCGGACAAACACACCACAAAACAGACACACAGAATTACATAAGTTTTTCATTCTGTGGCAACCAAAAGAAAAAAAATGGGCTGCCAGAGAGCAGGAAGGAAAACCAGAGGACTGGAGGATGTGTCTGCGAAGGAAGATTGTGCAGCAGAGCTCATGAAAAGGGAACATGAGTGGGAAAAGAAGCTAGAAGAGCTTAGCATGAGAACGGAGGAGAGGATAGATGCAGAAAGCAAGAAGTGGGACATGCAAGTCACAGCAGCAGAGGCTAAGATAAAGAGATTATACGAGTAACTGAAAAATCTGAAACAGCCTGAAGAAGCAAAGAATAATTTGGGAATGACATCAGAGATTGCTACCGCAGTCACAAACAAGGGGACTGTAGGGAACAAAGAAGTGTACCAGTATGCAGATGCTCTATCAGACCATCGCAGAGCCCGAAAAAAAAGAGAATCTCATCAGGAGCAATCGAGGGCTAAGCTATATGTGGAGGCTCTAACAGACCACAACAGAGCCCAGGGAAAGCTGAGAAGGGAAAACGACAGGTCACTGGGCCCAAGGACAACAGATATTGAAGAAACTATAAAAGGAAAGCTGCAATGGAGGCAACTAAATCGAATCAGGGGATACATAGGGATATGCAGTGGGAGAATGCAAAGGAGAGGTCAGCCTTTGTGTATGTGCACCAGGAAGTTGAAGGAAAAACTTACGAAGCAAGAAGACAAGGGGAAAAAAAGTGATCAAAAGCATTATAAACATGACCCAGCTGGCAAATTTTTGGAGAATAGGGGGGTTTGCAAGAAGAAGAATCTGGCAAGTCAAAGTGACTTTCAAGGTAGAATCGACTCGAAACATGATCCTGCAGGAGAAATCAAAACTAAGGGATATGCCAACATACCAGAAGGTGTATCTCGACGGGGACAGAACACGAGAAGAAAGGCAGAAACTGAAAGAGATGGTACAAAGACAAAAGGAGGAATGAGAGGTGAAGATGGAGATGGACAGGAGATCCAGACTCAGGAGGAAGATCAAATAAAGCCTCCTCACAACAACCTACAGAAGCCCCCCAATCAGGATGACAAACCCAAGGCGACCAAACATTCTAACCCAAAACACACATGCCATATCCAATGCCCCCACCCTCCTCATTACAAACTCCACCCTCACAGCAACCACCCACAGTTCCTTAGCGGGTCTCCCCCTTCCCTGAAAGTGGGAGAACTGCTAAGGAACTATTTGTTTTCCATCTGCAAATGCAGATGGAATAACAAATAAGTGCAAGGAGTGGCATGAAAGAATCAAGGAGACATTTCCAGACATAATAGCACTCACAGAAACAAAACTCACCAGGATTATTACAGATGCAATCTTTCCACCCTGATATCAAATCCTCAGGAAAGATAGAGGGAGGAGAGGAGGAGGAGGAGGAGTTGCACTGCTCATTAAAAACCAGTGGGGATTTGAGGAAATGGAAGGAATGGATGAATGTGCGAAAGGGACTACTTAGTAGGAACAATCCAGTCTGAGAGCCATGAGGTGGTAATTGCAGTAATGTACAACCCGCCACAGAACTGCAGGAGGCCAAGAGAAGAATACGAAGAGAGCAACAAAGCAATAGTTGACACACTACCCAAGATGGCCAGAAGCACTCACATGCAGGGAGCAAAGTTACTTGTTATGGGTGGTTTCAATCACAAGGAGATTGATTGGAAGAACGTGGAGCCCCATGGGGGTCCTGAAACATGGAGAGCCAAGATGATGGATGTGGTACTGGAAAACTTCATGCATCAACATGTTAGAGACACTACCAGAGAGAGAGGTGAGGATGATCCAGCAAGACTGGACTTTGTAGTCACCTTGAGTAGTTTCGAACATCAACGATATCACTTATAAAGGCCCCTTGGAGCTAATGATCATGTCGTTCTGTGCTTTGATTACATAACTGAGCTACAAGTGAAGAGAGTAGCAGGAATAGAACAGGAAAACCAAACTACAAAAGGGGGTACTACTCAGGCATGAGGAACTTCCTGCAAGACGTTCAGTGGGAGAAAGAACTGACAGGAAAACCAGTACAAGAAATGATGGACTATGTGACAACAAAATGCATGGAGGCCGAGGAGAGGTTAGTTCCCAAATGAAACAGAAATAATGGGAAGACCAGAACGAGTCCTTGGTTCACCCAAAGGTGTAGGGAGGCATAAACCAGGTGCACTAGACAATGGAAAAGGTACAGAAGAAAAAGGACCCAGGAAAATACAAAAATCAGCCGATTATGCACAGTTAAGAAGGAAGGTTCAGCGACAATACGAAAATGATATAGCATCGAAAGTCAGGTCTGATCCGAAGCTGTTGTATAGCCATATCAGGAGGAAAACAACAGTCAAGGACCAGGTAATCAGGCTGAGGAAGGATGGTGGGGAGTTCACAAGAAACCACCAAGAGGTATGTGAGGAGCTCAACATGAGATTTAAAGAAGTATTTACAGTGGAAACAGGTAGGACTCCAGGAATTCAGAACAGGGGAGGTACACCAACAAGTGCTGGATGAAGTATACATAACCGAGGAGGAAGTGAAGAAGCTGCTATTTGAACTTGATACCTCAAAGGCGGTGGGACCAGACATCTCTTCGTGGATCCTAAGAGAGGGAGCAGAGATGCTGTGTGTGCCACTAACAAAGATCTTCAACACATCCATTGAAACTGGGCAATTACCTTAGGTATGGAAGATGGCAAATGTAGTCCCAATTTTTAAAAAAGGAGACAGACACGAGGCACTAAACTACAGACCTGTGTCACTAACATGTGTAGTATACAAAGTCATGGAGAAGATCATCAGGAGGAGAGTGGTGGAGCACCTGGAAAAAATCAAGCGTATAATTGACAACCAGCACGGTTTCAAGGAAGGAAAATCCTGTGTCACAAACCTACTGGAATTTTTTGACAAGATGGCAAAAGTAAAACATGAGAGAGAGGGGTGGATAGACAGCATTTTCTTGGACTGCAAGAAGGCCTTTGACACAGTTCTTCACAAGAGGTTAATGCAAAAGCTAGAGGATCAGGCATACATAACAGGAAAGACACTGCAATGGATCAGATAATATCTGACAGGGAGGCAACAACGAGTCATGGTAGGTGACGAGGTGTCAGAGTGGGCGCCAGTGACAAGCGGGATTCCACAGGGGTCAGTCCTAGGACCTGTGCTGTTTTTGGCATATATGTATGACATAATGGAAGGAATAGACTTAGAAGTGTCCTTGATTGCAGATGATGTGAAGTTAATGAGGAGAATCGAATCGGTCGAGGATCAGGCAGGACTACAAAGAGACCTGGACAGGCTACATGCCTGGTCCAGCAACTGGCTCCTTGAATTTAACCCTGCCAAATGCAAAGTCCGATACCTTAGTAAGGAATCGTTCAAGACTGTAAAACATATACGTCAGACCCATACTGGAGTATGCAGCATTAGTTTTTAATCCACACCTGGTCAAGCACATCAAGAAATTAGAGAAAGTGCAAAGGTTTACAACAAGACTAGTCCCAGAGCCAAGGAGATTGCTTTACGATGAACGGTTAAGGGAAATTGGCCTGACGACACTGGAGGACAGGAGGGTTAGGGGAGACATGATAACAACATACAAAATACTGCGCGGAATAGACAAGGTGATCAAAGATAGGGTGTTCAAGAGGTGGGACACAGAAACAAGGGGTCACAATTGGAAGCTGAAGACTCAGATGAGTCAAAAGGATGTTAGGAAGTATTTCTTAATTCATAGAGTTGTTAGGCAGTGGAATAGCCTAGAAAGTGACGTAGTGGAGGTGGGAACCATACATAGTTTTAAGGCGAGGTATGATAAAGCTCATGGGGCAGGGAGAGAGAGGACCTAGTAGTAATCAGCGAAGAGGCGGGGCCGGGAGCTATGACTCGACCCCTGCAACCACAAATAGGTGAGTACACACATGCCCACTCACACACACACACACACACACACACACACACACACAGAGTCATAGAGTTGTCAGCAAGTGGAATAGCCTACCAAGTGAAGTAGTGGAGGCAGGAACCATACATAGTTTTAAGAAGAGGTATGACAAAGCTCAGGAAGCAGAGAGAGAGAGAGAGAGAGGACCCAGTAGCGATCAGTGAAGAGGCGGGGCCAGGAGCTGAGTCTCGACCCCTGCAACCACAATTAGGTGAGTACACACACACACACACACACACACACACACACACACACACACACACACACACACACACACACACACACACACACACACCTAACCTAACAAAACACATTAGCTTATAAATCCTCCCACCATACACAAATTTTTACGATAAGCTGAAGCAGTAGAACATCCCAACAGGATATAAACAAAATGGGCTCTCAAAAGGGAGGACATAAAGGCAAGGGAACCGATGATGGCTGGTCGGAAAAGGAAGAATGTGTAGAACGGCTCAAGAACAAAATGGAACAACAATGGGAGAAAAGGTTAAATGAGCTTTGCAATAACATGTTAGAGCAAATATCTGCAGAGAGCAGAAGTGGGAATCACGAGCTGTAGTAGCTGAGGCAAAGATACTGAGATTTGAGGAAGAAATGGATGTGCTGAAGCTGGATCTAAAGACGAGGTTCAAAAGGAGCAAGATGACTGAAATGGGAACATCAGCAGGCAGCGAGGGGACTGAAGGAGGGGATGGATCTAAGCAGTCTTTTGCAGCAGTAATATCAGGCCATCATGGTGTCTGGGAGATGATTAAGGAAACAGCAAAGGGGATGCTTAAATCAGATCCAGAGATACAGAGGGAAAAGAAATGGGAAGAGGAGAGGGAGAGATCAATAATTATTCATGGGCTTCAGGAGGCTGAAGGGCAGACCTATGATGAAAGAAAGCATTGGGAGAAAACAGAGATTAAGAACATCATTGCAATAACCGGAGAGAGGACATGTCTCAGGTAGAAAATTTTCACAGACTTGGGGGGTATTCGAGGGAAAAAAAATCGACCAATCAGATTGACATTCAAGACAGATGTGGTATGGAACAGGATACTACAACAGAAACCACTATTAAAGGACTCTTCAGATTATCAAAAAGTGTTCCTCAATCGAGACAGAACACGAAATGAAAGGGAACAACTGAAAGTGAGAGCAAGGCAGAACCAGTGGAAGGAAAGAGAGACAGGACAGGCAATGACAGACAGGAAAACTCAGCCTTTGGGGGAACATCAAACACAAATGCTTACAGAAACCTCTCAACCCCTGTCACCACATATCAACCAAACACAATAAACAGAAACGAACCTCACTCCATAGCCACCACCCCCCTAAGCACTAATTCCACAATCACAGCAGCCTCCCATAATATTGTGCCCTGCCTCCCACCCTCCCAGCCTGCACCGTCCTCTTCCATCTCCCAAAATACAGTAATGGAAAAGAAGCTAAAGGTATGGTACACCAATGCAGATGGAATAACAAATAAGAGTGAAGAGTGGCAGGAACACATTACCTGACATCATAGCACTAACAGAGACAAAACTTACAGGGAAGATAACAGATGCAATTTTTCCACCTGGATATCGGATTATGAGGAAACACAGAGAGAACAGAGGAGGGGGAGGAGTAGCATTGCTCATAAAAAAACAGTGGAGTTTTGAGATGGGAGGAGTGAAAAGAAGGGAAACAGACGACTTTATTGTAGGAACACTTCAGACTGGTGGTCCAAAGGTGATGATAGCAGTGATGTATAACCCACCACTTAACAGCAGGAGAACAAGAGAAGAGTGTAATGTGTGCAATAGGGCAATGGTGGATACACTAGCTGAAGTGGCCAGGAGGGCTCATATGGGTAGGACAAAATTGCTTATAATGGGGGATTTCAATCATAAAGAGATTGACTGGGAAAACCTAAAGCCACATGGGGGACCAGAAATATGGAGGGCTAAGATGTTGGAGACTGTACTGAAGAACTTTATGCATCAACATGTTAGGCATACAACCGGAGAGAGAGGAGAGGATGTTGCAACAAGGCTAGATCTCATATTCACCTTGAATAGTTCAGACATAAGAGATATCACCCACGAAAGACCCCTTGGCAATAGTGATCATGATGTCCTGAGTTAACAGTGGAGAATGCAGCAGCACGAGAACAAAGAGAGAAACCAAACTTCAAAAAAGGGGACTACATAGGAATGAGAAGTTTCCTGCATGAAGTGCAGTGGGAAAGAGAACTAGACGGAAAGACAGTAAATGAAATGATGGAAATAGTAACCACTAAGTGCAGGGAGGCAGAGGAGAGGTTCATACCGAAGGGCAACAGAAAGAATGGTAAGACCAGAGTGAGCCCATGGTTTAACTGGAGGTGTAAAGAGGCCAAAGCCAAGTGTGCGAGAGCATGGAAAAGGTATAGAAGGCAAAGGACTCAAGAAAACAAGGAGCTGAGCAGAAGAACCAGAAACGAATATGCAAGGATAAGGAGAGAGGTCCAGAGGCAATACGAGAACGACATAGCATCAAAAGCCAAATCTGAACCAAAGTTGTTATACAGTCACATTAGGAGAAAAACAACAGTCAAGGACCAGGTAATCAGACTGAGGAAAGAAGGAGGGAAGCTGACGAAGAGTGACCAAGAAGTATGTGATGAACTAAACAAAAGATTTAGAGAAGTATTCACAAAAGAGTCAGGAATGCTTCTAGCAAACTGTAGAGGTAGGGTGCACCAGCAGGTGCTGGACACAATACACATAACCAAGGTAGAGGTGAAGAAACTGCTAGATGAACTCGATACCTCAAAGACGGTGGGCCCAGATAACATATCTCCATGGATACTGAGAGAGGGAGCAGAGGAACTGTGTGTGCCATTAGCAGCAATCTTCAGTAAATCTATCGAAACAGGGTAGTTGCCTGAGGCGTGAAAGACAGCACATGTAGTTCCAGTTTTTAAGAAAGGGGAAAGACAGGCAGCATTAAACTACAGACCAGTGTCACTGACTTGTATAGTATGTAAAGTCATGAAAAAGATTATCAGGAGAAAAGTATTGGAACACATTGAAAAGATTGGGTTCATACATGACAGTCAGCACGGCTTCAGAGATTGGAAATCCTGTGTCACAAATTTACTTGAGTTCTACGATAAGGTAACAGAAGTAAGACAGGAGAGAGGGGGATGGGTAGATTGCATCTTTTTAGATTGCAAGAAGGCTTTTGACACAGTACCGCACAAGAGACTGGTGCAAAAATTAGAGGAGCAGGCAGGAATAACGGGGAAAGTACTGCAATGGATCAGGGAATACCTGACAGGAAGGAAACAACGTGTGTTGGTACGTGATGAAGTGTCGGAGTGGGCGAATGTGTCGAGTGGGGTTCCACAAGGTTCAGTCCTAGGCCCGGTGCTGTTTCTTGTATACGTGAATGACATGGTGGAAGGAATAGATTCAGAAGTGTCACTGTTCGCTGATGATGTGAAACTGATGAGGAGAATACAAGTGGGCGAGGATCAGTTAAGATTACAAGGGGATCTGGACAAACTACAAGTATAGTCCAACAAATGGCTCCTGGAGTTTAACCCCAGTAAGTGTAAGGTCGTGAAGATTGGGGAAGGGCACAGAAGACCGCAGACGGAGTACAGGTTAGGAAACCAACAGCTGCAAACGTCAGTTAAAGAAAAGGATCTTGGGGTAAGCATTATAGCGAACATGTCCCCTGAGGCACACATCAATCAAATAACTGCTGTAGCATATGAGAGATTGGCAAACCTGAGATTGGCGTTTAGACATCTGAGTAAGGAGTCATTCACGACATTGTACACAGTGTACGTAAGGCCTATACTGGAATATGCAGCGCCAGTATGGAACCTTCACTTAGTCAAACACGTCACGAAATTGGAGAAAGTGCAAAAATTTGCAACACGATTAGTCCCGGAACTGAGGGGTATGTCTTATGAGAAGAGGTTAAGGAAACTCAACCTGATGACACTAGAGGATAGGAGGGATAGAGGGGACATGATAACAACGCATAAAATACTAAGAGGCATTGACAAGGTGGACAAGGATCGAATGTTTCAGAGATGGGATACAGAAACAAGGGGACGCAATTGGAAAATGAAAACCCAGATGAGTCATAGGGATGTTAGGAAGTATTTCTTTAGTCTTGGAGTTGTCAGGAACTGGAATAATCTGGAGAGTGAAGCAGTGCAAGCAAGTTCCATAAATAGCTTTAAGAAGAGGTATGACAAATATCATGGAGCAGGGAGAGAGTGAATTAGTATCGACCAGTGAAGAGGCGGGGTTAGGAGCTATGACTCGACCCCTGCAACCACATGTAGGTGAGTACATATAAGTGAGTACACACATACACACACACACACACACACATACACACACACACACACATACACACACACACACACACACACACACACACACACACACACACACACACACACACACACACACACACACACACACACACGCACGCACACACACACACACACACACGTACGTACGTACGTACGTTCCTTCAAAGTTAATCACTAAACTTAAGCTTCTGCTCGCTAATGAGGCGCCAATCTCCCCGGAGGAAAAAGTTTAGATGGTTGAGGGAGTATAACAACCCTGGGCTCCCAGCACAAATCATAACCAATAACTGGGCACTAAACTTTCCCCAACTCTGCTGTCTTCAAACACAAGCTACACCCAGCACAATATCCAATACCATACCCATTACCACAGCAATATCATACCCATTACTGTACTGAATGCTATACCCATTATTGCACCTTTTGCACTGCCTATTATCGTGTCCAGTTCTTTACCCTTATTAAATCCATCACCATATTCAGTACCGTACCCAATATCGTGTGCAATACCATTCTCAGTAACCTATCCAATTTCATACCAATACCATGCCCATTGCCACGTATATTACCAAACACCTTAACATGCCCAGCACGATGACCAGTGGAGTGCCCAAACCATATTTAATTTCCTATCCACTACAAAGGCTAGTGCTGTGCAGAGTTTCCAAGCAAGATGCGTCTCAGTTGCCATGCGATCCGAGGAAGGTATCCCCTGCAACCCAATTATTTGACGGCCAATTTAGTGTCCCGCATCAGTGTCGTTTGTGTAGATTTTGAACTACAAGGGGTCCCTACATTGGCCCGTGTGGCACACCACAGCAATGCCTCGAGCCAGGAGCTAATTTCTCCACTAGTTCCATTTGCCAATACTTTATCAAAGGCCTTAACAAAGTTCATGTACACAATATCGTATTCTGTATCTTGGAATACCGCTTCTCGAAATACTTAGTGAGAAAGGTTAGTTAATTCGTGAGGTAAAAGCTCCCTTTTGTAAAACCGTCCTGAGATTCGTTGATGAAATTATATCTTTCAAGATGGCTTTTAACTGCATCAGCAATTACTGATTCCATCATCTTTCACACATTTGGGTTAAGCTGAATGGTCTATAATTTGAAGTTGAGGACTTATCTAACGCTTTATAATTTGATATCACATCTGTCATTTTCCCTGAATCTGGTCACTAAGATACCTGACTCATCATCCCTGAAGTGCCCACCTCTTGGTAAACCATTTGTCTTCAAGAGGGGACGTTCACTCACAATGTACTCAACGATGTACTCTTAATCAGTCCCTCATAGTGCCGTCACCTTAGCGAGAAACTTCAGTTATAATCTCATGTGGAAGCTCGGCCGATTTCTTGTGTCATTTTGATTTGTGTGATTTATGTTGAGGAATTAATTTATGTAATTTTACATTAGTTATCCTTTTCCCGTTCATTATTATTTGTCTTTCTTTTTGGTTTCTAATTCAAAATCTCGTTCAAAGCATAACTCATTCGTTCAACTTCTCTCTTATTAATGTCTTGGTTACCAGATTATTTTTTTTGAAATATATATTATATATATATATATATATATATATATTATATATATATATATATATATATATATATATATATATATATATATATATATATATATAGTGGGTGAGATGTTATCAACAAATTTTGTTGAAAATAAGAAAAAGTTTTGGAGTGAGATTAACAAGTTAAGGAAGCCTAGAGAACAAATGGATTTGTCAGTTAAAAATAGGAGAGGAGAGTTATTAAATGGAGAGTTAGAGGTATTGGGAAGATGGAGGGAATATTTTGAGGAATTGTTAAATGTTGATGAAGATAGGGAAGCTGTGATTTCGTGTATAGGGCAAGGAGGAATAACATCTTGTAGGAGTGAGGAAGAGCCAGTTGTGAGTGTAGGGGAAGTTCGTGAGGCAGTAGGTAAAATGAAAGGGGGTAAGGCAGCCGGGATTGATGGGATAAAGATAGAAATGTTAAAAGCAGGTGGGGATATAGTTTTGGAGTGGTTGGTGCAATTATTTAATAAATGTATGGAAGAGGGTAAGGTACCTAGGGATTGGCAGAGAGCATGCATAGTTCCTTTGTATAAAGGCAAAGGGGACAAAAGAGAGTGCAAAAATTATAGGGGGATAAGTCTGTTGAGTATACATGGTAAAGTGTATGGTAGAGTTATTATTGAAAGAATTAAGAGTAAGACGGAGAATAGGATAGCAGATGAACAAGGAGGCTTCAGGAAAGGTAGGGTGTGTGTGGCCCAGGTGTTTACAGTGAAACATGTAAGTGAACAGTATTTAGATAAGGCAAAAGAGGTCTTTGTGGCATTTATGGATTAGGAAAAGGCGTATGACAGGGTGGATAGGGGGGCAATGTGGCAGATGTTGCAGGCGTATGGTGTAGGAGGTAGGTTACTGAAAGCAGTGAAGAGTTTTTACGAGGATAGTGAGGCTCAAGTTAGAGTACATAGGAAAGAGGGAAATTATTTCCCAGTAAAAGTAGGCCTTAGACAAGGATGTGTGATGTCACCGTGGTTGTTTAATATATTTATAGATGGGGTTGTAAGAGAAGTAAATGCGAGGGTCTTGACAAGAGGCGTGGAGTTAAAAGATAAAGAATCACACATAAAGTGGGAGTTGTCACAGTTGCTCTTTGCTGATGACACTGTGCTCTTGGGAGATTCTGAAGAGAAGTTGCAGAGATTGGTGGATGAATTTGGTAGGGTGTGCAAAAGAAGAAAATTAAAAGTGAATACAGGAAAGAGTAAGGTTATGAGGATAACAAAAATATTAGGTGATGAAAGATAGGATATCAGATTGGAGGTAGAGAGTATGGAGGAGGTGAATGTATTCAGATATTTGGGAGTGGACGTGTCAGCGGATGGGTCTATGAAGGATGATGTGAATCATAGAATTGATGAGGGGAAAAGGGTGAGTGGTGCACTTAGGAGTCTGTGGAGAAAAAGAACTTTGTCCTTGGAGGCAAAGAGGGGAATGTATGAGAGTATAGTTTTACCAACACTCTTATATGGGTGTGAAGCATGGGTGTTGAATGTTGCAGCGAGGAGAAGGCTGGAGGCAGTGGAGATGTCATGTCTGAGGGCAATGTGTGGTGTGAATATAATGCAGAGAATTCGTAGTTTGGAAGTTAGGAGGAGGTGCGGGATTACCAAAACTGTTGTCCAGAGGGCTGAGGAAGGGTTGTTGAGGTGGTTCGGACATGTAGAGAGAATGGAGCGAAACAGAATGACTTCAAGAGTGTATCAGTCTGTAGTGGAAGGAAGGCGGGGTAGGGGTCGGCCTAGGAAAGGTTGGAGGGAGGGGATAAAGGAGGTTTTGTGTGGGAGGGGCTTGGACTTCCAGCAGGCGTGCGTGAGCGTATTTGATAGGAGTGAATGGAGACGAATGGTTTTTAATACTTGACGTGCTGTTGGAGTGTGAGCAAAGTAACATTTATGAAGGGTTCAGGGAAACCGGCAGGCCGGACTTGAGTCTTGGAGATGGGAAGTACAGTGCCTGCACTCTGAAGGAGGGGTGTTAATGTTGCAGTTTAAAAACTGTAGTGTAAAGCACTCTTCTGGCAAGACAGTGATGGAGTGAATGATGGTGAAAGTTTTTCTTTTTCGGGCCACCCTGCCTTGGTGGGAATCGGCCAGTGAGATAATAAAAAAAATAAAATATGTATATATATATATATATATATATATATATATATATTATATATATATATATATATTATATATATATATATATATATATATATATATAAATTCACAGAGAAAGCCCAAACTCGCCTCTTATCTCTTAACAGGACAAATACAAATCTTCATCAGGACAATTACACCTTCAACAACAGGACTGAGCATCAGCAATACAGAACAACTTCACACCTGCAGCACAGGACAACTGTACACCTGTAACACAGACCAACTGTACACCTGTAACACAGACCAACTGTACACCTGTAACACAGACCAACTGTACACCTGTAACACAGAACAACTGCACACCTGCAACACAGACCAACTGTACACCTGTAACACAGACCAACTGTACACCTGTAACACAGACCAACTGTACACCTGTAACACAGAACAACTGCACACCTGCAGCACAGGACAACTGCACACCTGCAACACAGACCAACTGTACACCTGTAACACAGACCAACTGTACACTTGTAACACAGAACAACTGCACACCTGCAACACAGAACAACTTCACACCTGCAACACAGACCAACTGTACACCTGCAACACAGATCAACTGTACACCTGTAACACAGAACAACTGCACACCTGCAACACAGAACAACTTCACACCTGCAACACAGACCAACTGTACACCTGTAACACAGATCAACTGTACACCTGTAACACAGAACAACTGCACACCTGCAACACAGAACAACTGCACACCTGCAACACAGACCAACTGTACACCTGCAACACAGATCAACTGTACACCTGTAACACAGAACAACTGCACACCTGCAACACAGAACAACTTCACACCTGCAACACAGAACAACTGCACACCTGCAACAGAGAATAACTGCACACCTGCAACACAGAATAACTGCACACCTGCAACACAGAACAACTGTACAGCTGCAACACAGACAAACTGTACACCTGCAACACAGACCAACTGTACACCTGCAACACAGACCAACTGTACACCTGCAACACAGAACAACTGCACACCTGCAACACACAATAACTGCACACCTGCAACACAGAACAACTGTACACCTGCAACGCAGAACAACTTCACACCTGCAACACAGAACAACTGCACACCTGCAACACAGAACAACTGTACACTTGCAACACAGAACAACTCTACACCTGCAACACAGGACAACTGCATACCTGCATCAGCAGAACAACTAAACACACGCAAAAGTAAGACAATTACACACCTGTAGCACTAGGACAACTGCACACCTGCAGCAGCACGACTATACACCTGCAGAAACACAACTATACACGTGCAGAGGCATAAATACAAAGTTGCATCAGCAACACAACTGCTCAATAGCAGTAGCATAACTACACATCTGCAGCAGCATAAATACACACCTGTAGCAGCAGCAGCACAACTACACACCTGCAGCAGCAAGACAACTAAACACCTGCAGCAGCAAGACAACTACACACCTGCAGCAGCACAACTGCACACCTGCCATAGCATAAATGCACACCTGCACCAACACGACTACGCACCTTCAGCAGCACAACTATACACGTGCAGAAGCATAAATAGAAACTTGCACCAGCACAACTTCACACCTGCAACAGCATAACTACACACCTGTAGCAGCATAAGAACACATCAGCACCAGCACAACTACACACCAGTACCAGAACAAATATACACCTGCACCAGAACACCTACATACCTGCCCAGCACAACTACACACCTGCACCAGAACAACTGCACACCTTTACAAGCACAACTATACACCTGCATTAGAACAACTATATACCTGCACCAGCACAACTACACACCTGCATCAGAACAACTACACACCTGCACCAGCACAATTACATACCTACACCACCACAACTACACGCCTGTACCAGCACAACTACACAGTTTCATAACTACACACCTTCACCACCACAACTACAAACCCGTACCAGCACAACTACACACCTGCACCAGCACAACTGGTTGCTATAGTAACCTTGCAGGGCTCGTGAGTATAAATAGATACCACCTACACGAAGAGTGGAATGCAGAAGAGCGGGAGGAAGAAGAGAAGGAGGAGGAGGAAGAGTGAAACGAGAAGATGGAGAAGAGTGGGAGGAGGAGGACGAAGACGACGAGGATCGGGAGGGAAGAGAGAGATGGTGGAATAGGAAGAGGAAGAGTATGAAAAGGATTAGGGGAGAGAGGAGGAGGAGGAAGAGGAAGCGTGGGCGTGAGATGGAAGGAATTTAAAATGAAAGGGAAATAGCTACTAATGAAAGAATGGAGAGACGGGGAAGAAACAAAAGGAAGAGACGGGAGAAGGAACAGGAAGAAGGAAGAGACGATGATGAACAGTGGGAAGGAAGAGACGATAGAAGAGCAGACGGAAGAAATGGGGGAAGAAAATAGGGAAGGAAAAGACGGGGAAGAACAGAGGGTAGGAAGAGACAGCGGAAAGAAGAGATATGAGAGAAAACAAAGAGGATGACGAGACGGGGAAGAAACAGAAAGATAAAACAGTGGAAGGAACAGATTGAAGGAAGAGACGGGAAAGAGTAAAACGGGGAAAAAACATAAGGATTGAACAGAGAAGGGAGGAACAGGGAGAAGCAACAGAGGGAACGGAGAGACAAGGAATGAGACGAAAAACGAACAAAGGGAAGGAAGAGAAGAGGAAAAACAGGAGGGAAGCAACGAAGAAGGAAAGGACAGAGAAAGGAAAAGAAATGAGAAGGAAGAAAGGGATGGAAGAGACAGGGGAAACAGCAAGAGACGGGGCTGTCGCCGTCAGAAAGACAGTGTAAATATATCTAAACAAACTTCAATTTTACATAGAGCTCTGCCAGTCAGATTTTATATAGTGCACCGCTAGTCAAATTCTATATATAGTGCATCGCTGCTCAAATTTTCCAGGAAAAGCGCAAAATTTGCCCACGTCTCCCTCTGAATATAAATAAGCAAGAGGTTTTATTAGAGAACCCAGAAGAGTTTGGGATATTTTCTTTAAAATGGAGCCCTAATTTGGGAAGAACCCATGGGTTGAAATAATTACAGATCAATCATCATAGTCTCTATATTACTTAAGTGTATCATGGAATTTCATAGTATGTCAGACTAGCATACTTGATAACTTTCCCTACAAGTGTGAATGGTCACTTTACTTAAAGCACAAATGACTTAGGAAACTAAATTGGCGTAGAAGTTAGAGAGTAAAGCAACAATTCACAACAGTCTTCCGTCACCACATAATCTTAAACAAAAATCACCCCTTCGGTGTAGCAAGATAAAATCCTCTAGCTCTTGGAAGTTACCGCAGTCATATTAGCCAATCAAACAGCTGCAGATACGGGCTTGTAACAATGAAGTTAATTATCCAATCAGGGACGTAGTATGCTCTGCCCTGGCCTATAGAGTAATTAGCAGAACGACCAATGCCAGCAGGCTGCAGGCTTCATTGTGTCATCGATCTCTGGAACAATTTCAACAGCTTTAATTCTCAGCATTTGTTAACGTGAAAACTGATTACCCTTTGTTGTGATGCGATTACAGGAATGACGACAAGTGCACATAAATTAAAAGGTCAATTACAGTACAGGAAACTCATCAGAGTCTCATTTGGGACTAACACGGTTCATTAATCATAAAATTTGGTTTTGTGTTGTCTTCTCTATGACATACACAATATTAAGTGAAATATCTCACAACTTTTGCACTTAAATAGAGGATACTCTTATAATTTCTGTGAATCTTTCGAAGCTGAATATCTAATTTGTGATAATACTTGAACATTTTGTTAAATATTTATAACACAAATAATTGCCAAAAAAAACTTGATGGATTATTATCGAAGAGTAGCGTCAACCCAGCATGAGTGTTATAACACGGGAGTGATTTAAGTTGTAATGGTAGGGCTTAGTGGATTAAGATGTAATAGTAGGGGTTAGTGGCTTAAGTTGTAATAGTAGGGGGTTAGTCTAAAATTAACATTGTAGATGATGCAGTAAGTTAGTGTCTGTTAGAAAAGTCGTAGACAGAGCTTGCATCGAAGGTGGAACTTTCAATAAGGAGGGCAGTTAGACTGTGTCAGAGCCTTGAAGTTGAGGGCTATAGATAGGATAATCTATTAATATACGGCTAATTGTTAGAGCTGCCTAGTAGTCCATAGAGAAACACTAAACTTTTTCACTACTGTATCCATGAGTCCTGTGGTCTATTCTAAACGTGTCACGACGGTTACCCATGTACAGAGGCTATTGAAAGATTGCCATGAGCCTAATAGTGATTTGATAAAAAAATTTGTTTTCCTCCAGTTCAGATTAACGGCGTTACCAGCGGTTCGGATTTTTTGAGGCGGTACTGGAAAATAATCCAAAATAGGGAATCCCTGTGGGATACTGGGAGATCGTGAATAGCGGACCGAGCGTCTGAATCTGTGCTCTCGTTGCACTGAACGTTAGTGTGCCCAGTGAAGCAGCAAAACAAAAGACTTCTTTGTGCATTCCAGAGATTCAACTCAACTCACTATTGTTGAATATGATGTACGATGGTATTTGGGAAATCATGTTTCTTTATGGATTGTAGTGTTTCTGAGAGACTGAAATTACGGCAAAAGAGATCAACAGTATAGTATATAACAATGAACATTGCATATACAGGTAACTACCCTAACAGTGTGGCCTACTCGGGTAAATGTTCATGAATTACCCTGCCTGGAAAAAAAAGTCATGTTTTCTAACCCCATACGAGGCTTTGGAATTGTTGTTGCACACCACCATAGCATGGGAATGGGATTAAAAGAGGTTCAAGGAAAAGAAAGAGTGAGTTCATAACAGATATATTAGCCTTTTGAGTTGAAAGGGAAAGCAACGAACATGAATCTTTGGAAATTCCCAAGAAGGGAAGGAAGTGTACAGTATAGGGTGAAAATAAAGTGAGTGAACCAAATTAAGAGACATTGACAAAGTACGAATGTGTCGATTAAAGGCCGAAATAAATGGGGAGACGATTAAATGAATTAATCTTACTAACTGTGATATTTCTGTAAATATGAGGATCGTGAAAGGCTTGGGAAGCGAAGAATTAAAATATGTAACTGATTTTAAGTAATTTTAAATAAATTTAAACTGATCTATGACATATTTAGGGAAATTTGGCTAAATAATTGCCTTAGGTTAAGTTAGGTTAGGTGAGATTTCTAAGTTAGGTTTGTAGATGAATGGTTCAGAGAACCGACATGTTGTTGAATTAGACAATAAGTTAGGTTTGCTTATTAGGTACAACACAACACACACACACACACACACACAACACACACACACACACACACACACACACACACACACACACACATACAATGCGTAGAATTCAAAAGAAAAATCAACAGAAGCACATTCTACAAGTTTCAGAAGGGGACTCGCCCAGGTTTCTGTTTAATCATAGAAACAAAGACGTGCTGCGGGTCCACATGCCCATGCTAGGGGCAAGTTCATGTCATAAACACAAGTTACAACTCTATCCTCTAAGCAAGATACGATATTTTATGAATATTTTTTCCGGAACGAACAGTTCCCTATTAATATTATTTACAGATTTCGTTCCGCCAGTGAGGCTTCGTCGCTTAAATTAAAATATATTGTATGGATCACATTGTAGCGTTCATTACATATATATATATATATATATATATATATATATATATATATATATATATATATATATATATATATATATATATATATATATATATATATATATATATATATATATATATATAAAGAGGAAGAGTTTTTGGAAACATTGTATGGTAAAACCCTATTTAGTGTAGTGAATATAATGATGTGGAAAGACTTTGTCTGGAGTAACGCTGGAACTAGTTTTTGGAATACCATGAATTTTTTTGGGGCAGAGCAGGAGGCTCATAAATGATATTTAGATTTATTTACTCATAAATATGTATACAAAAAGGAGTTCAAAGTTGAATTCATTAAATATAATGAATGTTAAATGTACACCATTCTAAATTTTATGACCTACATAATTCACCTAAACCGAGTTAACTACTTAAACCTGTTTTATCCTCGAGGTTTTAGCACTACACATAATAATTATAATAAACTTTAAATAAAATTAATGGAGATACGTTGGTTTACATTTCGACTTTCAGATACAACTTACATGAAGTCTCTCGGCGAATTATAACAAAATGAGAGTAGATAACGTGACAACACTCATGACAAGTGTGTGTGTGTGTGTAGTGTGTGTGTGTGTGTGTGTGTGTGTGTGTGTGTGTGGTGTGTGTGTGTGTGTGTGTGTTGTGTGTGTGTGTGTGTGTTGTGTGTGTGAAGTGTGTGGTTGGTTGGAGTGTGTGGGGTGAGTGGACGGCTGTACTTAACTCTGTGAAGAAGTGTCTGTTTCCCCGTGGTCTGTAACCAAGATGGGCCCTCCATCGAGCAGACTTACAGCAATTAAGAAAGAATGAGAGCAGCGAAGAAGGAGATACGGCGATTGACCGAGGAAAACAAGAGGATTCGTAGTAGTCTACTCTGTTTCGAGACGCAGCAAGAAGGGATCGTGGTCAGTGGTCTGGACAGCAGGGACGACGAAGTTACGATCAAGAAGACAATGGAAAGAGAAACGATGAAGAAGAAAGGACTGCTTGTGACTGTGGAAATCCTCCACGCTTCTCGTGCTACCGACGAATGTGAGTCAAATGGATCGTCACGACGAACGACAAGGAAGGTAAGATATTGTTGTTGTGGGGGATAGCCAGGTTAGATACATGGGTTAGGCAAGGGCGCCTTGAAGGACAGAGTAGGAACAAAGGGTAAAGTGTTCCTGGTAAAGGGTGGAGGACCATTGTTAGCCGCTTGACAACATATGTGGTAATGGATAATCCTATTATTTGGATCAGTGCTGGAGGCAATGATGTGACAAGCGTAGACTATGGCGAGATTTAGTTAGAAAGTTAGGGACAGCTATAACTGATTAGGAGAAGGGGGGCGCCCTGGTTTATGTGGCATTTTGCCAAGAAGAGGTGTTGGTAAGAATGGTTGTCCAGAGACAATTGGTATTAATTGTGTGCTGGATAAACACTGTAAGGATAATGCAGTACCATTCATTGACAACTGGGACAACTTCTATGGCCGAAATGACATGTATGCCAGGGATGGGTTCACTATCCAGGGCAGGTGTGGGTTTTCTTGCTAACTCAGTTGAGGGGGTTGTTAGGACTTTAAACTATGATTAGTTAGAGGTATGGGTTTAGAAATGATTAATAATGAGTATGGATATATTGACTTATGCTCTGATATTAAGAATCTTAATAGTAACTGTCATGGAGTAACTCTGGGTAATGATAATTCAGAAATTGTGTAAAAACAAAGATGAATAGAAAAATGTGCAGAAGAAAAAACATATGATGGTATTTTATGCTAACAGTCGAAGTGCAAGAAATAAAATTAATGAACTACGTTTGGTAGCATGTGCTGGGAACTTTGATATCGTTGCATTAACTGAAACGTGGTATGATTTAAAGAGTCGGGATATGACTGCTGAGTGTAATATTCAGGGATTTAAGTTGTTCAATGTGGATAGATGTAATGGGAAGGGGGGAGGAGTTGCATTGTATGTTCGAGAAAATATTAATTGTTGCATAAAAACAGGTATGAAAATAGATGGAGCAGTAACAGAGTCTGTTTGGGTAGAGTTCGTGGAGGGTCAAGAAAAACTAATTCTAGGTGTAATATACCGATCTCCAGGCTTGGATCACGATAGAGGGAGACTTCTTTGGGACGAAATTGTTAGGGCTTCTGGACACAGTAACATAGTCATAGTAGGGGACTTTAACTTTAGCCAAATTGACTGGAATTCTTTGACAGGTAATCTAGAGTCCAGTGACAGGACTGTTTTCTGAAACAGAGTGTAACTGAGCCTACCAGGGGTAATAATTTGCTAGACCTAGTCTTGTCAAATAAGGAAACACTCGTGAATAATCTGGAGATCACTGAAGAGCTTGGCGCAAGTGATCACAAATCCATCACTTTAGCATTAATTGGGAATGCAAGAAAAATGATAATACAGTAAAAATCCCTGATTTTCGTTCTGCCGATTATAATGGACTTAGGGAACATCTGTCTAATCTTGATTGGGGTTATCTAGCTAATGATTTATTGACGATAATCATACTTATGAATATGAAGGGATCTGCTTTTATGATTGTTTTCTTAATAATGTACACAGTGCCCAGAGTATATACATTCCCCAGAGAGAAATTAGGTCTAATAATAACGATCCCAAATGGGTTAACAGGAGGCTAAAGCATCTATTAGGGGAGAAAAGGGGAATTTATAGGCGCATCAGAAGAGGAGAGGTTAACCTTACTGACCAATATGTTCAGCTTAAAAGAGAAGTAAAAAAGGCGATTAGAAAGGCTAAACGTGACTATGAAATTAGAGTTGCTAATGAATCAAAGACTAATCCAAAGGGGTTCTTTCAAGTGTATAGGACGAAGGTGAAGGAAAAAGTAGGACCTCTGAAATCTGGGAATGGACAGCTGACGGATAATGAACTGGAAATGTGTTCCTTATTTAATGACTAATTTTTGTCAGTTTTTACACAGGAAGATGTAAATGAGATTCCAGTAATTAACAATTATTTAGTTCCTGATGAATTTAAGTTAACTAATATTACTGTCACGAGGGACATGGTTGTTAAACAGATAGACAAACTGAAACAAAATAAGTCCCCGGGACCCGATGAGTTGTTTTCAAGGGTACTTAAGGAATGCAAGATGGAGCTTAGTCAGCCATTAACGAGTGTATTCAATGCGTCCATCCTTACCAGTGTTGTGCCAGAGTTGTGGAAGATGGCTAATGTGGTTCCTATATTCAAATCAGGGGATAAGTCCACTCCTTCAAATTACCGTCCAATAAGCCTGACATCTATAGTGGGCAAGTTATTAGAATCAATTATAGCTGACATTATCAGAAGTCACCTTGAAGAGCATAACTTGATAAATGAATCTCAGCATGGATTCACGAGAGGTCGTTCCTGCCTGACAAACTTACTGACGTCCTTCAATAGAACATTTGAGGCAGTTGACAGTGATAAGGAATATGATATTGTTTATTTGGATTTTAGTAAAGCCTTCGACAGAGTACATAAGAACATAAGAAAGGAGGAACACTGCAGCAGGCCTGTTGGCCCATACTAGGCAGGTCCTTTACAATTCATCCCACTAACAAACATTTGATCTACCCAATTTTCAATGCTACCCAAGAAATAAGCTCTGATGTGCAAGTCCCACTCAAATCCAACCCATCCCACTCATGTATTTATCCAACCTAAATTTGAAACTACCCAAAGTCCTAGCCTCAATAACCCAACTACGTAGACTGTTCCACTCATCTACTACCCTATTTCCAAACCAATACTTTCCTATGTCCTTTCTAAATCTAAACTTATCTAATTTAAATCCATTACTGCGGGTTCTCTCTTGGAGAGATATTCTCAAGACCTTGTTAATATCCCCTTTATTAATACCTATCTTCCACTTATACACTTCGATCAGGTCTCCCCTCATTCTTCGTCTAACAAGTGAATGTAACTTAAGAGTCTTCAATCTTTCTTCATAAGGAAGATTTCTAATGCTATGTATTAATTTAGTCATCCTACGCTGAATGTTTTCTAACGAATTTATGTCCATTCTGTAATATGGAGACCAGAATTGAACTGCATAATCTAGGTGAGGCCTTACTAATGATGTATAAAGCTGCAGTATGACCTCTGGACTTCTGTTGCTTACACTTCTTGATATAAATCCCAGTAATCTATTTGCCTTATTACGTACGCTTAGGCATTGCTGTCTTGGTTTAAGGTTGCTGCTTACCATAAGAGACTCTTAAGAAAAGTGGCAGCTCATGGTATAGGAGGTAAAGTTCTAGCATGGATTGAGGCATGGCTTACCAATAGAAAGCAGAGAGTTACCATTAATGGAGTGAAATCTGAATGGGGATTAGTCACTAGTGGCGTTCCACAAGGATCGGTTTTAGGCCCACTCTTGTTCATAATTTACATTAATGACCTTGATGAAGGGATTACTAGTGACATGAGTAAGTTTGCTGATGATACAAAGATAGGCCGTATAATTCACTCTGAGGAGGATATCAATGAACTCCAGGACGATTTGAACAAATTAATGTCTTGGTCTGAAAAATGGCAGATGAAGTTTAATGTGGATAAGTGTAAAGTACTTGCCCTTGGTAATGAAAATAACCCTCACAAGTGCAACTAATGTGACATTTATTGTGGCAACGTTTCGCTCTCCAGGAGCTTTATCAAAGCTCCTGGAGAGCGAAACGTTGCCACAATAAATGTCACATTAGTTGCACTTGTGTCCTTTTACTTTACATATTGTCGGTAATTCTACCAACTTTATTACAAAATAACCCTCGAAGCTATATCTGGTGAAAAGAGCTGGTCATACAAAATGTGAAAAAGACTTGGGAGTCATGTAAGCAAAATCAAAGCCAGACAGCAGTGCCTTAGTGTGCCCCAAAAAGGGCCCAACAATTACTTGGATTTATCTCAAAATTAATAACAGAAGTCCAAAAGTTTTTTTACAGCTCATCACACTAGTGAGGCCCTTTTAGATTATCTGCTCAGTTTTTCCCCCTTACCACGGGATGGACATAGCTCTTTAGAAAAACAACAGAGAAAAGACTAAAATGTTTTTACGTGAAGGAACCTCCCCTATGAAATAGACTTAAAAACCTTAAAACCCACGGGGACACAGGGGGCTTGTACAAAGAATTTTCAACACTTGTTCAACCTTTGGACGAAACCTACTTTGACTAGTGGGTGGTACCACAGACCCCGCCTCCCTCGCTTCACGTCACCTCACCAGTATATAACCACGTCTACGGCCCTATTGTACATTCTACAAGATTGATGGACTGAAAAACATCGACCCAGGTTGAGGGGCTGATTTCCTCATCTCCCCCCCTTTCGCCTTTCCCCTTTTTATTGACTGAAAGCCCCCGGGTGGCGAAACGTTTCCTGAATAAAGATTCCCCAAGCGCATAAATGTCTAATCTTCAACTTGTCGGTTTTTCAAACCCTTCATCACAAAACCATTCACACATCTCGGGGAGGCTAGAATGAGGGGGAATATCATTGAAGTTATAAGTGGAGACGGGGATAAACAAGGGAGACATTAAAAAGACTGAGGGTGTCGAAACCAGGGAAGAACCAGGAAAAACGATTTAAGTTGGTAAATTTAGATTTAGAAAAGGGCATAGGTAAATACTGGGTTTTTTTAACAGAGTTGTAGATGCGTGGAACAGCTTCCCAGGGGGGGATAAGGCGGACCTTGGGGAGCTTTAAGAAAAAGACTGGACAAAATATAGGGGAGGGCTGGTTTTGATTGGGTTTAAGGGGGACGGATTTATTTCTTGATAGCTTTAGGAATGTCGTTTTGATAAGGACCTCCTCGTATGGGCCCTAAAGGGCCTTCTGCAGGTTCCTACATTCAGTTTTTTATGTAAATAACCGAAGAAACCGCAGTGTTTCGTTTGCAATGAAACATGTAGGGGAACAGTATTTTTGAAAGGGTAAAGAGATTTGTGGGATTTATGGATTTTTAATAGGCTAGATAGGGGATGAGGGGAATGTGACAAACTAACACTAACCAACATGACACGACCAACAGTGACACAACCAAAAGTGACACTAACCAACATGACACTGATCAACATGACACTAAACCCCCAGGGGCACTAACCAACATAAATTTAAACCCAAAATGACACTGCCAAAAAGGACACAACCAACAGTGACACTGATCAACAGTGACACTAACCACCAGTGACACTAACCAACAGTGACACTAACCAACAGTGACACTAACCAACAGTGACACTGACCAACAGTGACACTAACCAACAGTGACACTGACCAACAGTGACACTGACCATCGCAAGAATAAAAAAAAACAAAATCATTTTATTTAGTTAATGTACACTGACAGGTGTCAAATTTTAAAAAGAATTTTCAATATGTATTTTAGAGTTACGGTGCAGAATATTCAGTGGCGACCAGGACAACGTGAACGATACTCTCACCTCTGTCAGTTTTACACTCAAGCAAGTCTATCTCACCTTTAATATATTGCCGTTGGATACTGTATATACGATAAACTTCAAAGTGTATATATATATATATATATATATATATATATATTATATATATATATATATATATATATATATATATATAAACACTGATCTCTGTCTGAAGGAGACTCGAACCTACGAACCTTGGAACAAGGTACGCAGTGCTTTACCAATCTACCCACACTGGACCAGTACCTTGGAGTCCAGCTTGCGCTAGACTTTAATCCAAGGCAGCCAGCTTTCAGGGAGAAGGCTTACAGCTTTTCATCTCATCCCCTGCATGCATCAGCCTTACTAGAGATATTAACAATGCAAGGAATTCGCAAGAGCAGGCGAAATATACACAAACACTGATCTCTGGCTGATCTCTGCCTTGGATTAAAGTCTAGCGCAAGCTGGACTCCAAGGTATTGGTCCAGTGTGGGTAGATTGGTAAAGCACTGCGTACCTTGTTCCAAGGTTCGTAGGTTCGAGTCTCCTTCAGCCAGAGATCAGTGTTTGTGTATATTTCGCCGAATATGTAAAACTGGTGAATTAGCAAGAACTCATTTAAAATTAAGTACTTTCTAAAATTTTCTCTTATACTTTTAAAGATATATTTTTTTCATTAACGTTGATGTAAAAATTTATAATTTTGCACCAAAAGGAACTTAGAAAACTTACCTAACCTTATTATAACAAGAACAATTTATTTTAGCCTAACCCAACTAAACATATTTTAGATTTGTTTACAATAATTTAATACTGAATAAACACAGTGAAATATATTTTTTTCGTTAGGTTCAGAATAATTTTTGCGAAATTATTGCATACACAAATTTTCAGTTGTCCTATATGGCACGATGAGCGTTGCTATTTAAGCCAAGATCGCAAGTTCTGTCTATTCGGCACGACATATACATATATATATATATATATATATATATATATATATATATATATATTTTATAAAATATATAATATATATATATAAAATATATATTATATATTATATATATACATATATATTTAAACTCACAATGAGTCATGATAAACGACTGTCTCTTAAATAAATAACCAGAGGATGGACACGAACAATGGTCCTGGCAAGTAGCTGCCCCAAAGCTGTACCTCAGGGTTAAAAGCTTAAAAAAAGAAGATACACCAACATCTCTGTATCTTCTTTGACACAAGCCATCTGACGCAGTGAAAATACAAGCGAAATTAAAGAGTACTGCATATTTTGACCTACTATCCAGGTCCGTTCATCAGAGCATAAGGTAAACAAGATCTAGGTAAAGAAAACTCAAGCCCAGAGTAGGCATAAATGATTTTCAGAACAATCAAAGCATCAGGTTTCCACTAGTCTTGTGAGATGTTAAAAGTGAGATGTTGACTTAGGGAGATTGAGGGAATATATACAAGCATAAGCTTAAAATCCTTGACTCGGTAATGAGTCCCTTACAAACAAGTGATGAGTATTCATGAAAATAACGTAGCCGGCTAGTTGGAGTTGGTGCAACCATTGCAAGGTGGAGGGGTGTTGCAACCATGGCAAGGTTGAGTTGGAGGTGCAAGTATGGAAAGGAGGAGTTAGTGGTGCAACCATGGCAACGAGGAGGTTGAGATGCAACCATGGCAAGGTGGGTTTGGTGCTCCAAGCATGGCAAAGGGGGGTTTGTTGCTGCAAACATTTCAAGGTGAGGTTGGTGCTGCAACCATGGCAAGGTGGGGTTGGTGGTACAACCATGGTAAGGTGGGGTTGGTGCTGTAACCATGGTAAGGTGGGGTTGGTGCTGCAACCATGGTAAGGCGGGGTTGGTGCTGCAACCATTCTAAAGTGGGGTTGGTGCAGCAACCATGGTAAGGTGGGGTAGGTGCTGCAACTGTGGAAAGATGGGGTTGGTGCTGCAACCATGGTAAGGTGGGGTTGGTGCTGCAACCATGGTAAGGTGGGGGTTGGTGCTGCAAGCATGGCAAGAAGGAGGGGAGTTGCATCCATGGCAAGGTGGAGATAGTGGAGCAGCCTTAGCAAGGTGTGGTTGGTGCTCCAACCATGGCAAGGTGGGGGTTCTTGCTGCAACCATGGCTAGGTGGGGTTGGTGCTGCAACCATGCAAAGGTGGGGTTGGTGCTGCAACATTGGCAAGGTGGGGTTGGTGCTGCAACCATGGTAAGGTGGAGATGGTGCTGCAACCATGGCAAGGTGGGGTTGGTGCTGCAACCATGGCAAGGTGGAGTTGGCGCTGCAACCACGGCAAGGTGGGGTTGGTGCTGCAATCATGGTAAGGTGGGGTTGGTGATGCAACCATGGCAAGGTGGGGTTGGTGCTGCAACCATGGCAAGGTGGGGGTTGCTGCTGCAGCCATGGCAAGGTGGGGTTGGTGCTGCAACCATGGGAAGGTGGGGTTGGTGCTGCAACCATGGCAAGGTGGGGGATGGTGTTGCAACCGTGACAAGGTGGGATTGGTGCTGCAACCGTGGTAAGGTGGGGATGGTGCTGCAACCTTGGTAAGGTGGGGGTTGGTGCTGCAAGCATGGCAAGAAGGAGGGGAGTTGCAACCATGGCAAGGTGGAGTTAGTGGAGTAGCCTTGGCAAGGTGTGGTTGGTGCTCCAACCATGGAAAGGTGGGGTTGGTGCTGCAACCATGGCAAGTTGGGGTTGGTGCTGCAACCATGGCAAGGTGGAGGATGGTGCTGCAACCATGACAAGGTGGGATTGGTGCTGCAACCATGGCAAAGTGAAGATGGTGCTGCAACCATGGCAAGGTGAGGTTGGTGCTGCAACCATTTTAAGGTGGGGTTGGTGCTGCAACCATGGCAAGGTGGGGGATAGTGCTGCAACCATGGCAAGGTGGGGTTGGTGCTACAACTATGGCAAGGTGGGTGAGGTGCTGCAACCATGGCAAGGTGGGGTTGGTGCTGCAACCATGGTAAGGTGGGGTTGGTGCTGCAACCATGGAAAGGTGGAGATGGTGCAGCAACCATGGCAAAGTGGGGTTGGTGCTGCAACCATGGCAAGGTGGGGGTTGTTCCTGCAGCCATGGCAAGGTGGGGTTGGTGCTGCAACCATGGTAAGGTGGAGATGGTGCAGCAACCATGGCAAAGTGGGGTTGGTGCTGCAACCATGGCAAGGTGGGGGTTGTTCCTGCAGCCATGGCAAGGTGGGGTTGGTGCTGCAACCATGGCAAGGTGGGATTGGTGCTTCAACCATGGCAAGGTGGGGTTGGTGCTGCAACCATGTCAAGGTGGGGATGGTGCTGCAACCATGGCAAGGTGGAGTTGGTGCTGCAACCATGGCAAGGTGGGGGGTGCTGCAACCATGGTAAGGTGGGGTTGGTGCCGCAACCATGGTAAGGTGGAGATGGTGCAGCAACCATGGCAAAGTGGGGTTGGTGCTGCAACCATGGCAAGGTGGGGGTTGTTCCTGCAGCCATGGCAAGGTGGGGTTGGTGCTGCAACCATGGCAAGGTGGGATTGGTGCTTCAACCATGGCAAGGTGGGGTTGGTGCTGCAACCATGTCAAGGTGGGGATGGTGCTGCAACCATGGCAAGGTGGAGTTGGTGCTGCAACCATGGCAAGGTGGGGGATGGTGCTGCAACCATGGTAAGGTGGGGTTGGTGCTGCAGCCATTGCAAGGTGGGGGGGTGCTGCAACCATGGCAAGGTGGGGTTGGTGCTGCAACCATGGTAAGGTGGGGTTGGTGCTGCAACCATGGCAAGGTGGGGGGTGCTGCAACCATGGCAAGGTGGGGGGTGGTTCTGCAACCATGGTAAGGTGGGGTTGGTGCTGCAACCATGTTAATGTGAGGATGGTGCTGCAGCCATGGCAAGGTGGGGTTGGTGCTGCAAATATGGTAAGATGGGGTGGTGCTGCAACCATGGCATAGTGGGGGGGTGATGCTGCAACCATGGCAAGGTGGGGAGTGCTGCAAACCATGGAAGGTGGGGAGGTGCAGGCAACCATGGCAAGGTGGGGTTGGTGCTGCAACAATGGCAAGGTGGAGTTGGTGCTGCAACCATGGCAAGGTGGGGGGGGGTGATGCTGCAATCATGGCAAGGTGGGGTTGGTGCTGCAACCATGGTAAGGTGGAGATGGTGCAGCAACCATGGCAAAGTGGGGTTGGTGCTGCAACCATGGCAAGGTGGGGGTTGTTGCTGCAGCCATGGCAAGGTGGGGTTGGTGCTGCAACCATGGCAAGGTGGGATTGGTGTTTCAACCATGGCAAGGTGGGTTGGTGCTGCAACCATGGCAAGGTGGGGATGGTGCTGCAACCATGGCAAGGTGGAGTTGGTGCTGCAACCATGGCAAGGTGGGGGATGGTGCTGCAACCATGGTAAGGTGGGGTTGGTGCTGCAACCATGGTAAGGTGGGGTTGGTGCTGCAACCATGGAAAGGTGGTGGGTGCTGCAACCATGGCAAGGTGGAGGGATGGTGCTGCAACCAGGGTAAGGTGGGGTTGTTGCTGCAACCATGGCAAGGTGGAGGTGGTGCTGCAACCATGGCAAGGTGGGGTTGGTGCTACAAACATGGCACGGTGGGGGGTGGTGCTGCAACCATGGCAAGGTGGGGTTGGTGCTGCAACCATGGTAAGGTGGGGTTGGTGCTGCAACCATGGAAAGATGGTGGGTGCTGCAACCATGGCAAGGTGGGGATTTGGGGCTGGGAACCATGGTAAGGTGGGGTTGGTGCTGCAACCATGGCAAGGTGGGGGTGGTGCTGCAACCATGGCAAGGTGGGGTTGGTGCTACAACCATGGCAAGGGGGGGTGGTGCTGCAACCATGGCAAGGTGGGGTTGGTGCTGCAACAAAGAAGGTGGGGTGGTGCTTTCAACCATGGAAAGGTGGTGGTGCGCAACCATGGCAAGGTGGGGTTGGTGCCTGCAAACCATTGCAAAGGGGGGAGGTGCCGCAACCATGGCAAGGTGGGGTTGGTGCTGCAACCATTGCAAGGTGGGGGAGGTGCCGCAACCATGGCAAGGTGGGGTTGGTGCTGCAACTATGGTAAGGTGGGGTTGGTGCTGCAACCATGGCAAGGTGGGGGGTGCTGCAACCATGGCAAGGTTGGGGTGGTGCTGCAACCATGGCAAGGGAAAGGGGGGGAGGTTGCAACCAGGCAAGGTGGAGTTAGTTGGGGTAGCCTTTGGGATGGTGTGGTTGGTGCCCAACCTATGGTAAGGTGGGGGTTGTTGCTGCAACCATGGCTAGGTGGGGTTGGTGCTGCAACCATGGCAAGGTGGGGGGGTTTGGTGCGAACCGTTTAAGGTGGGGTGGTGCTGCAACCATGGCAAGGGGGGGGATGGGGCAGCAACCATGGCAAGGTGGGGGGTTTGGGGCTGACAACCATGGCAAAACTGGGGTGGTGCTGCAACCATGGCAAGTGGGGTTGGTGCTGCAACCATGGTAAGGTGGGGGTTTGGGGCTGCAACCAATGAAGGGGGTGGGTGCTGCAACCATGGTAAGGTGGGGTATTGTGCTGCAACCTAGAAGTGGTGGGTGTGCTGCAACCAGGCAAGGGGGGGTTGGTGCGCAAAATATGGTAAGGTGGGGTTGTGCTGCAACCATGGTGAAAGTGGGGGGTGATGCTGCAACCAGGCAAGGGTGGGGGTGCTCAACCCTGGTAAGTTTGGAGAGGTGCTTCAACCAGGCAAGTGGGGTTTGGTGCTGCAACTATGGCAAGTGGGTTGAAAGCGCAACCATGCAATGGGTTGGTGTTGCTAACATGTAAGGTGGGTTGGTGCTGGCAACCTTGGCCAAGGTGGGTTAGTGCTGCAACCATGGCAAGGTGGGGTTATTTCGCAGCCATGGCAATGTGGGTTAGTGCTGCAACCCTGGCAAGTGTGGTTTGTTTCTGCAAACCATGGCAAGGGGGGGGATGGTGCGCAACCTGACAAGTGGAAATTGGTGCTGCAACCATGGGAAGGTTGGGTTGGTGCTGCAACCTTGGTAAGGTTTGGGGGTTGTGCTGCAACCAGCAAGGGGGGTTGGTGCTGCAAATATGGTAGGTGGGGTGTGCACAACCATGTGCAAGAAGAGGAGTTTGCAACCTGGCAAAGGTGGAGTTATTTGGGGTAAACCTTTGGCAAGTGTGATGGGGCTCCAGCCCTGGCTAGGTGGGGGTGGTGCTGAAAACCATGGCTAGGTGGGGAGGTGCTGCAACCATAAAAAGGTTTGGGTTGGTGCTGCAACCATGTTAAGATGGGTTTTGGTGGGGCAGCAACCTTGGCCAAAGTGGGATGGTGCGCAACCATGGCAAGGTGGGTTGGTGCTGCACCCATGGCTAGATTGGGATGGTGCTTCAACCATGACAAAGTTGGATTGGTGCCAACCTGTAAATGGGTTTTTGCAGCAACCTTGGCAAATTGGGGATGGTGCTGCAACCATGGCAAGTGGGTTGGTCGCAAAAACCCTGGTAAGGTGGGGTGGTGCTGCAAAAACCATGGTAAGTGGGGTTGGTGTCTCAACCATGGCAAAGGTAAATAAGTGTTGCCTACCGGGGGGTAATCTCTCCAAAGTAAAACAAATGCAAAAGTTCTTAAGGATCAGGGAAATCAGAAAAGCATTTTTTTGAGGATTTTTTCCTGAAACAGCTCGTTTGTTTTGACTAAACTTTTAGGTGTGTTGCAGTCTGTGTTACTCTAACACGGGGGTTTTGATGAGAGCGTTACCTCTGTTACACTAAAAGTGTTTGTGAAAGGGAAACATTACCCCCGTTACACTAACAGTGTGTTGTGATGAGAGCAGTTACCTCTGTTACACTAACACTGTGTTGTGATGAGAGCAGTTACCTCTGTTACACTAACACTGTGTTGTGATGAGAGCATTTTTCCTCTGTTTTTCACTAACAGTGTGTTTTAATGAGAGCATTTTCCTCTGTTACACAACACTGTGTTTTTATGAAGCAGTTACCTCTTTAAACTAACACTGTTGTGATGAGAGCAGTTACCCCTGTTACACTAAAACTGTGTTGTGAGAGAGCATTTCCTCTGTTACACTAACACGTTTGTGATAGGAAAAATTAAACCTCGTTACCTAACCTGTGTTGTGATGAAGCAGTTACCCCTGTTACACAACCTTTGGGTTTTAAGAGAGCAGTTACCTCTGTTACACTAACACTGTGTTGTGATGAGAGCAGTTACCAGTGTTACACTAACACTGTGTTGTGTCGACAACAGTTACCTGTGTTACACTAACACTGTTGTGTCGACAACAGTTACCTGTGTTACACTAACACTGTGTTGTGTCGACAACAGTTACCTGTGTTACACTAACACTGTGTTGTGTCGACAACAGTTACCTGTGTTACACTAACACTGTGTTGTGATGAGAGCAGTTACCTGTGTTACACTAACACTGTGTTGTATCGCAACAGATTACCTGTGTTACACTAACATTGGTTCGTCGACAACAGTTTCCTCAGTGTTACACTAACACTGTGTTGTGTCGACAACAGTTACCATGTTACATCTAACACTGTGTTGTGTCGACAACAGTTACCTGTGTTACACTAACACTGTGTTGTAATGAGAGCAGTTACCTCTGTTACATTAACACTGTGTTGTGTTCATAGCAGTTACCTGTGTTACACTAACACTGTGTTGTGTCGACAACAGTTACCTGTGTTACACTAACACTGTGTTGTGTCGACAACAGTTACCTGTGTTACAACTAACACTGTGTTGTGTCGACAACAGTTACTGTGTTACACTAACACTGTGTTGTGTCGACAACAGTTACCTGTGTTACACTAACACTGTGTTGTGTCGACAACAGTTACCTGTGTTACACTAACACAGTGTTGTGTCGACAACAGTTACCTGTGTTACACTAACACTGTGTTGTATCGACAACAGTTACCTGTGTTACACTAACACTGTGTTGTGTCGACAACAGTTACCTGTGTTACACTAACACTGTGTTGTGTCGACAACAGTTACCTGTGTTACACTAACACTGTGTTGTGTCGACAACAGTTACCTGTGTTACACTAACACTGTTTGTGTCGACAACAGTTACCTGTGTTACACTAACACTGTGTTGTGTCGACAACAGTTACCTGTATTACACTAACACTGTGTTGTATCGACAACAGTTACCTGCCTTACACTAACACTGTGTTGTGTCGACAACAGTTACCTGTGTTACACTAACACTGTGTTGTGTCGACAACAGTTACCTGTGTTACACTAACACTGTGTTGTGTCGACAACAGTTACCTGTGTTACATAACACTGTGTTGTGTCGACAACAGTTACCATGTTTACACTAACACTGTGTTGTGTCGACAACAGTTACCTGTGTTACACTAACACTGTGTTGTGTCGACAACAGTTACCTGTGTTACACTAACACTGTTGTGTCGACAACAGTTACCTGTGTTACACTAACACTGTGTTGTGTCGACAACAGTTACCTGTGTTACACTAACACTGTGTTGTGTCGACAACAGTTACCTGTGTTACACTAACACTGTGTTTGTGTCGACAAAGTTACCTGTGTTAACTAACACTGTGTTGTGTCGACAACAGTTACCTGTGTTACACAACAGTTGTGTCGACAACAGTTACCTGTGTTACACAAACACTGTGTTGGTCGACAACAGTTACCTGTGTTACACTAACACTGTGTTGTGTCGACAACAGTTACCTGTGTTACACTAACACTGTGTTGTGTCGACAACAGTTACCTGTCTTACACTAACACTGTGTTGTGCCGACAACAGTTACCTGTGTTAAACTATCACTATTTTAAAGCAAAATAATTAAGTAGAGAGAATAAAAGAAAAAAAACATTTGAAACCAATAAATCCTCATCGTAATCTTCAAAAAAAAAAAAGCATAAAATATTAATAAGGTATTGAGCTAGCACTTACTACCCTCCACTTGATGATTGTATCTGGTATTGTTGGTAAGTGTACCTGGTATTACTAACGACTGTACCTGGTATTATTGACGACTGTACCTGGTACTATTGATGACTGGACCTTGTATTAATGACGACTGTACCTGATATTTTTGATGACTTTAACTGGTATTATTGAATAATATTCCTGGTGTTATTGATGACTGTACCTGGTATTATTGACAGCTGTATCTGGTATTATTGAAACCTGTACCTACTATTATTGATGACTGTACCTGGTATTATTAACGACTGTACCTTGTATTACTGATAACTGTACTTGGTATTATTGATGACTGTACCTGGTATTATTGATAACTATACCTGGTATTACTGATGACTGTGCCTGGCATTAGAAATGACTGTACCAGTCATTAGTGATGACTGTACCTGGTATTACTGATGACTGTATCTGGTATTAGTGAAGACTACCTGGTAATATTGATGACGGTACCTGGTATTACTGATGACTGTACCAGGTATTACTGATGACCGTACCTGGTATTAGTGAAGACTACCTAGTAATTTTGATGACGGTACCTGGTATTAGTGGTGACTGTACTTGATATTATTGATCATGGTGCTTGATATTGATGATAACGGTACCTGGTATTAGTGGTGACTGTACTTGATATTATTTATGACGGTCCTTGGAATTATTGATGATGGTGCCTGGTATTACTGATGACTCTGCCTAGTATTACAGATAACTGCACCTGGTATTACTAAGGACAGTACTTGGTATTATTGATGATTGTACCTTTTTTATTGATAAAGGTGCCTGGTATTACCGATAACTCTACCTTGTATTATTGAGGACAGTACTTAGTAATACACATGATTTTACCTTTTATTAATGATGACGGTGCCTGGTATTATTGATGACTGTACCTGGTATAATTAATGATTGTACCTGGTATTATTGATAATGCAACATAGGATTACCGATGACTGTCCCTGTTATTATTGATGACGTTACCGAATATTATTGATGACTCTACCTGATGTTAGTGATGACTACTTGATATTATTGATGACTCTACCTGATGTTAGTGATGACTCTACTTGATATTATTGATGACTCTACTTAATATTATTTATAGAATCAATAATTGCCGAAGCAATTCATAGCCATCTTGACAGGCACAGATTGATTAATGAATCTCAACACGGTTTTACAAAGGGGCGTTCCTGTCTTACGAATTTACTAACTTTTTTCACCAAGGTGTTTGAGGAGGTAGATCATGGTAATGAATATGATATTGTGTATATGGACTTCAGTAAGGCTTTCGAGAGAGTTCCACACCAGAGGCTATTGAGGAAACTTAAGGCACAAGGAATGGGAGGAGAAATTTTTTCCTGGGTAGAGGCATGGCTGACAAATAGGCAGCAGAGAGTTTGCATAAATGGGGAGAAATCAGAATGGGGGCACGTCACAAGTGGTGTTCGTCAGGGGTTAGTGCTGGGCCCGTTGTTGTTCACAATTTACATAAATGACATAGATGACGGAATAAATAGCGACATAAGCAAATTTGCTGATGACACTAAAATAGGCCGTCCAATTCATTCTAATGAGGACACTAGAGCACTCCAGGATGATTTGAATAGACTGATGCAATGGTCGGACAAGTGGCAGATGCAGTTTAATATTGACAAATGCAAAGTTCTAAATGTTGGACAGGTAAATAACCACGCCACATATAAACTAAATAATGTAGATCTTAATACTACTGATTGCGAAAAGGATTTAGGAGTTCTGGTTAGCAGTAATCTAAAGCCAAGACCACAGTGCATTAGTGTTCGCAATAAAGCTAACAGAATTCTTGGCTTCATATCTAGAAGTATAAATAGTAGAAGTCCTCAGGTTGTTCTTCAACTCTTTATATCCTTGGTTAGGCCTCATTTAGACTATGCTGCTCAGTTCTGGTCACCGTATTACAGAATGGATATAAATGCTCTGGAAAACGTACAGAGGAGGATGACAAAGATGATCCCATGTATCAGAAATCTTCCCTATGAGGATAGACTGAGGGCCCTGAATCTGCACTCTCTCGAAAGGCGTAGAATTAGGGAGGATATGATCGAGGTGTATAAATGGAAAACAGGAATAAATAAAGGGGATGTAAATAGCATGCTGAAAATTTCCAGTCAAGACAGGACTCGCAGCAATGGTTTCAAGGTGAAAAAATTCAGATTCAGGAAGGATATAGGAAAGCACTGGTTTGGTAATAGAGTTGTGGATGAGTGGAACAAACCCCCGAGTACAGTTATTCAGGCTAAAACGTTGTGTAGTTTTAAAAATAGGTTAGATAAATGCATGAGTGGGTGTGGGTGGGTGTGAGTTGGACCTGACTAGCTTGTGCTTCTGGGTCTGGTGCAGTGCTCCTTGAGTGGAGGTGACCAGGCTTGATGGGTCATTAGGCTAATCCGGGGGGAGGTCAGTGGGCTAATCCGGGGGGGACATGGACCTGCTCTGCATGGGTCAGTAGGCCTGTTGCAGTGTTCCTTCTTTCTTATGTTCTTATGTTCTTATGATTCTACCTGATGTTACTGATAGCTGTACCTGATATTATTGATATTGATACCTGATAATGATGAGAGTAAGACACATGTGCAACATCTGGGTATCTTTATTGTAGACGTTTCGCCATCCAGTGGCTTTATCAATACAAATTCTAGGACATAACTTGAAGACAGTAGAACTATGTACAGAAGATGAGGTAATCAGTCCCTCAACATAGTTCTACTGTCTTCAAGTTATGTCCTAGAATTTGTATTGATAAAGCCACTGGATGGCGAAACGTCTACAATAAAGATACCCAGATGTTGCACATGTGTCTTACTCTCATCTTGTCGGTATTATATACCATTTCGTACATACCTGATAATATTGATGTTAAAAAATACCACAGGAGGAGACTGAACCCGTGGCGAGTGAGTAGTGTCATTACGATTTCGTGAGTATTGATGATGGTACACGCTATTAGTTATGACGATACATGATATTATTGATGATTCTACTTGGTATTATTGATTAATGTACCTGGAATTACTGATAACTGTTCCTGGAATTATTGATGACGTTACCTGGTTTTACTGATTAGGTACCTGATATTATTGATGACTGTGTCTTCTCTTACTGCTTACGGTACCTTTTATTATTGATGACTGTGCCTGGTATCATCATTGACTGAATCTGGTATGACTGATGATGGTACATGGTATTAACAAAGACTATAATAACACACACACACACACACACACCTTGTTATTGTCCTGATCTTGTTACCTGCGACCTGATGTCACCTGAGCGACCAGAGTGTTAGATGATACCTGGCTTCACTCACTGAGTGACCAGAGTGTTAGATGTTACCTGGCTTCACTCACTGAGTGACCAGAGTGTTAGATGTTACCTGGCTTCACTCACTGAGTGACCAGAGTGTTAGATGTTACCTGGCTTCACTCACTGAGTGACCAGAGTGTTAGATGTTACCTGGCTTCACTCACTGAGTGACCAGAGTGTTAGATGTTACCTGGCTTCACTCACTGAGTGACCAGAGTGTTAGATGCCAAGTGGTGTCAGAGTCGACTTAGGAGTAAAGCATGTGCTGCTGCGGTAACAGGATCAGCATCGAAAATAACAGCAGCAGCTGCTGCTGCAACAACAGCAACTAAACAGCAGCATTAGCAGAATTAGTAAAAGTGGCAGCATCAACAAAGGTAGCAACAAATGCAATTGCAACAGCAGAATCAGTAACAGCATTGAATCCAGCAGAATCAGATGTAATAGCAAAAGTAACAGCTTCAACAAAGGCACCAGACGCAAGCAACAGCAGTAGCAACAGCAGTATTTGAAGCAGCAGCCGCGGCAGCAGAAGCAACAAGAGATTCTGGTGTAAAAGAATAGCAGAAGAACACGAACAGTAGAAACAACAACAGCTCTTGCAGTAGTAGAAGCAGCAAAAACAGCAGAAGTAGTACAGCAACAAGAGCAGCGCCAAAAGCAGCAAAAACAAGAGCTTCAGCAATGGCAGCAGATGCAAGCAACAGTAGTAGCAGCAGCAGCAGCAGCAGCAGAAACAGCACTAGCAAAGACATCAACTCCAACATCGACACCAACATCAGCAACATCACCACCACCACCACCACTAGCAACAAGTACCTGACTACAACAACATTCCAGTGGTAAACTTTCACAAGATGCTGCCAAATACCTGTGGGATAAAGCAATCCTGTGCCAGGATTTTTGACAACCAGTGGAATGAGACCCAGGAGAGGCATGCACCACGCCAAGTGGCCTGAGAACTGGGCGAACCTTCAGCCAGGGCTAGAGTCCCTTTCTGGGCTGGAGTCCTTTTCTGGGCTGGAGTCCCTTTCAGGGCTGGAGCTCATGCTAAGGCCCTTGCCTCTGTATGAGTTTTTTTCAGACCACAGGTTCAGGTGTTTGGAGGTCCCACACACAATTTGTGTAACTCTCGTCTCGTGGTTTCTGGAATGGTAACTCACCATGTTTCCTAATATGGACAAGAGCCTTTCAAAGGGCTTTAAAGGGCTCTTGTTTCAAGGAACGGGAGCTACCATTCCACCCTATAGATCAAACCTCTTTTCCTATATCCCAGGCACTGTATGACCCATACTGACTAATTCCATTAAATATATCTTACATCAATTTAAATATATATATACATATATATATATATATATATATATATATAAAATATATATATATATTTTATATATATATATATATATATTATATATATATATATATATATTATATATATATATATATATATATATATATATATATATTATATATATATATATATATATGTATATATATATATATATATATATTTTATATATATATATATATATATATATGTATATATATTATAATATATGTATATATATACATATGTACATATATATATATATATATATATATATATATATATATATATATATATATATATATATATATATATATATATATATATATATATACATATTATAATATATATATATATATATACATATATATTAAATTATATATATATATATATATATATATATATATATATATATATTATATATGTATATATATACATATGTACATATATATATATATATATATTTTATATATATATAATATATTTAAAAAATATATATATATATATATATATATATATATATATATATATATATATATATATGTATATATATACATATGTACAATATATATATATATATATATAATATATATATATATATATATATATTATATATATTATATATATATATATATATATATATATATATAATATATATATATATATATATATATATATATATATATATATATATATATAGTATAATATATATATATATATATTATATATATAATATTAATATATATATATATATATATATATATATATATATATATATAATATATATATATATATATATATATAATATATATATGTACATATATATATAATATATATATATATATATAATTTATAATATTAATATATAATATATATATATATATATATTATAGTATAGGTATATACAAACACCATAGTATATTAATATAATAAACTTTATACTGTTTTGCTAGTAGGTTGTGGTAGTCTTTCTGTCTCATAACCTGAACAGGGAAGTACTTACGCGTCTGCCAATGACTGTTGAAACTCAAAGACCGACATGATTATATATGGTAGCATATGCTAGTTCTTTTTCCTGTTTTCTAAACAACGCTAGATACGGTTATATCTTTATTACTTCATACTTGACACTTGGGAAGTGGAAAAGACTTTCACAGACAGCACATGCATGTTATGAGATAAAATACGGGAGCATGGGCTAGTAAACCCCTTCCCTGTAGATTTCTAAAAAAATAGAAGAAACTCTAGTAAACTGGGTGCTTGTGCGGGATGTAGTGCAGTCAAAAGTTGATATGTGATGTTATGAAGTGAAAAGAATTATGTCCTGCCGTAAGCAAACAGCTATGGGTGTTCGTGGGGAAATATGGGATAAATTGGTATCCGGAGAGAGAGCAAGAGGTAGCAGTAATGTTGAATGATCAGTTATGGAAGGAGAAAAAAGAATATGAATGTGTAAAATGCAAGAATTATGTGGATTAAAGTAAAGGTTGGATGCGAGAAGTGGGTCATAATAAGCGTGTATGCACCTGGAGAAGAGAGGAATGCAGAGGAGAGATAGAGATTTTGGGAGATGTTAAGTGAATGTATAGGAGCCTTTGAACCAAGTGAGAGAGTAACTGTGGTAGGGAACCTGAATGCTAAAGTAGGAGAAACTTTTAGAGAGGGTGTGGTAGGTAAGTTTGGGGTGCCAGGTGTAAATGATAATGGAAGCCCTTTGATTGAACTTTGTATAGAAAGGGGTTTAGTTTATAGGTAATACATATTTTAAGAAAAAGAGGATAAATAAGTATACAAGAATATGATGTAGGGCGAAATGACAGTAGTTTGTTGGATTATGTATTGGTAGATAAAAGACTGTTGAGTAGACTTCAGGATGTAACATGTTATAGAGGGGCCACAGATATATCAGATCACTTTCTAGTTGTAGCTACACTGAGAGTAAAAGGTAGATGGGATACAAGGAGAATAGAAGCATCAGGTAAGAGAGAGGTAAAGGTTTATAAACTAAAAGAGGAGGCAGTTAGGAAAAGATATAAACAGCTATTGGAGGATAGATGGGCTAATGAGAGCATAGGCAATGGGGTCGAAGAGGTATGGGGTAGGTTTTAAAATGTAGTGTTAGAGTGTTCAGCAGAAGTTTGTGGTTACAGGAAAGTGGGTGCGGGAGGGAAGAGGAGCGATTGGTGGAATGATGATGTAAAGAGAGTAGTAAGGGAGAAAAAGTTAGCATATGAGAAGTTTTTACAAAGTAGAAGTGATGCAAGGAGGGAAGAGTATATGGAGAAAAAGAGAGAGTTTAAGAGAGTGGCGAAGCAATGTAAAAAGAGAGCAAATGAGAGAGTGGGTGAGATGTTATCAACAAATTTTGTTGAAAATAAGAAAAAGTTTTGGAGTGAGATTAACAAGTTAAGGAAGCCTAGAGAACAAATGGATTGGTCAGTTAAAAATAGGAGAGGAGAGTTATTAAATGGAGAGTTAGAGGTATTGGGAAGATGGAGGGAATATTTTGAGGAATTGTTAAATGTTGATGAAGATAGGGAAGCTGTGATTTCGTGTATAGGGCAAGGAGGAATAACAACTTGTAGGAGTGAGGAACAGCCAGTTGTGAGTGTGGGGGAAGTTCGTGAGGCAGTAGGTAAAATGAAAGGGGTAAGGCAGCCGGGTTTGATGGGATAAAGATAGAAATGTTAAAAGAAGGTGGGATATAGTTTTGGAGTGGTTGGTGCAATTATTTAATAAATGTATGGAAGAGGGTAAGGTACCTAGGGAGTGGCAGAGAGCATGCATAGTTCCTTTGTATAAAGGCAAAGGGGACAAAAGAGAGTGCAAAAAATTATAGGGGGATAAGTCTGTTGAGTATACCTGGTAAAGTGTATGGTAGAGTTATTATTGAAAGAATTAAAAGTAAGACGGAGAATAGGATAGCAAATGAACAAGGAGGCTTTAGGAAAGGTAAGGGGTGTGTGGAACAGGTGTTTACAGTGAAACATATAGGTGAACAGTATTTAGATAAGGCTAAAGAGGTCTTTGTGGCATTTATGGATTTGGAAAAGGCGTATGACAAGGTGGATAGGGGGGCAATGTGGCAGATGTTGCAGGTGTATGGTGTAGGAGGTAGGTTACTGAAAGCAGTGAAGAGTTTTTACGAGGATAGTGAGGCTCAAGTTAGAGTATGTAGGAAAGAGGGAAATTATTTCCCAGTAAAAGTAGGCCTTAGACAAGGATGTGTGATGTCACCGTGGTTGTTTAATATATTTATAGATGGGGTTTGTAAGAGAAGTAAATGCGAGGGTCTTGACAAGAGGTGTGGAGTTAAAAGATAAAGAATCACACATAAAGTGGGAGTTGTTTACAGTTGCTCTTTGCTGATGACACTGTGCTCTTGGGAGATTCTGAAGAGAAGTTGCAGAGATTGGTGGATGAATTTGGTAGGTGTGCAAGAGAAGAAAATTAAAAGTGAATACAGGGAAAGAGTAAGGTTATGAGGATAACAAAAATATTAGGTGATGAAAGATTGGATATCAGATTGGAGGGAGAGAGTATGGAATAGGTGAATGTATTCAGATATTTGGGAGTGGACGTGTCAGCGGATGGGTCTATGAAGGATGAGGTGAATCATAGAACTGATGAGGGGAAAAGGGTGAGTGGTGCACTTAGGAGTCTGTGGAGACAAAGAACTTTGTCCTTGGAGGCAAAGAGGGGAATGTATTAAAGTATAGTTTTACCAACACTCTTATATGGGTGTGAAGCATGGGTGATAAATGTTGCAGCGAAGAGAAGGCTGGAGGCAGTGGAGATGTCATGTCTGAGGGCAATGTGTGGTGTGAATATAATGCAGAGAATTCGTAGTTTGGAAGTTAGGAGGAGGTGCGGGATTACCAAAACTGTTGTCCAGAGGGCTGAGGAAGGGTTGTTGAGGTGGTTCGGACATGTAGAGAGAATGGAGCGAAACAGAATGACTTCAAGAGTGTATCAGTCTGTAGTGGAAGGAAGGCGGGGTAGGGGTCGGCCTAGGAAAGGTTGGAGGGAGGGGGTAAAGGAGGTTTTGTGTGCGAGGGGCTTGGACTTCCAGCAGGCGTGCGTGAGCGTGTTTGATAGGAGTGAATGGAGACAAATGGTTTTTAATACTTGACGTGCTGTTGGAGTGTGAGCAAAGTAACATTTATGAAGGGGTTCAGGGAAACCGGCAGGCCGGGCTTGAGTCCTGGAGATGGGAAGTACAGAGCCAGCACTCTGAAGGAGGGGTGTTAATGTTGCAGTTTAAAAACTGTAGTGTAAAGCACCCTTCTGGCAAGACAGTGATGGAGTGAATGATGGTGAAAGTTTTTCTTCTTCGGGCCACCCTGCCCTACATAATAAACTGCATAATAACTCCTGCATCATTACCTTTGCATGACAACCCTGCACGATAACCCTACATCATAACCCCGCATGATAATCTCGTGCTTAATGAACTTGCATGATACCCTTGCATGATAACCCCTGTATGATAACTCCTGCTTGATAACCCTGCATGATGATTCATCTTAATAACCCTCGCTTGATAACCCTGCACCATAACCCCTACATAATAGCCTTTGAATGATAACCCAGCATGATAACCTCAGCTTGATAGTCACTTCTTGATAACTCTGCATGATACCAATTTATGATAACTCCTGTATGATAGCCTCTGTATAATAACCCTGTATGATAACCCAGCATGACAACCCCTGTTTGATAACCCCTACTTGATAACCTTGTATGATAACCCTGCATGATAACCCTCTGCTTGATAACCAATCTCTGATAACCCTTCATGATAACCCTGCATGATAACCCTTGCTTGATAACCCCCCACTTGATAAACCTTGCATGATAACCCTTGAATGATAACTCTGTATGATAGCCCCTGCTTGATAACCTCTGAGAGATAACCCCTGTACGATAACCCTTGCATGATAACCCTGCATGATAACCCTTCATGATAACCCTTCATGATAACCCTTCATGATAACCCTTCATGATAACCCTTCATGATAACCCATGTATGATAACCTCTACTTGATAATCCCTGCATGATAACCCTATATGATAACCCTGCATGATAACCGCTGAAATCGACAGGAGGTGACCTCGAGGTGAGGTCCTCATCATTAAGAGAATATCAAAGTTACACTGGAGGCAAGATGGTTCTTGCCACCAGTGGTGTTACCACTGGTGTGTCCACACACTGGTGATGTTACCACTGGTGTGTCCACACACTGGTGATGTTACCACTGGTGTGTCAACACACTGGTGATAGCGACGCAGTTTTCATGACTGCGACACAGGAGAAGAGGGAAACGCAACTACGGAACAACAGTTCGTAAGTGAGAGAGAATACAAGAATGGGAGCAACAGTTCGTGAGTGACAATACAAGGATGGTAACAATAGTTCTTAATTGATAATATAATTATGGGAACAACAGTTCATAAGAGGTATAATAAAATAATGGGAACAATAGTAGAGAAAAGGTAAGAGACATCACGATAATGGGAATGTTAAGGGGCCTCTTAACGCGCATCTGAAGTAATGGAAGAGCGACGAGGAAGATCATGAGAGAAGAAATGAGGGAGAGAGACAAAGAGAGACAGAGAGGTAGCAGTGTACTACTAGGAGGTGTACTGACTCCTCTCACACATGGCCTATCAACCAGATTGTACTCACAGTTTAAAGTTATTTACTTACCCTTTAATAAGTAGTGTTTTTAACATTCATATTGGAGTCGAAAAAGTTACACAAGGGCCTTTGCTCCAGACGTAAGTAACAAACCGGGTTCGATTCTCGGCTAAGGTTAGACACATTGGGCGTGTTACATGACACCGGTTGTCCATGTTCCCCATCAGTAAGATGGGTACTTTGGAGTTAGTCGACTGTTGTGGGTCGCATCCTGGGACAAAACAAACCTGATTTGCCCGAAATGCTCTGCATAACAAGGGGCTTTCTATATAGTAGTACGTCATTGATGTCAGCTAGGCCTGTATACCTTGTACATGGTAGATGAATGGTTCAGAGAATCGACATGTTGTTGAATTAGACACATGTGCAACTCTTGGGTATCTTTATTGAGGAAACGTTTCGCCACACAGTGGCTTCATCAGTCCATACAAATGAGAAAATTGAAGAACAGGAGGAGAATGAGGTAATCAGTCCCTCAGCCTTGAGTCGATGTGGTCAGTCCATCAATCTTGAATAGAATACGGCATATGAGCGGAGAAGCAGCTTATAAACCGTAGACAGGTGAGGGGCAGCAGTCGTAGGTGGTGTCACATTTGTCCAATGTGGAAGTAGGTCGTGCCCAAGGGTTAGGCAAGTGAAGAATTCCCAAGTATTAAGATCTTAATACTTGGGAATTCTTGTTATCCAGCTTTCCATTGGCCGTACTTACTCCCCCAAAGTATTCGTCCCTAATTACCAATAATCACATATAATAAAGCCTTACCGAACCTAATTTACTACAAAGTTATCCATCCTAACCTATGCTATACTAACTTAACTATCCCAGCTTAACCTAACCTAACATAACCCAAGTTAAGCAAACCTAATATAACCTCCCCTAAGCAAAGTTAACCTAACCTAATATTACCTAATCTAAGCAAGTTTACAGAGAAATTGGAAGAAAGTGTATTAAAAGTAAGTGTAAGTAATGCTCTGACTTACAAGTGTAAGTGTAAATCCCTGTGGAGGTGGGCAGTGCTAAAGGGCGAGGGAGAGAGAAAAGGGAGATACGGAGAGGGTAATGGTAGTAAATAGGGAGACTAGTAAAGACGTGGAGAATAGACAATCCCAAGAAACAATGTAAATGAGGGAGGAAGATAGAGATGGGAGAGGTTGGAAGACACGCTAAGAGAGGAGATACATTAGAGATAGACGAGGAGATACAGCAGAGACAGAGAAAATATGGCACAAGAGAGACAAATTACGAAGCACAGATTAGACACAGGTGAGACAGAAATTAGGAGACAGTAAAGACAGACACAATATTGTAATATGAGAGTCATTTGAGACAGGGAGATACAGTAGACTGAGTGAGAGAGAGAGAATAAAGACAGGGAGAGACAGCAGAGACAGGGAGAGACAGGGAGAGACAGGGAGACATATTAAAGGCAGGAAGAGACATTAAAGGCAAGGAGAGACAGTACAGCCAGGGAGAGACAGAACAGCCAGAGAGAGTAAAGGCAGGGAGAGACAGCATAACGAAGGAAAGACAGCAAAGGCAGGGAGATATAGCAATAAAGACAGGGAAAGACAGTAAAAACAGTATAGGCAGGAAGAGACAGTAAAGGCAGGGAGAAACAGTAGAGACAGGGAGAAACAGTAACAAAGACAGGGAGAGACAGTAAAGACAGTACAGGCAGGGAGAGTAAAGACAGGAAGAGACAGTAAAGACAGTATAAGTAGGGAGAGAGAGAGAGACAGTAAAGGCCGGGAGATACCGTAGAGACAGTACAGACAGGAAGAGACAGAGAAACGGTAAAGGACAGGAGATACAGTAGAAACAGTGAAGGCACAGAGAGAGAGAGAGTAGAGACAGTAAAGGATGGGGAGACAGTAGAGACAGTAAAAGATGGGAGACACAGTAGAGATCGGGAGAGACAGTAAAGGCAGGGAGACAGTAAAGGCAGGGAGAGAGAGTAAAGGCAGGGAGAGACAGTAAACAGAGGGAGAGACAGTAAAGGATGGGAGACACAGTAGAGACAGGGAGAGACAGTAAAGGCAGCGAGAGACAGTATAAACAGTAAAGGATGAGAGGCACAGTAGAGACAGTGAGAAACAGTAAAGGATGGGAAATACAGTAGAGACAGAGAGACAACGTAAATGAACACAAACAAGAAGACTGATGCGAGGGAATAAAGCTGAATGGTCAGGGGAGAGCCAGGGTAATAATGGATGAAAAAACGAAGAGGTGGACAAAGAGGAGAGAGAAAGGGAGAGAGAGAGAGAGAGAAAAAGACAAACAGACAGACAGACAGACAGACAGTGGGAGAGAAAGAGAGATTCGAAAGAAAGGTACAAGAAGAGATAAGAATTATAAAGAGAGAGATATGATAGAATGAGAAACAGAGAGGAGAGAGGGATAGGCGGAGAAAAGGTGAAGTAGAAAAGGGAGGGGTAGATGTAAGATAGACCGAGCCATCCACCAGGTGGAGGATCATACAGTCAACCAGTGTTACAGTGTTATGTGTTGAGCACAGTGTTGTGTACTGAGGACAGTGTTGTGTACTGAGGACAGTGTTATGTGTTGAGCACAGTGTTGTGTACTGAGGACAGTGTTATGTACTGAGCACAGTGTTGTGTACTGAGGACAGTGTTGTGTACTGAGGACAGTGTTGTGTACTGAGCACAGTGTTGTGTACTGAGGACAGTGTTGTGTACTGAGGACAGTGTTATGTACTGAGGACAGTGTTGTGTACTGAGGACAGTGTTGTGTACTGAGGACAGTGTTGTGTACTGAGGACAGTGTTGTGTACTGAGGACAGTGTTATGTGTTGAGCACAGTGTTGTGTACTGAGGACAGTGTTGTGTATGAGACTGTGTGTGAGACAGTGTTGTGTACTGAGGACAGTGTTATGTGTTGAGCACAGTGTTGTGTACTGAGGACAGTGTTATGTACTGAGGACAGTGTTATGTACTGAGGACAGTGTTGTGTACTGAGGACAGTGTTATGTACTGAGCACAGTGTTGTGTACTGAGGACAGTGTTGTGTACTGAGGACAGTGTTGTGTACTGAGGACAGTGTTATGTACTGAGCACAGTGTTGTGTACTGAGGACAGTGTTGTGTACTGAGGACAGTGTTGTGTACTGAGCACAGTGTTGTGTACTGAGGACAGTGTTGTGTACTGAGGACAGTGTTATATACTGAGCACAGTGTTGTGTACTGAGGACAGTGTTGTGTACTGAGGACAGTGTTGTGTACTGAGGACAGTGTTGTGTACTGAGGACAGTGTTATGTGCTGAGCACAGTGTTATGTACTGAGGACAGTGTTGTGTACTGAGGACAGTGTTGTGTACTGAGGACAGTGTTGTGTACTGAGGACAGTGTTATGTGCTGAGCAATGTGTTGTGTACTGAGGACAGTGTTATGTGCTGAGCACAGTGTTATGTACTGAGGACAGTGTTGTGTACTGAGGACAGTGTTGTGTACTGAGCACAGTGTTGTGTACTGAGGACAGTGTTGTGTACTGAGGACAGTGTTGTGTACTGAGGACAGTGTTATGTGCTGAGCACAGTGTTATGTACTGAGGACAGTGTTGTGTACTGAGGACAGTGTTGTGTACTGAGGACAGTGTTGTGTACTGAGCACAGTGTTGTGTACTGAGGACAGTGTTGTGTACTGAGGACAGTGTTGTGTACTGAGGACAGTGTTATGTGCTGAGCAATGTGTTGTGTACTGAGGACAGTGTTATGTGCTGAGCACAGTGTTATGTACTGAGGACAGTGTTGTGTACTGAGGACAATGTTATGTGCTGAGCACAGTGTTATATACTGAGGACAGTGTTAAGTGCTGAGCACAGTGTTGTGTGCTGAGGACTGTGTTATGTGCTGAGCACAGTGTTGTGTGCTGAGGACAATGTTAAGTGCTGAGCACAGTGTTGTGTGCTGAGCACAGTGTTGTGTGCTGAGCACAGTGTTGTGTGCTGAGCACAGTGTTGTGTGCTGAGCACAGTGTTATGTGCTGAGCACAGTGTTGTGTGCTGAGCACAGTGTTGTGTGTTGAGCACAGTGTTGTGTTCTAAACAGTGTTGTGTGTTGAGCACAGTGTTGTGTTCTAAACAGTGTTGTGTGTTGAGCACAATGTTGTGTTCTAAACAGTGTTGTGTGTTGAGCACAATGTTGTGTTCTAAACAGTGTTGTGTGTTGAGCACAATGTTGTGTTCTAAACAGTGTTGTGTGTTGAGCACAGTGTTGTGTTCTAAACAGTGTTGTGTGTTGAGCACAGTGTTGTGTAGAGCACAATGTTGTGTTGAGCAGTGTTAAGTGCTAATGCAGTGTTATGTATTTAACACAGTGTTAAGTGCTAATACAGAGTTATGTATTTAACACAGTGTTAGGTGCTAATAAAGTGTCATGTATTTAACACAGTGTTAAGTGATGAAAATGTTTAAGGAAACCGACAAGTTGAGGTATGAGATACATAAACAACTTTTGGGAATTTTTATTGTGAAAACATATCGGCAGCCAGTGACTTCTTTAGTCCAATACAGAGAATAACATTGGGAGATAAGAAGAAGTTTAAGGTTATCAGTCCCTGAGCCTTGAGTCGATGTGTTCAGTCCATAAGTCTTCAGAAATGTACATCATATATGTGGAGAAGTGACTTACATACTCCAGTCAGGTGAGTAAAAGCAGGAGGAGGCGGAGTCACCGTCGGACAAATCCACTAGTATAAGTAGGTCATCCTTGTAGGTTAGACAAGTGTTGAGGAAATTCCCGTATCAAGATCCTAAGATGTTGTTGTATCTTTTTATTGGACTGAAGAAGTCACTGGGTGGCGAAACGTTTTCTCAATAAAGATTTCTAAATGTTGCAAAAGTGTCTTGTTCTTCAACTTATCTCTTTTCAAAACCGTTTTCAACACTCCTCTCAGACACTGCAACATTTTTGGCATCTTGATCCATGACCTACTTACACTAGTGGATTTATCCATTGGTGACTCCGCCTCCTCCTGCTTCTACTCACCTGACTGTAGTATGTAAGTCACTTCTCCACATACATAATGTTCATTTCTCAAGATTGATGAACTGAACACATCGACTACATGACGAGGGACTGATTACCTCAAACTCCTCATCTTCTACTGTTATTATCTATATTAAACTAAAGAAGCCGCTGCCTTACCTTGTAAGTTACATTTTTATATAAGAAAAGAATAAGGTAAGAGAGCTGTTATGTAAAAATGTGAAAAAAAAGGTGGCAGGGAAGCCAGAGAAATGCATCATAGGGAAGAAAGAGTGAAAGAGAGAGAGAGGGGAGGGGGAAAGGAAATAAAACAGAAGATATTCTTTACCTTCTGGAAACTTCACAGAGGGTGAGAGGGAGAGGATATGAGGGGAGTGAAGGGGAGACTGTGGTAACTATGTCGCAGGTAAGTCTCTCAGGCGAGGCGCAGTAAGCCAGCACACTCAATGTCGCCGCTAATTGCATAACACACCAATTTCCAGCAATTATCCATGATATTGATTATTCATTGTAACAGCGGCTGTACACTGCACTGTTCATTACAATATTCAGCGGAGTACTCGAATACCGATCGACTTAGATTACAAATATGACTTACAATGACTTCAACAATCATCATAACGGAATTATTATTTTTTTTTAATTCAGTCCTGGTTATCGAAGAAATACTGATCAAATTGATGTAAATAAAGATATGTCTATTTCCTCATTTCTTCAGTCTGTCTATTGCTGAAGCATAGACTAAACATCAATGCTTGCATAACTGGAACAACGAGTCTCACACGTTGAAATACATGGAACGAGGAATAAAGGCCTACCAGAAATAGCGGTGGCTGGCCGTCAGAGGTGTTGAATTAACTGGATGCCACTAATGGAAGTGGAGTTAAGCGGACTCGTAAACACACGTCCACACAAGAAGCCTTCAATAACCTAACACAAAAATGCTGTCTGTCCATCATTGTCTGCTTACTGCTAATGTGTGTACTCACCTAGTTGTACTCACCTAGTTGAGGTTGCGGGGGTCGAGTCCGAGCTCCTGGCCCCGCCTCTTCACTGATCGCTACTAGGTCACTCTCTCTGAACCGTGAGCTTTATCATACCTCTGCTTAAAGCTATGTATGGATCCTGCCTCCACTACATCGCTTCCCAAACTATTCCACTTACTGACTACTCTGTGGCTGAAGAAATACTTCCTAACATCCCTGTGATTCATCTGTGTCTTCAACTTCCAACTGTGTCCCCTTGTTACTGTGTCCAATCTCTGGAACATCCTGTCTTTGTCCACCTTGTCAATTCCTCTCAGTATTTTGTATGTCGTTATCATGTCCCCCCTATCTCTCCTGTCCTCCAGTGTCGTCAGGTTGATTTCCCTTAACCTCTCCTCGTAGGACATACCTCTTAGCTCTGGGACTAGTCTTATTGCAAACCTTTGCACTTTCTCTTGTTTCTTTATGTGCTTGGCTAGGTGTGGGTTCCAAACTGGTGCCGCATACTCCAATATGGGCCTAACGTACACGGTGTACAGGGTCCTGAACAATTCCTTATTAAGATGTCGGAATGCTGTTCTGAGGTTTGCCAGGCGCCCATATGCTGCAGCAGTTATTTGATTGATGTGCACTTCAGGAGATGTGCCTGGTGTTATACTCACCCCAAGATCTTTTTCCTAGAGTGAGATTTGTAGTCTCTGGCCCCCTAGACTGTACTCCGTCTGCGGTCTTCTTTGCCCTTCCCCATCTTCATGACTTTGCACTTGGTGGGATTGAAATCCGGAGCCAATTGCTGGACCAGGTCTGCAGCCCGTCCAGATCCCTTTGTAGTTCTGCCCGGTCTTCGATCGAGTGAATTCTTCTCATCAATTTTCCGCATCTGAAAAGGGGCCCACCTCAGAGTCTTTTCCCTTTTTCCGCCCTTTCGTTCACAAAACCAAAAACAGAAACTGGCCCCAGGACTACCCCTGGGGGACCCCCGCTGGTCCCAGGTCCCCCACTCTGAAAACCTCCCCAAAACTACCATGCCCTCGCTGCGTCTTCCTGACAAGTTTTCCCCTGATCCATTGTAGTGCCTTCCCGGGTTTGTCCCTGCTTGGTCCTCCGGGTTTTTGAACCAACTCTTTGTGGAACTGTGCCCCAAACGCCTTCTTGCAGCCAAGAATATCCCAATCCACCCACCCCCTCTCTTTTGGGTCTTACTGCTGCCCACCATTCATAGAACTCCAGTGGGTTTTTGGGGACACAGGTTTCCCGCCCCTTAAAAACCATGTTGGCTGCTGTTGATGAGATAAACCCTTTTTCTAGGTTTTCCCCCAAATCTCTCCTGAAAATCTTCTCCATGATTTTGCTTACTATACATGTCAGTGACACGGTCTGTATTTTAAATGCGTCATGTCTTTTCTCCTTTTTTTTTAAAGTTTGGGACACTTTTTGTTTGTTTTCCATGCCTCCCTGTTTCGATAGATGATTGAATTTTGTTGTTAGGGGTACACAAAAAGCCCGCCCCCTCCTAAATACCCATGGGGAGAGTTATCGGGCCCCCTTTTCCTTTGAGGATCAAGCCACTCAAAAAAGGGGGGGGGGCCTTTTTTTCAATTTTTCCTTCTTCCTGGGTTGTGTGCACTTTTCCCAGCACAGGGTGGTGTCCCCCCCACCTCTCCGTCTTTCGGGACCCCCTTTCTGCCTCCTCTGTGAACATTTCCCTTTAAAACTCTTTTTGAGTTCCTCACATACTTAAACGGTAAATTTATTGTTTTTCTCTCCCCCTTTTCCTTTCCCTTAGCCTGATTACCGGGGTCCTTGACTGTTTTTTTTTCCTCCTGATTCTGTACAACATTTTTGGGGTCAGTTTTTGGTTTTTCGTGCAAATGTCTTTTTAAATATTGTTTTTGGGGCCTCCCTTCTTACCCGGCAAAATTCGTTTTTTTGGCCCTCTACAAACGGGCTCTCCTTATTCTCCGGGCCTTGGGGCCTTCTATATTTCTTCCTTTCCCCAGCACACGGGGTTTTTGCCCCCCCTGAAAACCCTTTGGGAAACCATGGGCTCTTTCCTCCGGGGTTTTTTTTCATTTTTCCTGTTCCCCTTGGTACAAACCCTTCTCCTCGGGCCCCCTTTTGCTTTTTGGTTGCAACATTTTCCCATAAACTCTTTAACTGGATTCCCTGCCATTTTCTCTGCCCACTAAACCCCCCGTTCAGGAAGTTCCTCATTCCTGTGTAGTCCCCTTTTTGTATTTTGGCTTAAATTCGCCTGGTTTTTCCCTGTTTCTCCCCCCCCCCCAAACCTTTTGTAGCCTACTGTGTATTCGAAGCTTAAAACCCCATGGTCCCCTGGGGGGCCCCAAAGGGGGCTTTCAATGTTTATTTTTCCTCGATATCTGCACCACTTCCCAAAGGGGAAAAACTAAGTCTTAACCTTGCTGGTTCATCCTCTCCTCTATCTCTTTTAGTGTCCCTTACGTGTTTGGGACAAAAAAAATTTTCCAGTACCCAAACCCCCATCATCTTAGCCCTCCATGTTTTTGGCCTCCATGCGGGTCCAAGTTTTCCCAATCCCATTCCCCCTTGTAATTTAAAACAAACCCCTGACCAGGAAAACTTTGCCCTGCATGCATGAGCTCTTCTGGCCACTCTAGCCAGTGTGTCAACCATCGCTCTATTGCTCTCGTCGTACTCTTGCCTTGGCCTCCTGCTGTTCTGTGGTGGGTTATACATCACTGCTATTACCACCTTGGGACCTCCAGAGTGAAGCGTTCCTGCTATGTAATCACTTTCTTCTCCGCTGTCTCCTCTCTCCAGCATGGTTGTGCCTCAGCATTCGACCTATCACCCTCTCCGTCTGCAACCAGCTGTTCTTCCCTTCCACTCCTTGGCTCTTTTTGGCAGGTTGATATGACCTTAGCATAATTCATAATTCCTTCCTACCTGTTCGGCCTCGCAGCTTCATATGCTGTGTCTTCTCTGGTCACTGTCCCTGTAACTCGCTTCAGCCTATTTATCTCAACTTCTTGGACCCTTATCTTCGCTACTGCAGTTTCGACTTGTGCCTCCCAATTCTTTGTCTTCTTCTCCAACCTCTTTTCCAATTTCACAGAGAGCTCTTTCTCCATTTTTTTCAGAAAGCTCTCCTAATTTTCTCTCCCACTCTTGTTCCATCCTTTTCCACTGCTCCTCCATCCACTCCTCGCTACCAGAACCATTCTCATCTGATCCTTGGTTCCTGCGAGTCCCCACCATTTTTTTTTTTTTTGTGAGAGAAGAGAGAAGGGAAAGGTAGAAGGAGAGTGAGAGGGGAAGAGTGAGAAGGGAAAGGGGGAGAGTGTGAGAGGGGGAAAGAGAGAGAGAAGGGAAGGGAAGGAGGGGGGGAGAGTGAGAAGGGAAAAATGGGGAAGAGATGGAGAGAGAGAGAGAGAGAGAGAGAGAGAGAGAGAGAGAGAGAGAGAGAGAGAGAAGGGAAGGTAGAAAGAGAGAGGGGGATAGTGAGAAGGAAAAAGGGGAAGAGAGAGTGAGAGTGAGAGTGAGAGAGAGAGGGGGAAGAGAGAGTGAAGGGAAGGGTAGGAGAGGGGGAGATTGAGAAGGGAAAATGGGGAAGAGAGAGAGCAAGAGAGAGAGAGAGAGACAGACAGAGAGAGAGAGAGAGAGAGAGAGAGAGAGAGAGAGAGAGAGGAGAGAGAGAGAGAGAGAGAGAGAGAGAGGAGAGAGAGAGAGAGACAGACAGAGACAGAGACAGAGACAGAGAGAGGGACAGAGGGAGAGGAGAGAGAGAGAGAGAAGGCAAAGAGAGGGGGAGAGAGGGGAAAGAGGGGGGGAGATGGAAGAGCGAGAGGGGAGAGAGAAGGCAAAGAGAGGGGGAGAGAGAGGGGGAGAGAGGGGGAGAGAGAGGGAAAGAGTGGGGAGATGGAAGAGTGAGAGGGGAGAGAGAGGCTAGGGGAAAGAGAGGCTAGGGGAGAGAGAGAGGAGGAGGGGAGAGAGATGGGAAAAGGGAGAGGGGAGAGATAATGGGAGGGGAGAGATGTTAGAGGGGGAAAGATGTTAGAGGGGGGAGGTGTTAGAGGGAAGAGATGGTAGAGGGGAGAGACAGGAGAGGGAAGAGAGAGAGATAGGTAGAGAGAGAGATATAGGTAGAGAGTGAGATAGGTAGAGAGAGGGAGATTAGGATAGGAAGAGAGGGAGAGAGAGAGGAGCGAGGTTCAGATGGTCAGTTCACAGGACGGTGTGAAATCCTGTACTCACCTATTTGTACTCACCTATTTGTGGTTGCAGGGGTCGAGTCTTAGCTCCTGGCCCCGCCTCTTCACCGGTTGCTACTGGGCCCTCTCTCTCCCCGCTCCATGAGCTTTATCAAACCTCGTCTTAAAACTGTGTATGGTTCCTGCCTCCACTACGTCATTTTCTAGGCTATTCCACTGCCTTACAACTCTATGACTGAAGAAATACTTCCTAATATCTCTCTGACTCATTTGTGTCTTCAACTTCCAATTGTGGCCTCTTGTTTCTGTGTCGCCTCCCTGGAACATCCTGTCTTTGCCCACCTTGTCTATTCCACGCAGTATTTTATATGTCGTTATCATGTCTCCCTTGACCCTCCTGTCCTCCAGTGTCGTCAGGCCGATTTCCCTTAATCTTTCTTCATAGAACATTCCCCTTAGCTCTGGAACTAACCTTGTGGCAAACCTTTGTACTTTCTCTAGTTTCTTGACGTGCTTTATCAAGTGCGGGTTCCAAACAGGTGCTGCATACTCCAGTATGGGCCTGACATACACGGTGTACAGTGTCTTGAACGATTCCTTACTAAGGTGTCGGAATGCTGTTCTCAGGTTTGCCAGGCGCCCATATGCTGCAGCAGTTATCTGATTGATGTGTGCTTCCGGAGACATGCTCGGTGTTATACTCACCCAAGATCTTTCTCCTTGAGTGAGGTTTGCAGTCTTTGGCCACCTAGCCTATACTCTGTCTGTGGTCTTCTGTGCCCTTCCCCTATCTTCATGACTTTTGCATTTGGCAGGATTAAATTCGAGAAGCCATTTGCTGGACCAGGTGTCCAGTCTGTCCAGGTCTCTTTGAAGTCCTGCCTGGTCCTCATCAGATTTAATTCTCCTCATTAACTTCACATCATCTGCAAACAGGGACACTTCTGAGTCTAACCCTTCCATCATGTCGTTCACATATACCAAAAATAGCACTGGTCCTAGGACCGACCCCTGTGGGACCCGGCTCGTCACAGGTGCCCACTGTGATACATCATTACGTACCATGACTCGTTGTTGCCTCCCTGTCAGGTATTCTCTGATCCATTGCAGTGCCCTTCCTGTTATATGCGCCTGATGCTCTAGCTTCTGCACTAATCTCTTGTGAGGAACTGTGTCAAAGGCCTTCTTGCAGTCCAAGAAGATGCAATCAACCCACCCCTCTCTCTCGTGTCTTACTTCTGTTATTTTATCATAAAACTCCAGAAGGATTGTGACACAGGATTTGCCTTCCGTGAATCCGTGCTGGTTGGCATTTATACTCTTGTTCAGTTCCAGGTGCTCCACCACTCTCCTCCTGATAATCTTCTCCATAATTTTGCATACTATACACGTCAATGACACAGGTCTATAGTTTAGTGCCTCTTTTCTGTCTCCTTTTTTAAAAATGGGAACTACATTTGCCGTCTTCCATACCTCAGGTAGTTGCCCAGTTTCCAGGGACGTGTTGAAGATTGTGGTAAGTGGCATGCACAACATATCTGCTCCCTCTCTAAGGACCCACAGGGAGATGTTGTCCGGTCCCATTGCCTTTGAGGTATCGATGTCCCTTAGCAGTTTCTTCACCTCCTCCTCATCTGTATGTATGTCGTCCAACACTTGTTGGTGTATTCCTTGCTGGTGTCCCCATCTGGTCTGTCCCCCCAGAGTCCTTCCTGTCTCTACTGTAAATACTTCCTTAAATCTCGTGTTGAGCTCCTCACATACCTCTTGATCGTTTCTTGTGAGTTCTCCACCTTCTTTCCTCAGCCTTATCACCTGGTCCTTGACTGTTGTCTTCCTCCTAATGTGGCTATACAGCATTTCGGGCAGATTTGACTTCGATGCTATGGTCGTTTCATACTGTCGCTGGCCTCCCTCCTTATCTGTGCATTCGTTTTGCTCTTTACTAATCTCCTTGTTTTCTGGTCCTATGCTCCTGTACCTTTTCCATTCTCTGTTGCACTTGTTTTTTGCTCCCTAACCTTCGGTAACCAAGGACTCGTTTTGTTCCTTTTATTTCTGTTTCCCTTGGGAACAAAACTTCCCTCTGCCTCCTTGCACTTTGTTGCCACATATTCCATCATCTCGTTTACTGATTTTCCTACCATTTCTCTGTCCACTGAACCTCCTGCAGGAAGTTTCTCATACCTGTGTAGCCCCCCCTTTTATAGTTTGGCCTGTCCCTTCAGTTCCTGTTACCTTCTCCACTTGTAACTCTACTATATAATCAAAACTCAGAACCACGTGATGCAGCCCAAGGGGCCTCTCGTAAGTAAATGTCTTCAATGTCTGAACTGCTCAGGGTGAACACAAGATTCCAGTCTTGCTGGCTCATCCTCCCCTCTCTCTCTGGTTGTGTCCCTGACATGTTGATGCATGAGGTTTTCAAGTACCACATCCATCATCTTGGCTCTCCATGTTTCGGGACCCCCATGTGGCTCCAGGTTTTCCCAGTCGATCTCCCTGTGGTTGAAATCGCCATTACCAGTAACTTTGCTCTGCTCGAGTGAGCTCTTCTTGCCACCTCAGCCAGTGTGTCCCCCCATCACCCTGTTGTTTTCTTCGTACTCCTCTTTTGGGCCTCCTGCAGTTCTGTGGTGGGTTATACATCACTCCAATGACTACTTTATGTTCTCCGGACTGAATTGTACCTACAATGTAGTCTCTTTCTCCAATCAGTCCATGCCTTCCATTTCCTCAAATCCCCATTCGGTGTTTTATGAACAGTGCAACCCCTCCTCCCCCTCTACTCCTTCTATCTTTCCTCAGGATCTGATATCCCGTTGGGAAGATTGTGTCTGTTATTGTCTCAGCGAGTTTTGTTTCTGGACTGCTATGATGTCTGGGGATTTTTCATGATTCTTTCGTTCCACTCCTCATGTTTATTCATTATTCCATCCGCGTTTGTGTACCAAACTTTCAGTTTCTTTTCTATCATTGTGGTCATGCAAGAATATTGGGTTGGGGGAGGAGAGCCTTGGTGGGGGCCTATATGGGGCTGTTTGGGGTTGGTGGGGTTTGTGATGATGGGGGTGGGGTCAGAATGCCCATAAGGACAGCTGTTGGGGTGAGGTTTTTGATATGGGGGTTTGGGGGCAGAGGGGAAAAGTGAGTGGGTTGTAGTATAGGTTTGCTCAGTTGCGTTGGGAATGTCGCGGTTGGAGTCTTTTGGTGGGGGGTTCTGTGGGGTGTGTTCTCCCTTCCTCCTGTGTTCTGGGTCCTGCTCATTTTCGTCATTGCCTCTCGTTCCTCCTTGCGTCTCTGTAACCTCTCTTTCAGTGTAGTCCTTTCTTTTGTTCTGTCGCGGTCGAGATATACTCTCTGGTACCCCTGTTTGTCCCTCAGTCTTGCTTTCTCTTGCAGAATCCTGGTTCGAACTGATTCTTCCTTGAAAATTACTCTGACAGGCCATATCCTTCCACTCGCAAACCACCCAATTCTCTGAAATTTGTCACCTGGGTCATATCGCCCTCACCTATGTTTTCATGATGCCTTTAATCATTTTTTTCTCCTCCTGTTTTATTCCTTCAAAGTTGTCCCCCTTGGCTTCTTGGAGCCTGTACACAAAAACTGACCTCGCCCTTTCCTCCTCCCACTGAGTCTCCATCTGCTTCTCTGAGGGATTTTTTTTTCTTCCATTGACATGTTCTTGCCTTCAGTCCTGTCATATCTGAAACTCATTCTCAGTGAACTGTCTTTCATGACCAGCTGTCCCTTGCTTTCTGCAGTTGGCTGTTAGAATCTCTGCACATAGCATACCTTTATTTTCTTCGGACCTGTCATTTGATCTTAGTGTGCTCCTCGTCTTTTCCCTGGCCCCACGTGGGTCTGACAGGGCCTTCGTGTACGTCATGTCTCCGTTGTTGCTTACCGTCCCCTTGTCTGCGCCTGACTTTGAATTTCCTGATGTCACATCTGAATTGTCATTTGTCTCTCTAATCTGTTTCAGGCTTTTGCAGTTTCTCTTCTAAGCACTGTATCCTAGCTTCTGCTGCTAAGACCTGTACTTCCCACTTCCTCCATTTTCTTACCAAGCTCCACTATCTTCCTTCCCCACTCTTCCTCCCTTTTTAGGAGCTCTAACTCCCAGTCTTTCCTCCCTGGTTCGTCTACCAGATCACTGGTTTTCCGTCCTCTAAGGCCACCCATTTTTTTTTTTTTTTTTTTTTTTTTTTTTTACCACAGACAGAAGGCTAGAGGAGGGGGAGGGTGCGAGGGGGAGAGAGAAAGGGTAGAAAGAGGGAGAGAGAGGAGAGAGAAAGGGTAGAAAGAGGGAGAGAGAGGAGAGAGTATGGGGGTGAGGGATAAGACCAAGGGGAGAGAAGGGGAGAAATGTGAGGGGGAGAGAAAGGGTAGAGAGAGGGAGAAAGAAGAGGGGGAGGGAGAGCAGAGAGAGAGGGAGATAGGAGGGTGAGGGAAAAGGCTATGAGAGAGAGAAATGGAGAGATGGAGAGAGAAGCTATAGAGGGGGAGGAGGGTTTAATAGGGTTATGGGGGAGAGGGAGAGAGAGAGAGAGAGAGAGAGAGAGAGAGAGAGAGGGGAGAGAGAGAGCCTTCAACATAGGAGGATGGGGTGGCCTTACTGTTATGTACAAGGCAATATTGTCAAAATACCACACTTGGATCCACTTCGAGGACATCGTGTGAAACAAGCTTTTATGCCACAAGAAAGGGCAGAAAGCAGCAACTTCACTCTGGCTGTACCTTCTCCAGAACAAACACTCCATCCGAGATCATACATACCCAGGATGACTCGAGTATGGAACACATTCGTACAGCATAATGATGTCAACGAGATAAAGTCAGTTGATCAAATGAAAATGCTGGCCCACAGATGGCTCCAACTTCATCCTGTCCCGCACTTGTATGTCTCATAACAATAAAAATGCTTTCAAATGAGCTGATGTAGGTAACAGCCTTTTTAGCTTGCCAATAAAGTTAGGAATCCTTAACCTGTAATATAGCTGTCAATAAAGCTAGGGATCCTTAACCTTGTCAAACCCTGTGTTTGTGTGTGTACTACAACTTACAAGTGTGTGTGTGTGTGTGTGTGTGTGTGTGTGTGTGTGTGTGTGTGTGTGTGTGTGTGTGTGTGTGTGTGTGTGTGTGTGTGTGTATGTGTGTGTGTGTGTATGTGTGTGTGTGTGTGTGTGTGTGTGTATGTACTCACCTAATTGTACTCACCTAATTGTGGTTGCAGGGGTCGAGACTCAGCTCCTGGCCCCGCCTCTTCACTGATCTCTACTGGGTCCTCTCTCTCTCTGCTTCCTGAGCTTTGTGATACCTCTTCTTAAAACTATGTATGGTTCCTGCGTGTGTGTGTGTGTGTGTGTGTGTGTGTGTGTGTGTGTGTGTGTGTGTGTGTGTGTGTGTGTGTGCGTGTGTGTGTGTGTGTGTGTGTGTGTATGTGTGTGTACTCACCTAGTTGTACTCACCTAGTTGAGGTTGCGGGGGTCGAATCCGAGCTCCTGGCCCCGCCTCTTCACTGATCGCTACTAGGTCACTCTCTCTGAACCGTGAGCTTTATCATACCTCTGCTTAAAGCTATGTATGGATCCTGCCTCCACTACATCGCTTCCCAAACTATTCCACTTACTGACTACTCTGTGGCTGAAGAAATACTTCCTAACATCCCTGTAATTCATCTGTGTCTTCAACTTCCAACTGTGTCCCCTTGTTACTGTGTCCAATCTCTGGAACATCCTGTCTTTGTCCACCTTGTCAATTCCTCTCAGTATTTTGTATGTCGTTATCATGTCCCCCCTATCTCTCCTGTCCTCCAGTGTCGTCAGGTTGATTTCCCTTAACCTCTCCTCGTAGGACATACCTCTTAGCTCTGGGACTAGTCTTGTTGCAAACCTTTGCACTTTCTCTAGTTTCTTTACGTGCTTGGCTAGGTGTGGGTTCCAAACTGGTGCCGCATACTCCAATATGGGCCTAACGTAAACGGTGTACAGGGTCCTGAACGATTCCTTATTAAGATGTCGGAATGCTGTTCTGAGGTTTGCTAGGCGCCCATATGCTGCAGCAGTTATTTGATTGATGTGCGCTTCAGGAGATGTGCCTGGTGTTATACTCACCCCAGATCTTTTTCTTGAGTGAGGTTTGTAGTCTCTGGCCCCCTAGACTGTACTCCGTCTGCGGTCTTCTTTGCCCTTCCCCAATCTTCATGACTTTGCACTTGGTGGGATTGAACTCCAGGAGCCAATTGCTGGACCAGGTCTGCAGCCTGTCAGATCCCTTTGTAGTTCTGCCTGGTCTTCGATCGAGTGAATTCTTCTCATCAACTTCACGTCATCTGCAAACAGGGACACCTCAGAGTCTATTCCTTCCGTCATGTCGTTCACAAATACCAGAAACAGCACTGGTCCTAGGACTGACCCCTGTGGGACCCCGCTGGTCACAGCTGCCCACTCTGACACCTCGCCCCGTACCATGACTCGCTGCTGTCTTCCTGACAAGTATTCCCTGATCCATTGTAGTGCCTTCCCTGTTATCCCTGCTTGGTCCTCCAGTTTTTGCACCAATCTCTTGTGTGGAACTGTGTCAAACGCCTTCTTGCAGTCCAAGAATATGCAATCCACCCACCCCTCTCTCTCTTGTCTTACTGCTGTCACCATGTCATAGAACTCCAGTAGGTTTGTGACACAGGATTTCCCGTCCCTGAAACCATGTTGGCTGCTGTTGATGAGATCATTCCTTTCTAGGTGTTCCACCACTCTTCTCCTGATAATCTTCTGGTCTACTGGTCTGTAGTTTAATGCTTTATGTCTGTCTCCTGTTTTTGAAGATTGGGATTACATTTGCTGTCTTCCATGCCTCCCTGTTTCGATAGATGTATTGAATATTGTTGTTAGGGGTACACATAACGCCTCTGCTCCCTCTCTCAATACCCATGGGGAGATGTTATCTGGCCCCATTGCCTTTGAGGTATCTAGCTCACTCAGAAGCCTCTTCACTTCTTCCTCAGTTGTGTGCACTGTGTCCAGCACATGGTGGTGTGCCCCACCTCTCCGTCTTTCTGGAGCCCCTTCTGTCTCCTCTGTGAACACTTCTTTGAATCTCTTTTTGAGTTCCTCACATACTTCACGGTCATTTCTTGTTGTCTCTCCTCCTTCCTTCCTTAGCCTGATTACCTGGTCCTTGACTGTTGTTTTCCTCCTGATGTGGCTGTACAACAGTTTCGGGTCAGATTTGGCTTTCGCTGCTATGTCATTTTCATATTGTCTTTGGGCCTCCCTTCTTATCCGTGCATATTCGTTTCTGGCTCTACGACTGCTCTCCTTATTCTCCTGGGTCCTTTGCCTTCTATATTTCTTCCATTCCCTAGCACACTTGGTTTTTGCCTCCCTGCACCTTTGGGTAAACCATGGGCTCATCCTGGCTGTGTGTGTGTGTGTGTGTGTGTGTGTGTGTGTGTGTGTGTGTGTGTGTGTGTGTGTGTGTGTGTGTGTGTGTGTGTGTGTGTGTGTGTGTGTGTGTGGGGCGTGTGTGTGTATGTGTGTGTGTATGTGTGTGTGTGTGTGTGTGTGTGTGTGTGTGTGTGTATGTGTGTGTGTATGTGTGTATGTGTGTGTGTGTGTGTGTGTGTGTGTGTGTGTGTTGTGTGTTGTGTGTGTGTGTGTGTGTGTGTGTGTGTGTGTGTGTGTGTGTGTGTATGTGTGTATGTGTCTATGTGTGAGTGTGTACTCACACACACACACACACATGTGTGTGTGTGTACTCACCTAATTGTACTCACCTAATTGTACTCACCTAATTGTACTCACCTAATTGTGGTTGCAGGAGACTCAGCTCCTGGCCCCGCCTCTTCACTGATCGCTACTAGGTCCTCTCTCTCTTTGCTTCCTGAGCTTTATCATACCTCTTCTTAAAACTACGTATGGTTCCTGCCTCCACTACTTCACTTGCTAGGCTATTCCACTTCCTGACGACTCTATGACTGAAGAAATACTTCCTAACATCCCTGTGACTCGTCTGAGTCTTCAGCTTCCAGTTGTGACCCCTTGTCCCTGTGTCCCCTCTCTCGAACATCCTATCTCTTTCCACCTTGTCTATTCCCCGCAGTATCTTGTATGTCGTTATCATGTCTCCCCTGACCCTTCTGTCCTCCAGTGTCGTCAGTTCGAGTTCCCTCAACCTTTCCTCGTACGACATTTCCCTGAGCTCTGGGACTAGCCTTGTTGCAAACCTTTGTACTTTCTCTAACTTCTTGACGTGCTTGACCAGATGTGGGTTCCAGACTGGTGCTGCATACTCCAGTATGGGCCTAACATACACAGCGTACAGTGTCTTGAACGATTCCTTATTAAGGTATCGGAACGCTATTCTCAGGTTTGCCAGGCGCCCGTATGCTGCAGCAGTTATTTGGTTGATGTGTGCCTCTGGTGACGTGCTCGGTGTTATGGTCACCCCGAGGTCTTTCTCCCTGAGTGAGGTCTGTAGTCTTTGTCCACCTAGCCTATACTCTGTCTGCGGTCTTCTTTGCCCCTCCCCAATCTTCATGACTTTGCATTTGGCTGGATTGAATTCGAGAAGCCAGTTACTGGACCACATGTCCAGCCTGTCCAGGTCTCTTTGCAGTCCTGCCTCATCCTCATCCGATTTAATTCTTCTCATCAACTTCACATCATCTGCGAATAGGGACACTTCAGAGTCTATTCCTTCCATCATGTCGTTTACATATATCAAAAATAGCACGGGTCCTAGAACTGACCCCTGTGGGACCCCGCTCGTCACAGGCGCCCACTGTGATACCTCTTCACGTACCATGACTCGTTGCTGCCTCCCTGTCAGGTATTCCCTGATCCATTGCAGTGCCCTCCCTGTTATATGCGCCTGATCCTCCAGCTTCTGCACTAATCTTTTGTGGGGAACTGTGTCAAAGGCCTTCCTGCAGTCTAGGAAAACGCAATCAACCCACCCCTCTCTCTCGTATCTTACTTCTGTTACCTTGTCATAAAACTCCAGGAGGTTTGTGATACAAGATTTGCCTTCCATGAACCCATGCTGGTTTTCATTTATAATCTTGTTCCTTTCCAGGTGTTCGACCACTTTCCTCCTGATAATCTTCTCCATGACTTTGCACACAATACATGTCAGAGACACAGGTATGTAGTTTAGCGCCTCGTGTGTGTGTGTGTGTGTGTACGTGTGTGTGTGTGTGTGTGTGTGTGTGTGTGTGTGTGTGTGTGTGTGTGTGTGTGTGTGTGTGTGTGTGTGTGTGGTGTGTGGTGTGTGTGTGTGTGGTTGTGTGTGTGTGTGTGTGTGTGTGTGTGTGTGTGTGTGTGTGTGTGTGTGTGTGTGTGTGTGTGTGTGTGTGTGTTGTGTGTGGTGTGTGTGTGTGTGTGTGTGTGTGTGTGTGTGTGTGTGGTGTGTTGTGTGTGTGTGTGTGTGTGTGTGTGTTGTGTGTGTGTGTGTGTGTGTGTGTGTGTGTGTGTGGTGTGTGTGTGTGTGTGTGTGTGTGTTGTGTGTGTGTGTGTGTGTGTGTGTGTGTGTGTGTGTGTGTGTGTGTGTGTGTGTGTGTGTGTGTGTGTGTGTGTGTGTGTGTGTGTGTGTGTGTGTGTGTGTGTGGTGTGTGTGTGTGTGTGTGTGTGTGTGTGTGTGTGTGTGGTGTGTGTGTGTGTGTGGTTTGGTGTGTGTGTGTTTGTGTGTGTGTGTGTGTGTGTGTGTGTGTGTGTGTGTGTGTGAGCTTGGTGTCTAGACTCTTGGGTCAGCTTTTCAAGAGTCATCGACGACATTACTGGATTACATTCTTCAGCTCAGTCATGTCTACTCTTAAAACTATGTAAAAAATTTACTTTCACAATTACCACATAAAGTTCATCTCACTTCCCTACTACCTTAAGCCTGAAAAATAACTTCCTACAATCCTTGCATCTGTTCCTTAACGCCCATATTCCCTTTTACCTGGTCCTCCAATTGTTAAAAACAAGTTTGTCCTTATCATCCCTATCAATTCCTCTGAATATTTTATGCTTAGTAAACACGTTCCTAGCTAGTTCTTATCTCTTCCAGAGTTGCCAAGTTTAATTCCTTCAGTATATCTTCATAGCGCTCGCCCCCCCCCCCCCTCTTCCTCTCTACTCTGATGTTTGTCTGGATGCAAATTTTTGTAATTTTTTAACGCCTAAAAATGTTTAATCAGGTTGGGTGTCCAAACATGTACTGCATATTCTTAAATGAACCTGACATACATTGTGTACAAAATGCTAGAAGATTCCTTGTTGAGATTCCGAAGTCTATTTTGTAAATTTTTAGCTTCCCATAAGCTACCGGAGTAGTAAGTTTTTTGTGTGCCCATAGTAATATGAACAGTGTGATGTTAAGTCACCAACCATTGCCTTTTATTGACATTTGTAGTTTATCTCCCCCTCTGTACTCCGTCACCGGTCTTCTCACCCCTTCTCTGAATATCATGACCATACACTTAGATTATAATGACTATCAATAACGCTACCTCCTTCACCCAATCCATCAACACACGGGTGCCACAAGGTAGCGTCCTCGACTAATTATTTATCCTCTATATAAATGACCTACTTAATGCCTCCCACGAACTTAAACCAGTCCTGTTTGCAGGTGACACAATATTCGTCATATCTCACAATTCAGCTGCCATCAATAATAGTCAAGGAGCTCGGAAAGATTTCTATCTGGATGGGAGCCAACAAACTTACTTTATATGTTTTCAAGATCCTTTACAGTTTGTTAGGGAAATCTGAAAATACTCAGTTTAGCGTAAAATTAAATATTTCTCACATAGGAGGCAAGACGAGGGGAAAAATCCTTAGGTATACACCCTGACTGCAACCTGAAATTCATCTCTCACATCCAACACATATCTAACACATATCTTACACATATCCCAACACATCCAACAAACATCAAAATTTGGGTATTCTGTCATATTACACTACCATGTTGCTCAAGCAACATTGCACTGCTCGCTAAGCTATCTCTACCTCACGTATGGTATCTGTGCTTGGTGATCCACAACAGCAAATCACCTGCCTGTTGTGATATAGCAGAAATCAATTATCAGAATAATCACCCACTCAGGTTAAAGACAACAAACACCACCACTATACAAATAACTTATCCTATAAAACATTTACATATACACTATTGTGCTCCGCCTAGAAAGTATGAATGTCAAGGAACCGCACTCTCTTCCTACTCCTATAAATATCTTATCTTTCTCCTCATTTTTTTGCATCTGCTGAAGAGGACATCAGATGGAAATCGAAAGATAACGACTACCACCCTTCTTCGTTTATTCTCATGTGAATTTTCCTCTGTAAATAATGGAGAAAAATAAGTATACATTATAACACGAATTATAGTGTCACGAGAAGGATGACTGGCCCAACTACGGTGTGTGTGTGTGTGTGTGTGTGTGTGTGTGTGTGTATGTGTGTGTGTGTGTGTGTGTGTGTGTGTGTGTGTATGTGTGTGTGTGTGTGTGTGTGTGTGTGTGTGTGTGTGTGTGTGTGTGTGTGTGTGTGTGTGTGTGTGTGTGTGTGTTGTGTGTGTGTGTGTGTGTCTGTCTGTCTGTCTGTCTGTGCCTGTGTGTCTGTGTGTCTGTGTGTCTGTGTGTCTGTGTGTCTGTGTGTCTGTGTGTTTGTACACTCACCTATTCGTACTCACCTATTTGTGGTTGCAGGGGTCGAGTCACAGCTCCTGACCCCACCTCATCGCTGGTCGCTACTAGATCCAATCTCCCCCTGCTCCATGAGCTTTATCGTATCTCTTCTTAAAGCTATGTATGGATCTTGCCTCCACTACATCACTCTTCAGGGTGTTTCGCTTCCTGACCACTCTTTGACTGAAGAAATTCTTCCTAACGGCCCTGTGGCTCATCTGAATTTTCAACTTCCAGTTGTGACCCCTTGTTGCTGTGTCCCATCTCTGTGTCCCTATCCACCTTGTCAATTCCTCTCAGAATTTTATAAGTCGTTATGATGTCCTTCCTATCCCTCCTTGTCCTCTAGTGTCGTTAGGTTGATTTCCCTTAACCTCTTCTCGTATGACATATCCCTTAGCTCCGGGACTAGTCTTGATGCAAACCTTTTCACTTTCTCTAATTTCTTAACGTGCTTGACTAGGTGTGGGTTGCATACTGGTGATGCATATTACAGTATGGGCCTGACGTAAACAGTGTACAGTGTCTTGAATGATTCCTTACTTAGGTGTCGAAACGCTATTCTTTGGTTTGCCAGGTGCTGATATGCTGCAGCAGTTATTTGGTTAATGTGCGCCTCAGGAGATGTGCTTGGTATGATATTCACCCCAAGATCCTTTTCCTGAGGGAGGTTTGCAGCCTTTGATCCCGTATCATGTATTCCGTTTGCAGTCTTCTTTGACCTTCCCCAGTCTTCATGACTTTGCACTTGGTGGGGTTAAACTCCAGGAGCCATTTGTCGGACCAGGTCTGGATCTGGACGATCCTTCTGTAACCCTACCTGATCCCAGTCTGTTTGAATTCTCCGCTTTAGCTTCACGTCGTCTCCAAACAGGGATACCTCTGAATCTATCTTTTTGTCATGTAATTCACATGCACCTGAAATACCGCCTGTCCTAGGACTGACACCTGTGGAACTCTGCTCGTCACATGCGTCCCTCCAACACCTCGCCACGTATGTGAGTGTCTGTGTGTATTTACATTTCTGTCTGTGTGTGTGCGCGTGCACAAACCTGCTTGTCTGCCCCACATTCTGTGTTCTTGCCTCTCTGAGAAAGTTTTCCATTACGTCTGTCTGGCCGAGATTTACGAAACTTCCCTGAATTTTATTTTACAACCTTGCTATATTACTGGCCTAAGGTTTACCCCGAGTCATGGTTTATACTTGTATTTATCCTTTCGTCGCGGTTTATTGAAGGATTATTGTATATTCCTAACATTACTTCTGAACAATGTTCTATCACTGATCTTCAATTTATTCCATAAATAATCTTACGGCCAGGCCGCTGTATATATTTTGGTTTACTTTACTCTTACACAAAGGCCAAATTTTTAGACTATGGTTATCTTCATGGATTATGATTGATCTCTGGTTCACGTTTGCCGGACTGGAATTTATCACTGAGTCAAAGGCGATATTACATCAGTAACCCACTACTTATATTTGAAGTGTGCTGCATCTCTGTGACTCAGGTTGTTCTATAATCATTTCTGTCTTTGTTATATGCTCTTGGTCCCTGTGTTTCATGCCTAAAATATTTTCTTGTGTTATTGTTTATCACTTTACTACCGATTATACTTGGTTTATAACTAAGTAATGTCACTGTCTTGTTGGACAAGAGGTATCCTGGAGGATACCCCTTAAAACCGCAGTGTTTCCCTGAAGGAGCAGTACCTGCTTGTGGCACCAGGTGGAGTGCCACTACGATTGACATCAAGGTTAACACTGATGGTTTTTCCGATAAAAACCTCAAGGAAAAACACTCAAATGTCGGTCCAAGAAGAATATGATGGCTATCCCGGCCCGAGCCGAGGTGCTGTGTTGAGTACTGTCAATACTGTGATGGTGGAAGCTCAGCCTGCCAGCCGTGTACTGTAATGACGTACAGCCTGTGAGCCTCACTCTCAGAAATAAATAGTGCAGAGGAAACCTTAACTGCCTCATCTATTCTCAGTGTAAGAAAAAACAGAAACAAATTCCAAGTTGTTGCAGCGCATGAATTAATCATGGGTAACCCATGGGGAGTTAGCATCAGGACTGTTTCTCCCCTAAATCATGGGTTTCTGTTACTGAGGACATACAGTACAATACCGACAAGTTGATGAATAAGACATATGCATCACTTGGCTGTCTTTATTGCAGAAACATATCGCGTTAATTTTGCCGAAACTGATCACCTCAAAATCACCTCTTTTATTATTTCTAGTATTTTTGTTTTTTGTTTTTTATTTATTTATTTATTTTTTTGTTTGCCTGTACTCGACTGAGGAAGTCTATGAAACATTTCACCAGTAAAGATAGCCAAATGTTGTCAATGTATCTTATTCCTCGCCAAGGTATCTGTGTCTTGCAGGATGCGATAGCTATCACCTGAAAATAATACATGGTAAAATTAAGATATCGCTTAATTAATTGGATACAAAGATCAGCTGATTAAAAACAAGACAATGTCGATTTAAAAGTAATGTTCACCTGTCTTGTTGGACAATAAGTATCCTGGAGGATACCTTAAAACCGCAGTGTTTCCCTGAAGGACAGTACCTGTTGTGGCACCGGTGTAGATGCACTACGATTGACATAAGGTTAACACAATGATGGTTTTTCACGATAAAACCTCAAGGAAAAACACTCAATGTATCGTGTCCATCATGACAGAGATATGATGGTATCCCGGCCCGAGCTGATGATGCTGATGTTGAGATACTGTCAATATGTGATGGTGGAACTCAGCCTGCAGCAGTGTACGTAATGACTACTGCACGTGCCTCATCTTAGAAATAATATGCGAGGAAACTTAACTCCTCATTATCTCAGTGTAGAAAAAACAGAACAAATTCAAGTTGTTGCAGACGCATGAAATTATATCATGGGTGTAAACGCATGAGGGAGTTAGCATCAGTGACTGTGTTATCCCCTAAAATCATCGTGTTTTTGTATACGATGGACATACAGTACATACTACAAGTTTGATGGAAAATACATGACATAAGCTATCAACTGTTGTGTCTTATAATGACATGAAAATATCGCGTTATTTTGCGATAAACTGAATACCTCAATAATCACCTTATTGTTATATTACTAAGTATTTCCTTGTATTTGCGTTTATATTATGAATATAATTTATCTTTTTGTTTGCTGTATCAGACTGAGGAATAGTCTATGAAATTTTCAACAGATAAGACTAGCAATGTATGTGTCAAGTATCTTATTCCTCGCCAAGTGTATCTGTGATCTTGCCAGGATGCGATACCAATACCTGTAGATAATAATGACATGTAAAATTAAGATATCGCTTAATTAATTGGATACAAAGATCAGCTGATTAAAAACAAGACAATGTCAAGATAAAACGAATATTACCATGTGTATGCGTGTAGATAATACATGACATGAAGAATACTATCAAGTGTATGCGTGTAGATAATACATGACATGAAGAATACTATAAGTGTATGCGTGTAGATAATACATGACATGAAGAATACTATCAAGTGTATGCGTGTAGATAATACATGACATGAAGAACACTACCAAGTGTATGCGTGTAGATAATACATGACATGAAGACTACTATCAAGTGTATGCGTGTAGATAATACATGACATGAAGAATACTACCAAGTGTATGCGTGTAGATAATACATGACATGAAGAATACTATCAAGTGTATGCGTGTAGATAATACATGACATGAAGAACACTACCAAGTGTATGCGTGTAGATAATACATGACATGAAGAACATTACCAAGTGTATGCGTGTAGATAATACATGACATGAAGAATACTACCAAGTGTATGCGTGTAGATAATACATGACATGAAGAACACTACCAAGTGTATGTGTGTAGATAATACATGACATGAAGAATACTATCAAGTGTATGCGTGTAGATAATACATGACATGAAGAATACTACCAAGTGTATGCGTGTAGATAATACATGACATGAAGAATACTACCAAGTGTATGCGTGTAGATAATACATGACACGAGGAATACTACCAAGTGTATGCGTGTAGATAATACATGACATGAAGAATACTACCAAGTGTATGCGTGTAGATAATACATGACATGAAGAATACTACCAAGTGTATGCGTGTAGATAATACATGACACGAGGAATACTACCAATTGTATGCGTGTAGATAATACATGACATGAGGAATACTACCAAGTGTATGCGTGTAGATAATACATGACATGAAGAACACTACCAAGTGTATGCATGTAGATAATACATGACATGAAGAACACTACCAAGTGTATGCGTGTAGATAATACATGACATGAAGAACACTACCAAGTGTATGCGTGTAGATAATACATGGCATGAAGAACACTACCAAGTGTATGCGTGTAGAAAATACATGACATGAAGAACACTACCAAGTGTATGCGTGTAGATAATACATGACATGAAGAACACTACCAAGTGTATGTGTGTAGATAATACATGGCATGAAGAACACTACCAAGTGTATGTGTGTAGATAATACATGACATGAGGAACACTACCAAGTGTATGCGTGTATATAATACATGACATGAGGAACACTACCAAGTGTATGCGTGTAGATAATACATGAAATGAGGAATACTACCAAGTGTATGTGTGTAGATAATACATGACATGAAGAATACTACCAAGTGTATGCGTGTAGATAATACATGACATGAAGAATACTACCAAGTGTATGCGTGTAGATAATACATGACATGAAGAACACTACCAAGTGTATGCGTGTAGATAATACATGACATGAGCATTACGAAGTGCATATAGAGAGAACTTTACCTAAAGAATACAAGTCATTCTATAGTGGCTGCAAAAAGCCTTAACTAACCCACAGTTAGAAGAGGGAACTTCAGTATTTCATTTGACCTGGCCTTGACCTGGCCTTGACCTGGCCTTGACCTGGCCTTGACCTGGCCTTGACCTGCCCTTGACCTGCCCTTGACCTGCCCTTGACCTGCCCTTGACCTGCCCTTGACCTGCCCTTGACCTGCCCTTGACCTGCCCTTGACCTGCCCTTGACCTGCCCTTGACCTGCCCTTGACCTGCCCTTGACCTGCCTTTGACCTGCCCTTGACTTCGGCGTTGACCTTAACTTTTGCCTCGACAGCTTTGATCTTGATCTTCACGGGATCTTAATCTGACTTTGACCATGACCTTACCTTGACCTAACCCTGACCTTGACTTTGTCCTCACCTCTCTACATGATCTGTTTTTCTGGCCTGTTCCACTTATTCACTCGCAGTCTGTTAGTTGGCCAGAAAGTACCGAAACGTCGTGCAAAACTTATTATTATTATTATTATTATTATTATTATTATTATTATTATTATTATTATTATTATTATTATTATTATTATTATTAGTATTATTATTATTATTATTATTAAAAGGAAACATTCAACCCAGAGCAGTTAAAGCTCCTAGTAAATGGAAGTGAATCATGTTTGATCCAGTGAATGATAGCTCCAGTTCCTTAGATCAACAGCTCCCTCATCGTCATCAAGGTAGTGTATAGTTGCGGAGGTCGAGTCACAGCTCCTGGCCCCGCCTCTTCGTGTGTTACGTTACCAATGAGTGCACACCAGTAACCTACCACAACCACTGCACTCTTCACCTGTCTCTCTCTAAATGCTTCTTATAAGATTAAACGTAAGTATTTAACGACGGACAAATGATGGTAAACGATGCCTTGTGGAAATTAACATGGTAAATAAAGGTAATTATGAAGAATAATTAAACAAGACTAAAGTATGGAACACTTTAAACATTCTCAATGTTTAGACGATCCAGATATTACATACGTACACACTATCAGTGTCAGCCGTGTTTACATACAGTGTCAGCCGTACATACGTACACACTATCAGTGTCAGCCGTGTTTACATACAGTGTCAGCCGTACATACGTACACACTATCAGTGTCAGCCGTGTTTACATACAGTGTCAGCCGTGCATACGTGCACACTATCAGTGTCAGCCGTGTTTACATACAGTGTCAGCCGTACATACGTACACACTATCAGTGTCAGCCGTGTTTACATACAGTGTCAGCCGTGCATACGTACACACTATCAGTGTCAGCCGTGCATAGGTACACATTATCAGTGTCAGCCGTGTATACGTACACAATATCAATGTCAGCCGTGCATACGCACACATTATCAGTGTCAGCCGTGCATACGTAAACACTATCAATGTCAGCCGTGTTTACATACAGTGTCAGCCGTACATACGTACACACTATCAGTGTCAGCCGTGTTTACATACAGTGTCAGCCGTGCATACGTACACACTATCAGTGTCAGCCGTGCATACGTACACATTATCAGTGTCAGCCGTGTATACGTACACAATATCAATGTCAGCCGTGCATACGCACACATTATCAGTGTCAGCCGTACATACGTACACACTATCATCAGTTTTTCAGTGTCAGGGAATACGTACACACTATCAGTGTCAGCCGTGCATACGTAATACATCACTATCAATGTCAGCCGTGCATACGTACACACTCAGTGTCAGCCGTGCATACGTACATACTCTCACTGTCAGCCATGCATACGTACACACTCTCAGTGTCAGCCGTGCATACGTACACATTATCAGTGTCAGCCGTGTATACGTACAAATATCAATGTCAGCCGCATACGCACACATTATCAGTGTCAGCCGTGCATACGTACACACTATCAATGTCAGCCGTGTTTACATACAGTGTCAGCCGTACATACGTACACACTATCAGTGTCAGCCGTGTTTACATACAGTGTCAGCCGTGCATACGTACACACTATCAGTGTCAGCCGTGCATACGTACACATTATCAGTGTCAGCCGTGTATACGTACACAATATCAATGTCAGCCGTGCATACGCACACATTATCAGTGTCAGCCGTACATACGTACACACTATCAGTGTCAGCCGTGTTTACATACAGTGTCAGCCGTGCATACGTACACACTATCAGTGTCAGCCGTGCATACGTACACATTATCAGTGTCAGCCGTGTATACGTACACAATATCAATGTCAGCCGTGCATACGCACACACTATCAATGTCAGCCGTGCATACGTACACACTCAGTGTCAGCCGTGCATACGTACATACTCTCAGTGTCAGCCATGCATACGTACACACTATCAGTGTCAGCCATGCATACGTACACACTATCAGTGTCAGCCGTGCATACGTACATACTCTCAGTGTCAGCGGCGCATACGTACACACTATCAGTGTCAGCCATGCATACGTACACACTATCAGTGTCAGCCATGCATACGTACACACTATCAATGTCAGCCGTGCATACGTACACACTCAGTGTCAGCCGTGCATACGTACACACTATCAGTGTCAGCCATGCATACGTACACACTATCAGTGTCAGCCGTGCATACGTACATACTCTCAGTGTCAGCGGCGCATACGTACACACTATCAGTGTCAGCCATGCATACGTACACACTATCAGTGTCAGCCATGCATACGTACACACTATCAGTGTCAGCCATGCATACGTACACACTATCAGTGTCAGCCATGCATACGTGCACATTATCAGTGTCAGCCGTGCATACGTGCACACTATCAGTGTCAGCCGTGCATACGTACACACTATCAGTGTCAGCCGTGTATACGTGCACACTATCAGTGTCAGCCGTGCATACGTACACACTTTCAGTGCCAGCCGTGCATACGTACACACTATCAATGTCAGCCATGCATACGTGCACACTATCAGTGTCAGCCGTGCATACGTACACACTATCAGTGTCAGCCGTGTATACGTGCACACTATCAGTGTCAGCCGTGCATACGTACACAATATCAGTGTCAGCCGTGCATACGTACACACTTTCAGTGTCACCCGCACATACGTGCACATTATCAGTGTCAGCCGTGCATACACACTATCAGTGTCAGCCGTGCATACGTACACACTATCAGTGTCAGCCGTGCATACTTACACACACAGTGTCAGACGTACATACGTAAACACTATCAGTGTCAGCCGTGCATACGTACACACTATCAGTGTCAGCCGTACATACGTACACACTATCAGTTTCAGCCGTGCATACGTACACGCTATCAGTGTCAGCCGTACATACGTACACACTATCAGTGTTAGCCGTGCATACGTACACATTATCAGTGTCAGCCGTGCATACGTACACACTATCAGTGTCAGCCGTACATACGTGCACACTGTCAGTGACAGCCGTGCATACATACACACTTATGATACCATCAGTGTAGGTCATGCATATGCACACACGGCACCAATTTCAACTGTTTATACGTACATACACACACCACCTGTACCAGCCGTACATACACCACCAGTGCCAGTCGTACATACACACACACACACACCACCAGCCAGCACTAACAACTACAGTGAATGCATTCTGAAACACGAATTTTAGAAGCTATATATAAAGTCGGCAGACAATCCAAATAAAAGTTCTGGATAAAAGTTTTGGAACAGAACTAAAGCCGAAATGGCTTCAACGTCGGTCAGGAAACATGGCAAAGCTCCTTCACGCTACCTCTCTATGCCGCTCCTGACGATTTGTGGTTAAAGTTGTGCTCTGGATGTAAAGTAGTGAGGAGAGGCTTGGAAGAGAGAGAGGCATGGGAGGCAGAGTCACGGCAGGTAGAGGCATGGGAGGCAGAGTCACGGCAGGTAGAGGCAGGGGAGGCAGAGTCACGGCAGGTAGAGGCAGGGGAGGCAGAGTCACGGCAGGTAGAGGCAGGGGAGGCAGAGTCACGGCAGGTAGAGGCAGGGGAGGCAGAGTCACGGCAGGTAGAGGCAGGGGAGGCAGAGTCACGGCAGGTAGAGGCAGGGGAGGCAGAGTCACGGCAGGTAGAGGCAGGGGAGGCAGAGTCACGGCAGGTAGAGGCAGGGGAGGCAGAGTCACGGCAGGTAGAGGCAGGGGAGGATATACTATAAAACTAATGAAGAAGGAACACTTATGCAACATTTTGGAATCTTTATTGAGGAAACGTTTCGCCACACAGCGGCTTTATCAGTATACCATTTACGTACAACTTGTCAGACACTGAAACGTCACGAGATCTTGGTACAGAGGACGTCTACTGGTACAGAGGATATCTACTGGTACAGAGCATATCTACTGGGACATAGGACATCTACACAACCTTCGTGCTTACTACTGGCCTATTCCTTGGGTATAACCTACTTCCACTGGGAAATCTTGCCTACCAGTGACAGTAAGTTCGCCAGTCTTGTCCCTGCCCGGGTCTTTTCCAGGTGGTGACCCGGCGTACCAGGGACAATTCTGCACGTCCATCACCTGATGCTAATATATAAGCGCCAAGCTCCATGACTGTGCTTCAGTTCCTTCAAGACTACGGTTCTCTTCACCATCTCCAAAGCTGAGTCTGATTACTTCATCTTTTGTATATAATTCTACATTCTTCAAATTATGTTCTTGAATTGTATTGACAAAGCCACTGATTGACGAAATATCTACAAATAAAGATGCCCAGATGTTGCACATGTGTCTAATTCTTTTAGGCTTGCCGTTGCTGGCTGAGAAGAGGCCCCCCATAACAGTTCAAGCTTCAGGGGCCCAAAAATGCAGGTCCACCACTGGGAAGAGGTATTTTTAAAAGGTATTTATAAAAAACATAACTTGATGTGCCAGAAGTGTGCTGCTACTCTACTGGAGGAGAGAGTTACATAGAGGCAACCAAAGAGAGCTGTATGCCCTCGTCATATTCAATCACAGACGATGGCTTTTGTCTCTCGTGCAAAGACATCTGTCAGCCTGAAGTGGGAGGGAGGCAGAGTGGGCGAAAGTGGTGGACGATAGATGAAAGAAGAAAGCGAGTTCAACTGACATGAGAAACAGTTATAATTACGAGTGGTGAGAAAATCTATGAATTTTTCTGCCGCCTACCTTCAAATGCAGTGCTAGATATATCACCTAAAAATATTAAGTACATCCTGAGGCCTCAGTTCTGAGGTGGTCAGTCCCTAGTCTGGAGAAGAGTTTTGTTCCATAGTCTAGAACAATGTTCCAGATTATGGAGCAGTACTCTTCTCCAGACTGACCACCACAGAACGTCTTCCAGGGTGATGGACTGATTACATCGTCTTCACATCTCTGCTGTTTATGTTGCCTCTGTATTTGACTGAAGAAGCATACCGTGTAGCCGAATTTTTTCGGAATAAAAATGACTAAGTTTCACATGTATCTTACCGATATAGAGTAAGTTGGAGGATCCTTCCGCAGAGCGAGAGAGAAAGAGAGAAAGGTTATATATCTCTCTCTCGCTCACTTACCCATATTTGTGCTACTGTACCCTCCCTAAATGTACAGAATTTTACCTCACTAGGGACACAAGATGCCCGAAGTGAGGATCTGCCCTGGTCAAGCTGGTATTAATATTATGAGATAAATTCTAGAGAGAAATTTATCTAAATTTGTTGATAGGTGTTTGATTTTTTGTTTATATCTTGTAAATTCAGTCAATGGTTCTTAGGAAGCTATATGCCATAGTCTAAAGCATGGTAATCCAACGACAGGTCCGGGGGTCACGTGTGGCATGCGGGCCGCTTTCATTTTTGTGGCTGACGGACATTCATGCAAAAATTCAATTGTAAACAACAGACAGTTTGGGAGGTGCTGCAAAATGCATGACAGACTTTAGAACTCTAGTGGGATGTATATAAAAATGACATTTGAAAGACCATTTAAATAGTAAGATATATTGTTTGCATTTTTTTTATTATCACACTGGCCGATTCCCACCAAGGCAGGGTGGCCCGAAAAAGAAAAACTTTCACCATCATTCACTCTATCACTGTCTTGCCAGAAGGGTGCTTTACACTACAGTTTTTAAACTGCAACATTAACACCCCTCCTTCAGAGTGCAGGCACTGTACTTCCCATCTCCAGGACTCAAGTCCGGCCTGCCGGTTTCCCTGAACCCCTTCATAAATGTTACTTTGCTCACACTCCAACAGCACGTCAAGTATTAAAAACCATTCGTCTCCATTCACTCCTATCAAACACGCTCACACACGCCTGCTGGAAGTCCAAGCCCCTCGCACACAAAAACCTCCTTTACCCCCTCCCTCCAACCTTTCCTAGGCCGACCCCTACCCCGCCTTCCTTCCACTACAGACTGATACACTCTTGAAGTCATTCTGTTTCGCTCCATTCTCTCTACATGTCCGAACCACCTCAACAACCCTTCCTCAGCCCTCTGGACAACAGTTTTGGTAATCCCGCACTTCCTCCTAACTTCCAAACTACGAATTCTCTGCATTATATTCACACCACACATTGCCCTCAGACATGACATCTCCACTGCCTCCAGCCTTCTCCTCGCTGCAACATTCATCACCCATGCTTCACACCCATATAAGAGTGTTGGTAAAACTATACTCTCATACATTCCCCTCTTTGCCTCCAAGGACAAAGTTCTTTGTCTCCACAGACTCCTAAGTGCACCACTAACCCTTTTCCCCTCATCAATTCTATGATTCACCTCATCCTTCATAGACCCATCCGCTGACACGTCCACTCCCAAATATCTGAATACATTCACCTCCTTCATACTCTCTCCCTCCAATCTGATATCCAATCTTTCATCACCTAATATTTTTGTTATCCTCATAACCTTACTCTTTCCTGTATTCACTTTTAATTTTCTTCTTTTGCACACCCTACCAAATTCATCCACCAATCTCTGCAACTTCTCTTCAGAATCTCCCAAGAGCACAGTGTCATCAGCAAAGAGCAACTGTGACAACTCCCACTTTATGTGTGATTCCTTATCTTTTAACTCCACGCCTCTTGTCAAGACCCTCGCATTTACTTCTCTTACAACCCCATCTATAAATATATTAAACAACCACGGTGACATCACACATCCCTGTCTAAGGCCTACTTTTACTGGGAAATAATTTCCCTCTTTCCTATGTACTCTAACTTGAGCCTCACTCTCCTCGTAAAAACTCTTCACTGCTTTCAGTAACCTACCTCCTACACCATACACCTGCAACATCTGCCACATTGCCCCCCTATCCTATATATGTTTGCAGATATATATATATATATATATATATATATATATTATATATATATATATATATATATATATATATATATATATATATATATATATATATATATATTTATATATATATATTGTTTGCAAAACTGAACAGTAGAAGAATAAGACACATGTAACACTTGGATATCTTTGTTGTGGAAACGTTTTTCCAACCAGTGGCTTTCTCAGTCCAGTACAGAAAATATTGGAGATATTGGACGACATGAAGTAGTAGTTTGAGGTGATTAGTCTCTCAATCTTAAAAGTAAGTATTCAGTTCCTCTGTCTTGACAGATCTAAAGTAGACACATGCCCGAGGAAGATACTTGTAAGCTGGAGACAGGAGAAGTGAAGCAGTTAAGAAATGGAGTCACAGACGGGTGGAACAGACTAGTGGACTAGGTTAGCAAGCGTTAGAATGGTAAATTCTCTGTACCAAGAATCCAAGATGTTATTGTGTTAGACAAGTATTATATCACAGACGTGTGGGACTAGAACCCATGGCAAGCGAGTTCTAAATCTCGCTGACCAGTGTATTATCCACTTGACCTACGAACCTAATAAGAATCATCTAACTAGGTATATTTCTGTGTACCAGAGGAAGTTAACGTGGGCTAATGCAGGTTTTAACAGACTAATCTCACATAAGCATGACTGTGGTATGCCTTAGTTAGTCCCCTCATAGTCGCCATCGTGAGTCACGAAATTATAATAACACGATTGTGATTTGTTTGCAATCGTATTATTACGATTTTGTGAGTCAAATATATTGATGATGTACAAACCTGACAAATAGATAAATAAGAGACATGCACAACACTTAGTAACACGTTTCAATGACGTGAAATTCATGTTTCCTTGAAGAACTGAATACAGAATTTAATGATCTGCCACTGCATTCAATGATCAGGTGGCAGAGTGTTGGAAAACCCCTTCAGCATACATTTACCATTTGGAAAGAAATCTTTTAATTCTTTTAGAGCGAGCAATTCACCAACACACATTATCAAAATGAGCTGCGAGATAAGACTTCATTCGCTCTCTGTCATTCCTGGTAGACATAACAGCTCACTTGAGCGTACTGAGTTCGAGCTTACGAAAAAGACAACAGAACCTTTCCAAGCTACAGTAGGTGGAAATGTTGAAACGTCCCGCAAAATGAAAAAAAAAACTACAGCTATTCAGTTTGCACTCTTTGCTTCGTGTTGTGAACTCATTGCAGATGATAAGAGGCTGATTTTTTTCAATATTTCGGAAAAAAAGCTAAATCTATTGAGTTCGAAAAGATATTTATAGACCTGCAAATGAAACCCAATTTCCATGGTGGCTAAAGTAGGCACAGTTACCAGACATCCAGACTGAAGTCTGGAAATTATATTCTGATTCACTGTTACTGACGATAAAAAAATGAAAGACAAGATATTAACTTGAGGTGTCTGTAAGGTTTGCTTCTTCAAGAGACTTTCAACTTAAGATATACTCAGTCTTCGGTGGTACTTATATATGGGAAAATACATTTTTAATGATGAAACAAGCGAAATCCAAAGTGGTAATGAAAAACTGGAAGATTATCTTCGACTCGCTGCCACAAGCACTGAATTTTATTAATATTGAGACACAGGAAGAAGAAAAACCCTTATTCTACACTTGAAGGTTCACATGTCAGTGTCAGTAGTACACTCACACTTGGAGGTGTACCTGTGTTAGTACTCCACCTACACTGGAAAGTGTACTTGTGTTAGTACTCCACCTACACTTGGAGGTGTACCTGTGCTAGTACCCCACCTACACTGGAAGGTGTACCTGTGTTAGTACTCCACCTACACTTGAAGGTGTACCTGTGTTAGTACTCCACCTACACTGGAAGGTGTACCTGTGTTAGTACTCCACCTACACTGGAAGGTGTGCCTGTGTTAGTTCCTGACTATGGAACTGAACTTCTCCAGGCTGAGGGACTGACAACCTCAAATTCTACGACTTCAAGGGTGATGGACTGATTACATCGTCTTCACATCTGTACTGTTCCTGCCTACTTTCTGTATTCGACAGAAGAAGCCTACTGTGTAGGCGAAACGTTTCGGAATAAAGTTGCCTAACTGTTGCCTATGTGTCTTACCTACCAACCTGTGTTAGTACTCCACCTACACTTGAAAGTGCTCCTCTTAGTGTCAGTACTCAAGTCACCATGGCAACAGCAGCCAGAACATCGCTGTAAGTCACTACACAACAGTCGTGGCCATCTACTCCCGAGTCTTGCGAGGTCAGACAACTGCAGATGACCCTGTACTTCACCTTGCTCTGTGCACTCTGCCTCACCTTCCTCTGTGCACTCTGCCTCACCTTGCTCTGTGCACTCTGCCTCACCTTGCTCTGTGCACTCTGCCTCACCTTGCTCTGAGCACTCTGCCTCACCTTGCTCTGTGCACTCTGCCTCACCTTGCTCTGTGCACTCTGCCTCACCTTGCTCTGTGCACTCTGCCTCACCTTGCTCTGTGCACTCTGCCTCACCTTGCTCTGTGAACTCTGCCTCACCTTGCTCTGTGTACTCTGCCTCATCTTTGCTCTGTGCACTCTGCCTCACCTTGCTCTGTGCACTCTGCCTCACTTTTGATCTGCGCACTCTGCCTCACCTTTGCTCTGTGCACTCTGCCTCACCCTGCTCTGTGCACTCTGCCTCACATTTGCTCTGTGCACTCTGTCTCACCATGCTCTGTGCACTCTGCCTCGCCTTGCTCTGTGCACTCTGCCTCACCTTTGCTCTGTGCACTCTGCCTCACTTTGCTCTGTGCACTCTGCCTCACCATGCTCTGTGCACTCTGCCTCACCTTGCTCTGTGCACTCTGCCTCACCTTTGCTCTGTGCACTCTGCCTCACCATGCTCTGTGCACTCTGCCTCACTTTTGCTCTGTGCACTCTGCCTCACCTTGCTCTGTGCACTCTGCTTCACCTTTGCTCTGTGCACTCTGCCTCACCTTGCTCTGTGCATTCTGCCTCACTTTTGCTCTGTGCACTCTGCCTCACCTTGCTCTGTGCACTCTGCCTCACCTTGCTCTGTGCACTCTGCCTCACCTTGCTCTGTGCACTCTGCCTCACCTTGCTCTGTGAACTCTGCCTCACCTTGCTCTGTGCACTCTGCCTCACCTTTGCTCTGTGCACTCTGCCTCACCATGCTCTGTGCACTCTGCCTCACTTTTGCTCTGTGCACTCTGCCTCACCTTGCTCTGTGCACTCTGCTTCACCTTTGCTCTGTGCACTCTGCCTCACCTTGCTCTGCGCTCTCTGCCTCACCTTGCTCTGTGCACTCTGCCTCACCTTGCTCTGTGCACTCTGCCTCACATTGCTCTGTGCACTGCCTCACCTTGCTCTGTGCACTCTGCCTCACCTTGCTCTGTGCATTCTGCCTCACCATGCTCTGTGCACTCTGCCTCACCTTGCTATGTGCACTCTGCCTCACCTTGCTCTGTGCACTCTGCCTCATCTTGCTCTGTGCACTCTGCCTCACCTTGCTCTGTGCACTCTGCCTCTCCTTTGCTCTGTGCACTCTGCCTCATCATGCTCTGTGCACTTTGCCTCACTTTTGCTCTGTGCACTCTGCCTCACCTTGATCTGTGCACTCTGCCTCACTTTTGCTCTGTGCACTCTGCCTCACCTTGCTCTGTGCACTCTGGCTCAATTTTGCTCTGTGCCCTCTGCCTCACCTTGCTCTGCGCTCTCTGCCTCACCTTGTTCTGTGCACTCTGCCTCACCTTGCTCTGTGCACTCTGCCTCACAATGCTCTGTGCACTGTGCCTCACCTTGCTCTGTGCACTGTGCCTCACCTTGCTCTGTGCACTCTGCCTCACTATGCTTTGTGCACTCTGCCTCACCTTGCTCTGTGCACTCTGCCTCCTCATGCTTTGTGCACTCTGCCTCACCTTGCTCTGTGCACTCTGCCTAACCATGCTCTGTGCACTCTCCCTCACCTTTGCTCTGTGCCCTCTGTCTCACATTGCTCTGTGCTCTCTGCCTCACCTTGCTCTGTGCACTCTGCCTCACCTTGCTCTGTGCACTCTGCCTAACCTTGCTCTGTGCACTCTACCTCAACTTGCTCTGTACACTCTGCCTCGCGTTTGCTCTGTGTACTCTGCCTCACCTTTGCTCTGTGCACTCTGCCTCACCTTGCTCTGTGCACTCTGCCTCACTTTTGTTCTGCTCAATCTGCCTCACCTTTGCTCTGTGCACTCTGCCTCACACTGCTCTGTGCACTCTCCCTCACCTTTGCTCTGTGCACTCTGCCTCACCTTGCTCTGTGCACTCTGCCTCACTTTTGTTCTGCTCACTCTGCCTCACCTTTGCTCTGTGCACTCTGCCTCACCCTGCTCTGTGCACTCTGCCTCACCTTTGCTCTGTGCACGCTGCCTCACCCTGCTCTGCGCACTCTGCCTCACCTTGCTCTGTGCACTCTGCCTCACCTTGCTCTGTGCACTCTGCCTCACCTTGCACTGTGCACTCTGCCTCACCTTGCTCTGTGCACTCTGCCTCATCTTGCTCTGTGCACTCTGCCTCACCTTGCTCTGTGCACTCTGTCTCCTTGCTCTGTGCACTCTGCCTCACCCTGCTCTGTGCACTCTGCCTCACCTTGCTCTGTGCACTCTGCCTCACCTTGCTCTGTGCACTCTGCCTCACCTTGCTCTGTGCACTCTGCCTCACCCTGCTCTGTGCACTCTGCCTCACCTTGCTCCGTGCACTCTGCCTCACCTTGATCTGTGCACTCTGCCTCACCTTGCTCTATGCACTCTGTCTCTTTGCTCTGTGCACTCTGCCTCACCCTGCTCTGTGCACTCTGCCTCACCTTGCTCTGTTAACTCTGCCTCGCCTTGCTCTGTGCACTCTGCCTCACACTGCTCTTTGCACTCTGCCTCACCTTGCTCTGTGCACTCTGCCTCACCTTGCTCTGTGCACTCTGCCTCACCTTGCTCTGTGCACTCTGCCTCACCTTGTTCTGTGCACTCTGCCTCACCTTGCTTTGTGCACTCTGCCTCACCATGCACTGTGCACTCTGCCTCGCCTTGCTCTGTGCACTCTGCCTCACCTTTGCTCTGTGCACTCTGCCTCACTTTGCTCTGTGCACTCTGCCTCACCATGTTCTGTGCACTCTGCCTCAACTTGCTCTGTGCACTCTGCCTCACCTTTGCTCTGTGCACTCTGCCTCACCATGCTCTGTGCACTCTGCCTCACTTTTGCTCTGTGCACTCTGCCTCACCTTGCTCTGTGCACTCTGCCTAACCTTGCTCTGTGCACTCTGCCTCACCTTGCTCCGTGCACTCTGCCTCACCTTGATCTGTGCACTCTGCCTCACCTTGCTCTGTGCACACTGCCTCACCTTGCTCTGTGCACTCTGCCTCATCTTGCTCTGTGCACTCTGCCTCACCTTGCTCTGTGCACTCTGTCCCCTTCCTCTGTGCACTCTGCCTCACCCTGCTCTGTGCACTCTGCCTCACCTTGCTCTGTGCACTCTGTCTCCTTGCTCTGTGCACTCTGCCTCACCTTGCTCTGTGCACTCTGCCTCACCTTGCTCTGTGCACTCTGCCTCACTTTGCTCTGTGCACTCTGCCTCACCTTGCTCTGTGCACTCTGTCTCCTTGCTCTGTGCACTCTGCCTCACCTTGCTCTGTGCACTCTGCCTCACCTTGCTCTGTGCACTCTGCCTCACCTTGTTCCGTACAATCTGCCTCACCTTGATCTGTGCACTCTGCCTCACCTTGCTCTGTGCACTCTGTCTCTTTGCTCTGTGCACTCTGCCTCACCTTGCTCTGTGCACTGCCTCACCTTGCTCTGTGCACTCTGCCTCACCTTGCTCTGTGCACTGTGCCTCACCTTGCTCTGTGCACTGTGCCTCACCTTGCTCTGTGCACTCTGCCTCACCTTCCTCTGTGCACTCTGCCTAACCATGCTCTGTGCACTCTGCCTCACCTTGCTCTGTGCACTCTGCCTCACCTTGCTCTGTGCACTCTGCCTCAACTTGCTCTGTGCACTCTGCCTCACCTTGCTCTGTGCACTCTGCCTCTCCTTGCTCTGTGCACTCTGCCTCACCTTGCTCTCTGCACTCTGCCTCACCTTGCTCTCTGCACTCTGCCTCACCTTGCTCCGTGCACTCTGCCTCACCTTGCTCTGTGCACTCTGCCTCACCCTGCTCTGTGCACTCTGCCTCACCTTGGTCTGTGCACTCTGCCTCACCTTGTTCTGTGCACTCTGCCTCACCTTGGTCTGTGCACTCTGCCTCACCTTGCTCTGTGCACTGTGCCTCACCTTGCTCTGTGCACTGTGCCTCACCTTGCTCTGTGCACTCTGCCTCACCTTGCTCTGTGCACTCTGCCTCACCTTGCTCTGTGCTCTGTGCCTCACCTTGCTCTCTGCACTCTGCCTCACCTTGCTCTCTGCACTCTGCCTCACCTTGCTCTCTGCACTCTGCCTCACCTTGCTCTGTGCACTCTGCCTCACCTTGCTCTCTGCACTCTGCCTCACCTTGCTCTCTGCACTCTGCCTCACCTTGCTCTGTGCACTCTGCCTCACCTTGATCTTTCTTTCTCTTTCTGAATCACTGTTTTTCTTTTTCCTTTATATGATGTTACTGTGCACCTTACTGATGCTAGACCAGCACGTCTAGTGCACTTACTGATGCTAGACCAGCACGTCTAGTGCACTTACTGATGCTAGACCAGCACGTCTAGTGCACTTACTGATGCTAGACCAGCACGTCTCTTGCACTTACGCTACACCAGCACGTCTCGAGCACTTACTGACGCAAGTCCAGCACGTCTCGTGCACTTACTGACGCTAAACGAGCACGTCTCGTGCACTGTGAAATAATACATTAACACTTCTTAAAAAGAGCTCAATCTAGCATAATCTTTTTTTCAAATTAACATTATTATATTCTCAGATGAGCACTACATCCGTATGGATCATACAGGTTTGAGCCTAGGACGAGATAATAAGATCACATAACTTGGATAAAGAGTCTTCACAGGCTGGAAGACACCATCCCTGGAAGGATGTATTTTTGCCCAAGTTGTTCCTGTCTGTCGTTCCTCGTTGAGAGAAGTCATTGACTTCCTTCACTTAAATCTACATTTTGTTTCTTCTTTAGTTTACCCCCTTAGTCTTGGCCTAAGTTATACCTGGGTATAACGTGTATACTTGCATCTAGTGCTTCATGTTTATCTGTACGTAGTTCGAGTCTGCAGTAAAAGATCAATCGCTGGAAGCACTTGTCCTCTCTTCTGATACAAAAACATTGCAAAACGCTATAAAATATTGCATAAACACTTTATAACTGTATAAACATAACGATAACACTGCAAAAACACTACTGAAACACTACAAAAACACTACCAAAACACTGCAAAAACGCTACGAAAACACAACAAAAAATGAAAAAACTACAAAAGCACTACAAAAAACTGCAGAAATACTGCAAAAACACTACAAAAATAGTACAAAAACACTACAAAAATATTGCAAAAGCACTACAAAAACACTTAAAACACCGCCCTCGCACCATTTATAAGCAGCGCGTTGGTTGCAATGACACAGGTCACTGGCTGTTATCTGAACCTAAATTTCAGATAATGCTTGGCAAAATAAGATGCACAGCTCAGCACACAGGTTATTTTGTCTCGGATTAAATCGTTCAGAAATAGACGCATGAACAAGTGATAGAAAAAGATGGGTATATTTGTGGCCAGTCTTCTGCCTCAACATATATTGAGCAACCAAAATAATATCGCAGGATTTTCCTCTTCAGTGGAGTCAAGCCGGCTTACGTTGGTCTCTTATGGGGAGAGATAGAGGAAGAAAGAGGGGAAAGGGGAAAGGGGAAAGGGGAGAGGGGTAGGGGAAAGAGGAAAGGGTGGGGTTGGGTGAGGTGAAGGGGCGAGGAAGTAATGGGAAGGAGGAAAGAGAGAGAATATTTTTGTAGGAGAACCAGATAGAAATCTACGCCAGCTTTTTTCAGAACACCGACTCCCCAAGGAAATGTCAATTAGCAAAGCTTGCATAAAGCACAGTAATGACCACAACTACTTCATAGACTGAACTACTGTCCTGCTAATGGCCCAGAAAGACGACACTGAAAGGAGAAGATTCATTGAAAGTTCATTCATCAGTGTCTCAAACAACTTCATCCACAACAAAAGTTCATTCAATTTAGATGGGCCTCTTAAAATTAGAGTTACGTTCTAATTCTCACCTCTAAAAGTTTCTGCCAGGCACTTCCTCACCTTCGCATTTTTTCCTGTAATTTCCACAGCCTGTCGCCCTGAACCTCAGCTGCATTTTAATCTATATCAGCAGTTTCAGAAAACGAAGTTATTGTAATAAATATTCTCTAAATTAGGATGAGGACCTACAGTTTAAACTGCCTCTCCTTCTCCAGTATCTGTTCTTTGTCTGGTAATGAGAATAAGTATACTATGAAAATTGGCAGCTTAAAACTTGAAATTGGATCATGACAAAAATTAAATAACATTATGATTAGTCGGCAGTACCTGGTTCTTGTGTCACTGGTAGTCTAATTCTTTCTTATAAACCAGTACCAGAGCCTCGTTTAAAAGTCCAGTATATTGAGGGCCCTGAATCTGCACTCTCTAGAAAGACGTAGAATTAGGGGGGATATGACTGAGGTGTATAAATGGAAGACAGGAATAAATAAAGGGGATGTAAATAGTGTGCTGAAAATATCTAGCCTAGACAGGACTCGCAGCAATGGTTTTAAGTTGGAAAAATTAAGATTCAGGAAGGATATAGGAAAGTACTGGTTTGGTAATAGAGTTGTGGATGAGTGGAACAAACTCCCGAGTACAGTTATAGAGGCCAGAACGTTGTGTAGCTTTAAAAATAGGTTGGATAAATACATGAGTAGATGTGGGTGGGTGTGAGTTAGACCTGATAGCTTGTGCTACCAGGTCGGTTGCCGTGTTCCTCCCTTAAGTCAATGTGACCTGACCTGACTAGGTTGGGTGCATTGGCTTAAGCCGGTAGGAGACTTGGACCTGCCTCGCATGGGCCAGTAGGCCTTCTGCAGTGTTCCTTCGTTCTTATGTTCTAATGTTCTTAAAACATTATTCCCTTTCCTAGTTTCATTGTCTCTACCTTGAATCCCTGTTCATGATCCTGCCTCTCATAACTACCGTCTTGACTGCATAAAGTGTATTAATGGTAAAAAAAACATTCATGCACTAATCAAGACCTTTATTTACCACACCTACCAAAGTCTGCCTCAAGACCTCAGATAATTTAGCATCTTCAGAGAGTTTGGTATTAAATCAGTGTAAAAAAGAATGAAGGATGTACTATATTTATTAGAGCATTAATCTTTTCTGAAGGATATTGGATAACTTAGTTTGATGGGCATATTGATAAACAAGAAACAATGCCTGTCATACGAGCTCTGCAGAAAATAGATCCCATAAGGACAAGGCTCTGGTTTATGAGGTAGACCTTTTACCGTCAAAGATTCATATAGCAAAGTGGAAGTAATTGAACTTCAATATCCATCTCCTAGATAGATACTGATCTTGAAGGTAATGGTTTATTTGTTTATACGTTGACTCTGTTAATAGATACTACCAGGTTCCTTCAACAGAGCATGGGACATCTTTGTTCTTTTCATCTAGAGGTGGTTTGTACCACAATCGAGTCTTGTCATTTGGAATAAGAAATATATCTTATGTACCAGGTGACGCTCGGTTTGGAAGGTATAGTATTATTTGGATGACCTGGAAGTTATCAGTTAGACTTTGAGGGGTCACTTATTTTGTACGCATGCCCTTATGGCATCACTTTACACGTACGTAATGTGAATTTGGCCAGGCAAGAATAATCTATCAGTGTCATATTATTATTGGACACGGTCATATATGACCCTGGTGTAGCAAAAATTGCTATGCTTAATTATTTTATACCTCAGACAGGAAAGCAGTCATAAAGTTCCTATGTACAACTGGTTGTTACAATGGGTTCTGTCCTAATTGTTTACAGGTCGCTGCTCTGTTTGCAGCATTGACTAGTATGGAATGAAGTTTGCTAATTTCTTTGCTGTCGTTTGAAATGTCTCTTGTATTTATCCACTATATAACAGTATCTCAACTATCTTCGACCCTTCGTAATGTCTGTGGATGTAAATAAGGTGGGCCTCTGCTCTGTATTGTTGAATGAGACGTCATCTGAGAAGACACTACATCCAGTGTTATTTTTCATCCAAGCTCAAGCATCATCAGAAAAAATGCGACATTGAAATAGAGGTATTGTTGTTGGTGTTGGCACTTGAGCACTTTGTGGTGTACCTGGGCACATCTCACCTGATCCGTATCAAAAGTTGGAATGATTGTCTCAAGCTGTCGGCTCACTGTTTACAATCTTTCACGTTAAAGCTGATGACTCACGAAATCGTAATAACACGATTACAAACAAATCACAGAACGGGAAGGGCTCGAACCCATAGCAGGAAAGTCCTAAAATTCACAGTTCAATGAAATATCCACTGGACCACTGGACTGAGTTTTAGGGCTTGCCTGCCATGGGTTTGAGCCCTATCTGTTTTGTGATTAATAGCTAATACTCGGGAAATAATAAGTCAAACTTGGCAATTAACAGCAACAAGTATGTGTAAAATACAAGTAAAAGGGTATTAAGAAATTTACAGAAAATACGTTTCGCTCAATCGTGAAGAAGTTCCTGGTTGACGGTACGTATCATCAATAAAGATCTTAATACTTATCTTTCTTACAACCTGATTTTTTTTACCCCTGGCATAGTTTTGTTTATAGTTTATTTATTATTGTTGTCCAGTCCACAGAGGAAAATATTTTTCATTATTCTGGTGTTCATTTTTGGCAACGTCTTGGTCTGAATACAGAGCAAAACTCAGAGTTATTATCTGATATATCTTTATGTTTATATATTTGCATTTCCTGAAGGAAATTGTTTTGTGATGTTCCTGTTGTTATTAGCCCTCAGTCTGAACTCTGTTAAAGGTCGTGACTTAAGCTTCTGTATTTACTAAAAGATGGCTGAGAGAGGGATGGGCGAACAGAGACCGAAGATTGACCTTCGGTCTTGCTATGTGTCTCGTCTGAGGGTAGTCATCTGATGATTCGTCACTCCCAAAACTCATTTAATCTTTCTCATTTCCCTTCCTCAGGGCAAACCCAGGACGTATAAGAACATAAGAAGGAACACTGCAGCAGTCATACTGACCCATGCGGGGCAGGTCCATGTCAACCCCCGGATTAAACCAATGACCCACCCAGTCAGGTCACCTCCACTTAAGGAAGGAGCACGGCTTCTGGCCCAGTAGCACCAGCTAGCCAGGTCCAACTCACACTCACCGACACCCATCAGGATTTGTAGACAATGCTTCACATGCGTTCAAGAGAGCAAGGATGGGACCATAGGGGAGGATCTCTTGAGAAGGCTGACGACTTCACATGATCAAGGTTCGTATCTTTTGTTCTACGTGAAGTCTACGCAACACTTATTTTAGAGGTTCAAGTTCTTCAGGCCGTTTATTCCTATCTACAAGAAGATACAGTCAGTAACAGGAGGGCAGAGACTCATGAAAACGGAGGTATGAGGTAAGGGGTGAAGGAACTAATCATCCCCCAGTCATGGAGAAGACTCATGACCATACAGACACTGGGTACGGGGTAGGGGGAGAGGAACTAATGATGACCCAAGAATGGAAAAAACTCATGAATCATATGACACAAGACGGTTCATGACTGTCTAGACTCTAGATACATGGGTAATCATGACCATGTGTAGTACCGAGTTATCGCCAGTATACTTGCAGTGTGTCCAGTACTGAGTTACTTCCATTATACCTGCAGTGTGTGTAATGCTAAGATACTGACAGTATACCTGCAGTGTGTGTGTGTAATACTAAGATACTGACAGTATACCTGCAGTGTGTGTAATACTAAAGTACTGACAGTGCACCTGCAGTGTGAGTGTAATACGGAAGTACTGACAGTGTATCTGTAGTGATTGTACACGCTATAAAGTTATGAAGTATGAAGGTTATCAGAGAGCGTTGTCACGTGTACACTCACTGAATTAAACTGTCACATTATTTCCTGATATGGATCAATATGGATCTTGTAACAGGTACGAGAGTCACATGACTCGGCGTACCTGTACCCTGAGTACTGACCTGAAGCAGCAGTCTCTCTCAGGACCTCTGGACACATTGTACACTCATGTTTCTTGTTCTGAATAGAATACACACACACGCACACACACACATCCACACACACACACACACACACACACACACACACACACACACACACACACACACAACACACACACACACACACACACACAGTTTTCATGAGTCTCTGCCCTCCTGTTACTGACTGTATCTTCTTGTAGATAGGAATAAACGGCCTGAAGAACTTGAACCTCTAAAATAAGTGTTGCGTAGACTTCACGTAGAACAAAAGATGCGAACCTTGATCATGTGAAGTCGTCAGCCTTCTCAAGAGATCCTCCCCTATGGTCCCATCCTTGCTCTCTTGAACGCATGTGAAGCGCCAGGGAAAAGACGATGAGCACACTGACATCAAACGACAGGTCCGAAGACAATGAAGGAAATTCAAAGTCAGGCGCAGACAAGGGGATGGTAAGCAACAACGGAGACATGCCGTACACGAAGGCCCTATCAGACCCACGTGGGGCCAGGGAAAAGACGATGAGCACACTAAGATCAAGCGACAGGTCCGAAGACAATGAAGGTTTGTTATATGCAGAGATTCTAACAGCCAACTGCAGTAGCAAGGGACAGCTGGTCAGGAAAGACAGTTCACTGAGAATAGAAGTTTCAGATATGACAGGGACTGAAGGCAAGAACATGTCAATGGAAAGGAAATATATGCCTCGAGGAAGCAGATGGAGACTCAGTGGGAGGAGGAAAGGGCGTGAGGTCAGTTTTTGTGTACGGGCTCCAAGAAGCACAAGGGGGACAACTTTGAAGAAATAAAACAGGAGGAGAAAAAAAATGATTAAGGCATCATGAAAAAAATTTAGGGGAGGGGAATATGACCCAGGTACAAATTTTAAAGGGGGAATTTGGGTTGGTTTGCGAGGGGAAAGGATACGGCCTGTCAGATTTAAACTTTAAAAGGAAAAACTTTCAAAACCAGGATTTTTCCCCCAAAAAGGAAAGGGCAAGCTGAGGGACAAAGGGGGTTACCAAGGAGAGTATACCGGGGGGACCGGGGACAGAACACAAAAAAAAGGACAACACTGAAAGAGAGGGTACAGAGACGAAAGGGAGGAACGAGGGAAATTTGGAAAATAAGGGCGGGACCCAGACACAGGGGGAAGGGCAAACAAAACCCCAAACAGAATCTAACCCCAAAAAAAGACCCCAAAACCGCAAACCTTTTCCCAACGAAAATTGAGGAAACCTTTTTTAACCTACAACCCACTAAAGTTCCTTGCCCCCCAACCCCCCATTTTAAAAAAACCTCACCCAACAGTTTTCCCTTTTTAATGGGCTTTTTTGGACCCCCCCCCCATAAACCCCAACAAAACCCCACCTACCCACAGCCCCAAAAAAAGGCCCCCCCAAAAGGCCCCTCCCTCCCCCAACCCCCCAATAATACTTGCTTTGACCACAATGAAAAATTTAAAAGAAATTTAAAGGGTTTTTGGTATAAAAAACCGGTTTTGGAAAAAACCCGTAAAAAAAACTTTGAGGGGGGAAAAATGAAAAAATTTCAGTGAAAAATCCCCAGACATCTTTAGCATCAAAAAATAAAGAAAAAAAAAACTCGCGAGCCCAAAAACCAAATAAAAAAAACAAACCCTTTTTCCCCCCCAGGAAAACAATCCTGAGGAAAGATAAAAGGGAAAGGGAAGGGGGGAGGGGGGGGGTTTTGCCCCTGCTCATAAAAAAAACCAATGGGGTTTTTGAGGAAATGGAAGGAAATGGACTGATTTTGGGGGGGGGGAAAAGAACTCCCAGTGGTTTACAATTCATTTCCGGAGAAACAAAAAGGTATTTCTTTGGGAGTGATGTAAAAACCCACCACGGGAACTGCAGGGGCCAAAGAGAGGATTTACAAAAAAACAAACAGGGTGAGGGTTTGGAAACCAAACTGGCTAAAGGTTTGGCAAAAAAGAGTTTCATTTCGAGCAAAGCAAATTTTACGGGAAAATGGGCGTTTTTTTAACCACGGGAGTTTCTTTTTGGGAAAAACCCTGGACCCAAACATGGGGGTTTTTCCCGAAACAGGGAACCAAGTGTTTAATGGGTACTTGAAAAACTTCATGGATAAAAACATTGTCAGGGACAAAAAACCGAGGAGAGGGGAGGATTTGACCCCCAGCAAAGATTTGGACCTTTTGTCCCCCTGGGGCATTTTAGACATTTGGGGGACATCATTTTATGGGGAGGCCCCTTGGAGTTTTAGCGTTATGTTTTTTCAGAGTTTTGACAATATAGAAGAGTTACAAGGGAAAAGGGGAACCCAGGAATAAAGGGGGGAACAGGGGCCAAACAAAATAAAAAAGGGGGGGGCCCAAAACGGGTTTATGGGGAAATTTCCCCTGCGGGATTTTTTCAGGGGGGAAGAGAAAATGGTGGGGAAAATCATTTAAAACGAAAATTTTTAAATTTGGGTGGAAAACAAATTTTGGAAAGGGTGGCAGAGAAAAGTTTTTTTTTACCCAAGGGGAAACGGGAAATTTAATAGGAAGACCAAAACGGCCCCTTGGTTTACCCCGAAGGTTGTAGGGGGGCCCCAAAAAACCTAATTTGGAAACCCAGGGGAATGGAAAGGTAAAAGGAGGCATAGGCCCCCGGGAAAAAAAGGGAGTTTTTATTTTAGAAAGTCCAAAAAACGAGTAGGCCCAGTAAGGGGGGGGGCCCAACGCCCAGAAATAAAAAAAGGGGAAAATAGAAACAAAAGCCCAAATCTGACCAGAAACTGCCCCCTTATAGCCACAATTAAAGGGGGAAAAAGACAAACATCAAGGCCAGGTGAAAAAAGGGTTTGGGGAAAAAAAAGGGTTTGGAGAATCACAAAAAAAACAAAATCAAGAGGTATTTTGAGGGAGCCCTTCAACACGAGTTTTTAAGGAAAGAAATTTAAACAGAGGGGCAGGAAGGATTTCTGGGGGGACAGACCCAGTTTGGGGAAAACCAAAACAAGGAATACACCAACAAGTTTTTTGGACGACATCCCCATCTTTGAGGAGGGGGTTGAAAAAAAACTGCTAAGGGAAAATTCGATCCTCAAAGGGCAATGGGACCGGAAAACCCAACTTTTCCCCCGGGGGGCCCTTGGGAAAAAGGGAGCAGATATGCTTTTGGCGTACCCCCTTACCCCCAATCTTCAACAAAACCCCTGGAAAACTGGGCAACTATTTGAGGTAGGGGAAAAGGCAAATTTTAGTTCCCATTTTAAAAAAAAGGAGACAGAAAAAAAAAAGGGGCACTAAACAAAAAAAAGCCCCTGTCCCCATTGACGTGTATATTAATTATTGCAAAATTTTTTGGAGAAGTTTAAATCAGGGGGAGAGTGGGGGGGCCCCCGGAACGGAACGGATTTATAAAATGCCAACCAGCACGGATTCAGGGGAAGGGCCCAAATCCTGTTTTCAAAAACCTTTCGGGGATTTTTCATGTTTTAAAAATAACAGAAAGTAAGGACAAGGGGAGAGAGGGAGGGTTTTGATTGCTCTTCTTTGGATTGCAAAAAGGGCCTTTGACCCCTGTTCCTCAAAAAGAGATTTTTTGGCAAAAGGGCTAGAGAAATCGGGCGCAAAAAACAGGAAGGGCACTCCCAATGGATCAGAGAAATCCCCCTGACAGGGAGGCAAACAACGACCCCATGGTACTTTTAAATGTTTATAAACCAGGGGGCCCCTGTGACGGGGGCGGGGTCCCACGGGGGGTTTCGGGTCCTGGGACCATGCTTTTTTTTGGTTTTAATTTGGTGAACGACGGGACGGGAAGGGTTAGACTGGGAAGTTTTCCCCGGGTTTGCAGTTTGATGTGAAGTTAATGAGGAGAAAAAAATCTGATGAGGACCAGGCAGGACTTAAAAGGGAGACCTGGACAGACTGGACAAAACCCGGTCCAGCAAATGGCTTTCCGAATTTTTAATTTCCCGCCAAATGCAAAGGGCAAAGAAGATTGGGGGAAGGGCAAAAAGGGAAAAACCACAGACAGAGTTTTTAGGCTTAAAGGGGCCAAAAACTAAAAAACCTCCCCTCCAAGGAAAAAAGAAACTTGGGTTTAGTATAACCCCGACCCTGTTCCGGAAGCAACCCCATCAATCAGATAACCCGCCTGCAGCATATGGGCGCCGGAAACCTTGGGCAGCATTTCCCATACCTTTGTAAGGGGGTCATTCAAAAACACTGTACACCGGGGTTTTTGTCAGGCCCCATTCTGGTTATTCCCGCACCTGTTTTTAACCCGCCTTTTTAAAGCACGTCAAAAACCCAAAAAAAGAAAGTACAAAGGTTTTTCAACAAGGTTTGTTCCCCGACTTAAAGGGGGAAAAGTCCCCATGAAGAAAGTTAAAAAGGGGAAAAACGGCCTGGGCGACCTTTGGGGGAACCCGGAGGGGGCAATGGGAAAACATTTTAAAAAGGAAAATTTAAAAAACGGGGTGGAATAGAAAGGTGGGCAAGGACAGGGATGTTCCAGGGGGAGGGGACACAGAAACAAGGGGGGCCACAATTGGGAAATTGAAAAACACAAATGAGTCAGAAGAATGTTTGGGGAAATATTTCTTCAGTCAAGAGTTTTAAGGCCCGGGGAATTTGCCCAGAAAATTTACTTTGGGGGGGGCAGGAACCATACAAAATTTTTAAGAAAGAGGTTTGATTTAAAAACTCTGGGGGCGGGGAAAAGAGGGGGGTCCTTTTTTTGCAAACCCCGGGGAAAAGGCGGGGCCAGGAGGGTTTGGACTCGAAACCCCCGCAAAACCCCAAAAAAGGTGAGTTTCAAATAGGTGGGGTACACACCTACATTACGAAACCATTTAAGTACACCAAGGGTTTTTACTACATATAAAAAACTCTAGAATCCCCAAATGTTTTCCCAAAATTTTTTTAACCCAAAAACAAACAAAAACCCCCCCTAACCCTCAAATGTTCCAAGGTTCTTACTGAAACACAGAAATACACTCAGAACCCTCAAATACCCCACAGTTCTCACTAGAACACACACACTAAAAACCCTCAAGTGTTCCACAGTCCTGACTAGAACACACTCAGAACCCTCAAGTGTTCCACAGTCCTAACTAGAACGCACTCAGAATCCTCAGGTGTTCCACAGTCCTGACTAGAACACACTCAGAACCCTCAAGTGCTCCACAGTCCTGACTAGAACACACTCAGAACCCTCAAGTGTTCCACAGTCCTGACTAGAACACACTCAGAACCCTCAAGTGCTCCACAGTCCTGACTAGAACACACTCAGAACCCTCAAGTGCTCCACAGTCCTGACTAGAACACCCCTTTCAAAACCCCTCAAGTGCCCACAGTCCTGAACCTAGAACACACTCAGAACCCTCAAGTGTTCCACAGTCCTGACTAGAACACACTCAGAACCCTCAAGTGTTCCACAGTCCTGACTAGAACACACTCAGAACCCTCAAGTGTTCCACAGTCCTGACTAGAACACACTCAGAACCTTCAAGTGTTCCACAGTCCTGACTAGAACACACTCAGAACCCTCAAGTGTTCCACAGTCCTGACTAGAAAAACACTCAGAACCCTCAAGTTTTCCCCACAGTCCTGACTAGAACACACTCAAAAACCCTCAAGTGCTCCACAGTCCTGACTAGAACACACTCAGACCCTCAACGTTCCAAGTCCTGACTAGAACACACTCAGAACCCTCAAGTGTTCCACAGTCCTGACTAGAACACACTCAGAACCCTCAAGTGTTCCACAGTCCTGACTAGAACACACTCAGAACCCTCAAGTGTTCCACAGTCCTGACTAGAACACACTCAAAAACCCTCAAGTGTTTTCACAGTCCTGACTAGAACACACTCAGAACCCTCAAGGGGTTCCACAGTCCTGATTTAGAACACACTCAGAACCCTCAAGTTTCCACAGGCCTGACTAGAACACCTCAGAACCCTCAAGTGCTCCACAGCCCCTGACTAGAACACACTCAAACCCTCAAGCGTTCCACAGTCCTGACAGAACACACTCAGAACCCTCAAGGTTTTTCCACAGTCCTGACTAAACACACTCAGAACCCCAAGTGTCCCAGTCCTGACTAAAAACACACTCAGAACCTCAAGTGTTCACATTCCTACTGACACACTCAAGAACCCTCAAGTGTTTCACAGTCCTGACTAGAACACACTCAGAACCCTCAAGTGTTCCACAGTCCTGACTAGAACACACTCAGAACCCTCAAGTGTTCCACAGTCCTGACTAGAACACACTCAGAACCGACACATATGCAACATCTGGATATCTTTATTGTAGACGTTTCGCCATCCAGTGGCTTTATCAATACAGATTCTAGGACATAATATGAAGACAGTAGAACTATATACAAAAGATGAGGTAATCAGTCCCTCGGCCTTGGAGTTAGTGCTCACAGCATCGTGGTGGAGGAGAGTCTGGAGCAAAGGCAAGAAGACTGGCGTTTTTTTGGGCGGTCAGGGGGAAGGGACGGGCAGCAGACGGGGCAGTCACGGGTTTAGGCGGGATTCCCCAGTGGAAGTAAGGTCCTTCCCAAAGAGATGGGTTATTTTTGTAGCAGCCGTGAAAAAGGGTCTTGTAGATGTCCTCTGAACCAAGATTCCATGATGTTGCAGTGTCTGACAAGTTGTGCAAGAAAGGTATAAAATACCGACAATATGAAAGTTAAGACACATGTGCAACATCTGGATATCTTTATTGTAGACGTTTCGCCATCCAGTGGCTTTATCAATACAGATTCTAGGACATAATATGAAGACAGTAGAACTATATACAAAAGATGAGGTAATCAGTCCCTCGGCCTTGGAGTTAGTGCTCACAGCATCGTGGTGGAGGAGAGTCTGGAGCAAAGGCAAGAAGACTGGCGTTTTTATAGGCGTCAGTGGAAGGGACGGGCAGCAGATGTTGCACATGTGTCTTAACTTTCATATTGTCGGTATTTTATACCTTTCTTGCACACTCAGAACCCTCAAGTGTTCCACAGTCCTGACTAGAACACACTCAGAACCCTCAAGTGTTCCACAGTCCTGACTAGAACACACTCAGAACCCTCAAGTATTCCACAGTCCTGACTAGAACACACTCAGAACCCTCAAGTGTTCCCAGTCCTGACTAAAACCCACACTCAGAACCCTCAAGTGTCCACAGTCCTGACTAGAACACACTCAAACCCTCAATGTTCCACATTTCCTGCCCTAGAACACCTCCAGAACCCTCAAGTGTTCCACAGTCCTGACTAGAACACACTCAGAACCCTCAAGTGCTCCACACTCCTGACTAGAACGCACTCAGAACCCTCAAGTGTTCCACAGTCCTGAGTAGAACACACTCAGAACCCTCAAGTGTTCCACAGTCCTGACTAGAACACACTCAGAACCCTCAAGTGTTCCACAGTCCTGACTAGAACACACTCAGAACCCTCAAGTGTTCCACAGTCCTGACTAGAACACACTCAGAACCCTCAAGTGTTCCACAGTCCTGACTAGAACACACTCAGAACGCTCAGATGTTCCACGGTTCTGACCAGAACACACAGATGCTACAAGTACGGACCATACACGTCATCTACTCACCTGTTACTTAGTTTAAACTCTTCACAGTCTGTCAGCTGCACTCGGCTCATTAAAACAACGAGTCACCTAAACGCTGACCTAAAACTAAATACTCGAATCTATAAAATACAAATTAAAGTAAACTTTGTGTATATACGTTCAGAGAGACACTTCTCACTGTATACACATTATGAGAAACTTCTCGGTGTATATACCTGAGACACTTCTCGCTGTATATACATGAGACACACTTTTCGGCTGTATATACATTATGAGACACACTTCTGTGTATAATCATGAGACACATTACTCAATATATATACATGATGAAACACATTACTCGATGTACATATATTGAGACACACTTCTCGGTGTATATACATTATGAAACACATTTATCGGTGTATATACATTACGAAACACATTTCTCGGTGTATATACATTATGAAGCACATTTCTCGGCGTATATACATTATGAAATACATTCCTCGGTGTTTATGTATACATGAGACACACTTTTAGATGTACATCCATTATGAGACACACTTCTCAGTACAAAGAGCCTCTCATCATTGGGTAGCTGAGTATTATTTGTAATAACCTCTAGAAATGGCACAGTAATTAATTGTGAAGCGCCAGTTGCAGGTCTGTGCAAATAGGAGTGTGGTCTTGCCTGACACCTGGATTTATTAATACCAAGAGAATGATTGGCTAAGCGTGAGGAAACTAGATTGTGGCCTCACCAATTAATTAATAACATCTGAGAATACTGATGCAATGTAGTAACAGAAGAAGTAAATGTTGAGAGTTTGTAGGTCGTGTGTGGAGGCACAGTTAAAACTGTTTATGTGGAACTCATTGTTTATAAACCATGTGTGGGAGTCATTGTTTATAAACCATGTGTGGGAGTCATTGTTTATAAACCATGTGTGGGAGTCATTGTTTATAAACCATGTGTGGGAGTCAATGTTTATATAAACCATGTGTGGGAGTCATTGTTTATAAACCATGTGTGGGAGTCATTGTTTATATAAACCATGTGTGGGAGTCATTGTTTATAAAACCATGTGTGGGAGTCATTGTTTATATAAACCATGTGTGGGAGTCATTGTTTGTATAAACCATGTGTGGGAGTCATTGTTTATAAACCATGTGTGGGAGTCATTGTTTATAAAACCATGTGTGGAGTAATTGTTTTATATAAACCATGTGTGGGAGTAAAATTAAATTTATATAAACCATGTGTGGGGAGTCATTGTTTTTTATAAACCATGTGTGGGAGTCATTGTTTATAAACCATGTGTGGGAGTCAATGTTTATATAAACCATGTGTGGGAGTCATTGTTTATATAAACCATGTGTGGGAGTAATTGTTTATATAAACCATGTGTGGGAGTAATTGTTTATATAAACCATGTGTGGGAGTCATTGTTTGTATAAACCATGTGTGGGAGTCATTGTTTATATACCATGTGTGGGAGTCATTGTTTGTATAAACCATGTGTGGGAGTCAATGTTTATAAAAAACCATGTGTTGGGAGTCATTGTTTATAAACCCTGGGGTGGGGGTCATTGTTTATAAACCATGTGTGGGAGTCATTGTTTATAAACCATGTGTGGGAGTCATTGTTTATAAACCATGTGTGGGAGTCATTGTTTATAAACCATGTGTAGGAGTCATTGTTTATATAAACCATGTGTGGGAGTCATTGTTTATATAAACCATGTGTGGGAGTCATTGTTTATAAACCATGTGTGGGAGTCATTGTTTATAAACCATGTGTAGGAGTCATTGTTTATATAAACCATGTGTAGGAGTCATTGTTTATATAAACCATGTGTGGGAGTCATTGTTTATATAAACCATGTGTGGGAGTCAATTTTTATAAACCATGTGTGGAGTCATTGTTTTTAAAACCCTGTGTAGGAGTCATTTGTTTATATAAACCATGTGAGGAGTCATTTTTTATATAAACCATGTGTGGGAGTCATTGTTTATATAAACCATGTTTTAGGAGTCATTGTTTATATAAACCATGTGTGGGAGTCATTGTTTATATAAACCATGTGTGGGAGTCATTGTTTATATAAACCATGTGTGGGAGTCATTGTTTATATAAACCATGTGTGGGAGTCATTGTTTATATAAACCATGTGTGGGAGTCATTGTTTATATAAACCATGTGTGGGAGTCATTGTTTATATAAACCATGTGTGGGAGTCATTGTTTATAAACCATGTGTGGGAATAATTCTACACATGTCATGCGTGAGAATAATTCTATACATGTCATATGTGAGAATAATTGTATACATGTCATGTGTGAGAATAATTCCAAACATGTCATGTGTGGGAATAATTCTATACATATCATGTGTGGGAATAATTCTATATATGTCATGTGTGGGATTAATTCTATACATGTCATGTATAGCCTGGTGATCAGGCTCTGATCCACCATGAGGCCGGGCCGCGGGGGGCGTTGTCCCCCGGGAACTTTCTCCAGGTATGCTCCAGGTGTGGGAATTATTGTACGTAACAACTGTGTGTTGTGAGGAGACAATTTATTAAGAGATATTATAAGTTAGTTTAAAATATTTGTTACCTTACAATCTGTGTCTTCTTGTGTCAAGGGAACAACTCCATCGCAAATAAAAGGAATCTGAGGTCTACTTAGGCAACAAGACGATTTAAGGTTAATAAAAAGTTCTCTCTCTCTCCTCTCTCTCTCTCTCCTCTCTCTCTCTCTCTCGTCTCTCTCTCTTTTCTCTCTCCTCTCATCTTTTCTTCCCCCCTCCTCTCCCCTCTCTCTCATCTCTCCTCTCTCTCTCTCTCCCTTCTCTTCATCCTCTCTCTCTCTCTCTCTCTTTTCCTCTCTCTCTCTCCCCTCTTTCCCCTCTTCTCTCTCTCTCTTCTCTCTTCCCCTCTCTCTTTTCTCTCTCTCTTTCCCCTCTCTCTCTCTTCTCTCTCTTCTCTCCTCTCTCTCTCTCTCTCTCTCCTCTCTCTCTCTCTTTCTTCTCTCTCTCTCTCTCTCTCTCTCTCTCTCTCTCTTCTCTTGTCTCCTCCTCTCTCTGTTTTCTCTCTTTTTCTCTCTCTCTCTCTCCTCTCTCCTCTCCCCTCTCGCTCTCTCTCTTCTGTCCTTTTCCCTCTCTTTTTCTCCTCCCTTCTCTCTCTGTCTCTCCCCTTCTCTCTTTTCCCTCTTTCTCTTTATCCGTCCCCACGTTTTTCAAGTCTGGAACCCCAGAATTTGCTGTCGCGAGCCATTTGATCACAACAAATGGCTTTACGAGTGAACCACCGGTCCTGGGATCGGTCCTGTTCGCCCCAGGGGCAGGGTTCTGCGCTCCCGCCCCCCCCCTACCCCCTCCCAGCAAGCCGGGAATGGCATTTTAATAAATTTTGTCAAACTAATTAAAATGATATTTTCCTGAAAAAATAGTGTGAAAGTAACGCATCCCTATTTATTCCACAGAACATGTTGCGTTAGTGCTTAATTGTGTATGAGTGACATCACGCACGTACGACAACATTGTGCACATACGACATCACGTGCATACGACAATATCAGGCACATACGACAACATCGCGCACATACGGCAACATCGCGCACATACGACAACATCACGCACATACGACAACATCGTGCACATACGGCAACATCGCGCACATACGACAACATCACGCACATACGGCAACATCGCGCACATACGGCAACATCGTGTACATACGGCAACATCGCGCACATACGACAACATCGCGCACATACGACAACATCGCGCACATACGGCAACATCGCGCACATACGGCAACATCGTGTACATACGACAACATCGCGCACATACGACAACATCGCGCACATACGACAACATCACGCACATACGGCAACATCGCGCACATACGGCAACATCACGCACATACGGCAACATCGCGCACATACGGCAACATCGTGTACATACGACAACATCGTGCACATACGACAACATCACGCACATACGACAACATCACGCACATACGGCAACATCGCGCACATACGACAACATCACGCACATACGGCAACATCGCGCACATACGGCAACATCGTGTACATACGACAACATCGTGCACATACGACAACATCACGCACATACGGCAACATCGCGCACATACGGCAACATCGTGTACATACGACAACATCGTGCACATACGGCAACATCGTGCACATACGGCAACATCGCGCACATACGACAACATCACGCACATACGGCAACATCGCGCACATACGGCAACATCGTGTACATACGACAACATCGCGCACATACGACAACATCGCGCACATACAACAACATCGCGCACATACAACAACATCGTGTACATACGACATCATCGCCCACATACAACAACATCGCCCACATACGACAACATCGTGTACATACGACAACATCGCGCACATACAACAACATCACGCACATACGACAACATCGCGCACATACAACAACATCGCGCACATACGGCAACATCGCGCACATACAACAACATCGCGCACATACAACAACATCAAACACGCGCTAACCTCTCATTTAACTACCTATGTGTGTCTGTGTCTCTTGTTCTTCAGTTGTGCGTATAACAAGTACATCCCAGTTTGAGAATGCCGGTATTTGCTTATATTCAAAATAATTTTGGTCAGGAGGCGCGTTTTATGCACCACCGCTATTTATATATTTTTATTATTATTATTATCACACCGGCCGATTCCCACCAAGGCAGGGTGGCCCGAAAAAGAAAAACTTTCACCATCATTCACTCCATCACTGTCTTGCCAGAAGGGTGCTTTACACTAAAGTTTTTAAACTGCAACATTAACACCCCTCCTTCAGAGTGCAGGCACTGTACTTCCCATCTCCAGGACTCAAGTCCGGCCTGCCGGTTTCCCTGAATCCCTTCATAAATGTTACTTTGCTCACACTCCAACAGCACGTCAAGTATTAAAAACCATTGTCCCAATTCAACTCCTATCAAACACGCTCAACGCATGCCTGCTGGAAGTCAAGCCCCTCGCACACAAAACCTCCTTTACCCCCTCCCTCCAACCCTTCCTAGGCCGACCCCTACCCCGCCTTCCTTCCACTACAGACTGATACACTCTTAATCATTTGTTTTGCTCATTCTCTCTACAGCCCCAACCCCTCAAAAACCCTTCCTCAGCCCTTGGACAAAGTTTTGGTAATCCCCACCTCCCCTAACTTCCAAACTACGAATTCTCTGTTTAATTAAACCACACATTGCCCCAACATGCTCCCCATGCCTCCATTCCCCGCTGCAACTTTCTCACCCACGTTTTCACACCCTATAAAGCGTTGTAAAACTATACTCTCATACACCCCCCCCCTTTTTGCCTCCAAGGCAAAGTTCTTTGTCTCCCAAGCCCAAGTGCCCACTCACTTTTTTTCCCCTCATAAATTTCTATGTTCACCCATCTTTCATAGACCCACCGCGACACTCCACCCCCCCAAATATCTGAATACGTTCCCTCCCATATTTCTCCCCTCCAATCTGATATTAAATCTTTAAACACCTAACTTTTTTTTATCCCATAACCTACCTTTTCCCGTATACACCTTTTAATTTTTTTCTTTTCACACCCCACCCAAACAAACCACCAATCTCTGCAACTTCTCTTTAAAACTCCCAAGAGCAAGTGTCATCAGCAAAAGCAGCTGTGACAACTCCCACTTTGTGTGTGATTCTTTTCTTTTTAACTCCACGCCTCTTGCCAAGACCCTCGCATTTACTTCTCTTACAACCCATCTATAAATATATTAAACAACCACGGTGACATCACACATCCTTGTCTAAGGCCTACTTTTACTGGGAAAAAATTTCCCTCTTTCCTACATACTCTAACTTGAGCCTCACTATCCTCGTAAAAAAAACTCTTCACTGCTTTCAGTAACCTACCTCCTACACCATAACACTTGCAACATCTGCCACATTGCCCCCCTATCCACCCTGTCATACGCCTTTTCCAAATCCATAAATGCCACAAAGACCTCTTTAGCCTTATCTAAATGCTGTTCACTTATATGTTTCACTGTAAACACCTGGTCCACACACCCCCTACCTTTCCTAAAGCCTCCTTGTTCATCTGCTATCCTATTCTCCGTCTTACTCTTAATTCTTTCAATTATACTCTACCATACACTTTACCAGGTACACTCAACAGATTATCCCCCTATAATTTTTGCACTCTCTTTTATCCCCTTTGCCTTTATACAAAGAACTATGCATGCTCTCTGCCAATCCCTAGTACCTTACCCTCTTCCATACATTTATTAAATAATGCACCAACCCCTCCAAAACTATATCCCTACCTGCTTTTAACATTCTATCTTTATCCCATCAATCCCGGCTGCCTTACCCCTTTCATTTTACCTACTGCCTCACGAAACTTCCCCCACACTCACAACTGGCTCTTCCTCACTCCTACAAGATGTTATTCCTCCTTGCCCTATACACGAAATCACAGCTTCCCTATCTTCATCAACATTTAACAATTCCTCAAAATATTCCTTCCATCTTCCCAATACCTCTAACTCTCCATTTAATAACTCTCCTCTCCTATTTTTAACTGACAAATCCATTTGTTCTCTGGGCTTTCTTAACTTGTTAATCTCACTCCAAAACTTTTTCTTATTTTCAACAAAATTTGTTGATAACATCTCACCCACTCTCTCATTTGCTCTCTTTTTACATTGCTTCACCACCCCTCTTAACTTCTCTCTTTTTCTCCATATACTCTTCCCTCCTTGCATCACTTCTACTTTGTAAAAACTTCTCATATGCTAACTTTTTCTCCCTTACTACTCTCTTTACATCATCATTCCACCAATCGCTCCTCTTCCCTCCTGCCCCCACTTTCCTGTAACCACAAACTTCTGCTGAACACTCTAACACAACATTTTTAAACCTACCCCATACCTCTTCGACCCCATTGCCTATGCTCTCATTAGCCCATCTATCCTCCAATAGCTGTTTATTATCTTACCCTAACTGCCTCCTCTTTTAGTTTATAAACCTTCACCTCTCTCTTCCTGATGCTTCTATTCTCCTTTTTATCCCATCTACCTTTTACTCTCAGTGTAGCTACAACTAGAAAGTGATCTGATATATCTGTGGCCCCTCTATAAACATGTACATCCTGAAGTCTACTCAACAGTCTTTTATCTACCAATACATAATCCAACAAACTACTTGTCATTTCGCCCTACATCATATCGTGTATACTTATTTAAACCTCTTTTTCTTAAAATATGTATTACCTATAACTAAACCCCTTTCTATACAAAGTTCAATCAAAGGGCTCCCATTATCATTTACACCTGGCACCCCAAACTTACCTACCACACCCTCTCTAAAAGTTTCTCCTACTTTAGCATTCAAGTCCCCTACCAACAATTACTCTCTCACTTGGTTCAAAGGCTCCTATACATATATTTATATATATATACATATATTTTATAAATATATATATATATATATATATATATAAATATATATATATATATATATAATATATATATATATATAATATAATATATAAAACAAATTTATGTGTTTTTATGCGCTGACTTCAGAAATGACCTTTTTCTCGGGAAATTTGGTTGACTACGGCGGCCGCAACCTTTGTTTACATCACGTTCGATGGACAAACCATTAGCACTCAATGTAAATAGGAGTAATTTCACTGGATAATTCCTTGAAAGCTACTGATGTCACAAGGAAACGAAGGTTATTTCTGAAGTCAGCGCATAAAAATGCATACGAAAAGTGTTTTTTTTTTTTAATGAAATATCCATGTGTCAATATCCATAACGTCACCGAGAAAATAAGAAAAACTGACTCTGAATGTCACGTTTTTAAAGCACAGTTTAGTGTGGATTATTATTATTATTATGATAAAACACCAAACCCACTCGGGTCATACAGCGCTGTGTGGAGCACTTTTGTACTGAATTAAATAATAAAGCACTGTGTTTAATATGCAATGAGACTACAGACTATAGCAATACTAAATGACTACAGCATACCTACGTTGACATTACTCAACCAGCGTTCATCACACTTTTCTCAGCTGACAGTGAAAGCCGAGGAAACTTAAAAGAATTTGCTTCGATACGTTGATGATGTATTCACTGCTCTTCCAGAATCTGTTAATGTACTACAGCTCTTCACTTACTGAGGAGAAATATTAAGTTGTAAAGTAAATGTGAAAATAGTTAATTGCCATTTTTGAATACTCTAGTATACAGTGGTACTAGGCATATTTACGCTTAAGATATAGAGGAAAGCAGTATATACACACAGTTATCTCAAAACCATTTCTTCTCCATAAAGAAAGAAAGGCACGTGAGACACTTTCAAACACTTGATTATCGCTAATCACTGGCATTAAAAACAGAACAAAGAGAATAAATGGTGGACGAAGACGACACAAGGAATGCCTGCGTACAACACCGTAATTCACACAACCACTTGATAAACTACAGAAACTCAAGACTTATCGCCACAGAAGACAACACTCAATACCGAAGAATCCTGGAATCATCACTTATTTCTATATCCGACAACTTCAACCAGAATAGTGGCTTCTATAACATAGCTGAACCACTTGCCAAGAAACTTCTTCATCGCTATCCCACATAAGAACACTGTAGAAGGTCTGCTCACAAACTTATCCAATCTCCTTTCCAAGCTACCCAAGTTTTTAGACTCTACAACCCCACTCGGTACATCATCAGATGCAGCATTCTTCACCTGACCTCAGCCGGACTATAAATACTCGCGTTCCTTCCACCCCAGGTAGTTCTGTTTGTGACTTGAAAAAGCCCACTGTGTGGGCGAAACGTAGTCAATAAAGGATCACATTATACTGCATTTGTGTTTATATTGCCACAAGAAGAGGTAACTGGGCTGTGCAGTCCCTCAGACTTCATAAAAAGTTTTGAGCCTCAGCCTTTGATAAATGCTCGAAGATGGAGACCTATACCGGAGACAAGTGAGATGAAGTAATTGGAGACGTCTCCTTTTGTTTATTATCTCCACTGGATTAATATAGTCACTGGGTAGTAAAATTTCTCAGTTAAGATACCTAAGTATTAAACATGTATGTTATTCATCTACTTATCGGTCTTCATACCCTATATACTGCGATAACAAATACCTGACACAGTAACATCTTGGAATATTAGTTCAGAGAATTTATCTACAAATCTAACGTTTGTATTACCCGTTCGTATGATTTACTTCCACTAGTGGGCTCTGCCCATCTGTGACGTCGCCTCCAACTGCTTAACATAAATTGTCTCCAGTACATAAGTATCCATCCTTATTCTTCTGTGAATATTTAACAAGACAGGTGAGGGAGCTACTGACTACCACAAATCACTTCTTCCCATCTTCCAACGTTTATTTTCAGTATAAGATTGATGATGCCAGTGGTTGATGAAGCCAGTGATTGATGAAGCCAGTGATTGATGAAGCCAGTGGTTGATGAAGCCAGTGGTTGATGAAGCCAGTGGTTGATGAAGTCAGTGGTTAATGAAGCCAATGGTTGATGAAGCCAGTGGTTGCTGAAGCCAGTGGTTGAAGCCAGTGGTTGATGAAGCCAGTGGTTAATGAAGCCAGTGGTTAATGAAGCCAGTGATTGATGAAGCCAGTGGTTGATGAAGTCAGTGGTTGATGAATCCAATGGTTGATGAAGCCAGTGGTTGATGAAGTCAATGGTTGATGAAACCAGTGGTTGATGAAGCCAGTGGTTGATGAAGCCAGTGGTTGATGAAGTCAGTGGTTGATGAAGCCAATGGTTGATGAAGCCAGTGGTTGATGAAGCCAGTGGTTGATGAAGTCAGTGGTTGATGAAGCCAGTGGATGATGAAGACAGTAGTTGATGAAGCCAGTGGTTGATGAAGCCAATGTGAATGGGAAACCAGTGGGCGATGAAGCCAGTGGTTGATGAAGTCAGTGGTTGATGAACCCAATGGTTGATGAAGCCAGTGGTTGATGAAGCCAATGGTTGATGAAGCCAGTGTTTGATGAAGCCAGTTGCTGAAGCCAGTGGTTGATGAAGCCAGTGGTTGATGAAGCCAATGGTTGATGAAGCCAGTGGTTGATGAAGCCAGTGGTTGATGAAGCCAGTGGTTGATGAAGCCAATGGTTGATGAAGCCAGTGGTTGATGAAGCCAGTGGTTGATGAAGCCAGTGGTTGAAGCCAGTGGTTGATGAAGCCAGTGGTTGATGAAGCCAATGGTTGATGAAGTCAGTGGTTGATGAAGCCAATGGTTGATGAATCCAGTGGTTGATGAAGCCAGTGGTTGATGAAGCCAGTGGTTGATGAAGTCAGTGGTTGATGAAGCCAGTGGTTGATGAAGTCAGTGGTTGATGAAGCCAATGGTTGATGAAGCCAGCGGTTGATAAGAACATAAGAACATAAGAAAGGAGGAACACTGCAGCAGGCCTGTTGGCCCATACTAGGCAGGTCCTTTACAATTCATCCCACTAACAAAACATTTGCCCAACCCAATTTTCAATGCCACCCAAGAAATAAGCTCTGATGTGAAAGTCCCACTCAAATCCAACCCCTCCCACTCATGTACTTATCCAACCTAAATTTGAAACTACCCAAAGCCCCAGCCTCAATAACCCAACTAGGTAGACTGTTCCACTCATCAACTACCCTATTTCCAAACCAATACTTTCCTATGTCCTTTCTAAATCTAAACTTATCTAATTTAAATCCATTACTACGGGTTCTCTCTTGGAGAGACATCCTCAAGACCTTATTAATATCCCCTTTATTAATACCTATCTTCCACTTATACACTTCGATCAGGTCTCCCCTCATTCTTCGTCTAACAAGTGAATGTAACTTAAGAGTTACATTCTTTCTTCATAAGGAAGATTTCTAATGCTATGTATTAATTTAGTCATCCTACGCTGAATGTTTTCTAACGAATTTATGTCCATTCTGTAATATGGAGACCAGAACTGAGCTGCATAATCTAGGTGAGGCCTTACTAATGATGTATAAAGCTGCAGTATCACCTCTGGACTTCTGTTGCTTACACTTCTTGATATAAATCCCAGTAATCTATTTGCCTTATTACGTACGCTTAGGCAATGCTGTCTTGGTTTAAGGTTGCTGCTCACCATAACCCCCAAGTCCTTTTCGCAATCTGTATGGCTAAGTTCTACATCATTTAACTTATAAGTACTAGGGTTATGGGCACTCCCAAGCTTCAGAACCTTGCATTTATCTACATTGAACTGCATCTGCCACTTTTCTGACCAAGAATAGAGTTTGTTTAAATCCTCCTGAAGTTCCATAACATCTACGTTTGAATCAATTATCCTACCTATCTTTGTGTCATCGGCGAATTTGCTCATATCACTAGTAATTCCCTCATCAAGATCATTGATATATATTATAAACAACAACGGGCCCAAGACTGATCCCTGTGGAACGCCACTTGTTACAGATCCCCACTCGGATTTAACCCCATTTATGGACACTCTCTGCTTCCTGTCAGTGAGCCATGACTCGATCCACGAGAGCACTTTTCCCCCATTGCCATGAGCTGCCACTTTCTTTAACAGTCTATGGTGCGGAACTCTATCAAATGCCTTACTAAAATCTAAGTAAATAATATCAAATTCTTTATCGTGGTCAACAGCCTCAAAAGCTTTACTGAAGAAAGTTAATAAATTAGTTAGACAAGACCGGCCTCTTGTGAATCCATGCTGAGTATCATTAATCAAGCTATGCTTATCGAGATGGCTTCTTATAATCTCAGCTATAATTGACTCTAGTAATTTGCCTACAATTGAGGTCAGGCTTATTGGGCGGTAATTTGATTGTAACGACTTGTCCTCTGTTTTAAAAATAGGAATTACATTAGCCATCTTCCACATATCAGACACTACACCTGTTTGAAGAGATAAATTAAAAATATTAGTTAATGGTTCACAGAGTTCCATTTTGCATTCCTTAAGAACCCTTGAAAAAAGCCTCATCAGGACCCGGCGACTTATTTTGCTTCAGTCTGTCTATCTGCTTCACAACCATTTCACTAGTGACTGTGATGTTACATAATTTATCTTCTAGCCCACTATAAAAATTAATTACTGGAATATTGTTAGTGTCTTCCTGTGTAAAAACTGAGAGAAAATAATTATTAAAAATCGAGCAATGGTTGATGAAGCCAGTGGTTGATGAAGCCAGTGGTTGATGAAGCCAGTGGTTGATGAAGCCAGTGGTTGAAGCCAGTGGTTGATGAAGCCAGTGGTTGATGAAGCCAATGGTTGATGAAGTCAGTGGTTGATGAAGCCAATGGTTGATGAATCCAGTGGTTGATGAAGCCAATGGTTGATGAAGTCAGTGGTTGATGAAGCCAGTGGTTGAAGCCAGTGGTGGATGAAGCCAGTGGTTGATGAAGCCAATGGTTGATGAAGCCAATGGTTGATGAAGTCTGTGGTTGATGAAGCCAGTGGTTGATGAAGCCAGTGTTTGATGAAGTCAGTGGTTGATGAAGCCAATGGTTGAAGCCAGTGGTGGATGAAGCCAGTGGTTGATAAAGCCAGTGGTTGAAGCCAGTGGTTGATGAAGCCAGTGGTTGATGAAGCCAGTGGTTGATGGAGCCAGTGGTTGATGAAGCCAATGGTTGATGAAGCCAGTGGTTGATGAAGCCAGTGGTTGATGAAGCCAGTGGTTGATGAAGCCAATGGTTGATGAAGCCAGTGGTTGATGAAGCCAGTGGTTGATGAAGCCAATGGTTGATGAATTCAGTGGTTGATGAAGCCAGTGGTTGATGAAGCCAGTGTTTGATGAAGTCAGTGGTTGATGAAGCCAATGGTTGAAGCCAGTGGTGGATGAAGCCAGTGGTTGATAAAGCCAGTGGTTGAAGCCAGTGGTTGATGAAGCCAGTGGTTGATGAAGCCAGTGGTTGATGGAGCCAGTGGTTGATGAAGCCAGTGGTTAATGAAGCCAGTGGTTGATGAAGGTAGTGGTTAATGAAGCCAGTGGTTGATGAAGTCAGTGGTTGATAAAGCCAGTGGTTGATGAAGCCAGTGGTTGATGAAGCCAGTGGTTGATGGAGCCAGTGGTTGATGGAGCCAGTGGTTGATGAAGCTAGTGGTTGATGAAGCCAGTGGTTGATGAAGCCAGTGGTTGATAAAGCCAGTGGTTGATAAAGCCAGTGGTTGATGACGCCAGTGGTTGATGGAGCCAGTGGTTGATGAAGCTAGTGGTTAATGAAGCCAGTGGTTGATGAAGTCAGTGGTTGATAAAGTCAGTGGTTGATGAAGCCAGTGGTTGATGAAGCCAATGGTTGATGAAGTCAGTGGTTGATGAAGCCAGTGGTTGATGAAGCCAGTGTTTGATGAAGTCAGTGGTTGATAAAGCCAGTGGTTGAAGCCAGTGGTTGATGAAGCCAGTGGTTGATGAAGCCAGTGGTTGATGGAGCCAGTGGTTGATGAAGCCAGTGGTTAATGAAGCCAGTGGTTGATGAAGCCAGTGGTTGATGAAGCCAGTTGTTGATGAAGTCAGTGGTTGATAAAGCCAGTGGTTGATAAAGCCAGTGGTTGATGAAGCCAGTGGTTGATGAAGCCAATGGTTGATGAAGCCAGTGGTTGATGAAGCCAGTGGTTGATGAAGCCAGTGGTTGATGAAGCCAATGGTTGATGAAGCCATGTGTGAGCGGTTGATGAAGCCAGTGGTTGATGAAGCCAATGGTGATGAAGCCAGTGGTTGATGAAGCCAATGGTTGATGAAGCCAGTGGTTGATGAAGCCAGTGGTTGATGAAGCCAGTGGTTGATGAAGCCAGTGGTTGATGAAGCCAGTGGTTGATGAAGCCAGTGGTTGATGAAGCCAGTGGTTGATGAAGCCAGTGGTTGATGAAGCCAGTGGTTGATGAAGCCAGTGGTTGATGAAGCGTCTCCTCATGTGTCTTATTAATACAGTAGAAGTAAAGGAATGATTTTGTACTTTTTTCCTATGTCTGACCAACTATGTCTGACCAACTATGTCTGACCAACTATGTCTGACCAACTATGTCTGACCAACTATGTGATTCTCAAGTCTTCAAGCAGGAGTTGGAATATGTTATATTATAAAATATTTTCCAGGTTACGTTACGCTAATAATTTCATAGACTGTTTATTTCAGGAGGGAGGGGGGAGGGAGGGGGAGAGGGAGGGGGAGAGGGAGGGGGAGAGGGAGGGGAGAGGGAGGGGAGAGGGAGGGGGAGAGGGATGGGGAGAGGAGGGGAGGGGAGAGGGAGGGGGAGAGGGAGGGGGAGAGGGAGGGGGAGAGGGAGGGGGGAGAGGGAGGGGGAGAGGGAGGGGAGAGGGAGGGGGAGAGGGAGGAGGAGAGGGAGGGGGAGAGGGAGGGGGAGGGGGGGGGAGAGGAGGGGGAGGGAGGGAGGGGGAGAGGGAGGGGGAGAGGGAGGGGGAGAGGGAGGGGGAGAGGGAGGGGGAGAGGGAGGGCTAAAGAAAAGAAAAGCTGGAAATTAAACTGTTTTTCCTTACTTGAGTGAACTTAAATCTGCAAAAGAAATTCTCTCTCATAATAACGTCAACGTTGCCTTCGGCAGTTCTAATACCGCGCTAGTGCAGGTAAATCATTACCGACAGACTGCGAGAATAAGACGTATGCGCAATCAGATGTTTTTCTTTTTTTTTAGAAGACGTTTCCCTACCAGTAGTGAAGCGTTTCCTTCCATAAATGTTTTTATTATGCATGTGCTTTATTCTCACAGCTTAAATGTCATTAAGACATTTGTAAAAAAAAAAAAAAAAGAAGGTTCCGGGAAGACACAGAAAAATGCTGGCATTTAAAAAATTCCATAGCAGATTGTGGTGTTTTGTTAGGGAAATGAGTGATAATGCAGCATTTCAGCACATTAGTACAGAGAATCATCACATTATTTTTAATGATGCTATAATAGTGATGGGGTGAAGCTACAGCAGAATATGAGGTAATCAGCAATAATTAACAATGTGTCCAATTTCAATACTATAAACGAAAATGTTGAGCCTCTTATTAATAAATGTCTTATTACACGTGCTAGCAATGCTAAGACATCTTGATAAAGGGGATACCTGACCACTAGTTACGAATGAGAGAGAGATGAATTTGAGGCTATTAGGTTCCGTCTCTCCTGTTAAGATTATCTGCGCCTTACCTTTGACAGTATATAAGTTTCCATACTGTTGTTTCAGCTTCACATTGTTCCAGACTATGGAGGAGAACTCTTCTCCAGGATGAGGGACTGACCACCTCAAAACTACGTCTTCAAGGGTGATGGACTGATTACATCGTCTTTACATCTCTACCGTTTCTGCTGTTTCCTCTGTACTCCAGTTGAGAAGCCTACTGTGTAAGCGAAACGATTCGGGATAAAGATACCACCATTGTCATATTCACAGGAGATCCCTTCAATTGTATATCAAGACCTAATTCCATTCCGGGGTCGCTTTCCTGTAATGTCATCTCCAGCTGCTACACCTCGTTTCCAGTTCCAGTATGTAAGTCACAATCCTTATTCCTATGCTTCAACCTATGGGACTGACCCCACTTTTACTAAGGCAAGGGGACTGAATATCTCAAGATTACCTTTCCACTTCTGCTGTCTCCAGTGTTGTAACCACCTCTGCATTCGACGGATGACTGTGGTAGAGAACGCTCCGCAATAAAGACACCTAAGTGTTGCACAGATGTCTTACCCCATGATTAATCTCACAGGCCAACTCACATTCACTTTAAGGTTGACAGACTAATCATATCATTAATACCTCTCTACTGCTTCTTCTCTCTCTCCAATTTTAACCACCTCAACGCACCCATAGCAAACTGTAAATACGTTGACCCCGTAATGTCAAAACTGCTTACTAGAAAACATTCATTACATAAGAATCACCGCAGGAGGCCTAGGCAACTCTTTCTCCAACCCAAACCACTTAACAAAAACATATGCCTAACCCATTTGCAATGCTACCCAAAAAGAACAAGCTTTGACAACCATACTAACTCACGTGCAAGTCCCACTCAAATTCAACCCCTCTCCTCATGCATTTATGCAACCTAACTTTAAAGAGAGAACAGAAATGAGTTGCATAATCTAAGTGAGACCTTACTAATGTGTAGCGCTCTATCATAACCTGTAGACTCCTGTTGTTTATACTTCCTGATATAAATCCCAGTAATCTGTTTGCCTTATTTCGTACATTTAGACATTGCTGTCTTCGCTTCAGGTTCTTGCTTATCCTAACTTCCAAACCCTTTTCGCAGTTTATGGCCAAACTGTATATTATTTAGTTTATAAATGCTATGATTATTTACATTCCAAAGCTTCTGGACTTTGCATTTGTCTACATTGAACTGCATCTGAAACTTTTCGCCAGTCCTAAACTAAGAAGAAAGGCAAGGATCAGATGGAGTTTGAGGTAATCAGTCCCTCACCCTGGAGTCGATATAATCAGTCCATCAATCTTGAAGAGAATGCAGCATATGCGCGAAGTGGCTTATGTACTGTAGAGAGGTGAGGTGAAGCAGTCGTAGGCGATATCACAGTGGGCAAATCCACATGTGGAAGTAGGTCATGTCAGACACAGCATTTTGGGATCTTGATACAGGGAATTCTTCACTTGCCTAACCTATAGGCATGACCTACTTCCACATGTGGATTTGTCCACTGTGATACCACCTACGACTGCTTCACCTCACCTCTCTATAGTACATAAGCCACTTCGCGCATATGCTGCACTCTCTTCAAGATTGATGGACTGATTACATCGACTCCAGGCTGAGGGACTGATTACCTCAAACTCCATCTGATCTTCACCTTTCTTCTTTGTTTAAGACTGATGAATCCACTGCTTGGCTAAACGTTTCCTCAATACGGATACCCAAGTGTTGTACATGTGTCTAATTCAGCAACTCTCAGTCTTCTCTGCCCCGTCAAGACGCAATCAGCGATACAAAACTAAATATCAAACCATTAAAAAAATGCATAACTATCAGCTAACTGTCGCTTAATTATTGGCGGACCCTGCCCAATTATTGGGTAATTGGAGTTACATTATTGGTTAATTTATGTTCCTTTACTGGTCAAAAAAGTGACCAATTAGCACTGAGAGTTAATTGAAATAGAATGTGTGTCTGTACGAGGGGCAGCGGAGATTTAGGCGATATTAGGTATTTGGGCTCTACTGAGAGGGGTCATTGACCCCCTGGATCATAGTGGTGGGGACAGTGACCCCCTGGGTTATAGTGATGGAGTCAATGACCCTTGGGTCACAGTGATGGAGTCAGTGATCACTGAGGCATCGTGATGGAGTCAGTGATCACTGGGTCATAGTGGTGGGGTCAGTGACCCCTAGGTCATAGTGATGGAGTCAGTAACCCCTGAGTCATAATGATGGAGTCGGTGATCACTGGGTCATAGTGGTGGGGTCAGTGTCCCCTGGGTCACAGTGGTGGGGTCAGTGACCCCTGGATCATAGTGATGGAGTCAGTGACCCCTGATTCATAGTGGTGGGGTCAGTGACCCTTGGGTCATAGTGGTGGGGTCAGTGACCTCCTGGGTCATAGTGATGGGGTCAGTAACCCCCTGGGTCATAGTGGTGGGGTCAGTGACCCCTGGGTCATAGTGGTGGGGTCAGTGACCCCTGGGTCATAGTGGTGGGGTCAGTGACCCCTGGTTCATAGTGATGGAGTCAGTGAACCCTGGGTCATAGTAGTAGGGTCAGTGACCCCTGGGTCACAGTGGTTCGGTCAGTGACCCATGGATCATAGTGATAGAGTCAGTGACCCCTGAGTCACAGTGGTGGAGTCAGTGACCCTTGGGTCATAGTGGTGGGGTCAGTGACCTCCTGGGTCATAGTGATGGGGTCAGTAACCCCCTGGGTCATAGTGGTGGGGTCAGTGACCCCTGGTCTAGGTGATGGGTTGGTGGTCAAGTGTGATCATGACCCTGGGTCATAATAGTAGGGTCAGTGACCCCTGGATCATAGTGATGGAGTCAGTGACCCCTGGGTCATAGTGGTGGGGTCAGTAACCCCTGGGTCATAGTGGTGGGGTCAGTGACCCTCTGGGTCATAGTGGTGGGGGTCAGTGACCCCCTGGGTAATAGTGATGGAGTCAGTGACCCCTGGGTCATATTGGTGGGGTCAGTGACTCTTAGGTCGTAGTGGTGGGGTCAGTGACCCCCTGGGTCATAGTGCTGGGGTCAGCAACCCCCTGGGTTCTAGTGACGGGGTCAGTGACCCCCTGGGTCATAGTGGTGGGGTCAGCGACCCCCTGGACTATAGTGGTGGGGTCAGTGACCCCCTTAGGTCATAGTGGTGGGGTAAGTGACCCCTGGGCCATAGTGGTGGGGTCAGTGACTCCCTGGGTTATAGTGATGGGGGCAGAGAGTCCCTGGGTCGTAGTGATGGGGTCAGTGACCCATGGGCCATAGTGAAGGGGTTAGTGACCCCCTGGGTCATAGCGATGGGGTCAGTGACCCCCCGGGTTATAGTGAAGGGGTCAGTGACCCTTTGGGTCATAGTGGTGGGGTCAGTGACCTCTGGGTCATAGTAATGGGGTCAGTGACCCCGTGGGTCATAGTGATGGGGTCAGTGACCCCCTGTGACATAGTGGTAGGGTCAATGACCCCTGGATCATAGTGATGGAGTCAGTGATCCCTGGGTCATAGTGGTGGGGTCAGTGACCCCTGGGTAATAGTGATGGGGTCAGTGACCCCCTGGGTCATAGTGTGGGGTCAGTGACCCCTGGATCATAGTGATGGAGTCAGTGATCCCTGGGTCATAGTGATGGGGTCAGTGACCCCTGGGTAATAGTGATGAGGTCAGTGACCCCCTGGGTCATAGCGGTGGGGTCAGTGACCCCTAGGTCATAGTGATGGGGTCAGTGACCCCCTGGGTCATAGTGGTGGGGTCAGTGACCCCCTGGGTCATAGTGATGGGGTCAATGACCCCTTGGGTCATAGTGATGGGGTCAGTGACCCACTGGGTCATAGTGGTGGGGTCAGTAACCCTCTGAATCATAGTGGTAGGGTCAGTGACCCCCTGGGTTATAGTGATGGGGGTCAGTGACCTCCTGGGTCATAGTGGTGGGGTCAGTGACCCCTGGGTCATAGTGATGGGGTCAGTGACCCCTGGGTCATAGTGATGGGGTCAGTGACCCCTGGGTCATAGTGATGGGGTTAGTGATCCCTGGATCATAGTGATGGGGTCAGTGATCCCTGGGTCATAGTGATTGGGTTAGTGATCCCTGGGTCATAGAGATGGGGTCAATGACCCCTGGGTCATAGTGATGGGGTTAGTGATCCCTGGATCATAGTGATGGGGTCAGTGATCCCTGGGTCATAGTGATGGGGTCAGTGATCCCTGGGTCATAGTGATGGGGTCAGTGATCCCTGGGTCATAGTGATGGGGGTCAGTGATCCCTGGGCCATGGTGATGGGGTAAGTGATCCCTGGGTCATAGTGATGGGGTCAGTGATCCCTATGTCATAGTGATGGGGTCAGTGATCCCTGGGTCATAGTGATGGGGTCAGTGATCCCTGGGTCATAGTGATGGGGTCAGTGATCCCTGGGTCATAGTGATGGGGTCAGTGATCCCTGGGTCATAGTCATGGGGTAAGTGACCCCTGGGTCATAGTGATGGGGTCAATGACCCCTGGGTCATAGTGATGGGGTCAGTGACCCCTGGGTCATAGTGATGGGGTTAGTGATCCCTGGATCATAGTGATGGGGTCAGTGATCCCTGGGTCATAGTGATTGGGTCAGTGATCCCTGGGTCATAGAGATGGGGTCAGTGATCCCTGGGTCATAGTGATGGGGTCAGTGAACCCTGGGTCACAGTGATGGGGTCAATGACCCCTGGGTCATAGTGATGGGGTTAGTGATCCCTGGATCATAGTGATGGGGTCAGTGATCCCTGGGTCATAGTGATGGTGTCAGTGATCCCTGGGTCATAGTGATGGGGTCAGTGATCCCTGGGTCATAGTGATGGGGGTCAGTGATCCCTGGGCCATGGTGATGGGGTAAGTGATCCCTGGGTCATAGTGATGGGGTCAGTGATCCCAATGTCATAGTGATGGGGTCAGTGATCCCTGGGTCATAGTGATGGGGTCAGTGATCCCTGGGTCATAGTGATAGGGTCAGTGATCCCTGGGTCATAGTGATGGGGTCAGTGATCCCTGGGTCATAGTGATGGGGTAAGTGATCCCTGGGTCATAGTGATGGGGTCAGTGATCCCTGGGCCATGGTGATGGGGTCAGTGATCTCTGGGTCATAGTGATGGGGTCAGTGATCCCTGGGTCATGGTGATGGGGTCAGTGATCCCTGGGTCATAGTGATGGGGTCAGTGATCCCTGGGTCATAGTGATGGGGTCAGTGAACCCTGGGTCATAGTGATGGGGTCAGTGATCCCTGGGTCACAGTGATGGGGTCAGTGATCCCTGGGTCATAGTAATGGGGTCAGTGATCCCTGGGTCATAGTGATGGGGTCAGCGATCCCTGGGTCATAATGATGGGGTCAGTGATCCCTGGGTCATAGTGATGGGGTCAGTGATCCCTGGGTCATAGTGATGGGGTCAGTGATCCCTGAGTCATAGTGATGGGGTCAGTGATCCCTGGGTCATAGAGATGGGGTCAGTGATCCCTGGGTCATAGTGATGGGGTCAGTGATCCCTGGGTCATAGTGATGGGGTCAGTGACCCCTGAGCCCCACGTATAGAAAATAATTTAAAAGGGCCATGAAAAGTTTAAACGTCTCTACATTATTTCAGGGATAAAACGTAAATGATTTTTCTTATCAGTAACATTGTCCACGTCGTCGCTGCCGCCGCCGCCGTCGCTGCTTACCCTGCCACCGCCGCCGCCGTCGCTGCTTACCCTGCCACCGCTGCCGTTACTACACGCTCTCTATACAGTTGATAAAAACTAAGATTGTTTTCAAAATGACATTACTGTTTTAATATTCTTGAGAGATGACAGTTGCTTAAGAATATGTTGATAAATGGTTCAGAGAACCTACAAGTTAATATGTTAGACACATGTGCAACACTTGGGTTACTGATGAAGCCACACAGATTCTTCATCAGTCCAATACAAGGAAGAATGAAGAACAGAAGGAGTTTTAGGTAATCAGTCTCTCAGTCTGGAATCGCTGTAATAAGTCCTCCAATCTTGATTTGACGTTTATTGTATATAAGATTCATGGTTTAGAAAGACACGTAAGCAAACACTATAACATATTTATTAGAAAACGTTTCGGTCCTGGGACTTGATCACTTCTAATATACAGAGGTAGTGATCAAGGTCCCAGGACCGAAACGTTTTCTAATAAATATGTTATAGTGTTTGCTTACGTGTCTTTCTAAACCCACTTGTCGGTATTTATCACCAAGGTTTATACCATAAGATTCATAAATATTTTCTTGTTAAGAGCCCTGAATATAGATCCTGGGTTGGCTAAATTTACGTATGCGCCAGTACTTTTATTCCCAGTATGGGCCAGGAGGTCATTTGCAGTGTTGTTGCATTCTTATGTTAATAAGCATTTTTGGTGACATACTCAGTGGCATGCCAGTGGCATAATAGTTTATATTTTTATCTTCTTTCCCCTTCCCTTGTGATACCCAACACTTTGTCTCCCGAAATATCATGTAACTACCCACATCAATTATTCTTTCCACTTTCCTACTTCTCAATGTTATTCCCAGATTTCCCATTGTTTATCTGTGATAAACTCAATCACAAGTAGTTTCTCCTTTATTTTCCTCACTGATTTATGTCTTTTTCCCGTTTGTTTCAACCTGCCAGCAATGAAGCGTGATTCCTTTCAATAACAAACAAGCGCCAGTCTCCTTACCTGTGCTTCAGAATCTCTACAACCACGGTGTTGTAAACACCACCTCCAAGGCTGAGGGACTGATTACCTCATCTTTTGTATATAGTTCTTCTGTTTTCTAATTATGTCCAAGAATTTGTATTGATAAAGCCACTGGATGGCGAAACGTCTTACAATAAAGATAACCAGATGTTGCACAAGTGTCTTAACTTTCATCTTGTCGGTATTGTATACCTGTCTTGCACAATAAGAAACAACTTAAAATAAAGAATCAACTTCCAATTGAAGGGAGACGGAAAGGTAGACGTTCACAGGCATGTGAGAGAAGGTTTTAGTGCTTTTAGTCGTCGACTCTCCGTGCTGACCACCGTAGCGTCATCCAACGTAATATTCCCTTCAATAATACATGACTACCCTAGAGGGGATACATAAATCTTCAGGGTCTATAGCCAAAGTATCTGCTGGTAATACTAATGTACTTACTAATATTACAAATATTAATGCACAGGTGAAATCAGGATAGAAAAATTAAAATCTCCCCACTGTATCCTGATCACGTTTGTGACAGGAATAAAGATGATACAAGATTAATTAGAGTGCTAGGCTTAAAGCCTAGTCATACTAATCGACATTCAGTCGATTAGTATGGCTTCAAAATCTGATAATCAAGAATTATTAATTCCTGAAATGTGGTTGGTTAGACAGGACTAGGACATAAATAATTTAGGTTTCAACCTAGTTAATTCTATTGAAAAATATGTACAACAGAATACCACAGGTGAATCAATTAATCCCTGAACATATATGTATATATATGTATACATATATATATATATATATATATATATATATATATATATATATATTATATATATATATATATATATATATATATAATATATATACACACGCACACACACACACACACACACACACACACACACATATATATATATATATATATATATATATATATATATATATATATAATATATATATATATATATATACATATAAAATATATATATATATATATATATATATATATATATATATATATATATATATATATAATATATACATATATATATATATATATATATATATATATATATATATATATATATATATATATATTATATATATATAAAATATATATATATATATATATATATATATTATATATATATATATATATATATATATATATATATATATATATATATATATTTATATATTTCAACAAGTCAGCAGTCTCCCACCGAGGCAGGGTGACCCAAAAAGAAAGAAAATACCCAAAAAGAAAATACTTTCATCATCATCATTCAACACTTTCACCTCACTCACACATAATCACTGTTTTTGCAGAGGTGCTCAGAATACAACAGTTTAGAAGTATATACGTACAAAAATACACAATATATCTCTCCAAACTGCCAATATCTCAAACCCCTCCTTTAGAGTGCAGGCATTTTACTTCCCATTTCCAGGACTCAATCCCGGTTATATAAAATAACCGGTTTCCCTGAATCCCTTCACTAAATATTACCCTGCTCACACTCCAACAGCTCGTCAGGTCCCAAATACCATTTGTCTCCATTCACTCCTATCTAACACGCTCACGCACGCTCTCTGGAAGTCCAAATCCCTCGCCCACAGCACTTCCTTTACCCCCTCCCTCCAACCTTTTCGAGGACGACCCCTACCCCGCCTTCCTTCCCCTACAGATTTATACGCTCTCCATGTCATTCTACTTTGATCCATTCTCTCTAAATGACCAAACCACCTCAACAAACCCTCTTCTGCCCTCTGATTAATACTTTTATTAACTCCACACCTTCTCCTAATTTCCACACTCCGAATTTTCTGCATAATATTTACACCACACATTGCCTTTAGACAAAACATCTCCACTGCCTCCAACCGCCTCCTCGCTGCAGCATTTACAATCCAAGCTTCACGCCCATATAAGAGTGTTGGTACTACTATACTTTCATACATTCCCTTCTTTGCCTCCTTAGATAACGTGTTTTTGCCTCTACATATACCTCAATGCACCACTCACCTTTTTTCCTTCATCAATTCTATGATTAACCTCATCCTTCATAAATCCATCCGCTGACACGTCAGCTCCCAAATATCTGAAAACATTCACTTCTTCCATACTCCTCCTCCTCCCCAATTTGATATCCAATTTTTCTTTATCTAAATCATTTGATACTCTCATCACCTTACTCTTTTCTATGTTCACTTTCAACTTTCTACCTTTACACACACTCCCAAACTCATCCACTAACCACTACAATTTTTCTTTAGAATCTCCCATAAGCACAGTATCATCAGCAAAAAGTAACTGTGTCACTTCCCATTTTGTATTTAATTCCCCAGAATTTAATCCCACCCCTCTCCCGAACACCCTAGCATTTACTTCTTTTACAACCCCATCTATAAATATATTAAACAATCATGGTGACATTACACATCCTTGTCTAAGACCTACTTTTACCGGGAAGTAGTCTCCCTCTCTTCTACACACCCTAACCTGAGCCTCACTATCCTCATAAAAGCTCTTTACAGCATTTAGTAACTTACCACCTATTCCATAAACTTGCAACATCTGCCACATTGCTCCTCTATCCACTCTATCATATGCCTTTTCTAAATCCATAAATGCAATAAAAACCTCCCTACCTTTATGTAAATACTGTTCACATATATGCTTCAATGTAAACACTTGATCTACACATCCCCTACCCACTCTGAAGCCTCCTTGCTCATCCGCAATCCTACATTCTGTCTTACCTCTAATTCTTTCAATTATAATCCTACCATACACTTTTCCTGGTATACTCAGTAAACTTATTCCTCTATAATTTTTACAATCTCTTTTGTCCCCTTTCCCTTTATATAAAGGGGCTAGACATGCTCTCTGTCAATCCCTAGGTACCTTCCCCTCTTTCATACATTTATTAAACAAAAGTACCAACCACTCCAGCACTATATCCCCCCCTGCTTTTAACATTTCTGTCATGATCCCATCAGTTCCAGCTGCTTTACCCCCTTTCATTCCACGTAATGCCTCACGTACCTCCCCCACACTTACATTCTGCTCTTCTTCACCCCTCAAGGAAGGTTCCTTGATGTTGGTGAGGGGCTCTTGATTTAGGGAATTGGATCTGTGCTCCAGTTCCCCGAATTAAGCCTGGATGCCTTCCACATCCCCCCCCCAGGCGCTGTATAATCCTCCGGGTTTAGCGCTTCCCCCTTGATTATAATAATAATAATAATAATGCTCTTCTTCACTCCTAAAAGATGGTATACCTCCCTGGCCAGTGCATGAAATTACCGCCTCCCTTTCTTCCTCAACATTTAAAAGTTCCTCAAAATATTCTCGCCATTATATATATATATATATATATATATATATATATATATATATATATATATTTATATATATATATATATATATATATATATATAAATATATATTTATATTATATATAATATATATATACATATATATATATATATATATATATATATATTAATATATATATACATACATTTATATATATATATATATATATATATATATATATATATATATATATATATATATATATATATATTATATATATATATATATATAATATATATATATATTATATATATATATATATATATATATATATATATTATATATATATATATATATATATATATATATATATATATATATATATAGGGATCCCAGGGCAGCTAGTTTTCTGTTCCAGCGGCTCAGTGCGGTTGTTCAAAGGGGTAATGCATGTTGCATTTTGGGCACACGCCCCAGCTCTAAGGAGCTGGATGAAATTTTCGCCTTATAATCGGTGATACACACGTAACAACATGTACCGTATATGCCACCTTTATATCAAGAATGTATCTCTTAAATCTTCTGTGCCATATTATGTAATAAAATATTCCTATTGGTAAAAAAAAATAGTTTAAAAGATGGGGTGGTAGGGGAAGTGGAATATTCAAATGGCTTCAGGAAGAAATCCAAATATTCTTCCTTGAAGCCATTTTATCCACTTCTCCGAGGCTATGGGTCCCACAATTTACACCAGAGGTGGACCCCATTATATATATATATATATATATATATATATATATATATATATATATATATATATATATATATATATATATATATATATATATATATATATATATATTTATTATCACACTGGCCGATTCCCACCAAGGCAGGGTGGCCCGAAAAAGAAAAACGTTCACCATCATTCACTCCATCACTGTCTTGCCAGAAGGGTGCTTTACACTATATATATATATTATATATTATATTTATATATATATATATATTATATATATATATTTATATATATATATATATATATATTATATATATATATATATTATATATATATATATATATAATATATATATAACCACATCAAATTTTTCTCCAATGTTAATGGACTGATTACATCATCTTGATTTCACTACTGCTGCTGCCTTTGTATTTGACTGAAGAAGCCTACTGTAGAGGCGAAACGTTTCATCAGTAATGATACCCAACTGCTGAATATGTCGGTGAACCCAAAGCCATCCAACCTGGGTGAACTATGTCTCTGTGGGTGAACCATGGCTATGTGGGTGAACCATGGCTCTCTGGATGAACTATGGGCTCTCTGGGTGAACCATATTTATTTCCACAAGGATTGTTTTTATAGTGCTCATGGTCCCCAAAACCCCAAGGGCTTTTGTAATTATTACCCCCATGTCAGCGAATTACACTTTACTACGGCCACCCTTGCTCATCCCTCCATTTCTCCCCTTTTTGGGAGGTTGGCACATATTGGACATCGTTTTCCAACATTTTCCTCACGGTGCGGATCCCGGTTTAACTTAGGTTTAACCCCCATGATCTACAGCGTTGCTGTGATTATGATATATTTTCTTATGGGTTCAATATCACTTTATTGTGTCGTTATAATCTTGTTTGGTCTTTGTTATTTGGTGTGGGGCTGAGTTGTGCTCCTGCTGTACCACTTGGGTTCCCGGGTTCTTTAGTGTACCTGTGTTTAAAGGTCAGGAAAGGTTTTGTCGGAAACGGACAGGTGTTTCTCCCGGGGGTCTTAGTCATACATGACCCCACTGGGCTTTTGGTCATTGCTGGGCCTGTGGTTACTTTCAGCTCCTTCAAAGTTATGGTTATGTTTTTTAACCCATTAGAGTTTTAAATTTTCTTTTTTGTACTAAGTGCCATTTCCCTTTCCCCTTTTTTGTTTATTTTTTGATTCTTCAAAACTCCCCCGGTTTTTAATTTGGTAGTGCTGCTCTGCCCGCTCCATGTTCCTTCATCTTTCCTCAGAACTTGATATTGTGTGCAGCACCTGGGCAGCACCCGGGCAGCACCTGGGCAGCACCTGGGCAGCACCCGGGCAGCACCTGGGCAGCACCCGGGCAGCACCCGGGCAGCACCTGGGCACCACCTGGGCACCACCTGGGCACCACCTGGGCAGCATAATAAAGACACTACGGTGTGGCACACGGACTTTATTCATCAGTTCAAAACTCAGTATTACTGCAGGGAATATTGTCATTATTATTCCTGTGAATTTTGAGTTTTAACTCTGGAGGAGCAATAACGTTAGTGTTTGTTTTTGTTTTTAGCTTGTTCCATTATCATTACTGTGTGTGTTTTGTGTGTGTGTGTGTGTGTGTGTGTGTGTGTGTGTGTGTGTGTGTGTGTGTGTGTGTGTGTGTGTTATGTGTTGGCGTGTGTGTGTGTGTGTGTGTGTGTGTTTGTGTGTGTGTGTGTGTGTGTGTGTGTGTGTGGTGGTGTGTGTGTGTGTGTGTGTGTTATGTGTTGCGTGTGTGTGTGTGTGTGTTTGTGTGTGTGTGTGTGTGTGTGTGTGTGTGTGTGTGTGTGTGTGTGTGTGTGTGTGTGTGTGTGTGTGTGTGTGTTATGTTTTTGCGTGTGTGTGTGTGTTGTGTGTGTGTGTGTGGTGTGTGTGTGTGTGTGTGTGGTGTGTGTGTGGTGTGTGTGTTTTGTGTGTGAGTGTGTGTGTGTGTGTGTGTGTGTTTGTGTGTGTGTGTGTGTGTGTGTGTGTGTGTGTGTGTGGTGTGTGTGTGTGTGTGTGTGTACTCACCTAATTGTACTCACCTAATTGTGGTTGCAGGGGTCGAGACTCAGCTTTCCCGCCCCCCCTCTTCATGATCGCTACTGGATCCTCTCTCTCTCTGCTTCCTGAGCTTTGTCATACCTCTTCTTAAAACTATGTATGGGTTTCCCGCCTCCACTACTTCACTTGCTAGGCTATTCCACTTTCTGACAACTCTATGGACTGAAGAAATACTTCCTAACGTCCCTGTGACTCGTCTGAGTCTTCAGCTTCCAGTTGTGACCTTGTCCTGTGTCCCCTCTCTGGAACATCCTATCTCTGTCCACATTGTCTATTCCCGCAGTATC
>NC_069449.1:13113524-13128524 GCF_026875155.1 Cherax quadricarinatus
CAAAAAATCAAATCTGGAAAGGGGAAAAACCCCGGGAAAATTAGATGACTCACAGAGAGTCAGGATGACTCACGAGAGTCAGGATGACTCACGGAGAGTCAGGATGACACGGAGAGTCGAGATGACTCACGAAGAGTCGAGATACTCACAGAGAGCCAATATGACTCACAGAGAGTCAGATGACTCACGAAGAGTCAGGATGACTCACAATGAGTCAGGATAATTCACGGAGACTCATGATGACTCACGGAGAGTCAAGATGATTCACAGAGAGTCAGGATGACTCACAGAGTAGAAATGACACAGAGAGTCGAGATGACCCACAGAGAGTCAGGATGTCTCACGGAGAGTCTAGATGACTCACAGATAGTAAAGATGACTCACAGACAGTCAAGATGACTCACGGAGAGTCAAGATGACTCAGGGAGAGTCTATATTACTCAGGGAGAGTCAAGATGACAAGCCAATTTCAAGACTCGCTCCCCATGGATTCGAACCCCACCCGTTCTGTGATGTGTTGAGAAGAGGAGGAGGAGTAGAGGACCTCAGCATCCACCAGACACATGTGTTAGATCTGAGTGAAGGCAAGAGGTTTAAGGAATTAACAGAGTCAAGGCGACTCACGAAAAGTCAAGATGACTCACAGAGAGTAATGATAACTCATAGAGGGCCAAAATGATTCACAGAGAGCTAATTACGACTTACATTATTATTATTACAATCAAAACGATGCACTAAACCCACAAGGGTCATACAACGAGGGTGAAGGGGACGCCGGAGGCTGCGTCAGTAAGGGCCGTGAGCAGTGCTAAAGGGAAAGGATAATCAAATTCTATGTAATAAAGCTGCGACTAGCTAAAAGTTAAAGAGGGAGTCTGTGTCAAAGGTGGAGCTGTCAGCGAGGTTAGTTAAAGTAACGGAGTTAGAGTGGTAACAACGGAGGTAAATCCTACGTGTTCGCTGATAGACAGGACAGTTTATTAGGTACCCCTTAGCTCGATGGCTAGCTCTCTCAGCTCACACTGTTGCCCGGGGGTACGAGGTTTCCTTAAGACACCTGCTGCTCAGTGTTCACCTATCAGCAAAATGAGTTCCTGGGTGTTAGTCGACTGGTGTGGGCCGCACCATGGGGGTGTTAGTCGACTGGTGTGGGCCGCACCATGGGGATAAAATTGACCTAATTTGCCCCAGATCATCTGCATAATAAGGGGCTTTCCATATAGTAGTATGTCATTAATGTCAGCTAGGCCAGCATACGTAGGCCTGTATACCTGTAGAAATAAAGTTTATTATTATTATTATTATTATTATTATTATTATTATTATTATTATTATTATTATTATTATTATTATTATTATTATTAATAAATTTATTATTATTTTATTATATTATTATTTATTATATTAAATTATTAATATTATTATTATTATTATTTATTTTTTTTATTAAAAAATATATTATTATTTATTATTATTATTATTATATTATTATTATTTATTATTATTAAAATTTTTAATTATTATTATTATTAATTTTATTGCAAACTGAAAACAGAGCTTGATAATTCTCACAGAGTGGCGGGAGAGCATAGTCGGGGAAATTAGGTTAATTTTGTCCTCATGGACGTGACCCACACTAGTCGACTAACACACAGGTACCTATAAACTTCTAGGTGAACTGGGACAGTAGGTGTCTTAAGGAAACATACCCAGATATTTTCACCCGTACCGGGGATCGAACCACGGACCTCAGTGTGAGAGCTGAGTGCGCTACCAACCGAGCTACAGGGCAAATTAGCCTCCTCGTAAGTCTATGAGAGATCAGGACTCTTTTTTTAAGTTCCTCTTAAAGACCAAGTATTCTCTTTCCTTGTTACTGTGAGACCAATAATCTCTTCCTCTGCTTGTCTGAGAAGAGAAATTCCCTGCCTGGGCACCATAAATTAGAAATTCTCAACCTGTGCCCTTTACTGACAAGGCATATCTACCTGGGCCCCTTGGAGACCAGGCATATCTACCTGTTTTTTCTTGAGAAAAGGCATATCTATCTGTGTCCCTTGGAGACCAGGCATATCTACCTGTGTTTCTTGGAGATCAGGCATATCTACCAGTGTTCCTTGGAGACCAGGCATATCTACCTGTGTTCCTTGGAGACCAGGCATACCTACCTGTGTCCCTCGGAGACCAGACATATCTACCTGTGCTCCTTGGAGACCTGGCATATCTACCTGTGTCGCATGGAGAAAAGGAATCACTTTGTCTCTACGACCAGGAATCTTTACCTGTGATTTTCAGAGACTAAGAATCTTTACCTGTGCTTCTCAGAGACCATGAATGTTAATCGGTTGTCACCGAGGCTGCTGGTGAATACTGCTCCAGTGAGGAAGATTGAAGCTGTGTACACAACCGGCCCCACTCTCTGCAGTCTCAGTAATGATCTCCATCAACAATAATATTTCATCACAGAAACGGCAAGAAAAAATTAAATGCAGCAGCAGTGGACAAAAAAGAGTTAGCTGGGTGAAGAACGTGATTTGTGTGTGTGTGTGTGTGTGTGTGTGTGTGTGTGTGTGTGTGTGTACTCACCTAGTTGTACTCACCTAGTTGAGGTTGCATGGGTCGAGTCCAAGCTCCTGGCCCCGCCTCTTCACTGGTCGCTACTAGGTCACTCTCCCTGAACCGTGAGCTTTATCATACCTCTGTTTAAAGCTATGTATGGATCCTGCCTCCACTACATCGCTTCCCAAACTATTCCACTTCCTGGCTACTCTGTGGCTGAAGAAATACTTCCTAACATCCCTGTGATTCATCTGTGTCTTCAACTTCCAAAATGTGTCCCCGTGTTGCTGTTCCCTCTCTGGAACATCCCGTCTTTGTTCACCTTGTCAATTCCTCTCAGTATTTTGTATGTCGTTATCATGTCCCCCTATCTCTCCTGTCCCCCAGTGTCGTCAGGTTGATTTCCCTTAACCTCTCCTCATAGAACATACCTCTTAGCTCTGGAACTAGTCTTGTTGCAAACCTTTGCACTTTCTCTAGTTTCCCTTTTCGTGCTTGGCTAGGTGTGGGTTCCAAACTGGTGCGCATACTCCAATATGGGCCTAACGTACAGGTGTACAGGGTCCGAACGATTCCTTATTAGGGTGTCGGAATGCTGTTCTGAGGTTTGCTAGGCGCCCATATGCTGCAGCAGTTATTTGGTTGATGTGCGCTTCAGGAGATGTGCCTGGTGTTATACTCACACCAAGATCTTTTTCCTTGAGTGAGATTTGTAGTCTCTGGCCCCCTAGACTGTACTCCGTCTGCGGTCTTCTTTGCCCATCCCCAATCTTATGACTTTGCACTTGGTGGGATTGAAAATCCAGGAGCCAATTTTTGGACCCCGGGCTGCAGCCTGCCAGATCCCTTTGTAGTTCTGCCTGGTCTTCGATCGAATGAATTCTTCTCATCAACTTCACGTCATCTGCAAACAGAGACACATCAGAGTCTATTCCTTCCGTCATGTCGTTCACAAATACCAGAAACAGCACTGGTCCTAGGACTGACCCCTGTGGACCCCGCTGGTCACAGGTGCCCACTCTGACACCTCGCCAAGTACCATGACTCGCTGCTGTCTTCCTGACAAGTATTCCCCGATCCATTGTAGTGCCTTCCCTGTTATCCCTGCTTGGTCCTCCAGTTTTTGCACTAAAACTCTTGTGTGGAACTGTGTCAAACACTTTCTTTGCTGTCCAAGAAAATGCAATCCACCCACCCTTCTCTTTTCTTGTCTTACTGCTGTCACCATGTCATAGAACTCCAGTAGGTTTGTGACACAGGATTTCCGTCCCTGAAACTATGTTGGCTGCTGTTGATGAGATCATTTTTCTAGGTGTTTTCCCCCACTCTTCTCCCGATAATCTTCTCCATGACTTTGCGTACTTATACATTTTCAGTGACACTGGTCTGTAGTTTAGTGCTTCATGTATGTCTCCTTTTTTAAAGATTGGGACTACATTTGCTGTCTTCCATGCCTAAGGCAATCTCCCTGTTTCGATAGATGTATTGAATATTGTTGTTAGGGTACACATAACGCCTCTGCTCCCTCTCTCAATACCCATGGAGAGACGTTATCTGGCCCCATTGCCTTTGAGGTATCTAGCTCACTCAGAAGCCTCTTCACTTCTTCCTTGGTTGTGTGTATTGTGTCCAGCACTTGGTGGTGTGCCCCACCTCTCCGTCTTTCTGGAGCCCCTTCTGTCTCCTCTGTGAACACTTCTTTATATATCTTGTTGAGTTCCTCAGATACTTCACGGTCATTTCTTGTTGTCTCTCCTCCTTCCTTCCTTAGCCTGATTACCTGGTCCTTGACTGTTGTTTTCCTCCTGATGTGGCTGTATAACACTTCGGGTCAGTTTTGGTTTTCGCTGCTATGGTCATTTTCATATTGTCTTTGGGCCTCCTTCTTATTGTGCATATTCATTTCGGGACTCTACGACTGCTCTCCTTATTCTCCGGGGACCTTTGCCTTCTATATTTTCTTCCCATTCCCTAGCACACTTGGTTTTTGTCTCTTGCACCTTTGGGTGAACCTTTGGGCTCATCCTGGTTTTTTCATTAGTTCTGTTACCCTTGGGTACAAACCTCTCCTCAGCCTCCTTGACATTGTTGCTACATATTCCATCATCTCATTAACTGGCTTCCCTGCCAATTCTCTGCCCCACTGAACCCCATTCAGGAAGTTCCTCTTTCCCCTTGTAGTCCCCTTCTTGTAGTTTGGCTTCATTCGTCCTGGCCTTCCTGCTTACCCTCCATTTGTAGCTCTACTGTGTATTCGAAGTTTTAAAACCACATGATCATGGCCCTAGGGGTCTTTCATATGTGATGTCCTCAATATCTGCACTACTCAAGTAAATTTCTAGGCCCATCTTTGGTTCATCCTCTCCTCTCTCTCTTGTAGTGTCCCTTACATGTTGGTGCATGAAATTTTCCAGTACCACCTCCATCATCTTAGCCCTCCATGTGTCTTGGCCCCCATGTGGCTCCAAGTTCTCCCAATTGATCTCCTTGGGGTTAAAATCGCCCATGATCAGCAGCTTTGCCCTGCATGTATGAGCTCTTCTGGCCACCGCAGCCAGTGTGTCAACCTTCGCTCTATTGCTCTCATACTCTTAGCTTGGCCTCCTGCTGTTCTGTGGTGGGTTATACATCACTGCAATTACCACCTTGGGACCTCCAGAGTGAAGTGTTCCCTCTATGTAATCGCTTGCTTCTCTGCTGTCTCCTCTCTCCTGCTCATCAAAATTCCATCGGTTTTTGATCAACAGTGCCACTCCTCCACCACCCTGTTACCTCTGTCTTTCCTCAGGATCTGGTATCCCGTTGGAAAGATGGCATCTGTTATCATATCTGTTAGCTTGGTTTCTGTGAGAGCTATGATGTCCGGTGATGCCTCTTTGGCTCTTTCGTGCCACTCCTCCCATTTATTTGTTATTCCGTCAGCGTTTGTGTATCATACCTTCAGTTTCCTTTCCAACACTGTGGTTTGGGGGGCCTGTGAGGGTGGGAGACCTGGTAGCATACTGTGGGATTCTATAGCTGGGTGTTGGGTGGAAGCTGTGCGTGTGGATTGTAGTTTGTGTTGGGATGGTGTTCTGAGGATAGTTCTGTGTGTGCTTGCCCTTGCTGCACTGTTCTGCTCTGATTGACCTCTGCTGGTTCCATCCTTATCTCCTTTCGTAGCTCCTTTCACTTTTTTGTCCTCTCCCTCAGCTGCTGTCATTTTGTTTGTGTTCTGTCTCTGTCTAGAAACACCCTCTTGTACTTTTCCGAGTATTTCAACCGTGGTTTCTCTTGGAGGATCCTGTTCTGCACTGTTTCTGTCCTGAGAATCAGCTTGATCGGTCATTTTCTTCCCTTCAAGTACCCCCCTATTCTCTGAAAATTTACAATCTCGTCCATGTCTTCTTCATCTATTTCCTTGATAATGTTCTCAATCTCCTTTCTTTCTGCCTGCTGTCTTTCAGTGTGTGTCCTTTCCTCTCTCTCCCGAAACCCATGGATAAACACTGATTTAGCCCTTTCCTCCTCCCATTGCCTCTCCCTTTGTGACTTTGGTTCCTGTCTGTACATGGTCATTTTCTTCCTTGTTTTTTTCCAGTGGCTCTTGGTAGCATTGTTGTGCCTCTGCATTTGACCTAACACCCTCTCCACTTGCACCCAGCTGCTCTCCCCTTTCACTCCTTGGCCCTTCTTGGCAGGTTGATATGGCCTTAGCATAATTCATATCTCCTTCCTTCCTGTTCGGTCTCTCAGCTTCATATGCTGTCTTCTCTGGTCAATGCCCCTGTAACTTGCTTCAACCTGTTTACCTCATCTTCTAGGACCCTTATCCTGGTTATTGCAGTTTCGACTTGTGCCTCCCAATTCTTCTTCTTCTCCAACCTCTTTTCTAATTTCACAGAAAGCTCTGTCTCCATTTTTTCAGAAAGCTCTCCTAATTTTCTCTCCCACTCCTGTTCCATCCTTTTCCACTGCACCTCCATCCACTCCTCCCTACCAGAACCATTCTCATCTGATCCCTGGGTCCTGCGAGTCCCCACCATTTTTTTTTTTTTTTTTTTTTGAAAGAGAAAAGTGAGAGAAAGAGAGAAAGAGAGAGAGAGAGAGAGAGAGAGACGAGGAGAGGAGAGAGAGAGAGGAGGAGAGAGAGAGAGAGGAGGGAAGGGAAAAGTAGGAGAGAGAAAGGGGGAGAGTGAGAAGGGAAAAGGGGGGGGAGAGTAAGAGAGGGAGTGAGAGTAAGAGAGGGGGTGAGAGTAAGAGAGGGAAAGAGAGAGAAGGGAAGGTAGGAGAGAGGTGAGGTGGAGAATGGAAAAGGGGAGGAGGAGACAAGAGAGAAAAGAGGAGAGAGAGGAGAGAGAGAGAGAGAGAGAGAGAGAGAGAGTGGCACCAGGACCTCTTAGCAAAACTTCAAGCACTGGGAATTGCAGGCTCTACGCTATGTTCCTCAGTGATTACCTTTTATGGAGTCTTTAAGTGTAGTTTCCAATGGAACAGAATCAGGAAGACATCCTATTGGGGCAAGTGTTCCACAAGGAAGTGTACTGGGACCATTGTTATGGAATGTCTACTTCAACGACCTTCTTCATCTTAAACCCAGAATCACATGCATATGCAAGAGACTGTACACTGACATTCACTTATCCAAGAGAGGAATGCCAGCTGCTCTAAGCTACATCAATCACCAGCTAAAAGCTATATCAGCTTGGGGAAATAGATGGCAAGTAAATTTGACCTGAGAAAACGCAATGATGATCGTCTCTAGGGACCATGATGGGTAATGCTGGTGCAGTAGTAAGGATGAATGGGAGGGTGTTAGCACCTTGAGAAGAAGTTGATATCCTTGGGGTGAAATTTGACTCCAAACTAACCATGAAGAACCATGTTGTAAATCTAGCAAACAAGGCAGTCAGGAAACTTACAGCACTTCGCCGTATCTCGCATCTGCTTGACAGTAGGGGTTGCAAGATCCTGTACGAGGCACAAGTACGCTCACACCCTGAGTATGCTCCACTTTCTTGGTTTGCCTGCCCCCCCCCCCTCTTATCTTCGACTGCTTGACAGAGTGGAGAACAGAGAAAGACGTCTCATCTCTCGCCTGGACCCATCCTGGATAGATCTGTCATTTCAGCAGAGCCTTCAACACAGGAGGGATGCAGGCGGCCTTACTGTTATGTACAAGGCCAATATTGTCAAAGTACCACACTTGGATCCACTTCGAGGACAGCGTGAAACAAGCTTTTATGCCACAAGACGGGCAGAAAGCAGCAACTTCACTCTGGCTGTACCCTTCTCCAGAACATCACTCCATCTGAGATCATATATACCCAGGATGACTCGAGTATGGAACACATTCATACAGCCTAATGATGTCAACGAGATAACGTCAGCTGATCAAATGAAAATGCTGGCCCACAGATGGCTCCAACTTCATCCTGTTCCCTACTTGTATGTCTCATAACAATAAAAATGCTTTCAAATGAGCTGATGTAGGTAACAGCTCTTAGCTTGCCAATAAAGTTAGGAATGGAATAAACCTTGGTAATAAATACCGACAAGTTGGTTTTGAAAGACACGTAAGCAAACACTATAACATATTTATTAGAAAACGTTTCGGTCCTGGGACCTTGATCACTTCTAACATACAGAGGTAGGAAGACATTATATATAGGCGGAGAGTGAGGTGTGACGCACGTGACCTGAGGAATGTCATAAGAACATAAGAATGGAGGAACACTGTAGAAGGCCTACTGGCCCATGCGAGGCAGGTCCTTATCAAAAACAACCTCTGCCTATGATGAGGACGGGTAGACGATGAAATCACGTGACTCCTGTGTTGTTGGGTTGGTGCTGCTTAAGTATCATGTATGCCAATGTTTTTGAAATTTTGCAGTTTCCAGTGTTGCGTTCTATAGTGTCGGTGACGGCGATTAGTGAGGCTTCTAGGCACCGTCGGCGTCTGAGGTCTGGTTCGGTGAGAACGAGTTGTGCCTCATTCCAGTTCATCAAATGCCCCGTGGAGTCTCTGTGGTGGACACATGCGTACCTTACATCGTCTCTGTTAGAGGCATTTCGATGCTCATTCAGGCGGACTGCAAGATCTCTGTCTGTCTCGCCTACATATTTCTTGGGACAAAACCCACAGGGGATAGCGTAGACGCCTGCTGTAGAAGTTAGAGGTGTGGGGCTGCGTTTCGTAGTGAGGTCTTTGATAGATGATGTGTTTATGGTGGAAACGTTGATGTTACTCATAGCAAGTGCCCGGCGAGTATTCGTGGCAACATCGCCACATGGGAGTACTATGAACTGTTTAGGGGGCTGTTCCATGGGCGGTTTGTTTCCACCATAAACACATCATCTATCAAAGACCTCACTACGAAACGCAGCCCCACACCTCTAACTTCTACAGCAGGCGTCTACGCTATCCCCTGTGGGTTCTGTCCCAAGAAATATGTAGGCGAGACAGGCAGAGACCTTGCAGTCCGCCTGAATGAGCATCGAAATGCCTCTAACAGAGACGATGTAAGGTACGCATGTGTCCTCCACAGAGACTCCACGGGGCATTTGATGAACTGGAATGAGGCACAACTCGTTCTCACCGAACCAGACCTCAGACGCCGACGGTGCCTAGAAGCCTCACTAATTGCCGTCACCGACACTATAGAACGCAACACTGGAAACTGCAAAATTTCAAAAACATTGGCATACATGATACTTAAGCAGCACCAACCCAACAACACAGGAGTCACGTGATTTCATCGTCTACCCGTCCTCATCATAGGCAGAGGTTGTTTTTGATAAGGACCTGTCTCGCATGGGCCAGTAGGCCTTCTACAGTGTTCCTCCATTCTTATGTTCTTATGACATTCCTCAGGTCACGTGCGTCACACCTCACTCTCCGCCTATATATAATGTCTTCCTACCTCTGTATGTTAGAAGTGATCAAGGTCCCAGGACCGAAACGTTTTCTAATAAATATGTTATAGTGTTTGCTTACGTGTCTTTCAAAACCAAAGTTAGGAATCCTTAACCTGTAAATAGCTTGTCAATAAAGCTAGGGATGGTTAGGTATTTTATACCATTTTAATGTTCAAAGCTAGGATCCTTAACCTTGTCAAACCCTGTGTAAAAGAGAGAGAGAGAGAGAGAGAGAGAGAGAGAGAGAGAGGAGAGAGGGGAAAGAGGGGCAAAGAGAGGGGAAAGAGATGGGGAGAGACAGGGGAGAAGGGGGAAAGAGGGGGAGATGGAAGAGAGAGAGGGGAGAGAGAGAGATGGGAAATGGGAGAGGGGAGAGATAATGAGAGGGGAGAGATAATGAGAGGGGGAGAGATGTTAGAGGGGGAGAGATGTTAGAGGGGGGGAGGTGTTAGAGGGAAGAGATGTTAGAGGGGAGAGAAAGGAGAGCGGATAGTTGGTAGAGGGAAGAGAGAGGGATAGGCCAAGGGAGAGATAGGTAGAAAGATAGGTAGAGAGAGAGATAGGTAGTGAGAGAGATAGGTAAAGAGAGATAGGTAAGGAGAGAGATAGGTAGAGAGAGGTATAGGTAGAGAGAGGTAGTGAGAGAGATAGGTAGAAAGATAGGTAGAGGTAGAGAGAGAAACAGGTATTGAGAGAGAGATAGGTAAAGAGATAGGTAGAGAGAAGTAGAGAGATAGGTATTGAGAGAGAAAGAGAGGAAGGGATTTCAGGTCAGTTAACAGGAAGGTGTGAAATCCTGTGTATGTGTGTGTGTGCATGTGTATGTCTGTATGTGTGCCCCCACTTCTAAGTATTCATACTGCTAATAAATACCAGTAGTAATACCGGTAATTCTAAAACTACCAATAGTAATTCTACCACTTATCAGTTCTACTTATAAAACACAGAAAGTAACTAGGTTGTAAAATTTAGCTTATCTCAGCTTCTAGGAGTGTCTGACGTTACCCCTCGCTAGACTGCCCCTCGCTGGACTGCCCCTCCCTAGACTGCCCCTCGCTAGACTGCCCCTCGCTAGACTGCCCCTCGCTAGACTGCCCCTCGCTAGACTGCCCCTCCCTAGACTGCCCCTCGCTAGACTGCCCCTCCCTAGACTGCCCCTCGCTAGACTGCCCCTCCCTAGACTGCCCCTCACTAGACTGCCCCTCGCTAGACTGCCCCTCGCTAGACTGCCCCTCGCTAGACTGCCCCTCCCTAGACTGCCCCTCGCTAGACTGCCCCTCCTAGACTGCCCCTCGCTAGACTGCTCTGTTCATCAACACTATCTTCACCTTACCTATGCTATTTCTACTCTAATTCTGGTAGTAGCTTGCAGGAGTGATTGACCAGTATCTAACAGTGATGCAGAGACCAGAATCTGACAACATGCAACCACAATAGGTGAGCAATACAATAGCTGGCAGCGGTGCGATAACAGGTTGCCAGAAGCTGATGACGTAGTCGTCGTACATAGGCCTTTATCACTATTTTGTAACTCCTTCACCCGTGATGTTTATAACCATATATGCTCATACATCCCGCGTCCCTCAAGTGATTTCACTTTTCACTTATGATAGAATACACTTCACTTATAATAGAATACACTTCACAATCGGTGTTACACTTTATATGTATGTCACACAACTGTTGTGACGTCACTGCTTCAGCAGGCCTGCTGCCACCTTCCCTTGTTGTATATTTTATTTTTCCTTTCTACTTTCGCTTATTAACTTTTTCACTCTCACTGTATGGTGCCCCACATTACACTTGTTAACCAAACGCTGGTAATTCTTGAACACCTGCTTCCACACTCACTTTGATCTTGGTATATTTGAATCTGTGTAGCAACAGTGCCTACTAGCCTCTAACGGTTTGACACTTTGAAATATTAATGATTTCAGGCTTCCTCTCGACTTTTTTTTAACTAATAACTTTGGTTATTACTCGTAGTATTGTTCACTGACGTTGTCACTACCACTGATTACTGCTAGCAGTTACTGCACGCCTAAAAAACACTAAAGTTCTCGGAGCCTTGTCACCCACGTCTGCGTGTGTGTGTGTGTGTGTGTGTGTGTGTGTGTGTGTGTGTGTTGTGTGTGTGTGTTGTGTGTGTGTGTGTGTGTGTGTTGTGTGTGTGTGTGTGTGGTGTGTGTGTGTGTGTGTGTGTGTGTGTGTGTGTGTGTGTGTGTGTGTGCAAGTCAGTGTATACAAACAGATGTACAGAGCAGCGAGAAGACGCAGGGGTAAAGCCTTGATAAATAAAGTAGACAATAAGAGCCATTACAAAAAAAGAACAGGAGAAGAATGTGGTGGATGAAGCCGTGAATGGACGGCAGACAAGGGTGATCCCACAACCTGGTTCCAACGACCAAACTGTTCAGGCGATCACCACCACACAATACAAGACGTATTAGATATATTGTGTATGTGAAGGGAGAGCGAGAGAGAGAGAGAGAGAGAGAGAGAGAGAGGAACCCAAGGGACATAAAAAGGGAGACGCGAAAGAGGTGGAGGGAGAGGGTAAGAGAGAAAATAGAGGAAGGAAGATGTCGATGCCAGTGTGTGTAATATGCGTTTGTGTACTCACCTAAGTTTGGTTGCTGGAGTCGAGTCATAGCTCCTGTCTCCGTTCCTTCGCTGATCGCTACTAGGTCCACCCTGCTCTATGAGCTTTAACATACCTTTTCCTAAAGCCATGTATGGGTCGTGCTTCCACTACATCACTCTCCAGACTGTTCCACTTCCTGACAACTCTATGACTGAAGAAGTACTTCCTAACATCCCTGTGACTCATTTGAGGTTTCAACTTCAGTTGTCAGGTTGAGTTCCCTTAACCTTAACCTCTCCTCGTAGGACAAACCCCTCAGCTCCGGGACTAACCTTTTTGCCAACTTTTTCACTTTCTCAAATTTCTTAACCAGGTGTAAGTTCCATACTGGTGCTGCATACCCCAGTGTGGGTCTCATGTACACGGTGTACAGTGTCGTGAATGACTCCTTACTTAGACGTCATAACGCTATTCTCAGGTTTGCCATGCGCCCATGTGCTGCAGCAGTTATTTGGTTGATGTGCGTCTCAGGAGATGTGCTCGATATGACGACACCCCCAAGCTCCTTTTCCTTGAGTGAGTTTCGCAGCCTCTGACCTCTTAAGCTGTACTCCGTCTGAAGTCTTCTTTGTCCTTCCCAATGCTTCATAACTTTGCACTTGCAGGGGTTAAACTCCAGGAGCCACTTGTCGGATCAGGCTTGCAGCCTGTCTAGATTCACTTGTAGGCTTACGTGATCCTCGTTCGCTTGTATTCTCCTCATTAGTTACACATCGTCTACTAACAGGACACCTCTGACTCTATCTCTTCTGTTATGTCATTCACGCTATACAAGAAACAGCACCGGACCTCGGACCGACCCTTGTGGAACCTCACTCGACACATGCACCCACTCTGACACCTCGTCTCGTACCAACACACTTTGTTTCCTTCATGTCAGGTATTACCTGATTCATTGCAGTACTTTCCTTCCTATTCCTGCCTACTCCTCTAGTGTTTTTTTTTTGTGCGTGTGTGTGTGTGTGTGTGTGTGTGTGTGTGTGTGTATGTGTGTGTACTCACACACACACACATAGCTCCTGCCCCTGCCTCTTCACTGGTTTGTGTGTATGTGTGTGTATTCACCTAATTGTAATCACCTAATTGTAGTTGCAGGGTCAAGACTCAGCTCCTGGTCCCGCCTCTTCACTGAATGCTACTAGGTCCTCTCTCTCTGCCTGCTCCATGAGCTTTATCATAACTCGTCTTAAAGCTATGTATGGTTCCTGCCTCCACTACATCGCTCGCCAGACTGTTCCACTTCCTGACCACTCTATGACTGAAGAAATCCTTCCTAACATCCCTGTGGCTCATCTGAGCCTTCAACTTCCTTGTTTCTGTGTCCCCTCTCTGGAACATCTTGTCTCTGTCCACCTTGTCTATTTCACGCAGTATTTTGTATGTCGTTATCGTGTCTTCCCTATCCCTCCTGTCCTCCAGTGTCGTCAGGCCGATTTCCCTCAACCTTTCTTCATAGGACATTCCCCTTAGCTCTGGAACTAACCTTGTCGCAAACCTTTGCACTTTCTCTAATTTGTTAACGTGCTTGACCCGGTGCAGGTTCCAAACTGGTGCTGCATACTCCAGTATGGGCCTGACGTACACGGTGTACAGTGTCTTGAAAGATTCTTCACTTAGGTATCGGAATGCTAATCTCAGGTTTGCCAGGCGCCCATATGCTGCACCAGTTATCTGGTTGATATGTGCTTCCGAAGACGTGTTTGGTGTTATACTCACACCAAGATCTTTCTCCTTGAGCGAGGTTTGCAGTCGTTGGCCACCTAGCCTATACTCTGTCTGCGGTCTTCTTTGCCTTCTCCGATCTTCATGACTTTGCATTTGGCAGGGCGAATTCGAGAAGCCAGTTGCTGGACCAGGTGTCCAGCCTGTCCAGGTCTCTTTGAAGGTCTGCCTGATCCTCATCTAATTTAATTCTCCTCATTAACTTCACATCATCAGCGAACAGGGACACCTCTGTGTCTATCCCTTCCATCATGTCATTCACATATACCAAAAATAGCACTGGTCCTAGGACCGACCCCTGTGGGACCCCGCTCGTCACAGGTGCCCACTGTGATACTTCATCACGTACCATGACTCGTTGTTGCCTCCCTGTCAGGTATTCTCTGATCCATTGAAGTGCCCTTCCCGTTATACGCTCCTGATCCTCTAGTTTCTTCACGAATCTCTTGTGAGGAACTATGTCGAAGTCCTTCTTGCAGTCCAAGAAAATGCAATCAATCCACCCTTCTCTCTCGTCTCTTACTTCTGTTACTTTATCATAAAACTCCAGAAGGTTTGTGACACAGGATTTGCCTTCCATGAAACCGTGCTGGTTGTCATTTATACTTTTGTTCCGTTCCAGGTGCTCCACCACTCTGCTCCTGATAATCTTCTCCATGACTTTGCATACTATACACGTCAGTGACACTGGTCTGTAGTTTAGTACCTCTTTTCTGTCTCCTTTTTTAAAAATGGGAACTACATTTGCCGTCTTCCATACCTCAGGTAGTTGCCCAGTTTCAAGGGATGTGATGAAGATTGTGGATAATGGGACACACATCATTTCTGCTCCCTTTCTAAGGACCCATGGGGAGATGTTGTCCGGTCCCATTGCCTTTGAGGTATCAAGGTCACTTAGCACTTCTTCACCTCCCCCCATTGTGGATGCACCCAGCACTTTTTGGGTGTATTCCTGTTGGTTGGTGTGACTCACCTATTTGGGGTTGCGGGGGTCGATTTCTAACCCTGACCCCCTTTCACTGATTCCAACTAGTCCTCCGTCTCCCTGCTCCATGAACTTTATCAAACCTCTTTTAAAAACTTGTATGGTTCCCCCCTCCACTACGTCATTTTCTAGCTTTTCACTCCCTGACAACTCTTTTATGAAAAATACTTCCTAAACCCCTTTGACTCATGGA
>NC_069449.1:13133524-13141024 GCF_026875155.1 Cherax quadricarinatus
AAGTAGGAATTTCATTCATTGGGCAGAGAGGAATCATTTTTCACAGGATTAAGGAAGAGCCAGAGGTAGATGTAGAGAGAGTGGGTGTGGCAGTGTATAAAAAAGAAAGTGGGTGTAGCAGATGGAACTCTTGATATTATGAGTGATATGTAAAAGAAGATGGGAATTTAGTATAGTTGAAATGACTGGAATATTTGTCCAGTGAATGTGTGGAAAGAAGAAAAAGTACCTAAGGATTGGCAGACACCACGTATAGTTACTAAGTAGGAAAGAATTTTGTCCTTGGAAGCAAAGACGGGAATGTATGAGAATACAGTTTTTCCAACACTCTTATATGGGTGTGAAGCATGGGTGATGAATGTTGCAGCGAGGAGAAGGCTGGAGGCAGTGGAGATGTCATGTCTGAGGGAAATGTGTGGTGTGAATATAATGCAGAGAATTCGTAGTTTGGAAGTTAGAAAGAGCTGCGGGATTGCCAAAACTGTTGAACAGAGGGCTTAGGAAGGGTTGTTGAGGTGGTTCGGACATATAGAGAGAATGGAACGAAACAGAATGACTTCGAGAGTGTATAAATCTTTAGTGGAGGGAAGGCGGGGTAGGGGTCGGCCTAGGAAAAGTTAGAGGGAGGAGGTAAAAAAGGTTTTGTGTGCAAGGGGCTTGGACTTCCAGCAAGCATGCGTGAGCGTATTTGATAGGAGTGAATGGAGACAAATGGTTTTTTAATACTTTATATATATATATATATTATATATATATATATTATATATATATATATATATATATATATATATATATATATATTATATATATATATATATATATATATATATATTATTATATTATATATATTATATATATATGCAGAAAGCCCCTGTGAAATTCCAAGCGCTTAATAAAATTTGGGAAGAATTTAATGATTCATTAGACAAGTAAAAAATCTTAATGCCTGGGTAGAGCATCAGTTGTGTTTCACAGACTCGGGTGTTGTGACGTGACTGTGAGGTGTAGTCTTGCCCTTATATGCCTTCCTGTTGATGTTTTCTTTTTATAGTTCCTTGATAATGTGAGAAGTCACGAAACCGTTCAGAGGGGTAATGCCTTCTGTATTTTGGGCACGTGCCCCTGTTTTGAAAAGCTGGATGAGATTCTAGCATTATAATCAGTGACAAACACGTAACAATATGTACTAGACATGTATCTCTCACATCTCATGTACTGTATATGCCATATTTATATCAATAATGTATCTCTTAAGCCTTTTACACCATATTATGTAATAAAATATACCTATTGGTAAAAAAGAATGAAACGATGGGGTGGTAGGGGAAGTGGAATATTCAAACGGCTTCAGGAAGAAATCCAAATATTCTTCCTTGAAGCCTTTTTATCCACTTCTCCGAGGCTATGGGTTCCACAATTTACACCAGAGGTGGACCCCATCATATATATATATATTATATATATATATATATATATATATATATATATATATATATATATATATTATATATATATATATATATATATATATATATATATATATATATATATATATATATATATATATATATATCTCAAGAAAATGTTATAAAATCATAGGAAATTACGTAGAAACCTAAGAATATATAAAAACTGCAAAAAATGTACTTAGAAAAGTAGACATATGCCTTGACCCGTAAAATACATCTAGAAGCCTAAAAATACACTTAAAAACCTAGGTAATGACTGTGAATCAATATTCAGAGATTGGAAGCGAATAAATATATTTCATTTCAAAACGTTTTGTTGAGAGGCCTCAAAGAAACTCTTCAGAAATTCACCACAAGAAAGGATCAAAAGATAATCTGTCCACATGAGGAGCCAATAAGACACGGACAGGAGCCCTCAAGACATGGCCAGGACCCCTCAAGACATGGCCAGGAGACCTCAAAACATGGCCAGGAGACCTCAAGACATAGTCAAGACATATCAGACCACTGGTCTGAGATACAATTCAGACGACTGGTCTGAGATACAATTCAGACCACTGGTCTGAGATACAATTCAGACCACTGGTCTGGTATAGGAAAGGGTAGAGAGGCTCGGACACAAGTCCGAGCACCCTGGATAGGGCTGGCATGCTGGTGGCATCCTGGATGGGGCTAGATAGGGCTGGCCTAGACAGGGCTAGATAGGGTTGGGCTTTGAAATGAGGTGAAGCAGCATAACAGCTCTTAGCCTGTAAAATTAATTTGCATAAAAAAAATACATCTTTCTAGGTATATACTCGGTGAGAGAGAGAGACACATACTTCTCTGTTAAATAGATATACACACATTAGTTTAAATATCCTTTAGAAATATACTTCCCTCTGTATATGTATCCTGAGGGACATACCTACACGGACATGCACTTCGCTATGCATATAGCCTGAGCTATGCACACTTCTGCGCATATAAATAGATAGTTATACACTTCTATGTGTATATAGTCTGAAAGACATACACTTATCTGTGTTTCTAAGATGTGAAATATACACTTTGTTTTGTATAAAGTCTGATAATCTTTCATGAATATTAAAATATTCATTAAACCAGTAGTTATATTAGAAGTCAATATTTAACTATCTAACCTAAAAAAAAGTTTAAATTTGTAAGTGTATTTTTAAATTTAAACAATCGGTCTTTCAATTTCTATACCTTTCAGTTTCTATATCTGGACCATGTTGGTACCTGCGGTACCAATATGGTCCAGACGCCATCAAATTTCTTAATGGTATAAACCTTGGTAATGGATGCCGACAAATTGATTTAAAAAACACGTGAGTAAAGAATAGGACATATTTAATAGTAAACGTTTCGCTCCTAGGACCTGGATTAAGGTCCCACAACTGGAATTTTTTCTAATAAATATGTACTTGTATTTGCTCACGTTTATTTTTAAACCAAAATTCTGCGTCCTGGTGCCGGGCGTCATTGCAGGTTACTGCACCTGGACTTATGGAAGGTCAGGGAAGGTCAGGGGCAAGGACAAACAACCCAGTGGGAGTCAAAGTTGACAGATAATTGGGAGCCACCAACACTGACAATTAGAAGAGTGCAGTGAGGAATGCCTGCAGTTCCACAGTCAACACAGATGTGTTTACTTAGTATAATACGATTACTATAAAGCAAACCACATCCTCGTTTTTCAGTCAGTTAGTAAAAATCTTAAATTCTTGAAGCTAGAACCGATACATGCTTGGTAAAAAATAGTCGAGAAGGTTACCGGAGTCTGGTACAAGGTTATCACCGGAGCCTGGTACAAGGTTATCACCGGAGCCTGGTACAAGGTTATCACCGGAGTCTGGTACAAGGTTATCACCGGAGCCTGGTACAAGGTTATCACCGGAGTCTGGTACAAGGTTATCACCGGAGTCTGGTACAAGGTTATCACCGGAGTCTGGTACAAGGTTATCCCCCGGAGTCTGGTACAAGGTTATCACCGGAGCCTGGTACAAGGTTATCACCGGAGCCTGGTACAAGGTTATCACCGGAGCCTGGTACAAGGTTGTCACCGGAGTCTGGTACAAGGTTATCACCGGAGCCTGGTACAAGGTTATCACCGGAGTCTGGTACAAGGTTATCACCGGAGCCTGGTACAAGGTTATCACCGGAGTCTGGTACAAGGTTATCACCGGAGTCTGGTACAAGGTTATCACCGGAGTCTGGTACAAGGTTATCACCGGAGTCTGGTACAAGGTTATCACCGGAGTCTGGTACAAGGTTATCACCGGAGTCTGGTACAAGGTTATCACCGGAGTCTGGTACAAGGTTATCACCGGAGAATGGTACAAGGTTATCACCGGAGTCTGGTACAAGGTTATCACCGGAGTCTGGTACAAGGTTATCACCGGAGTCTGGTACAAGGTTATCACCGGAGCCTGGTACAAGGTTATCACCGGAGTCTGGTACAAGGTTATCACCGGAGTCTGGTACAAGGTTATCACCGGAGCCTGGTACAAGTTATCACCGGAGTCTGGTACAAGGTTATCACCGAGTCTGGTACAAGGTTATCACCGGAGTCTGGTACAAGGTTATCATCGGAGTCTGGTACAAGGTTATCACCGGAGTCTGGTACAAGGTTATCACCGGAGTCTGGTACAAGGTTATCACCGGAGTCGGTACAAGGTTATCCCCCGGAGCCTGGTACAAGGTTATCACCGGAGTCTGGTACAGGTTATCACCGGAGTCGGTACAAGGTTATCACCGGAGCCTGGTACAAGGTTATCACCGGAGTCTGGTACAAGGTTATCACCGGAGTCTGGTACAAGGTTATCACCGGAGTCTGGTACAAGGTTATCACCGGAGTCTGGTACAAGGTTATCACCGGAGCCTGGTACAAGGTTATCACCGGAGTCTGGGGACAAGGTTATCACGGAGTCTGGTACAAGGTTATCACCGGAGCCTGGTACAAGGTATCACCGGAGCCTGGTACAAGGTTATCACCGGAGCCTGGTACAAGGTTATCACCGGAGTCTGGTACAAGATTATCACCGGAGCCTGGTACAAGGTTATCACCGGAGTCTGGGACAAGGTTATCACCGGAGTCTGGTACAAGGTTATCACCGGAGCCTGGTACAGGTTATCACCGGAGCCTGGTACCAAGGCTATCACCTTAGTCTGGTACAAGGTATCACCGGAGCCTGGTAACAAGGTTATCACCGGGTCTGGTACAAGGTATCACCGGAGCCTGGTACAAGGTTATCACCGGAGCCTGGTACAAGGTTATCACCGGAGCCTGGTACAAGGTTATCACCGGAGCACTGGTACAAGGTTATCACCGGAGTCTGGTACAAGGTTATCACCGGAGTCTGGTACAAGGTTATCACCGGAGCCTGGTACAGGTTATCACCGGAGTCTGGTACAAGGTTATCACCCCGAGCCTGGTACCCAGGTTTCCCGGAGCCTGGTACAAGTTATCACCGGAGCCTGGGACAAGGTTATCACCGGAGCCTGGTACAAGGTTATCACCGGAGTCTGGTACCCAGGTTATCACCGGAGCCTGGTACAAGTTTCACCCGGGGTTGGGAAAGGTTCACCGGAGCCCGGTACAAGGTTATCACCGGAGGGCTGGTACAAGGTTATCACCGGAGCTGGTACAAGGTATCACCGGAGTCTGGTACAAGGTTATCACCGGAGCCTGGTACAAGGTTATCACCGGAGCCTGGTACAAGGTTATCACCGGATCCTGGTACAAGGTTATCACCGGAGTCTGGTACAAGGTTATCACCGGAGTCTGGTACAGGTTATCACCGGAGCCTGGTACATGGTTATCACCGGTCTGGTACAAGGTTATCACCGGAGCCTGGTACAAAGTAATCACTGTAGCCTGGTACAAGGTTATCACCGGAGCCTGGTACATGGTTATCAACGGAGTCTGGTATAAGGTTATCACCGGAGCCTGGTACAAGGTTATCACCCGAGCCGGTACAAGGTATCACCGGAGTCTGGTACAAGGTTATCACCGGGAGTCTGGTACAAGGTTATCACCGGAGCCTGGTACAAGGTTATCACCGGAGTCTGGTACAAGGTTATCACCGGAGTCTGGTACAAGGTTATCACCGGAGCCTGGTACAAGGTTATCACCGGAGTCTGGTACAAGGTTATCACCGGAGTCTGGTACAAGGTTATCACCGGAGCCTGGTACAAGGTTATCACCGGAGCCTGGTACAAGGTTATCACCGAGGTCTGGTACAGATTATCACCGGAGCCTGGTACAAGGTTATCACCGGAGTCTGGTACAAGGTTATCACCGGAGTCTGGTACAAGGTTATCACCGGAGCCTGGTACAAGGTTATCACCGGAGCCTGGTACAAGGTTACCCCCTTAGTCCCGGTACAAGGTTATCACCGGAGCCTGGTACAAGGTTATCACCGGAGTCTGGTACAAGGTTATGCACCGGAGCCTGGTACAAGGTTATCACCGGAGCCTGGTCAAGGTTATCACCGGAGCCTGGTACAAGGTTATCACCGGAGCCTGGTACAAGGTTATCACCGGAGTCTGGTACAAGGTTATCACCGGAGTCTGGTACAAGGTTATCACCGAGCCCCGGTACAAGGTTATCACCGGAGTCTGGTACAAGGTTATCACCGGAGCCTGGTACAAGGTTATCACCGGAGTCTGGTACAGGTTATCACCGGAGTCTGGTAGAAGGTTATCACCGGAGTCTGGTACAAGGTTATCACCGGAGCCTGGTACAAGGTTATCACCGGAGTCTGGTACAAGTTATCACCGGGAGCCTGGTCAAGGTTATTACCGGAGCCTGTACAAGGTTATCCCCCGGAGCCTGGACAAGGTTACACCGGAGCCCTGGTACAAGGTTATCACCGGAGTCTGGTACAAGGTTATCACCGGAGTCTGGTACAAGGTTATCACCGGAGCCTGGTACAAGGTTATCCCGGAGCCTGGTACAAGGTTATCACCGGATCTGGTACAAGGTTATCCCCCGGAGCCTGGTACAAGGTTATCACCGGAGTCTGGTACAAGGTTATCACCGGAGCCTGGTACAAGGTTATCACCGGACCTAGTACAAGGTTATCACCGGAGTCTGGTACAAGGTTATCACCGGAGCCTGGTACAAGGTTATCACCGGAGTCTGGTACAAGGTTATCACCGGAGCCTGGTACAAGGTTATCACCGGAGTCTGGTACAAGGTTATCACCGGAGCCTGGTACAAGGTTATCACCGGACGCGTACAAGGTATCACCGGGGCCTGGTACAAGGTTATCACCGGAGTCTGGTACAAGGTTATCACCGGAGTCGGTACAGGTTATCACCGGAGCCTGGTACAAGGTTATCACCGGAGCCTGGTACAAAGTTATCACCGGAGTCTCTTACAAGGTTATCACCGGAGCCTGGTACAAGGTTATCACCGGAGCCTGGTACAAGGTTATCACCGGAGCCTGGTACAAGGTTGTCACCGGAGTCTGGTACAAGGTTATCACCGGAGCCTGGTACAAGGTTATCACCGGAGCCTGGTACAAGGTTATCACCAGGAGGGCTGGTACAAGGTTATCACCGGAGCTGGTACAAGCTTATCACCGGAGCCTGGTACAAGGTTATCACCGGAGCCTGGTACAAAGGGTTTTCACCGGATCCTGGTACAGGTTATCACCGGAGCCTGGTACAAGGTTATCACCGGAGCCTCGTACAAGGTTATCACCGTAGCCTGGTACAAGGTTATCACCGGAGCCTGGTACAAGGTTATCACCGGATCCTGGTACAAGGTTATCACCGGAGCCTGGTACAAGGTTATCACCGGAGCCTCGTACAAGGTTATCACCGGAGCCTGGTACAAGGTTATCACCGGAGCCTGGTACAAGGTTATCACCGGAGTCTGGTACAAGGTTATCACCGGAGCCTGGTACAAGCTTATCACCGGAGCCTGGTACATGGTTATCAACGGAGTCTGGTATAAGGTTATCACCGGAGCCTGGTACAAGGTTATCACCGGAGCCTGGTACAAGGTTATCACCGGAGC
>NC_069449.1:13146024-13346024 GCF_026875155.1 Cherax quadricarinatus
GTGTGAACCACCAGGTGGTTTTTATGTAGTTAGGTGGCGGGGTGTATCAGGGAAATAAGATGTTTTCTAACGGTAGTTTTGAAGGTGATGAATGTGTCTGCAGTTCTAGAGTTTTCAGGTAGGGTGTTCCAGATTTTAGGGCTTTTGTCATACATTGAATTTTTGTAAAGGTTTAGTCGGACACGGGGAATGTCGTAGAGATGTTTGTGTGTCCTGTTATGCCTGTGGGTCCTGTCACAACTATCAAGAAAGCGTTTTAGGTCAAGGTTAATATTGGAACTCTTATTAAACTCAAAGGATAAGATTTGTCCCATACGTTTAACTGATTTATATGTATCAGGAGGCATACCAACATAAAAACAAATAAGCTCTTCATATTCCTAATGGAAAACAGAAATTCATTTAGGTTTATAAGTAAATTATAGAGGGAAATTTTCTATACTGATAATCGCACAAGACTGAAGATGGATTAGATTTCTTCCTACTTGGCTTCATGAACTTAGTATCGTGACCCGTTTTTCACAAAGAGTAAAAAGCACAGGACTCGACATACGTTCATTTGAAAATGGCACTTTGACAAACTTCTAAGCATAGTCGTGCTCAATGAATTAGTCAAGATGGGATTTAAAGAAAGACTTATCGTATATTTACAATTATCTAAAACACAGTCGGCTTAAGATATTGTTTTATTCTAAATTCTCAAATATGAAAGAACAGATCTGGGCACACACCATGTAGTTGTCCGTCGTCTTTATGCTGTAATATTTTGACGAACACTGTCATGAGATCCGTCAAGTGTAACGTACGCAAATGACACGTTGATTTATTCTCCATCATATGATAAACTGAGTATCACTGAAGAGACCTTGATACAAAGTGGAAAAAACTGAGATCTCTCATACCCGTAAAGAAAAAAATGTATTATCACATGCTACAAGAAAAAGGAATTAAAAATAGTCCATGGTTGACAGAGTGTATCTTAGTAAGAATATCTTGGAGTGAATATAGAAGAAAAACAGTACGAAACTGTAATAATTGGCCAAGACCGATCAAAAGTGGAATATCAGTATCAGTACTACATATGTACACTGTATATATCAGGAATCTTATAAATTATGTTGCATGTGTAATCTTGCCTCTTAGTAACACAAGACAGAAGAAACTTGAGAGGTTACCGACTCTAATTATGAGAATATTAAGTTGCCTTCCAACTGCCAGAAGTTATAGACTTTGAGAGCGTGAGACAACCAAATATTGTGTTTGGAATTAAATACTTAAGAAGTTAAGTAAAGAACATTTCCATAAGAAAAATCTAAAATGAATTAAAGGCAATATCGAAGAAGAGGTTGAACACTTGAACTGTTGAAGAGTTACATTATTACTAACTACTTAACGACCTCTGACATATAAGAATGGTTATGAAAAGAAGTCTTCCGTAAGTGGAAAGTGAAATGAAGTCCACAGTGGTGGGAAAGTGAGATAATGTTAAGGATAACGATGCCCAAAATGAGAATGTCAGAAATATCACTTACTGTAATAAAGACTGACTACGTAACTATTATCAACACCGTCTAATGGATACCGCCATCAGTGAGTCACCGATGGATCGTAGATCCTGAAGGAGGTGATGCTGAGTCGGAGCCTTCCGTAGTTAAAAATCAAGAATTCATATAATTACTTTCGCAAAAAAGTACACAGGAGGAAGACACTGTGTCACCAATTACAGATTGCTGTCCGTAGTACATATTACAGGAGTATCTGCTCTCACAAAGTTCATTTTAATTCCACATCGCTCTATTTCCCGAGAAGTGGACAAAAAATCGGAATGTAATATTTATGTTATATAAGAACGTAAATTAAAGCATCGTAACGCAAATGATATACAATATTGACAAGTTGATGAGGAAGACACATGTGCAACATTAGGTGTGGAGGATGAGACACTTCTGTAACACTGGAGCATCTTTTTTTCTTCTTCTTTTTTGAAACGTTTCGCCAATCATTGGCTTCATCAGTATAATATAGGGTAGAACGGTGGAAGACGAGACGGAGTTTGAGGTAATCAGTCCCTCAGTCTGGAGATGAGGTGTTCAGTCGGTCAGTCTTGATTGGTATAAACATTAAGTATTCTGATAGACTGATTATCTTTCACCAGGGCTGAGGAACTGATTACCTTAAACTATCTCTCCACGTCGTCTACTGTCATCAGGATTATAATTCATCTTAGTATTGGACTGATGAAGCCCACACCGCAGGCGATACGTTTCATCAATAAAGATGCTTAATGTAGAACATGTCTCAATCATCAAAGCAAGTCAGAGTGTGTTGTGATGAGCTGAGGATATGGAAGGGGGTGAGGGGGACGGAGCTAAGGTTGGTCTTGCTATGGTTTAATTTCACTGATGTCATCGGCACAGGTGAGATTAATGGGTAAATGATTAAAAGCGAGTTAATTAGGTGGAGTTACTACCCAAAAACACCTACTGCCGTGTCTGGCAATAGCGAGTGTTGATGGTAAGGACGGAGAGGACGGACAAGGAGGGAGGGATAGTTAAAGGATGGACCTCCCGTGTGAGACTGTGTTAGCAGAGGATGGTGAATAAATGAAGAAGGTGGATAGTAGATCTTGAAAGGTGGAGAATGAAAAGTTTGGGTTTAATTAGGAACGGCTGGGGGTCACAACATAGCTAGAAGCCTTGAAGGATGGACAGTGGTCATCATTTGGACAAAACATGTTTACCTCGTCCTCTGGTTGATCAACCACTAACACCACCACCAGGAGGCATCACCTGAAAAAATGCGGTGCACTAATTGCCTACCAATGTTAAACGAAAAATGTAAATGTGAATATCTGAGGGAGAGGGAGAAAAAACAGGCTGGGAGAGGGAGAGAGAGAGAGGTATAAGAAATGGATAGAGAGGGAAGAAATAAATATAAGAGAGAGAGACACGGAAAGTCGAGAGAAAGGGGCACGAGATAGGGAGGACAGAAGACGGAGAAAAATAGGACTAAAGATGAGAGAAATTTTAGAGGCGGGATAGGAGAGAGAGAGAGAGAGAGAGAAGTAGAGAGAGAAGAGGAGAGAGAGAGAGGAGAGAGAGGAGAGAGAGAGAGAGAGAGAGAGAGAGAGAGAGGAGAGAGAGAGAGAGAGAGAGAGAGAAGGAGAGAGAGGAGAGAGAGAGAGAGAGAGAGAGAGAGAGAGAGAGAGAGAGAGAGAGAGAGAGAGGAGGAGAGAGGAGAGAGGAGAGAGAGAGAGAGAGAGAGAGAGAGAGAGAGAGAGAGAGAGAACAAAATATCACACATATATAAAATTATGGTCACGTGACCTTGAAAGCAGGCAACAACCAACATCCCAGCAGTGGGTCGTAGCAAAATCAGAGAGAGGTATCTCTTGTTTTGAATAATTCTAGCCCACTAACATTCTAAAATACGAAATAACGCATTTAATAAAAACAAATCTAAAAATCACCCAGATTAACAGATGTATTTATAACAGCATCCTGTAATAGCTTCCAAAATATTTTTTTTCCATACGAATTCATAGCTGGACTAGAGTCCTGGAGGTGAAGAGTATCAGTACTCTAAAGCGGACAGCAAAATTTGAAAGAACTGACAAGAAAAGGGAGGTACAGGGAAGACCACACAATTAAAACTTTCCAAGTGTCTCATTTATCAAAAATATCCAAGATCACATTGTGATATAAGTCACGTTGTGGCATAAGTCACGTTGTGGCATAATAGTACGTTGTGGCATAAGTCACGTTGTGGCATGAGTCACGTTGTGGCATAAGTCACGTTGTGGCATGAGTCACGTTGTGGCATAAGTCACGTTGTGGCATGAGTCACGTTGTGGCATAAGTCACGTTGTGGCATAAGTCACGTTGTGGCATGAGTCACGTTGTGGCATAAGTCACGTTGTGGCATGAGTCACGTTGTGGCATAAGTCACGTTGTGGCATAAGTCACGTTGTGGCATTGAGTCACGTTGTGGCATAAGTCACGTTGTGCATGAGTCACGGTGTGGCATTAAGTCACGTTGTGGCATGAGTCACGTTGTGGCATGAGTCACGTTGTGGCTAGGAGTCAACGTTGTGGCATGAGTCACGTTGTGCATAAGTCACGTTGTGGCATGAGTCACGTTGTGGCATGAGTCACGTTGTGGCATGAGTCACGGTGTGGCATAAGTCACGTGTGGCATTAGTCACGGTTGTGGCATGAGTCCACGGTTGTGCATAGTCACATGTGGCATGAGTCACATTGTGCATGAGTCACACAGTGCCACGAGTCACATTGTACCACGAGTCACATTGTGTCATGAGTCACATTGTGGCATGAGCCACACTGTGGCATGAGTCACATTGTGCCACAAGTCACATTGTGCCACGAGTCGCTTTGTGGCATGAGTCACATTGTGAAAGTAGTCACATTGTGGCATGGGTCACATTGCGGTATGAGTCACTTTGTGCCACTAGTCACTTTATGGCATGAGCCACATTGTGGCATGAGTCACATTGTGGCATGAATTACATTGTGGCACAAGTCACACTGTGGCATTAGTCACATTGTGGTACGAGTCCCATTGTGACATAAGTCACATTGTATCATGAGTCACATTTTGGCATGAGTCACAATGTGACATGAGTCGCATTGTGGCATGAGTCACATTGTAGCATAAGTCACATTGTGGCACGAGTCACATTGTGGCGTGTATGTGTGTGTCTACCATGGCTCAAGCACCATGACTCGTTGTTTCCTCCTTGTAAGGTATTCTCTGATCCATTGCAGTGCCCTTCCTTTTATACGTGCCTGATCCTATAGCTTCTGAACTAATCTCTTGTGAGAAACGTTGTCGAAGGCCTTCTTGCAATTCAAGAAAATACAATCAACCCACCCCTCCCTCTCGTGTCTTACTTCTGTTACCTTATCATATAACTCCAGTAGGTTTATAACACAGGATTTGCCTTCCAAGAAGCTGTGCTGGTTGCCGTTTACATCTTGTTCCGTTCCAGGTGCTCCACCACTCTCAGTGACACTGGTCTATAGTTTAGTTTCTCGTTTCTGTCTCCTTTCTTAAAAATGGGGACTATATTTGCCGCCTTCCATACCTCGGGTAGTTGTCCAGTTTCAAGGGATGTGTTGAAAATTGTGGTCAGTGGCACACACAGCATCTCTGCTCCCTCTCTAAGGACCCACGGAGAGACGTTGTCCGGTCCCACTGCCTTTGAGGTATCAAGTTCACTTAGCAGCTTTTTCACCTCCTCAGTTGTGTGTATTTCATCCAACACTTGTTGGTATATCCCTTTTTGGTGTCCCCTCTATTCTGTTTTGCCAGAATCCTTCCTGTCTTCACTGTAAATACTTACCTGGAGTTTGCTTGGAGACGGTTTTGGGGGTTGATCAGGGTTGATCAACCAAGCTGTTACTGCAGGCCGCACGCAAGCTGACGTACGAACCACATCCTGGTTGGTCAGGTATTTACTTTAGGTGCCTGTCCAGTGCCTTCTTGAAGACAGCCAGGGGTCTCTTGGTAATCCCCCTTATGTATGCTGGGAAGCAATTGAACAGTCTTGGGCCCTGGACACTTATTTTGTGGTCTCTCAGTGTTACTCGTGGCGCCCCCTGCTTTTCATCGAGAGAATGTTGCATCTCCTGCCGAGTCTTTTGCTTTCATAGGGAGTGATTTTCGCGTGCGGGTTTGGTACCAATCCCTCCAGGACCTTCCAAGTGTATGTTATCATGTATCTCTCTCGCCTGCGTTCAAGAGAATACAGATCAAGGATCTTCAAGCTTTCCCAGTAGTTTGGGTGCCTTATCGTACTTATGTGTGCTGTGAAAGTTCTTTGTACACTCTCCAGGTCTGCAATGTCGCCAGCCTTGAAGGGGGCCGTTATTGTACATCAGTATTCCAGCCTAGAGAGCACAAGCGATATGAAGAGAATCATCATGGGCTTGGCAGTTTTGTAGATTCTCATTATCCATCTATCATTTTCCTAGCGGATGAGGTAGATACATTGTTGTGGTCTTTGAAGTTCCTCATACCTGTGTAATCTCCCCCCCGTTTTATAGTTTGTGTGTGTGTGTGTGTGTGTGTGTGTGTGTGTGTGTGTGTGTGTGTGTGTGTGTGTGTGTGTGTGTGTGTGTGTGTGTGTGTGTGCGTGTGTGCGTGTGTGTGTGTGTGTGTGTGTGTGTGTGTGTGTGTGTGTGTGTGTGTGTGTGTATGTGTGTGTGTGTGTGTGTGTGTGTGTGTGTGTGTGTGTGTGTGTGTGTGTGTGTGTGTGTGTGTGTGTGTGTGCGCACGCGCCTGTGCGTACTCGGTGGCCACATTATTAGGTACATCATTCTAGTAATGGGTAGACACCTCTTCTTTGCCACAGGAACAGCCTAAATTCTTCGTGGCATGGATTCAATTATGTGCTGGAAACATTCCTTAGAGATTCTCGCTCATGTTCACCTGATAGTATGATGTAGTTGCTACATATCTGTTGACTGCACATTCATGGTACACATCTCCCGTTCTATCACTTCCCAAAGGGTTATGCCAAATTCTGACTCTTCCACCTGCATGTCACAGCAGAAATCGTGATTCGTCACACCAGGCAACATTTTTCAAATGATGTCCAGTTTTGTAAGCTTGTGCCCACTGTAGCCTCAGTTTCTTCTTAGCTTTCACAGGTGGAACTCAGTGTGGTTTGCTGCTGTATCCAATCCACTTCAAGGTTTGATGTGTTGTGCATCCATAGATGCCCATTTGCATTCTGCTGTTGTAAGGTGTGATAATTTGAGTTACTGTTGCATACCTGCCAGTCTGAACCTCTGACCTCTGACTTCTCTCTCATTAACAAGGCATTTTTGTCCACAGATCTGCCGCATACTGAAGGGTCTGCGGGTATAGGCGCGTGCCAAGGGATGAAATGAGGACAGCCAACGGGAAATCCCCCACATGAGGAGATTTCATTGCCAGGAGGTTAGCCCTATCCTTTTCCAATACTCTCAAGCATTATTGAGGCTATATTTTCCGTTGCTGGGCCATCCCAGTGTGACTGTAGTGTTGGGGTAGCAGGTTTGGTTTCAGAGCCCGTTGGATTATCCCACAGCCTGGATCCATCAGTGACGTTTTGGTCATGGACTCCAACATTGTCTCTAAGTTGTTCAGGGAAAATCGTTGCTACAGGCTCACTGGATGCCACACATGAGGATAGGAAAGCAGGAGTGCAATCTGTGATGCCTTGCGCACACCAATGCCTCCCAGTCTGACGGAAAGTGTAGCTTAGTCCCACCGTCTGTCTTCTAGAGTGAAGTTGAGTATTTTTCTAATATGAACCTCAGAAGACTGTCGTAATCATTTAATATAAGGATGTCACATGAGGGTGCACATCTTTGGAAATATGTTAGCCTGGGCAGACTCAAACACTTTGTGAGATGGTTCAAGGCATCGTGGATTGCTTATTCATTACTATATCCGCCTCAGATCGTCCAGTTTGTTCTCAAGAACTGCATCAGTGGCATCAATTCCAAGAAGAGCTTCAAGGAGGACATTATTTATGAGGAAGGTAGTTGACGCACCTGGTGGAATAGATCTCACTGTATTATGATTTCTCATTTGGGTGTTACCATATCTGTTACCATTTTGTTGTAACACATATTTGAACTCGAAAGAATGTGTACACCATGTTTTTCATACAGTATTTACTCCATCTTGTTTATCAAAAAACAGCTGGGGTGTGTATACATCTGTCTGGGTCTTGGAAGCCTTTCAGAACTACATACTTTCTTTCAGTCACTGTCTACAGGTGGAATTATTTGACTGATACCTTGACACAATAATGGAGGGTCGTTAACGCCTTTTGATACAAGAAATTAAAACAGATTTCCTTGGATCAAACCTGATTGCTTCCCATTACTCTTAGTGCTAGATGACCCCTATAGATCTTTCTCACCCTTCTTCAACGTAATAATAATTGAAGTAACATTTAAAAAATAATGCTATGACTGTTATGGTGATACTGATAAAACCACTCGTGGCGAAACGTTTCCTATAATAAATATCCAGAACTGTACACAAGTGTTCATTCCTACAGTAATGTGATTGTGTCATTAAATGAAGATGTAGAATACTGACAAGATTCACTAACACTGAGCACGATCTTCAAGGCTGGGACACTGATTACTTCATCATTCACTGTCCTCAATGTATAATCTATGTATTGAACTGAGAAAGCCACTGGTTGGCGAAACATCTTCAAAGCAAAATTACTCATGTATTATGATCCTTATCTAATCAAGTCACTCTCAGGCACAAGATGTTTTAAAGATATGACGCCGTGAATACCCTCAGAACGGACAATGTTGCTATAATTGACACACTAAAAATCTTACTTGTTGATGGTGATCATAAGCGTCACACTCAGAGTTATTATTATAATCATAACTAAGCACTAAACCCACAAGGTCATACAGCGCTGGTCACACTCACAAGCTATAAATATTGCAGCTAGATAGTGAGACGTGTATATTCTGGATTGATGCTAAGATTTCCACCATGTTCATCTATTGTTGCAGACTGAGACTCTCATTCTAGTGTTGCAGAGTGTTGCCGTGTGCAGCAGTGTTGTTGAGCATGTGCAGTCTTCAACGCAGTTACTTCGGGTTGGTCACCATAAACTCAGCTGCTCTCAGCAACAGTCTTGAGAGAAGATAATACCAAGCCAGAATGAACTAGGAAACAATCTACAGTGTTTAGGTTAGGTTAGTTAGGTCAGGTTTTCATCCATAAAAACTAACCAATTATATAATAAATCACAAAAGAAAAAAATTACCAGAAAAAGTCGATAAAAAACTTAATTGGAGAGAACAGACAACGGACAACCACTGTACGCGGTAAACAACTATGTCAGCTTTTCACTGTTTAAGGTGCCTTCGTCAGTCTCTCATTTGACTGTTCTTACAACGGTGAAATAGTGACTGTGTTACAAAATGCGACATCTACTAATTCAAGATATCTCCGGGAATAATACAAAGTCAACTCACTGATCTCCCTCTAGTATCTATCATGTTTCTGGTTTCGTAACAAGTTTGTCCGTATTCTAGTCCAGTTATTCTGTAAATTTAGACGGCTTTTCAATAGCGCTTTGGAATTACAACTTGATGAATACAAACCAACTAAATAAAAGTTGAGATCTTTAACAACAAAGGTGTCTCCATGACTCACGTCATATAGACGTCACATAGACGTCGGTCTGAAGTTTTATGACTCTCTGATCGCGGGTTCTATCCCCGCCCGTGGTATGGTATTTTTTACAGGTGTCTAGGTTGTAATAATTACAGTTAATGTAGTGAAAATAATTAAGGAAATAAGCTCCTATACAACTCTTGATGTATAACTTCTTATACTTATATCTCCTAGTTAATTTGTACATATGGTGTTAATGGCACATTTAATAAGACACTGTACTACTCTTAATAAGTACCATCTGGTACGTTATGATGAGATGTACTCATAAGTACCAGAGTAATATTGTATAAGTGTGTGTGTCCGTGTAAACGGTAAATATGTGCTCAGATTGACTAGACTTTGACTCAAAATATCACTGACAACAAGTCCATGAATAATCTAACTTCTGGACCATCGAGGCAAACAAACAGCTTGCTTGAACAATATGACGACCATTCACCAAACAGCAATAATGCTCGAAGCAACTGAGAACAGCACAACGTCAGGTTACTGATTCCAACTACTGAACAAGCGGGCAGATAGTTTGCAAGTGCTGGCAACCAATCAAAACTCTTCAAAAGTGAGCACAATGAGAGGTGTAGTTGTTACATCCTACCTACATACATAAGTTAAAATTATATCAAAAGACAATATACAAAAAATAGTTGCTGCGTCCTTTCTCTGAGGTCGCAATACTGTGTGTGGATTAAGAGGACAAGTTGTAGAATCCTCTCACTAACTATGAGACGTGCAAGTGTGACGGAGGACACACAAACGTGACCATACATTCACCCGCAGGAAAAAAGCTAAAAAGTATGATCTGACCATCTCATCATGGAGACAGAGAAATATTATGATACTGATGAAGGTCTAAACTTGTATGGGTCATACAGCGCCTCGTGGGAAATTGATGCAGTCGGCTTTGATCTAAGGAAATGGTGAGTAATTCCAGCTCTTTGGGTCACTGGCCATTGAAGAACCCTAGAGGGGTTATTGTTAATATTATTATTGTTATTATTATTATTATTATTATTATTATTATTATTATTATTATTATTATTATTATTATTATTATATTCCCTTATGGGTCACATAGCGCCAGTGGAGTGAGATTGAATCATCTGGCCCTGATAACATCCCGTCTAAGTTCCTAAAAGATGGTGCTTCTGAACTGTCAATCCCTATTGCTCACATAATAAATCTATCAATCACGACTAATACCGTACCGGAGGGGTTCAAGGAGGCCTATCTTCAAGAAAAATAATAGGTCTGATGTAAGCAACTATAGACCTGTTAGTATACTCAGTATAATATCTAAAATTCTGGAGAGGGCGGTGTATTCTCAAGTAGTTAAGTACCTTAATGACAACAGCATTCTCCATAGCTATCAATCGGGCTTTAGAAGATCCTACTCAACCGATACCTCCCTTATTAATCTGATGGATTACCTGAGAACTGAAATGTCAAAAGGGAACCTCATAGGTATGGTAACCTTAGACCTGCAAAAGGCCTTCGATACTGTCAACCACAATATATTATGTAAGAAACTTCAAGCTATCGGTATAGGTTCTGTCGACTGGTTTAAGTCCTACCTTAGCAACAGGAGACAAATAGTCAAAATCAACAAAACGGAATCAGAACCCCTGCCGATAACATGTGGAGTTCCCCAAGGTAGTATTCTGGGTCCCTTACTATTCTTATGTTATGTCAATGATATGCCTATCAGTGTCAAGTGCAAACTCCTACTGTATGCAGATGACAGTGCTCTGTTAGTGACAGGTAAAGACCCACAAGATATTGCTAATGTTTTAACACTGGAACTGGAGTCCTGCAGCAAATGGTTAGTAGACAACAAACTACCATTACACCTAGGGAAAACTGAAGCCATTCTCTTTGGAACGAAACATAAACTGAGAAGGGTAAATAATTTTAATGTTCAGTGTAATGGGGAGTCCATCACTTTGGTTTCATCAGTAAAATATCTGGGAATCCCCTTTGGCCCATGCATGTCAGGAGAATTGATAGGGAACAGTGTAGTAAAGAAAGCGAATGCCAGACTGAAGTTCCTGTAGAGACAAGCACAGTGTCTACCTACTGAGGCTCGCAGGACCCTATGTCTAGCCCTTATACAATGCCATATAGATTACGCTTGCTCTTCATGGTACTCTGCCTTGACAAAAAAACTGAAAGACAGACTGCAAATCACCCAGAACAAAATCGTAAGATTCATCCTGGGGCTGGGACCAAGAGAACATGTAGGCCAGGATGAATTACAGCAGTTGGATATGCTGAATGTTGAAGACAGAGTAAAACAACTGAAGCTAAATCATGTTTATAAAATTGCTCACGAACAGTGTCCAGAATATCTTGCTGTCAATTTTGTCAAGGTTGGGAACCAAAGCAATCATAGTACTAGGGGGAGAGAGCACAACTTTGTAGTACCCACAGTCATTGGCCAGGCGTCAAACACCTTTTATTGTACAGCAATAAAGGAATGGAACAGACTACCCGCACATGCCAAAGCCAGTCATAGCATGAACCAGTTCAAGAAGACTGCCAAAGTGTCTGATGAATGAAGCTACAGAAAGGGAGGGGAATGATTTTCTATTTTTTAGCTAAAATACGTGTAAATTTTACCTTATCCCTAGTAATGACCCTCGTATTGTAGATAGTCTTAATGACCCTCGTGTAGTAGATAGTCTTTTTAGTATGATAATAAGATGTTATCTTCATTGTAGAATAATAAGAAAATATTATAACCTTTATATTATAATAATAAGGTAAAAGGACCCCAATGGAAATAAGTCACTCTGTCTGACTTTTTTGGGTTATCCTAGGTTCTCTACACATATGCTGCTATGTATGATAATTCTATGTAACTGTATTTGTGTATACCTGAATAAATTTACTTACTTACTTACTTACTAATCCCATGTGTGTATATTTTGTACACAGACAATAAATACACAGTGAGCAGCTCTCAGCTATTTTGTATAACCGATTACCTTCAGTCATACACTATGACGTATTTACACAGTGATGTATGTACGTGTGAACACAGTAGAATATATAAAAGTGTACACATTGGTATACATAGAAGTGTACACAGTGGTATATGTACGTGTGCAAACTGTGGTATATGTACGTGTGTACATTGTGGTATATGTACGTGTGTACACTGTGGTATATGTTCACTTGAACACAATGGTATAAGTACTTGTGTACAGAGACTTCTTTCTGATACAAAAGAGAAGATCTGGAGGGTACAAGAGAATCATCTCGTAACATTAAAAGCAACTTAAATTATGACGAAAACGAATTAATTCACCTCCACCTCATGAAAAGAGTGAGTCTTCATGAGTTCCTCGAAGCTCATCAATAACAGAAGTGCATCAGGCAAGTGGTTTTCTAGAGACACTATTGCATTACTAAATTAGGTAAAGTTTGTCAGGGAAACAGGACAAGTGTTTCCTGACGTGGGACTTAATCATATAATGACCCACAACTGGAGTTTTTGGTCATTTGACCGAGGCCTTCCACTGGCTTACCAGTCCACCCTTTTAAATATTAATATTTTTTTTAATATTAATAGTTCCAAATGGATTTTTCTTGATCATGTCTCTAACAATGCTACATTCAAGTTATTTATACATATTAGACTCAGTGTATCCGGATATTCAGTGATGCACTGTTCTTTTCTCATTTTTCCTACGTGGAAATTTTGAGAAAGAATGTCTTTCCTTCACGACTCGAGACCCATTAATGCATCCATATGCTCTTTGACCACCCACCACACGATGAACATCGGGTACACAATGAACTAGCCGCTTCGGCGGCAAAATCTATGAATCAAAATCAAAGTAATAGGACACAAGTGCAACTAATGTGATATTTTATTGTGGCAACGTTTCGCTCTCCAGGAGCTTTGCCAAGCCGGCTTGACAAAGCTCCTGGAGAGCGAAACGTTGCCACAATAAAATATCACATTAGTTGCACTTGTGTCCTTTTACTTTACATAATGTCGGTAATTCTACCAACATATATACAATCTAAATCGAGAATTGTATTGCATTTTAGAATCAAACCATACCACGGATGGGGTTTGAACCCGCGGTAAGAGAGTCTCAAAACTCGCGTTAGCCACTGGACCAGTGGCTAACGCGACGGTCTGGAGTTTTGAGACTCTCTTACCGCGGGTTCAATCCCCATCCGTGGTATGGTTTGTTTGCAATCGTGTCATTACGATTTCGTGAGTCATTTTAGAATCAAATTTCGACTGGCGAAAGAGAGAGATAGTTTTTGACAATTTGTTCATATCAAAAACGAGAGCAGCAAAAGAATGCGTCAAGAACGTCTGGAAACGACGAATCTAATACACAGAAAGTGCTTTTAGAGAGAAAATACATTTCTATTTTCTAAAATTTCTTGCCTCAGATATTTCGATAAGTGAATACGAGAGATTTTTATTCTCGTGTTATTTTGAAACAATAAATTTTGTCAATTTTTATTATTTAAAAAAAATAGCAAATGTTTTACTGCAGGCCAATTTTTTTTTTTAAGATTACTGAAAACAACGAGAAAGTTTACTCCAAACAACGAGAAAGTTTACTCCAAATTCTTGAAGTCTGGTGAACCTTGTGCCACCTTAAGACATCTAAGTGCTCCTTGTACCGCCTTAATGCAGCCAGGTGCTACTTGTACCGCCTTAATGCAGCCAGGTGCTACTTGTTTACCTGGAGTTTACCTGGAGAGAGTTCCGGGGGTCAACGCCCCCGCGGCCCGGTCTGTGACCAGGCCTCCTTAGGTCAGTGTCCCAGGATGCGACCCACACCAGTCGACTAACACCCAAGTACCCATTTTACTGATGGGGAACATAGACAACAGGTGGAAAGAAACACGTCCAATGTTTCTACTCTGGCTGGGAACCGAACCCAGGCCCTCACCGTGTGAAGCGAGAGCGTTAACCACCAGGCCACCATTGTACCACCTTAATGCAGCCAGGTGCTACTTGTACCGCCTTAATGCAGCCAGGTGCTACTTGTACCACCTTAATGCAGCCAGGTGCTACTTGTACCACCCTAATGCAGCCAGGTGCTACTTGTACCGCCTTAATGCAGCCAGGTGCTACTTGTACCGCCTTAATGCAGCCAGGTGCTACTTGTACCGCCTTAATGCAGCCAGGTGCTACTTGTACCGCCTTAATGCAGCCAGGTGCTACTTGTACCACCTTAATGCAGCCAGGTGCTACTTGTACCGCCTTAATGCAGCCAGGTGCTACTTGTACTGCCTTAATGCAGCCAGGTGCTCCTTGTACCTCCTTAATGCAGCCAGGTGCTACTTGTACCGCCTTAATGCAGCCAGGTGCTCCTTGTACCGCCTTAATGCAGCCAGGTGCTACTTGTACCGCCTTAATGCAGCCAGGTGCTCCTTGTACCGCCTTAATGCAGCCAGGTGCTACTTGTACCGCCTTAATGCAGCCAGGTGCTACTTGTACCGCCTTAATGCAGCCAGGTGCTGCTTGTACCGCCTTAATGCAGCCAGGTGCTACTTGTACCGCCTTAATGCAGCCAGGTGCTACTTGTACCGCCTTAATGCAGCCAGGTGCTACTTGTACCGCCTTAATGCAGCCAGGTGCTACTTGTACCACCATAATGCAGCCAGGTGCTACTTGTACGACCATAATGCAGCCAGGTGCTACCTGTACCACCATAATGCAGCCAGGTGCTACTTGTACTACCATAATGCAGCCAGGTGCTACTTGTACCACCATAATGCAGCCAGGTGCTACTTGTGCTACCATAATGCAGCCAGGTGCTACTTGTACCACCATAATGCAGCCAGGTGCTACTTGTGCTACCATAATGCAGCCAGATGCTACTTGTACTACCATAATGCAGCCAGGTGCTACTTGTACCACCATAATGCAGCCAGGTGCTACTTGTACCACCATAATGCAGCCAGATGCTACTTGTACCACCATAATGCAGCCAGATGCTACTTGCACCACCATAATGCAGCCATATGTTACTTGTACCACCATAATGCAGCCAGGTGCTACTTGTACCACCATAATGCAGCCAGATGCTACTTGTACCACCATAATGCAGCCAGGTGCTACTTGTACCACCTTAATGCAGCCAGATGCTACTTGTACCACCATAATGCAGCCAGGTGCTACTTGTACCACCGTAATGCAGCCAGATGCTACTTGTACCACCATAATGCAGCCAGGTGCTACTTGTACTACCATAATGCAGTCAGGTGCTACTTGTACTACCATAATGCAGCCAGGTGCTACTTGTACCCACCATAATGCAGCCAGGTTGCATTGTACCACCATAATGCAGCCAGATGCTACTTGTACCACCATAATGCAGCCAGGTGCTACTTGTACCACCATAATGCAGCCAGATGCTACTTGTACCACCATAATGCAGCCAGGTGCTACTTGTACCACCTTAATGTAGCCAGGTGCTACTTGTATCACCATAATGCAGCCAGGTGCTACTTGTACCACCATAATGCAGCCAGATGCTACTTGTACCACCATAATGCAGCCAGATGCTACTTGTACCACCATAATGCAGCCAGATGCTACTTGTACCACCATAATGCAGCCAGGTGCTACTTGTACCACCGTAATGCAGCCAGATGCTACTTGTACCACCATAATGCAGCCAGGTGCTACTTGTACTACCATAATGCAGTCAGGTGCTACTTGTACTACCATAATGCAGCCAGGTGCTACTTGTACCACCATAATGCAGCCAGGTGCTACTTGTACCACCATAATGCAGCCAGATGCTACTTGTACCACCATAATGCAGCCAGATGCTACTTGTACCACCATAATGCAGCCAGGTGCTACTTGTACCACCATAATGCAGCCAGATGCTACTTGTACCACCATAATGCAGCCAGATGCTACTTGTACCACCATAATGCAGCCAGATGCTACTTGTACCACCATAATGCAGCCAGATGCTACTTGTACCACCATAATGCAGCCAGATGCTACTTGTACCACCATAATGCAGCCAGGTGCTACTTGTACCACCATAATGCAGCCAGATGCTACTTGTACCACCATAATGCAGCCAGATGCTACTTGTACCACCATAATGCACCAGATGTAGCCATCTTACCTGTAAGAGAAAAAGAAAGATCATTATTAAATAGTTAATTACAGCATTGCATCTTTAACAAGGTTACAGTAACGATGTACAATACCGATAAGTGGATGAACAAGATACATGTACAACAATTATGTATCTTTATTGTCGACAATAAAGACACTTTGTTGTTGCACATGTGTCTTCCTCATCTAATGTATATTTATTGCAATCCATATTTTTTTTCGTTTCTCTCTTCCCTCTTTTTTCTTCCTCACCTCTCTTCCATTTCTCATTCTTTTCTTTCTTCCCTTGCTGTCCCTTACACACGCGAGCACTCGCCACACACACACACACACACACACACACACACACACACACACACACACACACCACACACACACACACACACACACACCACACAACACACACACACAACATACACACACACACACACATACACACACACACACACACCACACACACACACACACACACACACACACACACACACACACACATACACACACACACACACACTAAGGATAACAAACAAAGATGGATCGACTACATACTTCTAGGAAGCAACGAAAAAAGTTGACACGGTAAACCACATTGATACACAATTCTAGGAGATGGCGGGAGGAGAGAGTAATACCGTACCTAACAAAGTGAAGACAGAGAACCATGGTAACAGTGGATACTCAGGATGGTGTAGACCAGTGGTTCCCAACCTTTTCACCACCAAGGACACCTCATAGTTAAATTAACTTTCCCAGGGAACCCAGGTTTTTGAAAGGTCTGTCTACTCAATAAGCCGATTTTATTAAGTAACAACAAACTCGTTTTCTCAGCTTTATCTCTCAGTTGAAAGACTTGCTTGTTTAATGTAATGGGTTTTGTTGACACTATTATTCTGAACTTCAGGTTTAATGTCACACAGTTTAATCGTAGATCACGTTCCTCATTTATCCTGTTTCTTTATTTTCATTTTATATAAAACAGTTGTGAGAAAGTCTCCTCACATAAATATATAGCAGGGATACCTGGAGTATACCTTGAGAGGGTTTCGGGGTTAACGCCCCCGCGGCCCGGCCTGAGAACAGGCCTCTCGGGATGGCATTAAATTTCTCGGTGCTTTGTATGATAGTTCTGGCTACTCATTTCTGACATGCAACCAAAAGTCTGATAAGTTGTACTGAATGTAACTTGACAATTGTTCGATGGTGGTTTGGCATGATCGATTCCCCGGCCCATAAAATATGACCAACGGTTTTAAAAAAGCGTCTGAAAAATTAGACTTTTCCTGATTATTTGGAAACGGCTTTGAATTTTTTAAATATTATCTTTATCAGCCTTATCGTGAGTAATTATATATTTTACACTGCAGCCTCTTGAAATTTTGAACTTAGCTCACGAACCACCAGTACTACCTTTGTGGACCCCCAGGGGGTCCGCGGACCACAGGTTGAGAACCGCTGTTGTAGGGTAACGAATGAGGTTCGCTAAAGATCAGTTTTATCCCATAACTAATCCTAATCCTAAAATATGTTAATGATCATTAGCAGAGGATTGAATCTACGTGTGTTTCCCGATGATATGAAGGTAATGAGGATACTGACTGGAAGAAGAGAAACGTTCTGTGGCTCGGTTGATAGCGCACTCAGCTCACATACTGAGTGTCCGTGGTTTAATCTCCGGCATGGATTGAAACGTTGAGCTTGTTTCCTTACATCTGTTCACGTTATTCACTAGCAGTAGTAGGTACCTGGATACTAGTCAACTGTTGCAAGGCGCATAATAGGGAACAAATTTAAGGGACCTAATGGGAATAAGACACGGTCTGGGATGACGCACTGATTTTCTTCGATTATCCTGGGTGGCTAACCCTCAGGGTTAAAAATCCGAACAAAATTTTATCTTACCTTGAATGTAAATTTGTAGGCCTCCCATGTACGCATTTAAATAGCCTGTCTATTGGCAGTCACTAGCCAAATAACAGGCCGACTCTCTCACTCCTGACTCATTCCTCTCAGAGGTGTACAGGCGAGACACACCACCTTGCCTTAGCTTGATCCTGCTGCCTCTTCTGGCCTACCTTGTTAGCACTCTTTGTACATATCACTCAGAGCTGCAGCAGCGTCTTCCTAGAATTTCAGACAAGTTACAGGGATAACTAGCAAGAACTGTAAGCGTGATCGTGATCAAACAAGTAGCAACTGTATCTCCATCCAAATAAGTGAAATGTCATGTAAATTGCGGAGGAGGAGAGAAGACCAGAGACGGAGTACAGCTAAAGAGATGAGAAACTACACATATCACTAAAGGAGAACGAACCTGTCTTCAAAACCTTAACAAAGAATCCCAGAAATGTCTTCATGAACCTTAAAGGCTCCCAGCACTGTCTTCATAAACCTTAAGGAAGACTCCCAGAACTGTCTTCAAGAACCTTTAAAGAATCCCAGAACTGTCTTCAAGAACCTTAAAGAATCCCAGAATTGTCTTCAAGAGCTTTAACAAAGAACCTTAAAACTGTCTTCAGGAACCTTTAACAGTCTCTTAGGATGATAAACTAGACACATGTGCAACACTTGGGTATCTATAATGAAGAAACGTTTTCTCATTAAAGATACCCAAGTGTTGCACATGTATCTAATTTATCAACTTGTGGGTTCTCTGAATCATTCATCTACAAAATCTCAGGTGTCAGGTGTTTAGGTTAGCTTAAGTTAGGTTCGTCAGGAAACAGAACAGACTCGTGTTAAGAAATACTTGTTCTGTTGTATGTATAATGTTCGCCAAGACCTTAGTCCTGGCACGGGTCTCAATCTTGCGATGACCAGCCAGAGACGGGTCATCGCAAGATTGAGACCCGTGCCAGGACTACGGTCTTGGCGAACATTATACATACAACAGAACAAGTATTTCTTAACACGAGTCTGTATGATGCATCACGAGGCATATAGCACCAGCCTTGGAGCCCATGAGGACGTAGACTAGGGAGGCTAGCAGGTAAAGTTATGCACTAAAACAGATGAGCGGCGGAAGTACTTGGAAGTACTTCTTCAATCTCACGGTGGTGAATAATCTGAATATATTTGACGAGGAAGTGGTGAAAGCAAGCTTCAAACCTGGTTATAAGAATTGGTACGATGAGGCCCGAGACGCCAGAAACCAATAAGGCCGGCGGTAGTGGTTTATGAGGCTGGGCCAGTAACTGAAATTCGACTACCACGAATATAACTTGGTGAGTGTAAACACACACACACACACACACACACACACACACACACACACACACACACACACACAGTGTGACCTGGTTAAAGAATAACCCAACAAGATAAACTACCTGTATGTGTGTGCGAGTAGGCCCACACGCGCATTCGTGTGCGTGCGCGCGTGTGCGTGTGTGTGTTGCTAGTTTCAGTATAAAATGACAGAACGTGTTAATAGTATTATTGACATGTTAAATAATAGCATAAAAAACTAGCACATCTTGATTAGCGGAATATTCTTTTAAATTATATTTGTACAAATTCCTAATATTCTGTAAGACATGAAAACCAAGCGTCATACATCCACAAAACTGAAGTAGATGTGACTGATGTATAATGATTACTGACCTGCCATCATAGCACTACCTTTCAATATATTCGGTCACCTTTTAAAATAATTGTTTGTTTTTTTATAATATTGGATATAATATCTGTAAGGTAAATAATTCATTATTGTATTCATAAATCTTCTTTTATATTGATACACTGAAAATACCGGCAATTCATTTTGTCAACCATCACCATCGACGTTACAAGCTAAGTTAACTCATTCATGAAAATATTTTCTACGCCTCTGTTTACTACGTCTGAGTTGCCAGATGTCACTTCTGCCCAACAGAGAAATTATAGTTCCGGAACTTTTTTCCGGTGCTCCTTGCAGGACTCAACCCATCATCATTTACTGAAAACTCTACCCTCCTACATAACTTTCTAAAAAATAAACTCTACTCTCCAACACTGCTTCTAAAAACTCACACCACCCTCCAACACCACTAAAACACAAAACGTCATTCTCCAACACACTTTCTCAAGACCCAGTCAATCCCCTATGGTCCGAAAAGTCTGCGTTAAAAGTAAGATGTGAAAAACTTACCGTCATCACTTAAAAATATATAAATAAAACAAATAGCAAAAATTAATGATTTTTTTTTAAATATTGTAAACGACACGATAAATATACGGCAAGAGAGTGAAACATGTCAATTTCATAACAAAAAAAAATTCTAGCTACGTTGACACCAGTTGAATATAGCATATTCAACTAAAAAATTAAACTTGAGCGTTGTGGGCGTGAAGGGCGTGGTTAATTAGTTGGGTTTAAAGCCTGTCGACTACACGAGCTTCTTGAGGCTGCATCTCATCTGCTCAGCACCAGTCCAGAATGCATTAATCCCTAAAATAGGGATTAAAGTAAACTGTCACTGTGTGTACACTGACAGACATACACCTCTCAGTGTAAACATATTCGAACGTCAAAATCACACCGTCAAAACATACACAATCGTGTTCATTGATCTTCTAAGTTCATGCACTGACACGAAATGTTAAATAATAGTACGTATTTACATACAAAAGACTACGCTAAAATTATATGAAATAAACATGTATACAGCCTCAAGTTTAATGAAATTTACAGGACAATAAGTCACAGCCTGGTCTTGTTAGCATGTAAACTGTACGTTAGTTGCTGTGTTAGTTGTTGTGTTAGCTGTTGTGTTAACTGCTGTGTTAGATGCTGTGTTAGTTGCTGTGTTAACTGCTGTGTTAACTGTGTTAACTGCTGTGTTAGATGCTGTGTTAGTTGCTGTGTTAACTGCTGTGTTGGTTGCTCTATTAACTGCTGTGTTAACTGCTGTGTTAGTTGCTGTGTTAACTGCTGTGTTAACAGTTCACTCTCCATCACTGCGCTTGCTAAAAATATTATGTTAGTATATACGAGTAAATATTAAACAACGACGTGAGCGTTTATAGTTATAACACTCCCCTTCCACCACCACCTTGACAACCACTCCCCTTCCACCACCACCTTGACAACCACTTCCCTTCCACCACCACCTTGACAACCACTTCCCTTCCACCACCACCTTGACAACCACTTCCCTTCCACCACCACCTTGACATACCACTCCCCTTCCACCACCACCTTGACAACCACTCCCCTTCCACCACCACCTTGACAACCACTCCCCTTCCACCACCACCTTGCAACCACTCCCCTTCCACCACCACCTTGTACAACCACTCCCCCTTCCACCACCACCTTGACAACCACTCCCTTCCACCACCACCTTGACAACCACTCCCTTCCATCACCACCTTGACAACCACTCCCCTTCCACCACCACCTTGACAAACACTCCCTTCACACCACCACCTTGACAACCATCCCTTCCACCACCACCTTGACAACCACTCCCCTTCCACCACCACCTTGACAACCACTCCCCTTCCACCACACCTTGACAACCACTCCCCTTCCACCACAACCTTGACAACCACTCCCCTTCCACACCACCTTGACAACCACTCCCTTCCACCACCACCTTGACAACGGACTACCCTTCCACCACCACCTTGACAAACCACTCCCCTTCCACCACCACCATGACAAAAAACTCCCCTTCCACCACCCCTTGACAACCACTCCCTTCCACCACCACCATGACAACCACTCCCCTTCCACACCACCTTGACAACCACTCCCTTCCACCACCACCTTGGACAACCACTCCCCTTCCACCACCCTTGACAACCACTCCCCTTCCACACCACCTTAACAACGACTACCCTTCCACCACCACCTGACAACACTCCCCTTCACCACCACCATGACAACCACTCCCTTTCCACCACCACCTTGACAACGACTCCCCTTCCACCACCACCTTGACAACCACTCCCTTCCACCACCACCATGACAACCACTCCCCTTCCACACCACCTTCACAACCACTCCCCTTCCACCACCACCTTCACAACCACTCCCTTTCCACCACCAACTTGACAACCACTCCCCTTCCACCACCACCATGACACCACTCCCCTTCCACCACCACCTGACAACCACTCCCCTTCCAACACCACCTTGTGCAACCACTCCCTTACACCACCACCTTGACACCAATCCCCTTCACCACCACCTTGACAACCACTCCCTTCCACCACCTCCTTGACAACGACTACCCGTCCACCACCCACCTTGACAACCACTGCCCCTTCCACCACCACCTTGGAACACCCACTCTACCCTCCACACACCATGAACATCCCACTCTTCCCTCCACCCACCTTAAACACCCACTCTACCCTCCACCATCACCTTAATACACACCACTTCACTCACCCTCCACCACCACCTTGAACAGCCACTCTACCCTCCACCACCACCTTGAACACCCACTCTTATCTTCACCACCACCTTGAACACCCTTTCCCCTCCACTACTCACACACCTTGAACACCCACTGCACCTTCCACCACCTCCTGGAACACTCACTGTACCCCCACACACCTTGAACAGCCACTCTACCTTCACCACAAACACCTTGAACACCCACTCTACCCTCCACGACCACCTGAACACCACTGCACCCACCACAAACACCTTGAATCACCCACTCTACCTTCTACAAACACGTTGAAACCCACTCTACCCTCCACCACCACCTTGAACACCCACTCTACCCTCCACCACCACCTTGAACACCCACTATACCCTCACCACCACCACCTTGAACACTCACTCTACCCTCCACCACCACCTTGAACACCCACTCTACCCTCCACCACCACCTTGAACAGCCACTCTACCCTCCACCACCACCTTGAACACCCACTCTACCCTCCACCATCACCTTGAACACCCACTCTCCCTCCACCACCACCTTGAACACCCACTTTACCCTCCACCACCACCTTGAACACACTCACTCTACCCTCCACCACCACCTTGAACACCCACTCTCACCCTCCACCACCACTTGAAAACAGCCACTTACCCTCCACCACCACCTTGAACATCCCACTCTACCCTCACAAACCTGAACACCCACTCACCCTCCCACCACCTTGAACACCCACTATACCCTGCACCACCACCTTGAACACCACTCTACCCTCCACCTCCACCTTGAACACCCACTCTACCTCCACAAACACCTTGAACACCCACTACTTCCCTCCACCACCACCTTAACACCCACTCTACCCTCCACCACCACCTTAAACACCCACTCCACCCTCCACCACCACCTTGAACAGCCACTCTACCCTCCACCTCCACCTTGAACACCCACTCTTATCTTCACACCACCTTGAACACCCATTCCACCTCCACCACCACCTTGAACACCCACTCTACCTCCACCACCACCTTGAACACCCACTCTTATCTTCACCACCACCTTGAACACCCATTCCACCCTCCACCACCACCTTGAACACCCACTTACCTCACCCACCCACCTTGAACACCCACTTCTATCTTCACCACCACCTTGAACACCCATTCCACCATCCACCACCACCTTGAACACCACTGCACCTTCCTCCACCTCCTGGAACACTCACTGTACCCCCCACCACCACCTTGAACAGCCACTATACCTTCCACCAAACACTGAACGCCCACTGCACCCACCACAAACACCTTGAACACCCACTCTACCCTCCACCACCACCTTGAACACCCACTCTTACCCTCCACCCACCCCTTGAACACCCCTCTTACCCTCCACCCCACTACTTGAACACCCACTCTACCCTCCACCACCACTTGAACACCCACTCTACCTCCACCTCCACTTTGAACACCACTCTACCCTCCACCCACTACTTGGACAACCCACTCTATCCTTCCACCACCACTTTGAACACCACTTACCTCCACCACCACCTTGAACACCCCTCTACCCTCCACCACCACCTTGAACACCCACTCTACCCTCCACCACCACCTTGAACACCCACTCTACCCTCCACACCACCTGGAACACCACTCTCCCTTTCCACCACCACCTTGAACACCCACTCTACCTATCCACCACCACCTTGAACACCCACTCTACCCTCACCACCACCTTGAACACCCACTCTACCCTCCTACCCACCACCTTGAACACCCACTCTACCCTCCACAACCTCCTTGAACACCCACTATGCCCTCCACCACCACCTTGAACACCCACTATACCCTCCACCGCCACCTTGAACACCCACTATACCTCCACCACCACCTTGAACACCCACTCTACCCTCCACCACCATCTTGAACACCACTCTACCCTCCCCCACCACCTTGAACACCCACTCTACTCTCCCCCACCACCTTGAACACCCACTCTACCCTCCACCACCACCTTGAACACCACTCTACCCTCCCCCACCACCTTGAACACCCACTCTACCCTCCCACCACCTTGAACACCCACTATACCTCCACCACCCTTGAACACCCACTCTACCTTCCACCACCACCTTGAACACCCACTCTACCTTCCACCACCACCTTGAACACCCATTCCACCCTCCACCACCACCTTGAACACCCACTGCACCTTCCTCCACGCTTGGAACACTCACTGTACCCCCACCACCACCTTGAACAGCCACTCTAACCTTCCATAAACCCTTGAACGACCACTCTTACCCTCACGACCACCTTGAACACCCACTGCACCACCACAATACACCTTGAACACCCACTCTACCCTCCACCACCACCTTGAAACCCACTCTACCTCCACCACACACCTGAACACCCACTCTTCCCTCCACCCCACTACCTTGAACACCCACTCTACCCTCCACCACCACCTTGAACACCCACTATACCCTCAACCACCACCTTGAACACCCACTTACCCTCCACCCCACCTTGAACACCCCATCTACCTTCCACCACCACCTTGAACACCACTCTACCTTCCACCACACCTTGAAACACCCACTATACCCTCACCACCACCTTGAACACCCACTCTACCTTCCCCACCACCTTGAACACCCACTCTACCTCCACCACCACCTTGAACACCCACTCTACCCCACCACTACTTGAACACCACTCTACCCTCCACCACCACCTTGAACACCCACTATACCTACCACCACCCTTGAACACCCACTCTACCCTCCACCACCACCTTGAACACCCACTCTACCCTCCACAACACCTTGACACCCACTCTTCCCTCCACCACCATCCTATAACACCCACTCTACCCTCCCCCACCACCTTGAACACCCACTCTACCCTCCACCACCCTCTTGAACACCCACTCTACCCTTCCCCCACCACCTTGAACACTCCCACTCTACCTCCCAACCACCTCCTTGATACACCCACTATGCCTCCACCACCACCTTGAACACCCACTATACCCCCCGCCACCACCTTGAATACCCACTCTACCCCTCCCCACCACCTTGAACACCCACTCTTACCCTCCACCACCACCTTGAACACCCACTCTACCTCCACCACCACCTTGAACACCCACTCTACCCTCCACCACCACCTTGAACACCCACTCTACCTTCCACCACCACCTTGAACACCCACTCTACCCTCCACCACCACCTTGACACCCACTCTACCATCCACCACCACCTTGAACACCCACACTTACCCTCCACCACCACCTTGAACACCCACTCACTACCCTCCACCACCACCTTGAACACCCACTCTTAAACCCTCCACCACCACCTTGAACACCCACTCTACCCTCCACCACCACCTTTGAACACCCACTCTACCCTCCCCACCCACCTTGAATACCCACTCTACCCTCCCCCACCACCTTGAACACCCACTCTACCCTCCACCACCACCTTGAACACCACTATACCCTCCACCACCACCTTGAACACCCACTCTACCATCCACCACCACCTTGAACACCCACTCTACCCTCACCACCACCTTGAACACCCACTCTACCCTCCACCACCACCTTGAACACCACTCTACACCTCCACCACCACCTTGAACACCCACTCTACCCTCCACCCACCTTGAATACCCACTCTACCACTCCCCCACCACCTTGAACACCCACTCTACCCTCCACCACCACTTGAACACCCACTCTACCCTCCACCACCACCTTGAATACCCACTCTACCTCCCACCACCACCTTGAACACCCACTCTACCATCCACCACCACCTTGAACACCCACTATGCCCCCACACCACACTTGAACACCCACTCTTACCTCCACCACCACCTTGAACACCCACTCTACCCTCTCACCACACCTTGAACACCACTTTCCTACACCTCCACACACCTTGAACACCCACTCTACCCTCCACCACCACCTTGAACACCCACTCTTACCTCCACCACCACCTTGAACACCCACTCTACCCTCCACCACCACCTTGAACACCCACTCTACCCTCCACCACCACCTTGAACACTACTAAGAATACTCTTTACTGAACAGTTCCAAACAATGCTAACTGAAGTAGAAAGATAAATAAATAATCAGCTTCTCTGACTCACGAAATCGTAAACTTCCCTGGAATTTTTCAACTCACTCGCCATGGGTTCTAACCCCTTCCGTTACCTGGACCAGGACTTGTACCAGTGTATCAAGACACCTCTGATGATGTTCAGTATTACGATGATGCAGATTTATTGGGGGTCCTCGAGCGATGGTCCAATGTCTGGCATGAAAAACAATGTCACCTCATTACTGAGCATCACTAAGGTGCAAAGTTATTTTGTAAATGGTCCAAGTCAAACCGAAATGTTCGTTTAAACTTCTCTTACCTATGTGTGGATTATTTGTGTGTTGTTATAGTCACGGTTATTGTGCCTTTTTCTTCTTCAGATTCTGTGTATTGTGTAGAGATCACCAGAGCGAGTAATTAATTACCCGTAGTATTAGAAGTTAGGTGAAGACAACACTGTTCCAGTGGCAGATACCTGACCAAGTGGTGACCCAGGTTGACTGGATAATGGTGACCCAGGATGACTGGCCAAGTGGTGACCCAGGATGACTGGCCAAGGGGTGACATAGGATGACTGGCCAAGTTGTGACTCAGGATGATTGGCCAAGTGGTGACCCAGGATGACTGGCCAAGGGGTGACATAGGATGACTGGCCAAGTTGTGACTCAGGATGATTGGCCAAGTGGTGACCCAGGATGACTGGCCAAGTGGTGACCCTGGATGACTGGCCAAGTGGTGGCCCAGGATGTCTGGCCAAGTGGTGACAGAGGATGACAGGCCAAGTTGTGACTCAGGATGATTGGACAAGTGGTGGCCCCGGCAGCCCTTTACTCCCCCGGCAGCCCTGGATTCCTCCGGCAGCCCTTTACTCCCCCGGCAGCCCTGGACTCCCCAGGAAGCCCTGGATTCCACTGGAAGCCCTGCACTCTTCTGGCAGCCCTGGACTCCCCCGGCACCTCCGACTCTTCCAGCGCCTCTGAATTCTTCAGAATGATCTGAACTTTCCAGGTAGTCCTGGGCTCTTCCAGCATCTCTGGGTTTTCCTGGCAAACCTGGACTTGCCGGACAGCTCTGACTTTCGTGGAAGCCCTGGACTCTGCCTGCACATCTGGACTCTCTAGACCCTCCAGGCAGTCCTGGACTCCTGTGGTACTCTCGGTTCTCGTTACACTCCTTGACTCTCGTGCCACTCCTGGAATCTCCTGAAACTCCTGGACTCTCCTGGGACTCCCGGACTCTCCTGGCACTCCTGGACTCTCGAGGAGCTCCTGGACTCTCGAGGAACTCCTGGACTCTCGAGGAACTCCTGGACTCTCCTGGCACTCCCGGACTCTACTTTCTATGATATCGTCACAAGGGAAAACTTGTAATTGGAAGTCAGAGTTAAATGACTTGAGGTTTTATCAGGTGTTCTATAACACTGTCCAAGTGGCTCCTCACTCTTCATCTGTGAAGTATTTATCAACACTTTCCTCCACTTGTCTCAACCAAAACATTGTGGGAATAGATGGCAGGCTGGTGATTATGTCAGTTATGTAAATATTTGTGTACATACTAATTCCTGTGTATACAGCGAAATCAATTTTTTGCAATTTGTGTATTCTGGAGTTTCTGATATCTTTCATCCCAGTACAGCTTATTGGTTAATCCCGTGAGTGCTGTTCCAGCCATACAAGTAATCCCAGGAATGTTGTTCCAGTCATACAAGTATTCCCAGGAATGCTGTTCGGGCCATACCAGTAATCCTAGGAATGCTGTTCCAGCCATACAAGAAATCTCAGGAGTGCTGTTCCAGCCATACCAGTAATCCCATGAATGCTGTTCCAGCAATACATGTAATCCCAGGAGCGCTGTTCCGGCCATTTAAGTAGTCTCAGAAGTGCTGTTCCAGCCATATAAGTAATCCCAGGAGTGCTGTTCCAGCCATACGTGTAATCCCAGGAGTGCTGTTCCAACCACACAAGTAATCTCAGGAGTGCTGTTCCAGCCATACCAGTAATCCCATGAATGCTGTTCCAGCAATACATGTAATCCCAGGAGTGCTGTTCCGGCCATTTAAGAAGTCTCAGAAGTGCTCTTCCAGCCATATAAGTAATCCCAGGAGTGCTGTTCCAGCCATACATGTAATCCCAGGAGTGGTGCTGTTCCAGCCACACAAGTAACCTCAGGAGTGCTGTTTCAACCATATACGTAATCCAAAGAGTGCTGTTCAAGCGATATAAGTAATCCCAGGAGTGCTGTTCCTGCCATACATGTAATCCCAGGAGTGGTGCTGTTCCAGCCACACAAGTAACCTCAGGAGTGCTGTTTCAACCATATACGTAATCCAAGGAGTGCTGTTCAAGGGATATAAGTAATCCCAGGAGTTCTGCTCCGGCCACACAAGTAATCCCAGGAGTGCTGTTCCGGCCATACAATTACAGTAGAGTTTCTGTCAGGAATGTGAGAGATGGACTTGTTACCTCTAAGTAATTGGACGACGACTTGCAACAAACCAGGGTGAGGCAGAACTATGGAGGACAAGATAGTGAGGTAATGGAAGCGAGAGAGAGAGAGACAAAGAGAGAGAGATAGACAAAGAGAGAGAGAAATAGACAAAGAGAGAGAGAAAGAAATAGATTTCTGTACTCACATCTCTTGCCCCTCCCTTGACCCAGTAGTGAGTGATCTATCTGAAGACACAGTCACTTGCCAACCCCTTGGCTATGTTGCATAACCTAACCACAAGGCTGTCTTAAGACACTGAAGATTCCAGCAGAACAAAGTGGAAATGCTCTTCTCTAAGGTGATGTCGACAACCAACTAAATGCATTCACTGAAGACATCCTTAACCTCTAACAAAAATACATCAGACACTGACAGTGTGTGACGATGTCTTCAGCTCAGCCTTGGTTCGCCTTTCGTTGTAGAGAGGCTGCTACTGTTAACCACAACACTTGGAGAAGGTGTAAGAGACATCCCTCTACCTATAACAGGAACCTGCACAGGCAAGCCTGTTGGCAAATAAAATTAGTCCAAAAGCAGGTCGTTTCTAGATGGAGGCTGACACTAAAAGAAAGCTGGCGTCAGATAGAGTGGGATCCAAAACCTGGTCGTCCTTGATCAAGGACCGACAAGGTTATTCACCTGATGAAATTGTTCCACCTCTAAATCGGTAGGATGGGACTATCTCTACAGCACTCAGAAGAAAGCTGACCTATTTGCCGAACACTTTGGTGCCAAGACACAAGTAACGGATAAAGCAAGAATCAAAAACTGTGTCAAAATTTGTCAGTGGTGACAATAAGGCAGGATAAAGTGTATCTCTTTAAATCCCTGGAACAAGAAAAGGCTGTAAGCCAAGAGAAGCTGAGCCCAAGATTACTGTGTGGATGTGCATACCAGCTAGCATCACCTCCAACTTTCATCCATTAGCACTGTCTAGCACAGTGTACAGCAGAACGGAAATCAGCAACTAGGGAGCAGTGTCACTCCTCTCAATCACTTGCAAAATTCTTGAGACAGTAATCTCACAGGAGATGACAGCTTTTTTCGACTCCCACTTGCTTCTTTGTGATCATCAATGTGGATTCCTAGGATGACTCGTGTTTGGACCTCGTTCATACAACATAACGACATCAGTGAAACCAAGTCAGATGACCAAATAAAATCCCTGTTCCCACAGATTGCTCCAAGTTCATCCTGTTCCCTCTCTGTATATCTCTTAACAATAAAAAGGCTTTCAAATGAGCTGATGTAGGTAACAACACTTAGCTTGTAAATAAAGTTAGGAATCCTAAACCTTGTAAAAACCTGCGTAGAGAGAGAGAGAGACTGTGTAGGCTAAAGGAGAAGATAAAAGCATTTAAAAGAAGAAAGAGCGACGTAGGGAAGGATAAGGCAAAAAGTAAAGGTAGTAGGTACCGGAAGATGATGCGTGAGGGATGGTGATGGAAGGATAATGGAGGAGGATGGAAAGGTTGGGAATAACATGGAAGTATAGCAGAGTACAACTGAAGGATAGGGGGTAGAATGGAAGCGTATGGGGCAAGAGGGGAGGGCAGGGGATAGGATGGAAGGAAAGAGGAGTAGGATGGAAGGGCACGGTGTACAGTAGGATGGAAGGATAGTAAGGACAGAGTTTAAAGATAGGACTGTTGAATGGAATGATAGAGAGATGGGATGGAAGCGTAGGACTGTGGAAAAGAAGAATAGTTAGGGTAGGATGGAAAAATATGCGAAAGGATTGAAAGGTAGGACTTTGAGATGAAAGGATTCTGGGAGAGATTGAAGGTTGGGTGTGGGGTGGAAGGATAGTGAGGGATAACATAGATAGGAATGGAGTGATTTAGAAAAGCAAGGGAGGAGGAGAAGAGTGACAGGTGTGAATAAAGAGAATAAAACGAAGAGGAGAATACACGAGCTTACACACATTAATCCCCGCCAGGGTGATGAGCGCCTCCGTCTAGGCTCACCGACTGAATTACCTCGTTGTAGTTGCGTCCCCTGAGAGGCTTATTTATTGTGCACCCCTGTCAGCGGTACGAAAAAAAACAAGAATACAGAGGTCATAATGGGTCATTGTCAGACCCACTGAACATTGTTACGTCAATAGAAATAAATATTAGTCATTTCATTCTTTACAATTACTTCACATGGTTGATGTATACAATAGAGTATAAAATACATGTATTTGATTACCTCTTATTATGTCTACAGTTTCAAGACTTTCAAATAACGTCTGTGTTAAACCGATAAGCCACTGGTTAGCGAAACGTCTTCATTATAAAGATACCCAGGTGTTGCATATGTGTCTTATTCATCATCCTGTCGGCACTGTATACTATTGCTGTTATCATACGTAAGGTGATATCATTGTGATATAAAGGACGGTGTGTAATTATTTAGGTAATGGAGCTATGCAGGATAACAGCTAGTGAAGTATGTATACTGAGTGGTCTTGCTGGAGTGTCGACTGGTTCAGGTCTCTATTTCTGTAGTAAGATGTGTATCAGGGGTTTATTAGCTAAATAAAATCGAGAGCAAAAGCATATTGGATGATTCAACACATTTCGTAAAGCATTTCGTAAAGCTTGAAAGAAATACAAATTAGGAGGAAACCCCGCAAACTAAGTTGCTTACTAATGTCTGAAGAGAAGGCAAGAGAATGATAAAAAAATAGTAAATACTATCTGGAAAGAAGATTCCTGAAAACAATAACCCAAAAGATCTATTTAAATGTGGAAAGAGTAAGAAAAAGATTCAGAGTTTCGGCTCGGTCTATTAACTTGAAAATGAAACCAATATACCCAGGTCATATAACTCTTTTTAAAGAAATTTAAATAAACCCTCAAAATATTATTGAAATTGACACCATAGTTACATTAACAGTTATATTCAAAAACTCAGATGAAGATGACAAATTACCACATGACTGAAAATTGGCTAATGTTATTCTATTGATTAAAAAAATGAAACAATATCGTGCGCCATTAGTCATCGCCACATCAATTTGACATCGATTGTGGGTGAAATAATGGAAATTTTATTTATGGACAGCATCCTTAAATTTCTGAAAAATTATGATCAACGTGGTTTTTTTTCAATAAAAGGCTTAGCATAGTAAATTTACTGGTGTTTTTCAGCTGTACTTATAATATTTGTAACAACAACGTCCCAGCACATGTAATATGCCTCTTCTTCCAGGTTTTCACAGAATACCACAGGTTGTTAATAAATAATCTGAAGCCTCATGAAACAGGAGACAGTCTTCAGCAGTGAATCATTGATTAACTCGCTGACAGGATGTTGGGAAAGATTTTAAAGTGTCTGATTTTGGGAGCGTGACGAGTGGTATCCCTTTGGTCCAATCTTTATAATAAATATTAAAGAACTGGAAATAGGACTTACATTCAAAATTTCAAAGTTCACTAATGACACGAGATTAGGGAGATGGAGATATGCAGCATCAGTGACTGATGGTTTAAATATTGAGAGACGAGGACAGGCTGTCACAACGGTCAAAAAAGTGCCAAAAAAATAAAAAGATCTTAAAAAAAGTCATAAACCATTATTTGTCTTGCTGCGAGAAACATACACAAATAACCCGCACATAGAAGAGAGGAACTTACGACGACGTTTCGGTCCGACTTGGACCATTTACATCTTTGCTCTGTGGCCTCATGACTCCAGTTTCTTCCAACCTTTTCTTGAAGCTCTTAATAATCTTGCCCCTTCCATTAAGTTTAAAGCTGAATGGGAATCTAATTCCTTGCTTCCTTTCCTTGATGTCCATGTCCACCGCTAAGATACAGGTTTTTCCTTTTCCGTTTACCGTAAACCTATGCACAGTGGCATGTACATTCACTACTTTTCCTATCATGCTTCCCCTGTCAAGAAAAGTGTTCTTATCTCCCTCTTTCTCCGAGCCTTCCGCATCTGTGATCCTCAGTTCCTTCCAGCAGAAATTTCCACTCTTCATAATTCGTTTTCTGGTCTTGGCTACCGTTCCCTTGTCATAGACTCTGCCTTCTCACGTGCTAAACGTAATCTCTCTCTCCAAAACTCTCTACTCCTGGGAACTCTTCTGTCCTCTGCCTTTCCTACATTTCCAGCCTTTCTAATCTCAACAATTCTCTCCGTCCCTTAGACATCAAGCTTACTTTCCGCCAGACTAACACTCTTCGCACTAACCTCGTTCATACCTCTCCTCCCTCTACAGATGTTCCTGGTGTCTACTCTATTTCTTGCTCCTCCTGTCCTCTTCAATACTTTGCAGAAACTGGTCGATCTCTTTCTGACAGACTTAGGGAGCACAAAAATAGTGTTAGGCTTGCCGACACTAACAATGCTCTTTTCTGTCACGTCAGAGATCACAGCCATCCTATTGACTGATCTTCTGCTAAAACTGTCTTCCCTACTTCCAACTTTAACAGTCGCCGTCTCTTTGAATCCTCCCTAATACACAACTTTCCTTGTATGAATCTTAGTAATGGCTTCGTCTCTGTAGATGCCTTCCTCTCCCACTACATTGTAAAATGCTCCGAACTTCAGAACACCCGTGACTTAACCTGATTCCTCCTTTTTTCTTCTTCTCCCTCTTCCCCTTTCCTCTTTTCCCTTTTTCTTTTCTCTTCTGAGTTGTTTTTCTTTCTTCAGTCTTGTGTTTCTGTTCCTTCATTATTTATTTAATTTCTTCCCCTCCCCCTACCTCTGTGTTGTTGCTCTCCCTCTGTGGGCACCTAGCTCCCTTGCAGTGCTCCCCTGTCTTTGTATTTGACTGGCTCCTCCTCATCCTTAATTCCCCACTACCACTACCACTATTACTACTACTACTACTACTACTACTACCACCACCACCACCACCACCTCTTCCTGCCTATATATACCCGTCCTGCTCCATTTTTCGTTAGTGTGACTTTGTAAATGGTCCAAGTCGGACCGAAACGTCGTCGTAAGCTCCTCTCTTCTATGTGCGGGTTATTTATGTATCGTTCCAGTCACGGTATTTTGCCTTTTTTTTTGTTATTTATTGCTGCGAGAAACAAACCCAATATAATGCTTCCTTTATTGCAAGAAATTTTGAACACAACTCATCAGGAACAGCAACACTCTTGTAAGAAACCACCTAGTTATGTTCCTCAGTTCTGTTCCCCAAATTATATAAAAAAAAAAGTTCGCTAAATTTGAGAAGGTGCAGAAAAAAACTATCACTCAACCTGTTCCGACTCAGAGCAGAGTCTATGAGGTGACCTCATACAAACACTGAAGAGGCTAAACTATCTTTTTAAAGTACAAAGAAATACAATTACACCAAACAATGGAATGAATCTCCATTGAAAGCTGTTTGGCACGAATGTGAGTAAGAATTTTTCACAGTTTAGGGGCACTGGAGTAGTTTTTTCCCTCATGAGTTGCTGGAAGCAAATCACTTCAATCCATCTAGAACCAGCTGGGCAAACTATTTGTTAATACAGGATTCTATTAGACAGTGTCCACTACAGGCAGTGGTTACAGTCATTCTGAGACTTAGTATTTAGTAGTTGTAATAATTGTTGTAGTAGCAGTAATTACAATAGTAGTTGTAGTAATATAGTAAAAGTGATAATAGTATTAGTGGTTGTAGTAGTGCCAGCAGTAATAGTTGTAATAGTAGTAGTTGTAGAAGTAGTAGTAGTAGTGATAGAATTACCGACAATATATTAGGTAAAGGGGCCTATGTGTAACTAATAAGACATTTAATTTTGGCAATGTTTCGCTCTTCAGAAGCTTTAAGGCAATATAAATAAAACAAGGACAACAAGGACACAGAGGGGATATACAGGATAATAAAGTGAAGTGAAAAGCATAAGCACTGCAGTAGACGAGGTTTGTTTTGAGACGAACTCTTGTTCATCCTTCAGAGATGATGAAGCAACATAATAGCGTCTGAAATGGTGACTAAAGATGATTTAAGGCACTTACATCTGCGAAAATTTGGTTATCATTATTGCATCTGGGGCCAAATTAAATTGAGTCTCACCAAATTGGATTGACATTCTCACCAAATGGTTGGTAGAGTTGCGGTGGTTTTGTACACGTGCTTGTTGTACCACGTGCTTATGTTATACACATGTTTGTTGTACACGTGCGTTTGTTAAGTTGTTGTTCTGCCTGAATTAATGTATTCACTCAACGTGATTCGTAGGTTTCGTGGAAGTTGACTGAGTATAGCTTTTCGCGGGCGGCGACAATTGGTGACAGCAAAAAGCGGCAGCAGCAACAGCAGGTGCAGTGAACAGCACAAAACAGCAGCAGTAGTAACAGGAGTCAGCAACGGCAGCGCCAATTAAAGCAGCAACGCAATAACCCACAGCATTATTATTATTATTTATACCAAGGGGAAGAAGCGCTAAACCGGAAAGATTAATACAGCTCCCTGGGGGGGTTAATGTGAATGCAATTCAGGCTTAATTCGGGGGTACTGGAAGCACAGATCCAATTCCCAAATCAAGAAACCCCTAACCAACATCAAGGAACCTTACTTGGAGGGGAACACGCAAGCAGCAGCAAGTATCAACCCGCAGCAGCAGCGAGTTAGCAACAGCGAGCAGCAGTAGCAACAGCAGCAGCAGTAGCAACAGCAGTGCAGCAGTAGCAACAGCAGCAGCAATAGCAACAGCAGCAGCAGTAGTAGCAACAGCAGCAGCAGTAGTAGCAACAGCAGCAGCAGTAGTAGCAACAGCAGCAGCAGTTAGTAAACAGCAGCGCCAATAAAGCAGCACATGGGCGCAGTAGTTAGTAGCAACAGCCAGCGCCAATAAGAGCAACAGCAAGACCATTGAGGACAACAGCAGCGCCAATAAAGCAGCAACAGTAGCAGCAGTAGTAGCAACAGCAGCAGCAGTAGTAGCAACAGCAGCAGCAGTAGTAGCAACAGCAGCGCCAATAAAGCAGCAACAGTAGCAGCAGTAGTAGCAACAGCAGCGCCAATAAAGCAGCAACAGTAGCAGCAGTAAGTAGTAGCAACAGCAGCGCCAATAAAGCAGCAGCAAGTAGCAGCAGTAGTAGCAACAGCAGCGCCAATAAAGCAGCAACAGTAGCAGCAGTAGTAGCAACAGCAGCGCCAATAAAGCAGCAACAGTAGCAGCAGTAGTAGCAACAGCAGCGCCAATAAAGCAGCAACAGTAGCAGCAGCAGCCGCTCATACTTTTCATCCACTTCAATTATTTCCATAAAACGCCTCCCCTCAAGGTAGGTTCCTTGATGTTGGTGAGGGGCTCTTGATTTAGGGAATTGGATCTGTGCTCCAGTTCCCCGAATTAAGCCTGAATGCCTTCCACATCCCCCCCAGGCGCCGTATAATCCTACGGGTTTAGCGCTTCCCCTAGATCATAATAATAATAATATAAAACGCCCACAGCTGTTTTTCCTATGCAGTATGACTTGGCTGGCCACTACGTTTTATCTGTAGAGACTGACCAAACGGGTTAAAACAGTTTTGGCCCTGGCCAAATCGGTTTCCAAATCATTTTTTCTTAAATGACTTGGTATGGCTGAGGTACTCCTTAAGACTCGACACGGGTGAAAACATTGGGCATGTATCATTATACCTGCTGTCCCTGTTCACCTAGCAGTAAGTAGGTACTTGGGTGTTAATCGGTAAGTGTGGGTCGCATCCTGGGGGACAAGATTGAAGGCCCACAATAAAAATAAGGCAGACGGTTTTCGAAGACGCATCAACTTTCTTGGGTTATCCTGGGTCGCTAACCCTCCCCGGGTTAAAAATACCAACAAATCTTATCGTAACACTTCCTTCTGTTTTATTCCGGCATTGCGAGGAGGGAACGGAAAGTGAACCTACCGTTTCCATGTATTCACACACACTCCCTTCTCCCTTCTCCCTCCCTTCCTCTCTCTCTCTCTCTCTCTCTCTCTCTCTCTCTCTCTCTCTCTCTCTCTCTCTCTCTCTCTCTCTCTCTCTCTCCTCTCTCTTCTCTCTCTCTCTCTCTCTCTCTCTCTCTCTCTCTCTCTACCTCTCTCTCTCTCCTCTACCCTCTCTCTCTCTCTCTCTCTCTCTCTCTCTCTCTCTCTCTCTCTCTCTCTCTCTCTCTCTCTCTCCTTTTCTCTCTCTCTCTCTCTTTTACTTTAATATGTATTTCAAGGGAAGAAATACCCTACACAGGTCTAAATCTCAAGATGACGCACGTATGAGTGTCACTTCCCTCAAATATTACTGTAATTCACTGCCTCTGGACCCAGTCCCCCCTTCCTTTCCCTTACCTTAAACCACATGTTTCGTACCTACACCTTCACTATCATCATAACTTCAACATCTCATGTGGTGTACACTCAACCAGGTGTAAAACAACCTTCCACTCTCCACCACCTCAAACTTTCACCACAGAACTTCGAATTATCGTTCCCTGTAATCACACTTACGCTGTCCTTACACCTGATGCGCATCCCCTTCTTTCTTTTTACTTTATTTTTCTCTCTTCCCTACACTTAGAAAAATTCCCGAATAGCCATATCTCACAAATCATCTTTCTCATACACAAACATCACAGCTGACCTGGCCATCGGGCGTTACTGCTGCAGTGTGTGGAATAAACCATCTCAAGCCACTGACTACATGACCTAGATATACTCTTATAGGCTCTGATCCTTGCTGCCGCCCATAAACAGTAAGCGGTAAATGTAAATCATTTACGTGCAGAGCATCAGAGATCTTTAGCGAGCATTAAAAACAGTGATCAAATCTGTGTGTGGCAGTGGAAGGACTCGATCCCATAAAGTAAGATGAAAGACAAAATTGAACATCATAGGTTTAATTCTACGTTATTTCAGCTTTACGTCAGATTAATATAGCAATAAGTTATTTATAATTAGCATTAACTTCTGACAGTGATGGAGAAAGTTTACCAAGTGCGACTGAGAGATGATAAGGAGATCCAGTAAGGTGACTCTTACCGCTGAAATTTTTTTCTCGACTGGCCGAGGTGGGGCCGTATTTACACACCAACACAGAAGATGCAGCAGCAGTCTATATACGGACCAAAGCTGAGTGTTCAGCGGGAGTCGCACTTCAGCTCCTGAACTACTGAAGCAGAGTTAGGCCTTTGGTCTCCCTAATATTTTTTTTTCATACTAAGTTTATTTACATTCAGGTACACATAAATATAGTTACACAAATTATCATACATAGTAACATATGTGTAAATTACCCAAGATAAACTATTAAAAATTTTCAACAGTTCCACCACTTAGAACCTCCACTTATTAAATCATTCCATTGGTTTAGCACTCTGTTTTCAATGGGAATAAATATAATATTTCTTTGGACACACTTTTTATAAATTTAAAACTGTGACCTCTTATTACCCTTGATGCAAGTCCCTGATGATCTATTTTTCCACGTCCTTTTATAGCCTTATATATGGGTATCAGTTTCTTGTTTACTTGGCATCAGCCACCGCGGCCATCTTGAATATTTTCAGTCTTTTATCATAACTTAAAAATTTACCTCTGCTAATCATTTTGTAGCTCTAGTTTGGCCCTTTTCTAACTTATTTTGTAGCCCTACTTTGGCCCTTTTCTAACTTATTTTGTAGCCCTACTTTGGCCCTTTTCTAACTTATCGATATATTTTTAAGAGTTGAGAATCACACGTATGGTGTAGAGATCTTTCTAGCATTTCACCATCCATATATTTAAAATTTTTTTAATAGTTTTCCAGTGAAGCATAAAAGGTTCTTATAATTCCAATTATATGATCTTCCGGTGATAATTTTGTTAGTAATAACTTCAGCATTCTTCACTGGCATATGTTTTCAAAATTTTGTTACGTATTTTCATTTTTTATGTGGCCTGATTTTTTCCTGTCTCCTATTTCCATTACTTGGTATTTATGGATATTAAATTTTATCTTGTATCTTTCATTCCATTTGTTCAATATATTGAAGTCATCTTCTAGATACAGTCGTATCCATTTTTAACGACATAGCAGGAAGGTTTAATAAATGTAAGATAATACGTCACGAGGCTAAGTAGCTGCTTGATAAAGATTATGATGTTGCACACCATTAACCTACACATGACGACGTTTCGGTCCGACTTGAAGCACTAACCAGTCACACACTAGTTAATGGCTCAAGTCGGACCGAAAGGTCGTTATAAATTTCCTTCTCCAGTGTTAGGGTTATACGTGTATTGTTCCATTCACGGTATTGTGCCTTTTAATTCTTTATCAGGTTTTATTATACCTACGCAGTACCACACATAAATTGATACCAGGAAGGTTCTCTTATCTCAAGTGGTACCAGTACTTGTTCTGGTCCGTAGACTAACAACTTTTGTTCAATATTATCATCAAAGACTGGAAATGGACTCGAGTGTAATGATGCAAATATAACACAGGTGAGAGGAACAACCAGATGGAACTCGTAACGTACTTCAGCACCAGGGATTGTTACCCTCTCAAGATGGCGAGCCTGGATGGAGGGGAAAGGGAAGTGGTAAGAAGAAATGTAGAGACAGGCGAGAAAGGATGGGTACAGGAAAGAGAAGAGAGAGTGTGGAGGGATGAAGGACGATAGAAGAGAGGTATCAAGAGATAGGGAGACGTGGGTAAGGTGAGAGGTGGGTGGGGTTGTGGAGATGTGAGAGAAACTTAGAGAGTTACAAGAAGCTGGGTAGAGGTGAGAAAGGATGATGAGAGGGGAGAAGGGATGAGGAGAAATGAGAGAAAATGAGCAGAGGTGAGAAACGATGGAGAGAAGTGAGAGGTGATAGGAAGAACATGGGGAGAGGTGAGAGAGGATAGCGAGAGGTGAGAGAGGATGAATAGAGATTAGAGAATGGGGAGAGGTTGGGGAGAGTTGAGAGAGGATGGAAGAGGTGTGAAAAGATGGGGAAAATTGAGAGAAGACAGGGAGAGGTGAGATAGGTTGAGGAGAGGTAAGAGAGAATGAGGAGAGGTGAGAAAGGATGGGAGATGTAAGAAAGAATGGGGAGAGGTGAGAGTGGATGATGAGAGGTGAGAGAGGTTGGGGAGAGGTGAGAGAGGCTGGACAGGAAAGCATCATCAACATAATTAGCATCTTCTCCAACATTAGTAACACCTGCCAGAGAACTCCAGGACATCCATACTACCAGATAATAATTAACAGCAATTACTGCACTGTAATTATCCTGCACCTCAACAACACACAGCAACACTGAAGCTATAACATGACCAGATGATGATAAACACCAGCTAAACACTGGACCTCAGCCAACATTCACCATTGTAAACATTAAAACACAAATATTACTTTTGAAAATTATTATTTCATTTACAACGAAATAGACTAACATGTTTCTGGACGTGTAGCTTGACGTTTGTGGTGTAGAGACGTGTAGCTTGACGTTTGTGGTGTAGAGACGTGTAGCTTGACGTTTGTGGTGTAGAGACGTGTAGCTTGACGTTTGTGGTGTAGAGACGTGTAGCTTGACGTTTGTGGTGTAGAGACGTGTAGCTTGACGTTTGTGGTGTAGAGACGTGTAGATTGACGTTTGTGGTGTAGAGACGTGTAGCTTGACGTTTGTGGTGTAGAGACGTGTAGCTTGACGTTTGTGGTGTAGAGACGTGTAGCTTGACGTTTGTGGTGTAGAGACGTGTAGCTTGACGTTTGTGGTGTAGAGACGTGTAGCTTGACGTTTGTGGTGTAGAGACGTGTAGCATGATGTTTGTGGTGTAGAGACGTGTAGCATGATGTTTGTGATGTAGAGACGTGTAGCTTGATGTTTGTGGTGTAAAGACGTGTACCTGATGGTTGTGGTGTAGAGACGTGTAGCTTGATGTTTGTGGTGTAGAGACGTGTAGCATGATGTTTGTGATGTAGAGACGTGTAGCTTGACGTTTGTAGTGTAGAGACGTGTAGCGTGATGTTTCTGGTATATAGACGTGCGGCTTTATGTTACGATGACCGAGACGTGCTCTTTGAGTGTATGAAGGAGACAACACAACACTGCCAACGAAGCAGAGCGTAACATGTGTGCCAGAGTCTTGCGCCTCTCATCACACCACTGTTTCTCTGCCTTCCTCCCTCGCTTCCTCCCTCTCTCCCACACACACACACGGGGCCAGGAGCCAAGACTCGATCCCTGCAGCCACAAATAGGCGAGCATACATCAAACTTCTCGTGCATCCAGAAAGCCAGGCTGCACTAGAAGACAAAAAAATGCAGATGTAATATACACAGACTTTGCGAAAGCCTTCGACAAGTGTGACCATGGCGTAATAGCGCACAAAATGCGTGCTAAAGGAATAACAGGAAAGTTGGTAAATGGATCTATAACTTCCTCACAAACAGAAAACAAAGAGTAGTAGTAAACAGTCAAGTCTGAGGCGGCAACGGTGAAAAGCTCTGTTCCACAAGGCACAGTACTCACTCCCATCTTGTTTCTCATCCTCATATCCGACATAGACAAGGATGTCAGCCACAGCACCGTGTCTTCCTTTGCAGATGACACCCGAATCTGCATGACAGTGTCTTCCATTGCAGACACTGCAAGGCTCCAGGCGGACATCAACCAAATCTTTCAGTGGGCTGCAGAAAACAATGTGAAGTTCAACGATGAGACATTTCAATTACTCAGATATGGTAAACATGAGGAAATTAAAACTTCATCACAGTACAAAACAAATTCTGGCCACAAAATAGAGCGAAACACCAACGTCAAAGACCTGGGAGTGATCATGTCGGAGGATCTCACCTTCAAGGACCATAACATTGTATCAATCGCATCTGCTAGAAAAATAACAGGATGGATAATGAGAACCTTCAAAACTAGGGAGGCCAAGCCCATGATGACACTCTTCAGGTCACTTGTTCTATTTAGGCTGGAATATTGCTGCACACTAACAGCACCTTTCAAGGCAGGTGAAATTGCTGACCTAGAAAATGTACAGGGAACCTTCACGGCGCGCATAACGGAGATAAAACACCTCAATTACTGGGAGCGCTTGAGGTTCCTAAACCTGTATTCCGTGGAACGCAGGCGGGAGAGATACATGATTATATACACCTGGAAAATCCTAGAGGGACTAGTACCGAACTTGCACACGAAAATCACTCTCTCCGAAAGCAAAAGACTCGGCAGACGATGCACCATCCCCCCAATGAAAAGCAGGGGTGTCACTAGCACGCTAAGAGACAACACAATAAATATCAGGGGCCCAAGACTGTTCAACTGCCTCCCAGCATACATAAGGGGGATTACCAATAGACCCCTGGCAGTCTTCAAGCAGGCACTGGACAGGCACCTAAAGTCGGTACCCGACCAGCCGGGCTCGTACGTTGGATTGCGTGCAGCCAGCAGTAACAGCCTGGTTGATCAGGCCCTGTTCCACCATGATGCCTGGTCACAGACCGGGCCGCGGGGGCGTTGACCCCCGGAACTCTCTCCAGGTAAACTCCAGGTTGCATATGGTTTAGTAAGATCCTAGTTCAGCATCATATTAAGCAGACTTCTTTCCTTTATTCCCTATAATATGGATTAAATCAACTTTTACTGTACATTAACAGAGATGTACTGTGTACTTTATCCTTTAATGTCACCAAATACTGTGATCCTTAATGTGCAAATATTAAATTGCAAATATGTATCACAATGTACTCCTATTAACTTTTTTGAGGCCTAGTTCATAGACCTTTTGTGTATCTATATTCTCCGGCGCTGCCCTCCGGCGCTGCCCTCCGGCGCTGCCCTCCGGCGCTGCCCTCCGGCGCTGCCCTCCACACCATGACTGGGGTTACAATATATTAGTCGCTTTAGTGGATAAATCTCTAATGTTACCAAATAATATAAACCATGAATCCAAATATTATAAATCACGAATCCAAATATTATAAACCACGAATCCAAATATTATAAACCACGAATCCAAATATTATAAACCACGAATTCAAATATTATAAACTACAAATCCAAATATTATAAACCATGAATGCAAATAATATAAACCATGAATCCAAATATTATAAACCATGGATCCAAATATTATAAACCATGGATCCAAATATTATAAACCATGGATCCAAATATTATAAACCATGGATCCAAATAACATTCCTCCGAAAGCTTTAAGTAAAATGCATCTTACTGAACGAGTTTGATCTGGGAGAACATTTTGCTCTGTGGTAATAAAAGATAATTTCTCAAGTTTCTTTTATAATAAATTACTGTTAAAATTTAACCTTAAAGTTTCTCTCCCACAACAAATTACCAAGTTTCATAGTTAGTTTATATAAGCTGTTGTTAGTGAAACTTAATGCTTTTAAGAACGAGAAAATAATTAGTTTTCTGGGAGAGAGATGACATGTCTGCTGGGAGAGAGATGACATGTCTGCTGGGAGAGAGATGACATGTCTGCTGGGAGAGAGATGACATGTCTGCTGGGAGAGAGATGACATGTCTGCTGGGAGAGAGATGACATGTCTGCTGGGAGAGAGATGACATGTCTGCTGGGAGAGAGATGACATGTCTGCTGCGAGAGAGATGACATGTCTGCTGCGAGAGAGATGACATGTCTGCTGGGAGAGAGATGACATGTCTGCTGGGAGAGAGATGACATGTCTGCTGGGAGAGAGATGACATGTCTGCTGGGAGAGAGTTGACATGTCTGCTGCGAGAGAGATGACATGTCTGCTGCGAGAGAGATGACATGTCTGCTGCGAGAGAGATGACATGTCTGCTGCGAGAGAGATACATGTCTGCTGCGAGAGAGATGACATGTCTGCTGGAGAGAGATGACATGTCCTGCTGGAGAGAGTTGACATGTCTGCTGGAGAGAGATGACATGTCTGCTGCGAGAGAGTTGACATGTCTGCTGGGAGAGAGTTGACATGTCTGCTGGAGAGAGATGACATGTCTGCTGGAGAGAGATGACATGTCTGCTGCGAGAGAGATGACATGTCTGCTGGGAGAGAGATGACATGTCTGCTGGAAGAGAGATGACATGTCTGCTGGGAGAGAGATGACATGTCTGCTGGGAGAGAGATGACATGTCTGCTGGGAGAGAGATGACATGTCTGCTGGGAGAGAGATGACATGTCTGCTGGGAGAGAGATGACATGTCTGCTGGGAGAGAGATGACATGTCTGCTGGGAGAGAGATGACATGTCTGCTGCGAGAGAGATGACATGTCTGCTGGGAGAGAGATGACATGTCTGCTGGGAGAGAGATTGACATGTCTGCTGGGAGAGAGATGACATGTCTGCAGGAGAGAGATGACATGTCTGCTGGGAGAGAGATGACATGTCTGCTGGGAGAGAGATGACATGTCTGCTGGGAGAGAGATGACATGTCTGCTTCGCCATGTGGTAAGAAAGTGTGTGAAAGTGGTTGAACGAAAGTTGTATTATTTTCCGCCTTGTTCAAATTGTGAGCATGTCGGACCCTACAGTGACCTTCAGGTCTGAGAAACACTTCCTCTTGACTGCCAAGTCCTTGTAAATTTCTTTAATAATTTACTCAATAAAATTAATAATGTGACTGATGGTTATTGAAGACTTAAAAGGCACAATACCGTGACTGGAACAATACCGTGACTGGAACAATACCGTGACTGGAACAATACCGTGACTGGAACAATACCGTGACTGGAACAATACCGTGACTGGCACAATACCGTGACTGGAACAATACCGTGACTGGAACAATACCGTGACTGGAACAATACCGTGACTGGAACATACCGTGACTGGAACAATACCGTGACTGGAACAATACCGTGACTGGAACAATACCGTGACTGGAACAATACCGTGACTGGAACAATACCGTGACTGGAACAATACCGTGACTGAACAATACCGTGACTGGAACAATACCGTGACTGGAACAATACCGTGACTGGAACAATACCGTGACTGGAACAATACCGTGACTGGAACAATACCGTGACTGGAACAATACACAATAACCCGCAAATAGGAGAATGAAACTTAGGAAGACGTGTGTGACTTATTAATGGCACAAGTCGGACCATTGTTAGTAGTATTATAATGGGGAAGCGCTAAACCCGTAGGATTATACAGAGCCTGTGGGGAGGGAGGGGATGGAAGGTATTTAGGCTTAATTTAGGGAACTGGAGCACAGATACAATACCCTAGATCAACAGCCCCTCACCAGCGTCAAGGAACCTCCCTTGAGAGGACAAGTTGGACCACCATCGTCATCATTCTCCAACCTGCTGGTTATCTGAGCATTAATGGTTGCTGGTATTTCAAGAACGTTTCGCCCCTACACTCACCTGTATTATTTGTAACATAATATTCGCTCCTATTTCCAGCCTTTGAAAATAATACTGAAAAAAACACTCCATGGGACACAAAAATGGGTATACCCTGAGGTGGCACTTTCAGGTGCCAATTTGTTGACATGATAATCTTTCCAGAGGAGCAGCTTATTCTCATTACATTATAACTAGCTCAAACGCTTTCAGAAACCTTCTTACCACACAGCATCACATACACTTCATCTCTCCCCCAACTGTTTTGCCCTTTTTAAAAGTAGTTGTTTTCACTGTCAACAACTAAGTAAACAATAACGTTTGTTCTGCTGCGTATTATTTTTTGTTTAGCAACGCAAACCATGATGTAAACAAAGTGCAAAATACTGGTAAGTAGTGAAAAACATAATTGCATAGAAGAACTTTGATAAATTAGACACAAGTGCAACACTTGGGTATCTGTGTTAAGGAAACGTTTCGCCAAACAGTGGCTTCATCAGTCCAGTACGAAGAAGCGTGGTTAAGATCATTATACAAACAACCACCACATAGGAGAGAAGAGTTTACGACGACGTTTCGGTCCGACTTGAAATATTTACGAAGTTCACAGTCACAGTGTGACTTTGCAAATGGTCCAAGCCGGACCGAAACGTCGTCGTAAGCTCCTCTCTCCTATGTGCGGGTTATTTGTGTATTGTTCCAGTCACAGTATTGTGCCTTTTTGTTATTTAATGGTTAAGATCCAAAGGAGTTTGAGGTAATCAATCCCTCAACCTGGAGTCGATGTAATCAATCCATCAATCTTTAAAAGAATGCAGCATAGGCTTATATACTGTAGATACTTGAGGTAAAGCAGTCGTAGGCAAATCCACAAGTGGAAGCCTACGACTGCTTCACCTCACCTGTCTGCGGTATATAAGCTGCTTCGCACATATGCTGTATTCTTATCTAGATAGATGGACAGATTACATCGACTCCTTGTTGAGGGACTGTTTACCTCAAACATCTTCTGATCTTCACCACTCTTCTTTTTATTGGACTGATGAAGCCACTGTGTGGCGAAACGTCTCCTCAGTAAAAATACCCAAGTGTTGCACATGTGTCTAATTTATCAGCTTGACGGTTCTCTGAACCATTTATCTACACAGAAGAGCTTCATTGAGACGTTTCGCCTGTGGATCGGACTCGGGGCCTGTCCACAGGCGAAACGTCTCAAAGTTCCTATCTGCAACTGCATCTTTTTCACCATGACGTAGTGCTAACCCTTACTACTCTCTCTCCCTCCTCCACTCTTCCTTCTATTTTAATCTCAGTTCACTTCCCTCCCCCCCCTCTCTCTCTCTCTCCTCTCTTCCTCTCTCGTCTTCCCTGCTCTCTCTTATCTCATTTCCCCTCTGCTGGAGGGGAATAAAGACACAAATACAGTGTAATGCGATTGTTTAATGACAACGTTTCACCCACACAGTGGGCTTTATCAAGAGTTATGATGTACGTACACATGGGGAGAGTAATGACTCGTGTCATTACGCTATACGGTAGCCCGTGGCCTGGTGGCAAAAGCTCTCGCTTCACACGCTAAGGGGTCCGGGTTCGATTCCCGACAAGAGTTGAAACATTGGACGTGTTTCCTTCACTGGTTGTCTATGTTCACCCATCAGTAAAATGGGTACCTGGGTGTTAGTCGACTGATGTGGGTCGCATCCTGGGACAAAACTGACCTAATTTGCCCGAAATGCTCTGCATAACAAGCGGCTTTCTACATAGCAGTATGTCATTGATATCAGCTAGGCCTGTATACCTTGTACATGTACTTGTAGAAATAAAGATATTATTATTATTATTATTATTATTATTATTATTATTATTATTATTATTATTATTATTATTATTATTATTATTATTATATCAGATCTTGATAAAACTTGATAAAACTTGATAAAACCCACAGTATGGGTGAAACGTAATCAATAGAGGATCGCTTCATACTGCATTTGTGTTTCCCCTATGTTAGTGGGACCTTTTTAAGAAATAACACCAAGACAGTTATTACCAAGATAGTTACAGGTAGTGGGTAACTGTTGTCTTAGTAAGAATGAAAGTTAGAGTAGAAATAATGTAGTCTAAACACATGAACGTCTTACACATGACACTGAAGAGCAACTGGTCTTCAGTGTCTAAATCAGTGTCCTATTAAGCCTGCCACTATGTTTAGATGAAATCTGAGACACTTGTGCAACATTTGGTGTTGAGGAAAAAGTCCTGTCATGGATCGATGTAGCTCACCAACAGGGAACAGTGTGTATAAATGGGGTGAAATCTGAGTGGTGATCAGTCAAAAGTGTAGTTCCACAAGGGTCAGTTTTAGGCCTATTGTTGCTCTTATACGTGACCTTGACGAGGAAATAACAAGTGATGTGAACAAATTCGCTGACGATACAAAAGTAGTCAGGATTATTGATTCAGAGGAAGACGACGCCGTACTGAAGGTTCGAAAAGTGGCAGATGCAGTTCGCTGTAGATAAATGCAGAGTCCTGAAGCTCTGGAATGTAAATAATCCTAGCACTTATAAACTAAATATACAGCTTGGCCATACAGAAATGTGAAAAGAACTTGGGAGGTATGGTGAACAAAAACCTGAAGACAAGAGAGCAATGCCTAAATGTACATAATAAGGCAAGCAGGTTACTGGTATTTATATCAAGAAGTATAAGCAACAGGAGGGAAACAAAAGGTCTAAGATACTCCTGGGTCAAGAGTACATGAGTAAATACAGCATTATGTGGCAAGGCATTACAGATGAGCGATGTCATGAAGAGTGTTGTCAGCATAATGAATTTAATCAGAGGGGATAATAAGTCACAGAGACGCAGAACATTTATATCTTTCCTTGAAGAACTGAATGTAGAATTCAATGACTTAACAATGCACTCAAGTATCAGGTGGCTGAGTGCTGGAAATATGTTCTAGTATTCTTTGCTCTTCGGAAAGATATCCTTTCATTTCTGCAAAATGAACAGCTGAGCAATACACAGGTGTACTCAACTCAGCTGCAAGATAAAGACTTTCTTTGCACCCTAGCATTCCTAAGAGACATAACAGCCCTCTTGAATATGCTGAATCTGAGCTTACAAGGCAACCTACAAAATACTTTTCAACTAGTTGGACACACTGAAGCTTTCCACAAGAAGCTGCAGCTATTCAGCGTGTTCTTACCTATTTGTTCTTACATATTTGTGGTTGCAGGGGTCGATTCACAGCTCCTGTCCCCGCCTCTTCACTGGTGTTTAAGAATGATCTTTCACACTTAACTCTTGTCTTCAACTCATGGCACATGGTATCGAGTCAGACTTTTTTCGTGTTTTGTCAGAAAAATATTTTATCTAGTGAGTTTCAGAAAAGATTTAGTGACTTGGAAAAAGTGAATCCTAATCTCCTTTTATTTCCTATCCCCATAGAAGTTAATGTGTAGACAATTACTAGAACTTCAGCTTGAACTGTGTGAACTGTAGTCTGACCCATTGTTACTTCCAAAGAAAATGAAAATCATAAGTTTCTGGAAGCTGTTCTGCAAGGATAGATTCCTGAAGCTGAGAAACTTTGCACTAAAGTTGCACTATAGTTCCTTGATAATGTGAGAAGTCACGTGAGCGATTGGAATTTCACTATTTTTCACAGCGGTTATTCGGCATATATATATATATATATATTATATATATATTATATATATATATATATATATATATATATATATATATATATATATATATATATATATATATATATATATATATATATATATATATATATTTTATATATATATATGTGTGTGTGTGTGTGTGTGTGTGTGTGTGTGTGTTTTTACTTCACTTATACCATCCACAATTCTACTTTTATACCAGATAGTGCAAATTCACTGCCTTCAGCCTATCTTCGTCGGAAAGGCTTTTGATAAATACAACTGGATCAACTTCGTCATCTTTCTCTGTATATTTTCCTGCGTATTTATGTCTGTCCAGTAACAGGAGAGTCAGAATTGAGCAAAATAATATGAATGAGGACTTACGTAAAATATAACCTTTAGGTATTATTTTAGGGCCTCTATTATTTATACTTCTTGACATGAAACCAAACACTCCAGCATCGTTTCTTGGCTTAAATTTCTGTTATTCAGAACTCTTAAATATTTCACCCATCCATTTTGACTAAGTTCTCCATTATTAAACTTATAAGTGCCATAGTTGTTTCTGTTTTTTAGGATTAGAACAATATATTTGTCAGCAATAAGCTGAGTCTGCTGCTTCTCCGGCTAAAACATTAACGTATCCAGGTCACCTTGTAGCTTTACTAGAGTCCTCACCACTAATTATCTGACGGCCTAATTTAGTGACATCGGCAGATTTGTTTTGGTCACTATTTATTCCCTCATCTTTATCTTCATGTACATTGTGAACAAGAACCCAATACTGAACCCTGTGGAATACCACTCGTAACTGGCCCCCATTCTGCTTTCTCCCTATTTATGCACAAACTTTGTTGCCTAAGGTTATCTAAAGCTCAATTCGGGGATAATTGCCTCTCCTATACCAAGTGCTGCTATTTTCTTCATCACTCTCCATACACACATTAACATATTCTTTATCATGGTCTACCACCTCAATCTCCTTTGTAAAAAATTTTTTAGAAAATTGAAAAGAAAAGAACGCCCCTTTTCCTTTGTAAATCGTGATAATATTCATTGACTAAATTGTATCTTTTAAGTTAGCTTCGAACTGCATCCGGAATTATTGATTTGATCAACCTTCCCACAATTAAATTTAGGCAAACAGATTAATAATTTGAATCTAAGAATCTATCTCCCACATTGGAAATGGGTGTCATATTTATCATTTTTCACTTAACCGGTACCAATATATCAGTGGTATATAATATCAATATATCATTGGTATATAAAACCCACAAGTTGATATATTACACATGTGCTACATCTGGGAATCATTATTTATAGACGTCTTCCCAAACTGTGGCATCATCAACATAATACAGAGGAGGTAATCAATTCCTCAGTCTTATAAAATTATATAGACAGAAGATAGTTACAGATTAGGCACAATAACAGGTTATAGTGGTGAATTAAAGAGACTGGTTAATTGTTTGCTAAATATCCCCTTACATTTCTACGGAACTCATGAAAACAGCTCGTCAGGGTTTCGATTTGTTTAGTTCTGTCTTAGAGCAAAGTAAGTCTTGTTTTAAGATGAGAGAGAAAGGGGGAAAGAAAAAGAAAAAATGAGAGAGAGAGAGATAAAGCATGGAAGAAAGGAAGGGTGGGAAGCAGGAGGAGGATAGGAATGCGGGGTAACCCAATATCTGCTATATATATTGAGGTAGGGGGCAGCCATAAATTGTAATCTGAGTCACTGCTAAAATATCCACAGGCGGCCATATTTCAGGTCCTTATGCTTTTACTAGATATAAAATCATAAGAATGGAACATTCCATTAGGCCTATTGGTTCATGTTAGGCCTATCTCACACCCAGTCACGTAGCTGTCTAACATAGGTTGGCAAGCTTATTTTTCTATGTTTACAATTATTGTGCGATTTACAAGCAAACATTGACACGTCACAACCACGTATGTGTTAGTGTAGTTTACAAGTCCTCGCTGTATGCGCTGCCTCGCTATTTACGGTCACTGCTATTAAAGGGACCATTGCTATTTCAGGGGCTCCTGCTATTTATGGCCCACTGGCAATTTATAGTGCTCTATGATTAAAGAAGCATCAGGATTTATTGCCACTAGCAACTTAAGTGGCGTAATCGATTTAAGGATCTCAGTGAGTTACTAGTGAAAAACAGATAAACATTTATTTCTTACGAGCGTAATGATCCCTTATCTTAAATATTTACAAAGGATCGTGATTTCTCTCAGCTTTTACAGCGGAAGAATGATTTACATCGTTGTGGTCTTCGCCCATGATACACAAGGCTCCAGGGACGTGTTTTACCTCCAGAAACCCGTTTATTAGTTTCAAACCCAACTTCTCTGTAGTCATTGTTCTATTAAAAGTATTTTTTTTAGAAAGGGTGGAAGGATAAGCCAGTTGAAGGCCTCGGTCAGAAGACCAAAACATCTAGTGTGGGTCAGCATATGACTAAGACTCACAACAGGAAATACTTGTCCTGTTTCCTGACGAATCTTAAGTAACTTGACGATAATTCATTTAGAACTTTAATATCAAGGTCTCAGTTAGATTTATTTAATGATTGATGATCAATTATGTTTGATCTGATAACTCTGGTATATTCTTGAGATAACTCGTACTCACCTAACGCCACCCATCATCACCCCCTAACACCACCCACCATCACCCCCCCCCTAACACCACCCATCATCACCCCCACCCCCTAACACCACCCATCATCACCCCCTAACACCACCCATCATCACCCACCTAACACCACATCACCCATCCTCAACACCCCCTAACACCACCCATCATACACACCCCCTAACACCAACCCACCCATCACCTCCCTAACACCACCCACTATCACCCCCTAACACCACCCATCATACTCCACTTAACACCACCCCATCATCACACCCTAACACCACCCATCATCACCCCCTAACACCACCCATCATCACCCACCTAACACCACCCATCATCACCCACCTAACACCACCCATTATCACGCCCTAACACCACCATCCCTCACCCCCTAACACCACCCATCATACTCCACCCAACACCACCCCATCATCACCCACCTAACACACACACCCATCCCCTCCCCCCCCCTAACACCACCCATCATCACCCCCCTAACACCACCCATCATCACCCCCTAACACCACCCATCATCACCCCTAAACACCACCATCATCACCCCCTAACACCGCCCATCATCACCCCCTAACACCACCCATCATCACCCCCTAACACCCTCTATCATCACCCCCTAACACCACCATCACATAACACCACCCATCATCACCCCCTAACACCACCCATCATCAAACCCCCTAAACACCCATCATCACCCCTAACACCGCCCATCTAACAAAACCCCTAGACACCCCATCATCACCCCCTAACACCATCATACTCACCTAACACCACCCATCATCACCTCCATAACACCACACCACATCCTACCCCCTCAACCCCCACCACCATCACCCCCCCTAACACCCCATCATCACCCCCCTAACACACCCATCACCCCCTAACACCACCCCTCATCACCCCTAACACACCATCCATCACCCCCTAACACCACCCATCATACTCCCTAACACCACCCACATCACCCCCTAACACCACATTATCACCCACCTACCCACCCTCATCACCCTAACACCACCCATCATCACCCCTAACATACCCATCATCACCCTAAACCACCCATCATCACCCCCCTACACACCCACCATCACCCCTAACACCACCCATCATCACCCCCTAACACCACCATCATCACCCACCTACACCACCCATCATCACCCCCTAACCCACCCACCATCACCCTAACACCACCATATACTCACCTAACACCACCTCACACCACCCTAACACCACCCAATCACCCTAACCACCCATATCACCCCCTAACACCACCCATCATCACCCCCTAACACACCCATATCACCTAACACCCAATCATCACCCCTAACACTCCCATCATACCCCCTAACATCCCCTACCACCTAACCACCCTTCATCACTCCTAACACCACCCTCTCACCCCTAACACCACCATCATCATACTCCCCACACCAACCCATCTGATCCCCCCCTCACCCCACACCTCCATCATCACCCCTACACCACCATCATACCCTAACACCACCTCATCACCCCCTAACCAACCATCAACCCCTAACCCACCTCATCACCCACCTAACACCACCCTTCATCACCCCTAAACCACCATCATCATCCCCTAACACATCATCACCCCAGCACAACCTTCCCCTTACACCACCATCATCCACTACACACCCTTACCCCAACACCCCATCATCACCCTCCCCCATCATCACCCCTCACCACCCATCATCCCCCCTAACACCACCCATCATCACCCCCTAACACCACCAGCCCCAACACCACCATCTCACCCCTCCCCTCTCACCCCCAACACCACCCAAATAACCCTAACACCACCCATCATCACCTCCTAAACACCTACACCACAACAACTCTTCACCCACCAACACCACCATCATCACCCACCTAACTCACCCCTACACACCCATATCATCACCAAACCACCATCAAACCCCTAACACCACCCATCATCACCCCACTAACACCACCTATCATCACCCCCTAACACCACCCATCATCACCCCCTAACACCACCCATCATCACCCCCTAACACCACCCATCATCACCCACCTAACACCACCCATTTCACCCCCTATCCACCCATTTATCAACCCTAACACCACCCATCATCACCCCCTAACACCACCCATCATCACCCCCTAACACCACCCATCATCACCCACTAACACCACCCATCATCACCCCCTAACACCACCCCTCATCACCCCCTAACATCACCCATCATCACCCCCTAACACCACCCACTCACACACCTAACACCGCCCATCATCACCCCCCTAACACCCCCATCATCACTCCCTAACACCACCCATCATCACCCCTAACCCCCCCCTAACACCACTCATCACCCACCTAACACCCCCCATCATTTACCCCCTAACACCACCCATCATCACACCTAACACCACCCATCATCACCCCCTAACACCACCCATATACCCAAAAACACCACCTCATCATCACCCCCTAACACCCCCATCATCACCCACCTAACACCACCAATCATCACCCACCTAACATCACCCATCATCACCTCCCTAACACCACCCATCATCACCCCCTACACCACCCATCATCACCCACCTAACACCACCCATCATCACCCCCTAACACCACCCCTCATTACCCACTACACTACCCATCATCACTCTCACCTACACCACCCATCATCCCATCACCCACCCAACTAAATCCCTCATCCACCTATATCACCCTCACCACCCACCTAACACCACCCATCATCACCCACTAAACATCACCCATCATCACCCTAACACCACCCATCATCACCCCTTTCACACCCATCACCACCCACCTAACATCACCCATCATCACCCCCTAACATCCCCATCATCACCCCCCCTAACACACCCATCACCCCTAACATCACCCATCATCTCACCTAACACCACACTATCCCTTCACACCATCTAACACCACCTCATAACTCCATAACCCCTAACATCACCCATCACCACCCCTAACACTTCCACCCTTAATCACCTCATCACCCCCTAATACCACCCCTCATCATCACCTAACACCCCCCACATCATCCAATTAACACACCCATCATCTCCCCCTAACACCACCATCACCACCCCCCTAACATCCCCCCATACATCACCCCTAACATACCATCATCCTCACCCCCAACATCCCCCCATCATCACCCCTAACATTCCCATCTTCCCCCACTACACCACCCTCATCACCACCTAACCCACCCATCTCACCCCTAACATCACCCTCATCACCCCTAACATCACCATCATCACCACTAACACCACCCATCATCCCCCTAACACCACCATACACATCCCCTAAACCCCTTTTATCACACCCCCTAACACCACCCTTTATCACCCCCTAACACCACCATCATCACCCCCAACACCCCCAACCCCACCTCATAACCACATCATACCCAACACCACCCATCATCCACCCTAACCCCCATATACCCTAACACCACCATCATCACCACCCAAACCAACCCCTCATCAACCCCTAACACCACCCATCATCACCCTAACACCACCCCTTATCACCCCCCTAACACCCCCCAATCATCACCCCTAACACACCTCTTACCCTAAACACCATCACACCCTAACACCCATCATCCCCCCACACCCCCATCATCCCCTAACACCACCATATCACCCCTAAACCACCCATCATCCCCCCCTAACACCCCCCATAACAACCCCCTAACACCACCCATCATCACCCCCTAACACCACCATCATCACCCCCTAACACCACCATCATCACCCCTAACACACCCCCATTCACCCCCTAACACACACCCATCCCCTCATCCCCTAAACCACCATATCACCCTAACACCACCATCATCACCTAAACACCAAAAATCATCACCCCTAACACCACCATTATCACCCACCTAAACCACCTTTATCACCCCCAAACACCCCCATCATCCCCCCACCCTAACACCCCCCATCATCACCCCTACACCCCCTTTATCACCCCCTAACACCCCCCACATCCCCCCTTTAAAACCACCCATCACACACCCAAACACACCCATCATCACCACCTAACACCACCCATCATCACCTCCCTAACACCCCCACCCTCATCCATAACACCACCATCATACCCACCTAACACCACCCTCATCCCTCACACCCTAACACCACCCACCTTTACCCCTTAACCCCATCTCACCCCTAACACCCCCCATCATCACCCACCTCAAACCCCCAAAACCCATTATCACCTAACACCACATCATCACCCCTAACACCACCCATCATTCACCCCCCTAACACACCCATCATCACCTAACACCCCCCTTCATCCCAAACCCTACCTAACCCCCCATTCACCACAACCACCCATCATCACACCTAAACTCACCATATCCACCTAACAACCCCATCATACCCCCCTACACCCATCATCACCCCCTAACACCTAATCATCACCCCCTAACACCACCCCTATCAACCCCTAACACCCCCATCATACCCCACACCACCATCATCACCCTAACACCACCCATCATCACCCACCTAACACCACAACCGCCGCCACCACCACCGCCATCACCACCACCACCACCACACCCACCACAACCAGCACCACCACTGCCACAACAACCACCACCACAACCGCCACCGCAACCACCGCCGCTACAACAACAACCACCACAACCACCATAACCACCGCCGCCACAACAACCACCCCCACCACCATCAACAGCACCACCACCACAACAACAATCACCACCACAACCACCACTGCCACAACAACCACCACCAAAACCACCAGAACAACCACAACCACCGCCGCCGCCACCACCACCACCGCCACAACAACCACCACCACCACCACTATCACCACCACCACCACAACAACAACAACCAAAATCACCACCACCCCAACAGCAACAACCACCACCACCACAACAACAACAACCACCACAACAACCACCACCACAACAATCACCATAACAACTTCTACAACAACCACCACCACCACAACAACAACAACCACTACCACAGCAACCGCCACCACCACCACCACAACAACAACTACCAACACAGAAACCACCGCCACCACAACCACCACCACCACAACAACAACAACCACCACAACAACCACCACCACAACAACCACCACAACAACCACCACAACAACCACCACAACTACCACCACCACCACCACCACACCTACAATACTAACAAACATTTAGTTAACAAAATATTTACCATCAGCCTCGACACAACTATGAAAATCTTAACCATGTAAAAAAAAAAATCGCACTAAATAAAAAGTTAATCCAAATGGCGTATATTTTTGTATATGGTATAAAAATAGGTTATATTTTGAGGGGTAATTTATTATAGGATGATGTGAACACTGGAACTGTTGGTCCTGGGAAAACAAACCTGCGCCACACTGCTGGAAAAATTTACTTCGCTTGATTTATGGCAATAGTGAAATTATATATATAATATATATATATATTATATATATATATATATATATATATATATATATATATATATATATATATATATATATATATATATATATAATATATATATATATATATATATATATATATCGTGCCGAATAGGTAAAACTGGTCAATTAGCAAGAACTCATTTGAAATTAAGTCCTTTCTAAAATTTTCTCTTATACGTTTAAAGATATATTTTTTTCATTAATGATAATGTAAAAAATTTTAATTTTGCACCAAAAGAATCTTAGAAAACTTACCTAACCTTATTATAACAAGAACAATTTATTTTAGCCTAACCTAACTAAATATATTTTAGATTTGTTTACAGTAAATTATTAAGAAACAAACACAGTGAAATATATTTTTTTCGTTAGGTTCAGAATGATTTTGTGGAAATTATTGCATACACAAATTTTCACTTGTCCTATATGGCAAGATGAACGTTGCTATTTAAGCCAAGATCGCCAGTTCTGCCTATTCGGCACGACATATATATATATATATATATATATATATATATATATATATATATATATATATATATATATATATATATATATAATATTATATATATATATATATATATATATATATATATATATATATATATTATATATATATATATATATATATATATATATATATATATATATATATATATATATATATATATATATATATATATATAGGGGAAGTGGATAAAAAGGCTTCAAGGAGGAATATTTGGATTTCTTCCTGAAGCCGTTTGAATATTCCACTTCCCCTACCACCCCATCTTTTAAACTATTTTTTTTTTACCAATAGGAATATTTTATTACATAATATGGCACAGAAGATTTAAGAGATACATTGTTAATATAAAGGTGGCATATACGGTACATGTTGTTACGTGTGTATCACCGATTATAAGGCGAAAATCTCATCCAGCTCCTTAGAGCTGGGGCATGTGCCCAAAATGCAGCAGGCATTACCCCTTTGAACAGCCGCACTGAGCCGCTGGAACAGAAAACTAGCTGCCCTGGGATCCCTAGTTACCCTGATGAGTCTTTTTCCCAGCTCCATAAGGAAATTAGACGCACTCTTTCCCCATGAGCCAAGGGTCTCTGAGCCCATGGGAACAAACATATAATGATGGGCAAGTTCTCCATATTTTCTAGACTTTTGGGACTCCCTGAAGCTGGCAGCTGCCCCTCCTTCCTCCCTGGTGTATTGGAGATAGGTATCAGCCAAGGTAGATGCACATGTATAGTCCCACACCACCTGCTTCCCATCTGTCCAGGCTTGAAGGGTGATACCATCTGGACGCTTCTGGCTGCCATCAGATCTGCATAGTTGGGGTGGCTCCCTTACTGCTGGGCATCCAGCTGTTGTGAGGCTCCTCTTGATAATGTTATTAACGTTTTGTTGGAGTGTGAGCAAGGTAACATCCGACTTACGACCCTGCTTGGTTCCGACCAACTGGTCGTAAGTCAAAATGGACGTAAGTCGAACCTTACTACTGAATATCAACATCACACTTTTGTAGTGATTTTATTTTACTGTTTTATTTTGGTATTTCATCTTTTACTTTACTTTTTATGCTCTTAGTGCTGTATTTTATACCGTAAGGTTTAGGATAAACACTGTGTACAACACAAACAGTTGTTTATTTCCCAGAAATTTGGCATGAAAAATATGGTCTTAAGCCGAGTGGTCGTAATTCGAGCAGGTCGTAAGTCGGATGGTAGGCGCATTTATGAAGGGATCTACTTAATCAGCAAGAAGAGACTTCAACCTGCACACTTGGGTTTTCTGCTAGAGCAGCAAGTCAGTGTACTATTCAATACCCAACCTGCTAGACACCACAATTACTCGTGGTGCCCAGCAAAATAGGCGTTGAGAAACAATGTTGGTGACCCATATCACCTTGCTTGTTTGCTTACTCTCTTCCTTATTCACTTGACTGCATGCTTGCCTTCTTGCTTACTTAAAAGGAAAATCGCAACTATAGACACCACCGCCAGTATCTGCACGATATCCTGTGGAGGTTGTGGCAAATTTTACTTTGCTGAAATTTCTAGGGACGTGAAGACGAAGATCAGCGAACACAGAAGTATCTGCCAGGGAGCTGACACCAGCAATGCTTGGACTGTTCACCGCAGTACAGAGAGAACCGTCTGATGAACTTTCCCAGCGTAAAACTAGCTGTCAAGGAAGCTAACAGATGGAACTGACTAAGCTTAGAATTTGCTCAGATTGTCATCACTAACACCATAACATAAATCAGGTTCATCCACAATTTCTGTAACAATGGATTACAATAATCTCAATAGATATGACACTGCTATTGCACAGAACTTTATGGACAATTACTGAAGTAGCCCTACTGACCCACCTAATTTAAACTTCAAAGTTTCAACTCAGGCTTTCGACTTTACTGCACGGGACGCCACACGCCCTTCTCTACACGCACGTGACGCCACACGCCCTTCTCTACACGCACGGGACGCCACACGCCCTTCTCTACACGCACGGGACGCTACACGCCCTTCTCTACACGCACGTGACGCCACACGCCCTTCTCTACACGCACGGGACGCCACACGCCCTTCTCTACACGCACGGGACGCTACACGCCCTTCTCTACATGCACGGGACGCCACACGCCCTTCTCTACACGCACGGGACGCTACACGCCCTTCTCTACACGCACGGGACGCTACACGCCCTTCTCTACACGCACGGGACGCCACACGCCCTTCTCTACACGCACGGGACGCTACACGCCCTTCTCTACACGCACGGGACGCCACACGCCCTTCTCTACACGCACGGGACGCCACACGCCCTTCTCTACACGCACGGGACGCTACACGCCCTTCTTTTACACGCACGGGACGCCACACGCCCTTCTCTACATGCACGGGACGCTACACGCCCTTCTCTACACGCACGGGACGCCACACGCCCTTCTCTACACGCACGGGACGCTACACGCCCTTCTCTACACGCACGGGACGCCACACGCCCTTCTCTACACGCACGGGACGCTACACGCCCTTCTCTACACGCACGGGACGCCACACGCCCTTCTCTACACGCACGGGACGCCACACGCCCTTCTCTACACGCACGGGACGCCACACGCCCTTCTCTACACGCACGGGACGCCACACGCCCTTCTCTACACGCACGGACGCTACACGCCCTTCTCTACACGCACGGGACGCACACGCCCTTCTCTACACGCACGGGACGCTACACGCCCTTCTCTACACGCACGGGACGCTACACGCCCTTCTCTACACGCACGGGACGCCACACGCCCTTCTCTACACGCACGGACGCCACACGCCCTTCTCTACACGCACGGGACGCCACACGCCCTTCTCTACACGCACGGGACGCCACACGCCCTTCTCTACACGCACGGGACGCCACACGCCCTTCTCTACACGCACGGGACGCCACACGCCCTTCTCTACACGCACGGGACGCCACACGCCCTTCTCTACACGCACGGGACGCCACACGCCCTTCTCTACACCTCACCTCACCTCAGTGAAGCGCAGACGAGATACATGACAGTCTGGAGTTTTGAGACTCTCTGATCGCGGGTTCTAACCCCACCCATGGTATGGTTTGAGAGAGATACATATAATCTACACCTGGAATATTCTAGAAGTTCTGGTCCCAAATCTGCACACAAAAATTACTCCCTACGAAAGCTTTACATGAGTACATTTCTTAACGTTGTGTCATTAGCTAGGTGAAACTGCAGATAAATTATGTTTCTAAGCTTAATAATTTTCAGTTCTTTATCATACTGAAATCCCTTTTAGATTTTGTTTTGTTGATGATTTTTTTTAAGACATAGTATAAGGCCACATCGCTCAGATTTTTATTGTTATTCTTGTAACAAGACTGCTCGTCTCTGTTTTTTGAAGTTCCTAGAAATTAATTGCTGTTATGTTTAGTCTCTAAATTCCCTATGTCTTTTATCAAAGTGGAAGATATTGCTAGTTCGGCAGTTTCCTCCCTGTCTCCCTAACCGCCTTAGAAATGTTGGCATGTCATACGAGCATCCTAGTGATTAAATAGAAATGTAATCCATAAACTGAATTAGCATTGTAGGTAGTTTCTTCCCTGGAGGTGAAACACCTGTGTTAGATAACATGAACCAGTCATCATCTCAGTATCTGATACTGTATGCGAATTTATTCAGTATCAAAGGCATTTTGAGGGCATCCATCAATGTGATCCTCAAAAAATATTTCCTGCACATGGTATGAAAGAAAACACTAGAAGCTCTGAGACTTAGAAGAGAGTTGGCTGGAGAAGAAAGGCAGCGGAGAAGGATTTCTAAAATGGTACTAAGTCAACCTTCACTACTTAACAAACTGGAAATACAAATAGAAACTTCCATGGTCCCTAGATCCGTGGAGGAAACTCGCACAGCTATTTTGTAGTCTCCAAAACTCAACAGTCATACAATGGCCTCGTAAAGATGGGGCTCCACTGATCAATACAGCTCTTACGGATAAAGTGCACTGTTGTTCTAGCTAACGAGAACTCTGCCAATTATGTTACTTTTAAATCTATGGTCATCCAGGCAGAGGAGCTCCTAACTGCTAAAAACAATAATTTTGCAACATGCAACGTCTGCCTGGACAATCGCTTCTTGATTTTTGCCAGTGCAATACACACTACATTAATTCATTGGTGTTAGCCCACTAAGTCTTAGATAACTACAGTGAAGTGTTTCAGATGTTTCAGATTGAATATCACCCATAGTCTAACCCTGTCTAGATAATAGGTCATGCAAAAGCGTTATTAAAGCTTGAGAATCAATAGACACATTTCAGTTAACACACCTTCCAAACATTTCTCTCCTCTTTGTGCTGTCTCTCCTGACTTTTAAAGTGGTAGCCAATTACCCAGTCAACAGTGATAAGAAATACGTTCTCACTTTAGGGAATAAGTCTTCAATGATCAGGCACTTATTTCCACGTGATCCTTCACAAAACTGATTTGCACAATTTACTGTAGATTTCAATGTTCATTTTGCATAAATCTTGTATATACTCTCAATTCCATTAGCCACTTACCACAGAATAGCAAGGCCTTACTAGCTGCCTCTACAGTGTTTTTTATTCCTATTAACAGCGTCAAGCATCCCGTAGCACCTCAAAAGTCACCCTGAAGTCTAATCACAAGAAACAAGAAGTAGTATTCATCAGAGAGACTGAGGGCTACTGTCCATTCCTCGTCATTACTCCTCATATGCACATGTTAATGTTCCCTGAAGACGTGTGGTGGAACAGGTATTAATGTTGAAGAAATGGTTTAGAAAACCGACAAGTTGATAACTGAGACACTTGTGCAACATTTGGTAATTTTTATTCTGGAAACGTTTCGCCAGCCAGTAGCTTCTTCAGTCCACCTTTCTCTGCATTGAACTGAAGAAGTCACTTACTGGCGAAACCTTTCCATGCAGGGATTTCTTCAGAACTTGTCTGACTTATAAACACGACCTACTTCCACTAGTAATTTTATTCGCTGGTGACTCCGCCTACTGCAGCTCCACCTCATCTATCATCAGTATATAAGCACCATCTCAGCGAATATGCTGTAAAATTTAACTAAATATAATGATTATAATTATAATTATGATTTTTAAAGAGGTGGACCGGTAAGCCAGCGGAAGTCCTCGGTCAGATGACCAAAAGCTCCGGCTGTTGGTCATTATATGACTAAGACCCGTGTCAGGAAGTGCTTGTCCTGTTTCCTGGCAAACATTATACCAACATGCTGCCTCACATAAAATATATGTTGGAAGTCAGTGTTGCATAGGTGACATGTTATTAAGGATTTCAGGCAAATTTCCTGTTGGTGATGCGCTGCCTGTCATTGGAAGCGACGTGTAGGTAATATGCCGAACCAAGGAGTAACTCCGACATGTGGTAAGTAGACACTTAAACTTTTCTGCAGTGATGTCTTTGTTGATACAACGTTTCAATCACAAGTGTTAAAGCCCACTTGAGGGTGAAATGTGCCAATAAGGAATTCCCTGCGTTAAGAACGGGCATCATAAGTAAAGTGTTATTAGTTATACATAATCCTGGATCTGAAACTGTTTTAGATTTAGAGGTTTACAGATCCTTGACTTAACTTATTTACCCTTAACTAGAGCAATATAAATAATAGTGAGTCTACAGTTCCTGTACTACCTTCTGTCGAGTACGACTGACAGTGACAATCTTGTTCAGAAATGTAGCCAGACAAATACATCAACTAGACGCCAGACACTGCTTCTCATAAGGCCTGAGAAATTAATTTCTAGTAAACAAGAGTTAATATACAAGCATTCCAGTGTTAAGTCGGTGCAGAGTGCTCAGAATACGTCCATCATTGTGCTCCTGTTCACAAAGACGAGTTTTTCTCATTAATACTCTGTAATGGAACATTAATGAGAAAACCAACAACTCGATCAACATTTATGGCTACATGGAAATAATTCATTTGGTGTTGTTACGGCCTTTTTCTCGCTCTCAAGTGATAAATCTTGCTCAAAATAACCCCATGGGCGGATAATTAGGCATCAAGACGATATTAAAAAAATGCATCGCTTTTTTTTCTGTCAATTTGTGATAACGTGTTATTTCATAAGTTAAAAGTATTTCAAACATATCACTTAGCAAGTAAAACCAACCAGGGAATTAATCTTCTTCCCTTTTTACCTATTCCAGTCTTTATTCCACTGTTTACAATATTGCTTCGTGACTGTATGTGCCCGCTGCCTCGAGCTGTGTAATTGTTGCGAGGATAGCGCTAAATTCGTATGGATCATACAGCGCCTGAGGAATGAGAGACATTCACATTCGATCCCGGGGAATCACTGGTCCAGTTTCGCATATCAAAAGTCCTCACAACACAAGGTGATGTAGCGAATAAATCAGCCTAGGTGGACAGACTTAAGCCACCATCACCACAGGAAAGTCCAAGCCTTAGTAAATTACCTTCATTATTTTTGTGTTATTAGCTATTGGTGACTGAATATAATTTACATTAAATGTTTACTTTTACTGCCTCGGCGGACATAAACTATTGCTCTGAACACGGTAACAATGGCCACACCTGAAGAACCACTCTTCCTATATTCACCCAAAATGCCTTAATCGCAAAATTGACTATCAAACCCTGCAGCTAAATCCCCAACTTCGGAAAGAAGTCATCAACAAGAAGAAACTCGACCAATACAAAAACTAAGTCGTACCAAGAGTTCTACCTATGCAGCCGTCACTCGTTTACAGTCAAATATCCAAGAGATTTTCAAAGTCGCTCGGGAGCCAACCCGCACTACCACTGCGCAACTGAAGTCAACCGGACTTGGAAGAGGGAGCTCCCAAGGAGAGACTCACCTGCCTGGTCTTGTCCTCATATGCAAAATGCTGCCAACCCAGAAACCTTAAATGAATTCGCCACTGAAATATTCAGTCCCAACAACCATCCAAAATTGAAATTTTCAGACGTCAGCTCCGCTCTGACACTCAGGATCATCAACTCTGACAACTCCAGTGTGTTCGTCCCAGAAATACCCAAGTCAGTTCCCACCACTGAAGCCACTACTGCTTCAGCCATCACTGTCACTAAACAAAAGGTATTAAAAGACAGTGAAAATAACAGCGTAGAAGATATTACCTGGTGGTTAACGCTCTCGCTTCACACGGTGAGAGCCTGGGTTCGATTCCCAGCCAGAGTAGAAACATTGGACGTGTTTCTTTCCACCTGTTGTCTATGTTCCCCATCAGTAAAATGGGTACCTGGGTGTTAGTCGACTGGTGTGGGTCGCATCCTGGGACACTGACCTAAGGAGGCCTGGTCACAGACCGGGCCGCGGGGGCGTTGACCCCCGGAACTCTCTCCAGATAAACTCCAGATAAACCAACAGCTATATAGAGTGTAACACCTTGACCAAATACGATAAGTATATGTCCGCCATTGAATTCTACCAAGGAATACGTAATGGCAGTGCAGAACTTACAAACATGCTGAGCAACATCACTTCGGCCAGTGATATAATGCGTAGCTTCGAAACACATTGTCCTGTTGACGCTGTCCTGTCGACTGCTTCTCAGACCGGCCAAAACTGAAAAAGGAAAATATGAGATCCGCCTTACCGCTTCCACTCTTACTGTGAGTGACCTCTACACCAAGACACCGAGGGTAAGATCATTTTATTTTATTATTATTAGCACATTGGCCGTTTCCCACAGAGGCAAAGTGGCCTGAAAAAAAGAAACACTTTCATCATCACTCATTCCATCACTGTCTTGCCAGAAGCATGCTGACACTACAGTTCAAAAACTGCAACATATCTACACCCCCTCTTTCATAGCGCAGACACTGTACTTCCCACCTCCAGGATTCAAGTCTGGCTATCCAGCTTCCCTGAATCCGTTCATATATGTTTCTTTGCTCACACTCCATTAGCACATCAAGTCATAAAAACCATTTGCCTGCACTGTATTGTATCTATTACGCTCACACTCTCTTGCTTGAAGTCTAAGCCACTCGCATACAAAACCTCTTTTTCCCCCCTCTCTCCAACCCTTTCTAGAATGATCCATCCCCGCCTTCCTTCCACTACAGATTTATACACCCTCCATCCTTTCTAAATATCCAAACCATCTCAACAACCCCTCATCAACCCTTTGGATAATGCTTTCAGAAACCTCGCACCTCCTTCTAATCTCCAAGCTACGGATCTCTGCATAATATTCACACCACACATTGCCCTCAGATACAACATCTCCAGTGCCTCCAGATTTCTCCTTGTTGCAACATTCGCCACCCATGCTTCAACAATGGCTTTGCGTTCTAAGACTCACTGCGAGTTTAATCCCCACCCGTACTGTGGTTTGTTTGCAGTGGTGTCATGATTTCGTGAGTCATGATCCACACTCTTATAAGAGCACTGGTATAACTATACTGTCATACATTCCCCTCTTTGCTTCCAAGGATAACGTTCTTTGTCTCCACAGACTTCTCAGTACACCACTCACCTTTTTTTTCCTCGTCAATTCTATGGTTCACCTTGTCATTCATAAGCCCATCTACTGACAAGTCCACTCCCAAATATCTGAAAACATTTGCTTCCTCCGTACTCCCTCCTTAAAGAGGAACTTAATCATCTGCCACCTCCAGTCTCCTGGGATCCTGAGCCTGCACTGTCTGCCTGCGCTGCTCACCATATTCCTCGTCTTGTTCCAGCCTTGCCTGACACCCTCCTGCTGAAGTGTCGTCGATCAGGACCTATCTTTCGCCTGTCCCCACTTTAAGGCGCACCCTCAATGATTTTTTCCTGCACATACTTATAACTGAACTACCTAAGTTCACTGACACTCCTATTAAGATGTTATGTTTTTTTCTAAAATGATTTATTAGGTTACACCTTGTATTGCTTTAACGCTAAACTTATAAGACCTGCTTGGTTGCTTGCTTCCTTGTTTACTTCCTTGATCGTTCGATAGCTTAACTGTTCACTTGCTTGCTCATTCCATTTCACTCTCTCTGTTCTTTTTTTTATTTGTTCCACTCACAGAATAATTATCTCCTGAGGTAAGAGAGCGCCATTTAACCTGTCTAGCTTTAGTTTAGTGTATTACTTTGAGAACTTGTTTAGTGTTGAGGAAAGTAAAAAGGCGCAGCAATCCCGCTGGCACAGGGAAGTGGCCAGAATTTATTGTGGCTGCGACCCTGACCTCTCGTCTCTCTCCACACACACTATCAACATTGCTAATTTGGTTGAAGAGAAATCAAACCCAACAGAGGAGGGGTTGTACATGAATAGTATACAATACCGACAAGAAGAAAATAAAAACATGTGCAACATCTGGGTATCTTTATTGTAAATGTTTCGTCATCCAGTGACTTTATCAATGTAAATTCAAGGACATAATTGGAAGACAGTAGAACTATATACAAAGGAGCAGTCCGTCAGCTTTGGACGGCTGAAGTACTGATTACCTCATCTTTTGTATATAGTTCTACTGTCTTCCAATTATGTCCTTGAATTTGTATTGATAAAGCCACTGGATGACGAAACATCTACAATAAAGATACCCAGATATTGCACATGTTTCTAATTTTCATCACAAGAGTGGTTCACAGTAGCGACCAATGAGGTGCATAGTGACGCACGAGGAAGGAAGAGGAGGAGGCAGAGTTATTAAAGAGCAACGTGGAGAAAAATCACTTGTAAGTACATGACAGGTGACGTATGACCCTCATTGGTTTAGCGTTTCATCTTTAATAATAATAATAATAATAATAATAATAATAATAATAATAATAATAATAATAATAATAATAATAATAATAATAATAATAATAATAATAATAAAGTAAACAGAAGAGAATTAGGAAGGTGAGTAAGCACTAGGGACTGAAGTGTCAGTCAGGAAACATAGTGGTAGACAAGATTCCAACAAACACACAAAACGTTGGATCACATACACACACACACACACACACACACACACACACACACACACACACACACACACACACACACACACACACACACACACACACACACACACACACACACACACACACACACAGTAAACGAAATAGTGAAACACGTGACCACAAAATGCAGGGAAACAGTAGAGAAGTTCATATCAAGGGGTAACAGAACAACGGGAAAACCAGAGTGAGCCTATGGTTTACCACGAGGTGTGGAGAGGCCGAAACCAAGCGTGCTGGAGTTTGGAAAAAGGTTTAGAAGGCAAAGGATTCAGGAAAACAGAGTTGAGCCGAGGAGCCAGAAATGAATATGCATGGATAAGGATAGAAGTTCAGCATTAATACGATAATGACATAGTATCAAAGGCCAAATCTGACCCAAAGTTGGAAAAACAGCAGTCAAGGAAAACAAGAGTAAAGATCAGGTAATCAGGCTGAGGAAGGGAAGAGGAGAGCTCACAGGGAACGACCAGGAAGTATGTGAAGAGCTCAGCTCGCGATTCAAGGAGGTATTCACAGTGGAAACAGACAGGCTTCCAGCAAACCGAGGTTGTAAGGTGCACCAGCAAGTGCTGGACACACTGCACTCAAGCTCGAAGGAAGTGGGTCCAGATAATATCTCTCCTTGGTTCCATAGAGAGCGAACAGATGCACTGTGTGCACAACTAACAACATTTTTTATTATTTTCATTAACACATCGGCCTTCTCTCACCAAGGCAGGGTGGCCCGAAAAAGAAGAACTTTCATCATCATTCACTCCATCACTGTCTTGCCAGAGATGTGCTTACACTACATTTATAAAACTGCAACATTAACACCCCTCCTTCAGATTACAGACACTGTACTTCCCACCTCCAGGACTCAAGTCCGGCCTGCCGGTTTCCCTGAATCCCTTCATAAATGTTACTTTGCTCACACTCCAACAGCACGTCAAGTCCTAAAAAACATTTGTCTCCATTCGCTCCTGTACGGAGCCTGTACGGCTTCAGGGAAGGAAAATCCTGTGTCACAAACCTATTGGAGTTCTATGACTTACGACAGGAGAGAGAGAAGGATGGGTAGACTGCATCTTCTTGGGCTGTAAGAAGGCTTTCAACACAGTATCACACAAGAGACTGGTCGACAATCTAGAGTAGCAGGCAGGAATAGGAGGGAAAGTTCTGCAATGGATCAGGGAATTCCTGACAGGTAGGATACAACCTGTGTCAGTACAAGACTAGGTATCAGAGTGGGTGAATATGTCGAGAGGGGTTCCACAAGGGTCAGTCCTAGGTCCAATGCTGTTTCTTGTATATGTGATTGACATGACGGGAGGGATAGATTCAAAGGTGCCCTTGTTCACAAATGATATGAAGCTAATGAGGAGAATACAAGCGGACGAAGATCAGGTAAGTCTACAAGAGGATCTGGACAGGCTGCAAGCCTGATCCGACTAATGGTTCCTGGAGTTTAACCCCAGCAAGTGCAAAGTTATGAAACTTGGGGAAGAACAAAGAAGACCTCAGACGGAGTACAGCCTAAGAGGTCAGAGGCTGCAAAACTCACTCATACCGAGCATATCTTCTGAGGCGCACATCAGCTAAATAACTGCTGCAGAATACGGGCGTCTGGCAAACCTGAGAATAGTGTTTCGACAACTAAGTAAAGAGTTATTCACGACACTGTACACTGTGTACATCAGGCTCATATTGGAGTACACAGCATCAATATGGAACCCACACCTAGTCAAACAAGTCAAGAAATTAGAGAAAGTACAAAGGTTTGAAACAAGACTAGTCCCGGAGCTAAGTGGCATTTCCTACGAGAAGAGGTTAAAGGAACTCAACCTGACAACACTGGAGGATAGGAGGGATAGGAGGGACATGAAAACTACATGTAAAATACTGAGAGGAATTGACAAGGTGGATAGGGACAGAATGTTTCAGAGGTGGGACACAGCAACAGGGTCTCAACTAGAAGCTGAAAACTCAGATGAGTCATAGGGATGTTAGGAAGTACTTCTTCAGTCATAGATTTGTCAGAAATTGGAACAATCTGGAGAGTAATATAGTGGAGACAGGATCCAGACGTAGCTTTAAAAAGAGTTATAATAAAGCTCATGGAACATGGACAGAGTAGACCTAGTAGCGACCTCTGCAACCATAATTAGGTGACTACATTTAGGTGAGCACACACACACACACACACACACACACACACACACACACACACACACACACACACACACACACACACACACACACACACACACACACAAACACACACACACACACACACACACACACACACACACACACACACACACACACACCACACACACACACACACACACACACACACACACACACACACACACACACACACACAGAAACGTGGAGGGCTAAGATGATGGAGGTGGTACTAGAAACTTCATGTACCAACACGTAAGGGACACTACCAGAGAAAGAGGAGAGGATGAACCGGCAAGACTGGACCTAGTATTCACCTTGAGTAGTGCAGATATTGAGGACATCACATATGAAAGACCCCTCGGGGCCAGTGACCACATGGTTCTGAACTTCAAATACATAGTAGAGTTACAGGTGAAGAGGGAAGCAGGAAGGGCAGAACGAACGAAGCCAAACTACAAGGGAGGGAACTACACAGGCATGACGAATTTCCTGCACGAGGTTCAGTGGGACAGAGCAATGTCAGGGAAGTCAGTAAATGAGATGATGGAATATGTGACAATAATATTCAAGGAAGCTAAGGAGAGGGTTGTACCCAAGGGTAACAGGAATAATGAAAAAGCCAGGACGAGCCCATGGTTCACCCAAAGGTGTAGAGAGGCCAAAACCAAGTGTGCTAGGGAATGGAAGAAGTATAAAAGGCAAAGGACCCAGGAGAATAAGGAGAACAATCGTAGAGCCAGAAATGAATATGCACAGGTAAGAAGGGAGGCCCAACGACAATACGAAAATGACGTAGCAGTGAAAGCCAAATCTGACGCGAAGCTGTTGTACAGCCACATCAGGAGGAAAACAACAGTCAAGGACCAGGTAATCAGGCTGAGGAACGAAGGAGGGGAGATCACAAGAAACGACCGAGATGTGAGGAACTCAATATGAGATTCAAAGAAGTATTCAAAGAGGAGACAGAAGTGACTCCAGAAAGACGGAGAAGTGAGGTACAGTATCAAGTGTTGGACACAATACATACAACCGAAGAAGAAGTGAAGAGGCTGCTAAGCGAGCTAGATACTTCATAGGCGATGGGGCTGGATAACATCTCTAGATGGGTCCTGGGAGAGGGAGCAGAGGTTCCATGTGCCACTAACAACAATCTTCAACACATGTATCGAAACAGGGAGACTACCTGAGGTATGGAAGACAGCAAATGTAGTCCCAGTTTTTAAAAAAAAAAAGGAGTCAGACATGAAGTACTAAACTACAGACCAGTGTCACTAACATGTATAGTATGCAAAGTCATGGAGAAGATTGTCAGAAGAGTGGTGGAACACCTAGAAAGGAATGATCTCATCAACAGCAGCCAACATGGTTTCAGGGACGGGAAATCCCGTGTCACAAACCTACTGCAGTTCTATGACATGGTGACAGCAGTAAGACAAGAGAGAGAAGGGTGGGTAGATTGCGTTTTCTTGGACTGTAAGAAGGCATTTGACACAGTTCCACACAAGAGATTAGTGCATAAGCTGAAAGACCAGGCAGGTATAACAGGGAAGGCACTGCAATGGATCAGGGCATATCTGTCGGGAAGACATCAGCGAGTCATGGTACGTGACGAGGTGCCAGAGTGGGCGCCTGTGACGAGCGGGGTTCCACAGGGGTCAGTCCTAGGACTAGTGCTGTTTCTGGTGTATGTGAACGACATGATGGAAGGAATAGATTCAGAAGTGTCCCTGTTTGCAGATGATGTGAAGTTGATGGGAAGAATTCAATCGGACGAGGACCAGGCGGAACTCAAAGGGATCTGGACAGGCTGCAGGCCTGGTCCGGAAACTAGCTCCTGGAGCTCAACCCCACCAAGTGCACAGTCATGAAGATTGGAGAAGGGCAAAGAAGACCGCAGACGGAGTACAGTCTAGGGGGCCAGAGACTTCAAACCTCACTCAAGGAAAAGGATCTTGGGGTGAGCATAACACCAGGCACATCTCCTGAAGCGCACATCAACCAAATAACTGCTGCAGCATATGGACGCCTAGCATAACCTAAGAATAGCATTCCGACATCTCAGTAAGGAATCGTTCAGGAACCTGTACACCGTGTATGTTAGGCCTATATTGGAGTATGCAGCACCAATTTGGAACCCACACCTAGTCAAGCATGTAAGGAAATTAGAGAACAAGACTAGTCCCGGAGCTAAAGGGCATGTCCTTCTAGGAGAGGTTAAGGGAAATCGACCTGACGACACTGGAGGACAGGAGAGATTAGGGGGGATATGAAAACGACATATAAAATACTGACAGGAATCGACAAGGTGGACAGAGACAGGAGGTTCCAGAGATAGGACACAGCAACAAAGAGTCACAATTGGAAGCTGAAGACTCAGATGAATCTCAGGGATATTAGGAAGTATTTCTTCAGTCATAGAGGTGTCAGAAAGTGGAATAGTCTGGGAAGGGATGTAGTGGAGGCAGGATCCATACATATCTTTAAGAAGAGGTATGATAAAGCTCATGGAGCAGGAAGAGTGACCTAGTAGCGACCAGTGAAGAGGCGGGGCCAGTAGCTGTGACTCGACCCCTGCACCACAACTAGGTGAGTACTCACTAATGGGACTGAATGTAACAACACTGGATGAGAGAAAACCCAGGGAAGACGTGATAATAACATACAACCTACTTAGAGGAACTGACTAGGAGGACATGACTGGTTGCTGGAGAGGCGAGAAACAGGTTCTCGTATGCACAACTGGTAATTAAAAGCACAGATGAGACACGAGGATATTAGGAAGTATTTCTTTAGCCTGAGGGTAGTCAGGGAGTTGAACAAGCTATACGAATTGTTGGTGGCAGCTTCGGTACGTAGTTAAAGGAGTACGTACCATAGCGCACACAAGGCTAGGAGTGAATCTACCAAGGGGCAAGTTGAAAGGCGGGTCCAGAAGCTAAAACTCGACTACTGTAACCACATATAGTACATATGAGTAAACACACAATACATAAAAGATAAAAACGCGTATAACCACTGCAATGTTCACTAGATTGTTCAAAATAAAAGTTTCACTGAAGTTTATGGGGATCTAGACACACCGGGAGAATATTGAATTATAAAATAAATTGAGACATTTTAATCCATTATGGAACCTTCGTGTGCAAACATAGTAGTTCATATAGCTTCCACACCGCATTATTTTGTCTCAGTTTGTTACAGTTTGTTATTATATATTGTTATTATATATTGCACTTAAAGCACATCACCAGATACACGGATGGAGAGGATGAGAAAGTACTCATGACCAAAAGTAATGTATACAAGTGCAAGTGTCGTTATAAAACCGTTTGTGTTTGACCTTATTAATAGTAAAGGAGTGAGACGGAGGCAGATCAAAGACATTTCAGACGAGCAGTTGAGGTTCCGAAGGGAGGGAAGGGAAGAGGTTTCTGGGCAGACCGGAAACCACCATGGATATGTTCCTGCTTTATGTTGCTGGTGAATGTACAACTTGCTGAACTGCACTTACCATGTTGTGTTTGGAAGGTCGAGACTCAGCTGCTGGCCCTGCCTCCTAAACTGCTGCAATCTACATCCCTGTTGTATAGTAGTTTCTTAGGCTTATCATAGCTACTCTTAAAGATGTGTATTAATTTTGCCTCCATCACTGCCTAATCCAACCATCTTGAGACTAAAAAAATACTCAATGACTCTCCTAATATATCTCGTAAATAAAGTTTCTGAATGCTGTTCTGAGGTTCACTAAGCTGGTATATGCCGCTGACTTCATACGGTTTATAAACATTTCTAGTGATATTCTTGGTATTTTTTTCACTCCACGATCCTTCTCACTCTTTGTTATTTGCAGCTTTTCCCAGCCTATGTTGAACTCTGTTCCCAGTCTGCCCTCACCTTTTCAAATTTCTTAACCTTGCATTTTTTTGGATTGAACTCGGGCCATTTTTTCTATCACATTTATAGTCTGTTGATGTCTTTCTGAAATTTATCATTGTCTTCCTCTGTTCTCATTTTTTCCCCATGTTTTCCAATATCCACAGACACACACACACACAAGACTTGATAGTCCTTGGCAGATCGTTCACGTATATTAGGAACAGATGCAGTCCTAGTACTGAGTCTTTCAGAACATCAACACATTACTCTCTCCCATTCTGATGTCTCGTCTCTCTGCCTTATGTCCTTCAGGTATTCCGTGACACACTGAAGCCCTCTGCCTTTAAACCCTGCCTGTTTTAATTTCTAAACTAATCTCTGGTGTGGTACTGTATCATATACGTTCCTGCGCTGTTTTTCTTGATACATCTCTTTAACCCTGTAATAAAACTGCAGCAAATTTGAGAGATATGATTTTTCATTCTTAAATCCATGTTCACTTTTTCTCCAAGTGATTTTATATCCTTTCCTTATTATCTCTCCAGACCTTCAGAGAGTATGACAGAGATGCTGGTTTGTAGTTCGGTGCCTCTTGTTCGATCATTTTCTATGGTAATCTTATTTGCCACATTTTTTTTTTAAATTTCTGGCACCTTTGCTGCTGGGTTACCTAGCGGTTCTGTTCCTTCCTTCATCATTCATCAAGATGTTATCTGGTCCCACTGCTTTTGCTACTTCCATCTCACGTAGAAATTTCCTTACTCTAGCAGTGGTTTTTGTTCTAGTATCTGTGGATCAAGTCTGACTTCAGTGACTTCTGGTAACTCTCCACTTGCCTCTGTAATACCCTCTTTGAATCTTTTGCTAAGCTCTTCACACACTTCTCAGCCATTCTCCGTCAGCGTCCCAGCGTCCCAGCGTCCCAGCCTTCTTACACATTACCACCTACTCCTTCACAGTTGTATTTTTCTTCTGTGGCTGTGGAGCAACTTGGACTTTATTTAATTTTTCAATTACCTTTCAACATTCATTCTTATTCTTGCTTATTCATTTCTGACGTATTACATGTTACCAGGTTTTCCGTGGTTTGATATGCTCCATATTTCTTTCAAGCAATCTTGCTCCTTCCATTGGTCTCTCTGCATCGCTGACAGAACCACTGGCTCTCTCTGTTTCTCTTATCTCGCTTTTTCATACTGGATACAAATCTTTTCTCTGCCACTTGACACATGGCTATATTACCTCCGTCTTTCCTTTAATAATTTTTGTCCTTCAGTTCTCAGTTCTCTCTGAAGGTTTCCTTATAACACGAACACAGTGCTCTTATAAAGAACAACACAGTGGTCTTCTAAAGAACAACACAGAGGTCCTCTAAAGAACAACACAGAGGTCCTCTATAAAACAACCCAGTGGTCCTCTAAAGAACAACACAGTGGTCCTCTATAGAACAACACAGAAGTCCTCTAAAGAACAACACAGAGGTCTTCTAAAGAACAACACAGAGGTCCTCTAAAGAACAACACAAAGGTCCTCTAAAGAACAACACATTGGTCCTCTATAAAACAACCCAGTGGTCCTCTAAAGAACAACACAGTGGTCCTCTATAGAACAACACAGTGGTCTTCTAAAGAACAACACAGAGGTCCTCTAAAGAACAACACAGAAGTCCTCTAAAGAACAACACAGAGGTCCTCTAAAGAACAACACAGAAGTCCTCTAAAGAACAACACAGAGGTTCTCTAAAGAACAACACAGAGGTCTTCTAAAGAACAACACAGAAGTCCTCTAAAGAACAACACAGAGGTCTTCTAAAGAACAACACAGAGGTCTTATAAAGAACAACACAGAAGTCCTCTAAAGAACAACACAGAGGTCTTCTAAAGAACAACACAGAGGTCCTCTAAAGAACAACACAGAAGTCCTCTAAAGAACAACACAGAGGTCTTCTAAAGAACAACACAGAGGTCTTCTAAAGAACAACACAGAAGTCCTCTAAAGAACAACACAGAGGTCTTCTAAAGAACAACACAGAGGTCCTCTAAAGAACAACACAGAAGTCTTCTAAAGAACAACACAGAGGTCTTCTAAAGAACAACACAGAAGTCCTCTAAAGAACAACACAGAAGTCCTCTAAAGAACAACACAGAAGTCCTCTAAAGAACAACACAGAGGTCTTCTAAAGAACAACACAGAAGTCTTCTAAAGAACAACACAGAGGTCTTCTAAAGAACAACACAGAAGTCTTCTAAAGAACAACACAGAGGTCTTCTAAAGAACAACACAGAAGTCCTCTAAAGAACAACACAGAGGTCCTCTAAAGAACAACACAGAAGTCCTCTAAAGAACAACACAGAGGTCTTCTAAAGAACAACACAGAGGTCCTCTAAAGAACAACACAGAAGTCCTCTAAAGAACAACACAGAGGTCTTCTAAAGAACAACACAGAGGTCTTCTAAAGAACAACACAGAAGTCCTCTAAAGAACAACACAGAAGTCCTCTAAAGAACAACACAGAGGTCCTCTAAAGAACAACACAGTGGTCCTCTAAAGAACAACACAGAGGTCCTCTAAAGAACAACACAGAGGTCTTCTAAAGAACAACACAGAAGTCCTCTAAAGAACAACACAGAGGTCCTCTAAAGAACAACACAGAGGTCCTCTAAAGAACAACACAGAGGTCCTCTGAAGAACAACACAGAGGTCCTCTAAAGAACAACACAGAGGTCCTCTAAAGAACAACACAGAGGTCCTCTAAAGAACAACACAGAGGTCTTCTAAAGAACAACACAGAGGTCCTCTAAAGAACAACACAGTGGTCTTCTAAAGAACAACACAGTGGTCTTCTAAAGAACAACACAGAAGTCCTCTAAAGAAAAACACAGAAGTCCTCTAAAGAACAACACAGAGGTCCTCTAAAGAAAAACACAGAAGTCCTCTAAAGAACAACACAGAAGTCCTCTAAAGAACAACACAGAGGTTCTCTAAAGAACAACACAGAGGTCTTCTAAAGAACAACACAGTGGTCATCTAAAGAACAACACAGAAGTCCTCTAAAGAACAACACAGTTGTCCTCTAAAGAACAACACAGAGGTCTTCTAAAGAACAACACAGTGGTCCTCTAAAGAACAACACAGAGGTCTTCTAAAGAACAACACAGTGGTCCTCTAAAGAACAACACAGAGGTCTTCTAAAGAACAACACAGTGGTCCTCTAAAGAACAACACAGAGGTCCTCTAAAGAACAACACAGAGGTCTTCTAAAGAACAACACAGTGGTCCTCTAAAGAACAACACAGAGGTCTTCTAAAGAACAACACAGTGGTCCTCTAAAGAACAACACAGAGGTCCTCTAAAGAACAACACAGAGGTCTTCTAAAGAACAACACAGAGGTCCTCTAAAGAACAACACAGAGATCCTCTAAAGAACAACACAGTGGTCCTCTAAAGAACAACACAGAGGTCCTCTAAAGAACAACACAGTGGACCTCTAAAGAACAACACAGTGGTCCTCTACAGAACAACACAGAGGTGCTCTAAAGAACAACACAGTGGTCCTCTACAAAACAACACAGAGGTCCTCTACAGAACAACACAGAGGTGCTCTAAAGAACAACACAGTGGTCTTCTAAAGAACAACACAGAGGTCCTCTAAAGAACAACACAGTGGACCTCTAAAGAACAACGCAGAGGTCCTCTACAGAACAACACAGAGGTCCTCTAAAGAACAACACAGTGGTCTTCTAAAGAACAACATAGAGGTCCTCTAAAGAACAACACAGTGGTCTTCTAAAGAACAACATAGAGGTCCTCTAAAGAACAACACAGTGGACCTCTAAAGAACAACACAGAGGTCCTCTACAGAACAACACAGTGGACCTCTAAAGAGCAACACAGAGGTCCTCTAAAGAACAACACAGAGGTGCTCTAAAGAACAACACAGTGATCTTCACAAGAACAACAACAACAACAAACTGGTCCTTACAACAAGAACAACATAAGAACATAAAAAAGAAGGAACACTGCAGCAGGCGTACTGGCCCAAGCGAGGCAGGTCCAAGTCACCTTCCGGCTTAAACCAATGACCAACTTAGTCAGGTCAGGTCACATACACTTAAGGAAGGAGCACCGCATCAGACCTAGTAGCACAAGCTAGTCAGGTCCAACTCACACCCACCCACACCCACTCATGTATTTATCCAATCTATTTTTAAAACTTCACAACGTCTTAGTTTCTATGACGGTACTCGGGAGCTTGTTCCACTCATCCACAACTCTGTTACCAAGCCACTGATTTCCTATATCCTTCCTGAATCTGAATTTTCAATCTTAAAACCACTGCTGCGAGTCCTGTCTTGGCTAGATATTTTTAGCACGCTATTCTCATTCCCTTTTTTTTATTCCTGTTATCCATTTATACACCTCAATCATATACCCCCTAATTCTACGTCTTTCTAGAGAGTGCAGATTCAGGGCCCTCAGTCTATCCTCATAGGGAAGATTTCTGATACATTGGATCAACTTTGTCATCCTCCTTTGTACGTTTTCCAGTGCATTTATATCCATTCTGAAATACGGTGACCAAAACTGTGCAGCATAGTCTAAATGAAGCCTAACCAAGGATATATAGAGTTGAAGAACAACCTGAGGACTAATATTATTTATGCTTTCTGATATGAAGCCAAGGATTCTATAAGCTTTATTGAGAACACTAATGCACTGTTGTCTTGCTTTAAGATTACTCCTAAACAGAACTCCTAAATCCTTTTTGTAATCAATAATATTAAGCTCTATATTATTTAGTTTATATGTGGCATGGTTATTTTCTTGTCCAATGTTTAAAACTTTGTATTTGTCTATATTAAACTGCATCTGCCACAACAACAATGGTCTTTACAACAAGAAAAGCACAGTAGAGCCCACAAGAACAGCACAGTGATCTACACAGGAACAGAACAGTGGTCCACACAAGAACAACACGGTGATCCACACAAGAACAGCACAGTGATCTACACAGGAACAGCATGGCGGTCCACACAAGAACAACACGGTGATCCACACAAGAACAGCACAGTGATCTACGCAGGAACAGCATGGCGGTCCACACAAAAACAACACGGTGATCCACACAAGAACAGCACAGTGATCTACACAGGAACAGCATGGCGGTCCACACAAGAACAACACGGTGATCCACACAAGAACAGCACTGTGATCTACACAGGAACAGCATGGCGGTCCACACAAGAACAACACGGTGATCCACATAAGAACAGCACAGTGATCTACACAGGAACAGCATGGCGGTCCACACAAGAACAACACGGTGATCCACACAAGAACAGCACAGTGATCTACACAGGAACAGCATGGCGGTTTGAACATTAAAATGGTATAAAATACCGACAGGTTGTTAGGTAAGACACATATGCAACAGTTAGGTATCTTTATTATGAAACGTTTCGCCTACACAGTAGGCTTCTTCAGTCAAGTACAGAAAAGTTGATAGAAGCAGAAGATACTTGAAGACGATGTAATCAGTCCATCACCCTTAAAGTTTTGAGGTGGTCAGTCCCTCAGTAGCACAGTAGAGCCCACAAGAACAGCACAGTGATCTACACAGGAACAGCACAGTGGTCCACACAAGAACAACACGGTGATCCACACAAGAACAGCACAGTGATCTACACAGGAACAGCATGGCGGTCCACACAAGAACAACACGGTGATCCACACAAGAACAGCACAGTGATCTACACAGGAACAGCATGGCGGTCCACACAAGAACAACACGGTGATCCACACAAGAACAGCACAGTGATCTACACAGGAACAGCATGGCGGTCCACACTATGGAACAATGCTCTTCTCCAGACTGAGGGACTGACCACCTCAAAACTTTAAGGGTGATGGACTGATTACATCGTCTTCAAGTATCTTCTGCTTCTATCAACTTTTCTGTACTTGACTGAAGAAGCCTACTGTGTAGGCGAAACGTTTCATAATAAAGATACCTAACTGTTGCATATGTGTCTTACCTAACAACCTGTCGGTATTTTATACCATTTTAATGTTCAATCTGTCAGACACTGCAACACAAGGGTATCTTGGTACAGACCTGCAATCAACTTCGACAACTTCCACTAGTGAGAGCGGCTGGATTTGAGAGGGACCTGACCTCTCAGCATCTGAGTTCTAACCTCTCCTAGTGGCCTACGTCTCACCTCTTGGCGCTATAAAAAGCTCCATCCTGTCACTTCATCTCCATATTGTTTCATACTATGGAACAATGCTCTTCTCCAGACTGAGGGACTGACCACCTCAAAACTTTAAGGGTGATGGACTGATTACATCGTCTTCAAGTATCTTCTGCTTCTATCAACTTTTCTGTACTTGACTGAAGAAGCCTACTGTGTAGGCGAAACGTTTCATAATAAAGATACCTAACTGTTGCATATGTGTCTTACCTAACAGCATGGCGGTCCACACAAGAACAGCATGGCGGTCCACACAAGAACAACACGGTGATCCACACAAGAACAGCACAGTGATCTACACAGGAACAGCATGGCGGTCCACACAAGAACAACACGGTGATCCACACAAGAACAGCACAGTGGTCCACACAAGAACAGCACAGTGGTCCACACAAGAACAGCACAGTGGTCCACACAAGAACAGCACGGTGATCCACACAAGAACAGCACAGTGGTCCACACAAGAACAGCACAGTGGTCCACACAAGAACAACACGGTGATCCACACAAGAACAGCACAGTGGTCTACACAAGAACAGCACAGTGGTCCACACAAGAGCAGCACAGTGATCTACACAGGAACAGCATGGCGGTCCACACAAGAACAGCACAGTGGTCCACACAAGAACAGCACAGTGGTCCACACAAGAACAGCACAGTGGTCCACACAAGAACAACACGGTGATCCACACAAGAACATCACAGTGGTCCACACAAGAACATCACAGTGGTCCACACAAGAACAGCACAGTGGTTCACAGTGGTCTACACAAGAACAACACAGTGGTCCACACAAGAACAACACAGTGGTCCACACAAGAACAACACAGTAGTCCACACAAGAACAACACAGTGGTCCACACAAGAACATCACAGTGGTCCACAAAAGAACATCACAGTGGTTCACACAAGAACATCACAGTAGTCCACACAAGAACAACACAATGGTCCACACAAGAACATCACAGTGGTCCACACAAGAACATCACAGTGGTCCACACAAGAACATCACAGTAGTCCACACAAGAACAACACAGTGGTCTACACAAGAACATCACAGTGGTCCACACAAGAACAACACAGTGGTCCACACAAGAACAACACAGTGGTCCACACAAGAACATCACAGTGGTCCACACAAGAACAACACAGTAGTCCACAAAAGAACATCACAGTGGTCCACACAAGAACATCACAGTGGTCCACACAAGAACAACACAGTGGTCCACACACGAACAACACAGTGGTCCACAAAAGAACATCACAGTGGTCCACACAAGAACAACACAGTGGTCCACACAAGAACAACACAGTGGTCCACACAAGAACAACACAGTGGTCCACACAAGAACAACAGAGTGGTCCACAAAAGAACATCACAGTGGTCTACACAAGAACATCACAGTGGTCCACACAAGAACAACACAGTGGTCCACACAAGAACAACACAGTGGTCCACAAAAGAACATCACAGTGGTTCACACAAGAACAATACAGTGGTCCACAAAAGAACATCACAGTGGTCCACACAAGAGCATCACAGTGGTCCACACAAGAACAACACAGTGGTCCACACAAGAACAACACAGTGGTCCACAAGAGAACATCACAGTGGTCCACACAAGAACAACACAGTGGTCCACACAAGAACAGCACAGTGGTCCACACAAGAACAACACAGTGGTCCACACAAGAACATCACAGTGGTCCACACAAGAACAACACAGTGGTCCACACAAGAACAACACAGTGGTCCAAAAAAGAACATCACAGTGGTCCACAAAAGAACATCACAGTGGTCCACACAAGAACAACACAGTGGTCCACACAAGAACATCACAGTGGTTCACACAAGAACATCACAGTGGTCCACACAAGAACATCACAGTGGTCCACACAAGAACATCACAGTGGTCCACACAAGAACATCACAGTGGTCCACACAAGAACAGCACAGTGGTCCACACAAGAACATCACAGTGGTTCACACAAGAACATCACAGTGGTCCACACAAGAACATCACAGTGGTCCACACAAGAACATCACAGTGGTCCACACAAGAACATCACAGTGGTCCACACAAGAACAGCACAGTGGTCCACACAAGAACATCACAGTGGTCCACACAAGAACAACACAGTGGTCCACACAAGAACATCACAGTGGTCCACACAAGAACATCACAGTGGTCCACACAAGAACATCACAGTGGTCCACACAAGAACATCACAGTGGTCCACCCAAGAACATCACAGTGGTCCACACAAGAACATCACAGTGGTCCACACAAGAACAACACAGTGGTCCACACAAGAACAGCACATTGGTCCACACAAGAACATCACAGTGGTCCACACAAGAACATCACAGTGGTCCACACAAGAACATCACAGTGGTCCACACAAGAACATCACAGTGGTCCACACAAGAACATCACAGTGGTCCACACAAGAACATCACAGTGGTTCACACAAGAACATCACAGTGGTCCACACAAGAACATCACAGTGGTCCACACAAGAACAGCACAGTGGTCCACACAAGAACATCACAGTGGTCCACACAAGAACAACACAGTGGTCCACACAAGAACAGCATAGTGGTCCACACAAGAACAACACAGTGGTCCACACAAGAACAGCACAGTGGTCCACACAAGAACATCACAGTGGTCCACACAAGAACATCACAGTGGTCCACACAAGAACAGCACAGTGGTCCACACAAGAACATCACAGTGGTCCACACAAGAACATCACAGTGGTCCACACAAGAACAGCACAGTGGTCCACACAAGAACATCACAGTGGTCCACACAAGAACAGCACAGTGGTCCACACAAGAACATCACAGTGGTCCACACAAGAACAGCACAGTGGTCTCCAAGAGCATAGATCTCACTGAAAAAAAATAACGTTTGAAGGTTGGAAGGAGTATTCCGTCAAGCACATCCAGACTTGTTACCTGGGCTGTGTTGTGTTGCGTCAAGCACAGCCAGACTTGTCACCTGGGCTGTGTTATGTTGCGTCAAGCACAGCCAGACTTGTTACCTGGGCTGTGTTGTGTTGCGTCAAGCACAGCCAGACTTGTTACCTGGGCTGTGTTATGTTGCGTCAAGCACAGCCAGACTTGTTACCTGGGCTGTGTTGTGTTGCGTCAAGCACAGCCAGACTTGTTACCTGGGCTGTGTTATGTTGCGTCAAGCACAGCCAGACTTGTTACCTGGGCTGTGTTTGTTGCGTCAAGCACAGCCAGACTTGTTACCTGGGCTGTGTTGTGTTGCGTCAAGCACAGCCAGACTTGTCACCTGGGCTGTGTTGTGTTGCGTCAAGCACAGCCAGACTTGTCACCTGGGCTGTGTTGTGTTGCGTCAAGCACAGCCAGACTTGTTACCTGGGCTGTGTTGTGTTGCGTCAAGCACAGCCAGACTTGTTACCTGGGCTGTGTTATGTTGCGTCAAGCACAGCCAGACTTGTCACCTGGGCTGTGTTGTGTTGCGTCAAGCACAGCCAGACTTGTCACCTGGGCTGTGTTGTGTTGCGTCAAGCACAGCCAGACTTGTTACCTGGGCTGTGTTGTGTTGCGTCAAGCACAGCCAGACTTGTCACCTGGGTTGTGTTGTGTTGCGTTAAGCACAGCCAGACTTGTCACCTGGGCTGTGTTGTGTTGCGTCAAGCACAGCCAGACTTGTCACCTGGGTTGTGTTGTGTTGCGTCAAGCACAGCCAGACTTGTCATCTGGGCTGTGTTGTGTTGCGTCAAGCACAGCCAGACTTGTCACCTGGGCTGTGTTATGTTGCGTTAAGCACAGCCAGACTTGTCACCTGGGCTGTGTTGTGTTGCGTCAAGCACAGCCAGACTTGTCACCTGGGCTGTGTTGTGTTGCGTCAAGCACAGCCAGACTTGTCACCTGGGCTGTGTTATGTTGCGTTAAGCACAGCCAGACTTGTTACCTGGGCTGTGTTATGTTGCGTCAAGCACAGCCAGACTTGTCACCTGGGCTGTGTTGTGTTGCGTCAAGCACAGCCAGACTTGTCACCTGGGCTGTGTTGTGTTGCGTCAAGCACAGCCAGACTTGTCACCTGGGCTGTGTTGTGTTGCGTCAAGCACAGCCAGACTTAACACCAGAAGATTCCCAGCTACAAGTTGTACACTTTAGTTAAAAGAATAACTGTCGTTGCCTCATTTTCTTTCTTTCTTTCTTATCATTCCTTCATTTCACAGTCTTCATATTATTCCTTCCGTATGACCTCGTATTTCCTTATCATTCTTTCATGTCATCCTTCTTTATTTCCTCTCTTTATTTCCTTCCCTTACCATTCCTTCATATTCCATCCTCCATTCTCTTCCTCCTCCCTTCCACCCTCCATCCTGCTCTTCCATTCCTTCATTCTTTCATTCCGTTAACAGTATTGCTAACATCATTATTGTTAACAGTGTTACTAACAGCAAGACTGCCGTTAACAGTGTTACTAACAGCAAGACTGCCGTTAACAGTGTTACTAACAGCAAGACTGTCGTTAACAGTGTTACTAAGAAGCATGACTGGTCGTTTAACGTGTTACTAACAGCAAGCTGCCGTAGAAGTGTTACTAACAGTAAGTCTGCCGTTAACAGTGTTACTAACAGCAAGTCTGCCGTTAACAGTGTTACTAACAACAAGTCTGCCGTTAACAGTGTTACTAACAGCAAGTCTGCCGTTAACAGTGTTACTAACAGCAATACTGCCGTTAAGATTGATACTAACAGCAAGTCTACCGTTAACAGTGTTTCTAACAGCAAAACTGCCGTTAACAGTGTTGCTAACAGCAATACAGCCTCCAGTTTACCAGCCCCGTCAGCAATTTGGATAAAATAATTATTTTCACGAGCATAACCCATGAATGGCAGCCATTACCCGTCCCCCATCAAGCCCCCCCCATAACCCCCTCCTCACTGCTAACCAAATATTCGTTATGACTCCCTATATTGTGGGTGCCAATGAGGCTTTATTACTGCCATCATACTGCGCGATGCTGCCTTTATATTGCATCTATAGCTAAAGCTGTCATCATACTGCGCGATGCTGCCTTTATATTGCATCTATAGCTAAAGCTGTCATCATACTGCGCGATGCTGCCTTTATATTGCAACTATAGCTAAAGCTGTCATCATACTGCGCGATGCTGCCTTTATATTGCATCTATAGCTAAAGCTGTCATCATACTGAGTGATGCTGCCTTTATATTGCGACAAGGCTCAACAAGGACCAGAGGGTTTAGGCAGTGGCTGAACTTTATACAATTGCTGTAGAAACACTGATAATAAATGGCGAAAAGTTGGCGGCGAAAAGTGTTGGCGTGTTGTTTTAGTTTAGTTTACAATGCGGTAAAATGGTTTAAATATTCAGCATTTTAACAACCAATTGCTAACATCATTATATATTTGCTATAATTGGACCTTGAAAAGGTCAACGCAGGTGTTTACGCAATCTCTTGCGGAGGCTGTGACAAGGCATACGTTGGTGAAACAGTATGTACCCTAAAAACACGTCTCAGCGTACACATGAATGCATGCGGAAACGACAGCTTGAACAGTGTATGTGTACAGCACAAGAGGTTCTCCAACCACTTTATGCTCAAGCAAGTTGTTTGATTTCCTTGATAGCTGAGAAGTTAGCATATTTAGGGACTTTCTCTTGTCAGTCATTTTCTAAGTAGAATCGAGTCTTACTGAGTCATACCGAGTATTACCGAGCACACACACACATATATATACACATACATACATGCTTACTGACTTACATTACTCTTATACATATTATTGAGTGAATCTCATAGCAAAGTACCCGGTGGGACATATTAAGAATATTCAGGAGTATTGTTTACCTGAAGTACCTATAGAGTCATTTGTAAAGTACAGACTAAGTATATGTTAGCATAATTTGCATTAAGAATGAAGATTTCCATCTAGACACCTTTTGTAATTAAAGATTTCAATTTTTATTTAGTTGATTTCTATTCATTCAATTGTGATCTCAAAGTCTTTATGGAGAAGCCACTTAATTTTTACAGGATAACTGGACTTAGGATTTACTCTGAAAACCTGTTATGAAACCAAAAAAGTCTAGATGCTAGAGGGGGATCAACAAGTTGATCTAGTATTCTCTGAATATGTCTATACTTTATAGATGTCGCATTTTCTAACAGTAAAACGCTTAAGAAACTTGCCAATGCAGAAGCAAACCTTTGGTAATTATTGTGTATAACACAAGCATCATCCTGCTGCAGGCGAATTTACGTTCAACAATTCTTGTCGACAGGTTTCTTCAGGCTTCCAAACGTAAACCTCATCGTACTCCTGCTTATTGAAACCTGGTCTGTCTTCACTTACTCTTTACATATCTGAAGTGATCGAGGACCCAGGATCGAAATTCTTTTAATAAAGGTGTCCTAAGTGTATGCACGCCTGTCCATTTTCCCTAAGTTATATCTTTCATTACCAGCTTGCCTGTATCATTACCAATGTGCCTCTTTCATTACCAGCTTGCCTCTATCATTACCAGTGTGTCTCTATCATTATCAGTGTACCTCTGTCATTACCAGCTTGCTTCTCACATTACTAACTCGCTTTTATCATTATTTTGCTAGTACAACTAACCTATTACTAAAGAGACTAATTTACTCTCTAATTACAAAAATCATTACAGGGAAAAACAAAACAGTTGGGTCAAAATCATTCAACAAGACTTATCCATAATTACTTCCATGTGGCTAGCCAAAATGAAGAGCCAGTTTAGACGAAAGGGAAAACATCCCTATAACTTACATCAAAAACCAGATGCTAGGCTTCTAGTCAGGAAAATATCCTGTGGGACTAATGCCACACCTTCCAGGGTAGCAACCTAGTTTTAAAGTAAACCAAATTCTTGCTTCATTGACACTACTGGGGAATTTACTCCAATCATCTACAACTCATTTGCCAAACCAGTACCTTACCCGTTTTTTATTAACACTTCACCCGTTTTCCACCTAGGGAGGGTGACCCGAGAAAGAGGACACAGTGTCATCATTATTCACTCCATTACTGTCTTGCCAGAAGTGAACCAACACTACACTTCAAAAACTGCAACATATCTTCACCCCTCCTTCAGAGCGCAGGAACTGTACTTCTCACCTCCAGGATTCAAGCCGGGCCAACCAGTTTCCCTGAATCTCTTCAAAAATGTTACTTTGCTCACACTTCAACAGCACGTAAAGTCATATAAATTTATTTGCCTCCACTCCTGCACCCACCCTCCAATATCCACAAATTGTTGCTGAACACTAACACCGCATTCTTAAATCTACCCCCGGGTGCCCGTTTTACTGATGGGTGAACATAGACAACCGATGTAAGGAAACACGCTCAGTGTTTCAACCCTCGCCGGAAATCGAACCCGGACTCTCACCGTGTGAAGCGAGAGCTTTTGCCACCAGGCCACCAGGCCACGGTGGCCCGTGGCCTGGTGCACATCCATGACCATACTGAAGTTTACCCATCAACCTTTTATTCACCAATACATAGTCCAACCAACTACTGTCATTACGCCTTATAATATATCTCGTATACTTATTTATCCTTATTCTATCAGTGCTAAATCTAATTTGTCCATTTATTATGATAAAAAAAAGAAACGCTAAACCTACAAGGGTCATACAGCGCCTCTCTAATTTGTCCAACCTGAATCTTTTGCTACGAGTTCTGTCTAGGTCAGTATTTTTTGCTTTCTTTTTTAGCTGTGCTCTTCAGTCATATTTCTCTCTAATTCTATGCCTCTCCAGAGTGCAAATTCAGTTCCTTCAGTTTATCTTGGTAGGGAACATTTCTGATACGTGGGATGAACTTCGCCATCCTTCCATTATGTTTACCAGCGTGTTTATGTCCATACCATAATAGGGAGACCAGAGCTGAGCAGTATACTCTACGTCACAACTTTTAAATATTGGTTTTTCATGCGATAATCTCTGAATGCGTTGTATTATCAAGTCAACACTGTTAATTTCATAATACAACATCTGAGCAGCTTTAAACTTAGTGGGCTGGTGTATTTTAGAATACTGATCTCTCTAAGTATTCCTTTTCAGTTTGGCTTCAGAGTTGCTGTTTCTTAGTGAAGGTCTGAAAGAGTTTCGGTCTGCGTATGTTCTAATTTGGTATATTTTTTATGGAAGAAATTGGGATATTGATAACTTGTGATTGTTTCTTTTTTTTTCACTTCAAATCTTTTACGTCAATATTTATCTGCACTCGACACTATTCCGGTCTTGTGTATACAGAGGACCGGGCTGATGCAATTCTCAATGTCGTATCTTTCTTGTTAACTACTGTGCACTCGTCGTGGAGTCCTTCAAGCCTGCTTTTTCAATCCCATCTTTCTCCATTTATCGCAAAACCACCTTCCATTCATTACTGCTAATCTGTTTCCATTCGTTACCGCTAACCTGTTTACGTTCGTTACTGCTAACCTGTTTCCATTCATTAATTCTAACCTGTTTACATTCGTTACTGTTAACCTGTTTACATTCGTTACATAAGAACATAAGAACATAAGAACGAAGGAACACTGCAGAAGGCCTACTGGCCCATGCGAGGCAGGTCCAAGTCTCCTACCGGCTTAAGCCAAAGCACCCAACCTAACAGGTCAGGTCACATTGACTTAAGGGAGGAACACGGCAACCGACCTGTTAGCACAAGCTATCAGGTCTAACTCACACCCACCCACATCTACTCATGTATTTATCCAACCTATTTTTAAAGCTACACAACGTTCTGGCCTCTATAACGGTACTTGGGAGTTTGTTCCACTCATCCCACAACTCTATTACCAAACCAGTACTTTCCTATATCCTTCCTGAATCTGAATTTTTCCAACTTAAAACCATTGCTGCGAGTCCTGTCTAGGCTAGATATTTTCAGCACACTATTTACATCCCTTTATTTATTCCTGTCTTCCACTTATACACCTCAATCATATCCCCCTAATTCTACGTCTTTCCAGAGAGTGCAGTTTCAGGGCCCTTAGTCTATCCTCATAGGGAAGGTTTCTGATACATGGGATCATCTTTGTCATCCTCCTTTGTACATTTTCCAGAGAATTTATATCCATTCTGTAATACGGTGACCAAAACTGTGCAGCATAATCTAAATGAGGCCTAACCAAGGATGTATAGAGTTGAAGAACAACCTGAGGACTCCTATTATTTATGCTTCTTGATATGAAGCCAAGGATTCTATTAGCTTTATTGCGAACACTTATGCACTGTTGTCTTGGTTTCAGATTACTGCTAACCAGAACTCCTAAATCTTTTTCGCAATCCGTAATATTAAGATCTACATTATTTAGTTTATATGTGGCATGGTTATTGTCTGTCCAACATTTAGAACTTTGCATTTGTCTATATTAAACTGCATCTGCCACTTCTCCGACCACTGCATCAGTCTATTCAAATCTTCCTGGAGTGCTCGAATGTCCTCGTCAGAATGAATTCGACGGCCTATTTTGGTGTCATCGGCAAACTTGCCGATGTCGCTCTTTATGCCCTCATCTATGTCGTTTATGTAGATTGTGAACAGCAGGGGGCCAACACTGACCCTGTGGAACACCGCTCGTAACGCTTCCCCACTTGATTTCTCCCCATTTATGCAAACTCTCTGCTGCCTATTTGTCAACCATGCCTCTATCCAGGAAAAAATTTTCCTCCTATTCCATGTGCTTTAATTTTCCTCAATAGTCTCTGATGTGGGACCCTGTCAAAAGCTTACTGAAGTCCATATACACAATATCATATTCATTACCATGATCTACCTCCTCAAATACCTTAGTGAAAAAAGTTAATAAATTCGTAAGGCAGGAACGCCCCTTTGTAAAACCATGTTGAGATTCGTTGATTAATTTATGCTTTCAAGGGGCTACGAACTGCCTCGGCAATTATTGATTCCATAAATTTTCCCACTATGGAGGTTAGGCTTATTGGTCTATAGTTCGAAGCTAAGGACCTGTCACCTGTTTGAAAATAGGTATCACATTTGCCATTTTCCACTTATCTGGCACCATGCCAGTTTGTAGTGTTTATGTTGAAAAGATTAGCCAAAGGTGTGCTAAGCTCCTCTTTACATTCCTTTAAAACCCCTTGCATACAGTTCATCAGGGCCTGGGGATTTGTTAGGTTTTAATTTATCTATTTGGCTAAGGACCATGTCACTTTGTGACCCTAATGGTGCACAGTTTATTATCGTCCTTTTTCTACATAATTTATCATTACTGGAATATCGCTGGTATCCTCCTGTGTAAAAACTGAGAGGAAGTATGTGTTAAAAATTCTACACATTTCCTTATCACTGTCAGTGAGCTGACCCGAGGAACTTTTGAGTGGGCCTATCTTGTCCCTGATCTTACTTCTGTATACCTGAAAGAATCCTTTTGGGTTAGTCTTCGATTCTCTTGCAACTTTAACCTCATAATCTCTTTTTGCTTTTCTAATTCCCTTTTTATTTCTCTCTTAACTGAATATATCGATTTCTTAATTGCCCCTCTCCTCTTTTGATTTGCCTATATATGCCTCTCTTTTGACCAATCAGATATTTTAATCTATTGTTCATCCATTTAGGATCAATTTTGTTTGATCTGATTTCCCTATTTGGAACATAATTTGACTGAGCAGCTAGAACTATGCCCTGGAAAGCATCATATCGGCAACCATCACCACCTACCTGACCCTTAGTCAGGTCATTCCAGTTCAGCCCACCTAAGTAATTTTTCAGTCCTATGAAATCAGCCAAGCGAAAGTCAGGACGGAGACTAGATTGCCATTATTAGGGGAATTCCATTGATATGTTAAAAACTGAGTGATTTGTGATCACTCTCCCAAGCTCATCATTTAACCTCAAGATTATTAATTAGTGTTTCCCTACTGGCAAGAACCAAGTCAAGGAGGTTATTTCCCTAGTTGGCTCTGTCACAAACTGTTTTAAAAGCAATCTGGATCGTATCAAGAAAGTCACCCGACTCTAAATTTCCTGTCAAATTGCTCCAGTCAATCTGTCTATAGTTGAAATCTCCCATTAGCACAACATTTTCGTATGTAGATCCCTTACGAATTTCGTCCCATAGAAGTTTACTGCACTCCTATCAAGATTTGGGGCCCTGTAAATCACACCCAAAATTAGTTTTTCTCGGCCCTCGAGAAGCTGTAACCAAACAGATTCAGTGGCTGACGCTTCTAATTTAATATCTTGTCTAACACAACAATTTAAATTGTCTCTGACATACATCGCTACTCCACCACCTTTCCTGTTGACCCTGTCAGTGTGGAATAATTTATAGCCTTGTAATGTGACATTCAGAGGGCATCTCTCTATCTTTCAGATTGAGCCAGGTCTCTGTTATAGCAATAATATATTTGTTTCCTGCACTTGCAATTAATCTTAGCTCATCTATCTTATTTCTAACATTTCCTGCTATTAGTATAGTAAACCTTAAGGGAGCTAGTCCCTTGCTGCCCTCTGCTGTCCCCCTTTGTTTGCTGACCTGTTCTATTGTCTTTATTTATAACTTCATGCTGAATGCCTTTTATACATTTACTGTTTCCAACCTAGTGTTGAAACCCTGCTTGTTTCCCACACACACCCATACCTCTATCTTCCATCAGTTTAAAATCATAGGCATTTCACCAATGGCCTTCTCAATCGAGTCTGCAAGTGCTACCAACCCTCCCCCAGAGAGATGTACCCCATCCCTTGCATACATATCATGTTTGCCATAAAAGTTGTTCCAGTTGTCAATGAATGGGATTGCAAGTTCCTTGCAGTATCTGTCTAGCCAGCAATTTACACCAATTGCCCTAGACAACCATTCATTTCCTACTCCCCTTCTAGGCAAGATGCTACATATGATTGGGATCCCTCCCTTAGACTTAATGAAATCTATAGCTGACCTGTACTTATCTAGCAGCTCTTCTCTCCTACCCTTCCCAATATCATTTCCACCAGCACTGAGACAGATAATGGGCTTGTTCCCATTACCTGACATGATATTATTCCAGCCTGTTGACAATGTCCCCAACACCAGCTCCGGGGAAGCACACTCTATCTCTCATCTTCTTATTCCTATTACAAAAAGCACGGTCAACATATCTTACCTGAGAGTCGCCAACCACAAGAATGCGCTTACCTTCATTAGCAGGGGCAGTAGTACCCTTACCTTCTCTGGCCACTGAAGTACATTCATCCTGGAGAACAAAAGAAGCGATTTCCTACCTTCAGATCTTCACTCTTAACTTTCCTTACTCTGATGCGCCTCCCATTACTGTGAACAACTCGCCACTTGTAGCAGGTGCTGGACTGCACCTCACTGCTGGTAGCCGTTGCTACCTCCCCACCTACAGCCTCCTCACAGTGAGAGACAGACTGCACCCCACTGCTAGAAGCCTCATTCCCCACATCTCCAACCACCTCACACTCTCTCCCAGGCCCATTGAGGTGGACCTTCAGCCTCCTAATCTCCTCCTGGAGAAGCAAGACCTCCTCCTTCAACTCTCCAACCTCAGATTTTAAAACACTGCAGAAGCAAGCCATGCTTTGTAACCGTCCACGCTAATCCCCAAAGCAGCTCAGGGTCTGTGACCTCACATGTCTCACAAATAATTACATGAATAAGAAGAATATCAAACATCTGATTTATTGAGAGACGTATCGCCCAGTAAGGAGTCTTTGTCATTTTAATATGAATATTTGAGAATGGAGCCTTTTATACTGGATCCAGCGGAAGAAGCGGAGCGATGTAGCATAGTCACATTGTGTGCCGGGTTCACTAACGGTAGGTCAGTCTTGTAAGATGGGCCAGAGATTTAGCAATAGAATTGCATGAATATTCTCTAGTTTCCTAAACAAGGAAGCTAGTAGTCATTCTAGTAGTTAAACCATTGGAGGTAGAGCAATTCAGCAATAACAGCCATGATCACATATCCATCAGTGTCCATCAGTGGAAGCAGATCACGTAGATAAATGGTTCAGAGAACCGACAAGTTGATGAATTAAACACCTGTGAAGCATTTGGGTATCTTTAGTGAGGAAACGTTTCGCCACGCTGTGGCTTCATCAGTCCTAAACAAAGAAGAATAGTGAAGATCAGAAGGAGTTTGAGGTAATCAGTCCCTTGGCCTGGAGTCGATGTAATAAGTCCATCAGTCTTGAAAAGAATGGATGGACTGATTACATCGACTCCAGGCTGAGGGACTGATTACCTCAAACTCCTGATATTCACCATTCTTCTTTATATAGAACTGAAGAAGCCACTGCTTGGCGAAACGTTCCCTCAGTAAAGATACCCAAGTGTTACACATGTGTCTAATTCACGAAGCAAATCATGCCCGTTAATTAGGCCAGAGATTTAGAAATTGATTAGCCCACATGTCACCACGTGTTGGACTGCTGCGTCACTTCACTTCTCTCACTGGCCTCACCATGAAAGACTTTGATCTCTGTGATAGATTGATCTCTGTGATAGATTGATCTCTGTGATAGATTGATAGTGAGCTGTTCATGTAAAGCTTCTCCCAGGTGTTGTACGTGTCTCTTGCTCATCAACTATATACTTTTGGTCTAATGGTTTCCATTACACACTTCTAAATGATGGATAGATGCACCAATGAACATAGGCAACAATGAACAATGAACAGATGTACCAATGATCAAGTATATTATTGAACAGAGGCACCAACAGGCATATTTAGCAATAGATTAATGAACCAATGAACAGTCACCAATAGACATATGTACCGATAGATTAATGTACTATTGAACAAAGGCATCAGTAGACATATGTATCAATGACAGAAGCACCAATGGACAGCTACACACAGTGTAGAGACGTGCTTACTTCATGGACCGCCCTAGTCTGTTAGATCAACAGACTGAGCCACCGCGGGGAGTCTTGAACCACCCTCACAACAGCTTCACACGAGTGAGGAGACGACACACGTTGCTCTACAGGCTTTTTTCTTTTACCGATGTTTTGCTCTGCGTGGAACTTTATCGCTCTATAAAGAGCGTAGATTTTTTTTGGGTCTTGGTTATCTTTTGTTATTTGATTTATCTGAGTACGGCATTTTGGATCCCCGGCTTCGAATAGGTTAAAATTCACCGAAGAGCAGTTCGAAGTCGCCCTGTGACGAGATCAGATGAAAGAATGTAGTGAAGAGCAACTCAACTCATCACAGAAACAACAAAATACATGATAGGGTCTTCATTTAAGCAACTAGCTCCTGGTTCTTCCTTATTGTGGTGGACTGAACCTGAATGCCTCGCATTCTTGCAGGCGGAGCTGTATGGCCCATGACGGTTTAAAGTTTCCTCCTCCCCTTCATGAATGTAATGATGATCCCCTTCCTTGGGCCGAACCTGATTGCTCTCACTCTTTAAGCATCAAAGCGACCATTCTTGGGTTTTGAGTCCCCCATTAATGTAAAATAATAATAATAACGCATTATTAAGAGCGAGTGAGCCACTACTCTCCTACTTGAAATATCTTCCAACTTATTTAATAAGTATTCCTCAAGCTGCCTGTCTTTCAACCTGCCAGCCAGCCGTTCTGTTAGGCTGTCAGCCAGCCTGTTTGAATGTATGCCTGCCTGCTTGCATACATACCTCTCTCTGCTGGGAACTGCTACCACATCAACAACCCAAGACAGTTAGCAAGACATGAACACTCAGCCTCCCTAGGATGACATCCAGTTTTATCACCCAGACGCAGCACACACATTATTCATACTACCCAACCCCACGCACCATTCATACCTCCCAACCACACACACACACACACACACACACACACACACACAGAGAACAGCAGGAGGCCAAGGCAAGAGTACGACGAGAGCAATAGAGCGATGGTTGACACACTGGCTACAGTGGCCAGAAGAGCTCATGCATGCAGGGCAAAGCTCCTGATCATGGGTGACTTTAACCACAAGTAGATCGATTGGGAGAACTTGGACCCGCATGGGGGCCAAGATACATGGAGGGCTAAGATGATGGAGGTGGTACTGGAAAATTTCATGTACCAACACGTAAGGGACACTACAAGAGAGAGAGGAGAGGATGAACCAGCAAGGCTGGACTTAGTATTCACCTTGAGTAGTGCAGATATCGAGGACATCACATATGAAAGACCCCTTGGGGCCAGTGACCATGTGGTTTTAAGTTTCGAATACACAGTAGAGCTACAAGTGGGGAGGGAGAAGCAGGAAGGCCAGGACGAATGAAGCCAAAACTACAAGAAAGGGGACTACACAGGAATGAGGAACTTCCTGAACGGGGTTCAGTGGGACAGAGAACTGGCAGGGAAGCCAGTTAATGAGATGATGGAATATGTAGCAACAAAATGCAAGAAGGCTGAGGAGAGGTTTGTACCCAAGGGTAACAGGAATAATGAAAAAGCCAGGATGAGCCCATGGTTTACCCAAAGGTGCAGGGAGGCAAAAACCAAGTGTGCTAGGGAATGGAAGAAATATAGAAGGCAAAGGACCCAGGAGAATAAGGAGAGCAGTCGTAGAGCCAGAAACGAATATGCACAGATAAGAAGGGAGGCCCAAAGACAATATGAAAATGATATAGCAGCGAAAGCCAAATCTGACCCGAAACTATTGTACAGCCACATCAGGAAGAAAACAACAGTCAAGGACCAGGTAACCAGGCTAAGGAAGGAAGGAGGAGAGACAACAAGAAATGACCGTGAAGTATGTGAGGAACTCAACAAGAGATTCAAAGAAGTGTTCACAGAGGAGACAGAAGGGGCTCCAGAAAGACGGAGAGGTGGGGCACACCACCATGTGCTGGACACAGTGCACACAACCGAGGAAGAAGTGAAGAGGCTTCTGAGTGAGCTAGATACCTCAAAGGCAATGGGCCAGATAAAAATCTCCCCATGGGTATTGAGAGAGGGAGCAGAGGCGCTATGTGCACCCCTAACAACAATATTCAATACATCTATCGAAACAGGGAGATTGCCTGAGGCATGGAAGACAGCAAATGTAGTCACAATCTTTAAAAAAAGGAGACAGACATGAAGCATTAAACTACAGACCAGTGTCACTGACATGTATAGTATGCAAAATCATGGAGAAGATTATCAGGAGAAGAGTGGTGGAACACCTAGAAAGGAATGATCTCATCAACAGCAGCCAACATGGTTTCAGGGACGGGAAATCCTGTGTCACAAACCTACTGGAGTTGTATGACACGGTGACAGCAGTAAGACAAGAGAGAGAGGGGTGGGTGGATTGCATTTTCTTGGACTGCAAGAAGGCGTTTGACACAGTTCCACACAAGAGATTGGTGCAAAAACTGGAGGACCAAGCAGGGATAACAGGGAAGGCACTACAATGGATCAGGGAATACTTGTCAGGAAGACAGCAGCGAGTCATGGTACGTGGCGAGGTGTCAGAGTGGGCACCTGTGACCAGCGGGGTCCCACAGGGGTCAGTCCTAGGACCAGTGCTGTTTCCGGTATTTGTGAACGACATGACGGGAGGAATAGACTCTGAGGTGTCCCTGTTTGCAGATGACGTGAAGTTGATGAGAAGAATTCACTCGATCGAAGACCAGGCAGAACTACAAAGGGATCTGGACAGGCTGCAGACCTGGTCCAGCAATTGGCTCCTGGAGTTCAATCCCACCAAGTGCAAAGTCATGAAGATTCGGGAAGGGCAAAGAAGACCGCAGACGGAGTACAGTCTAGGGGGCCAGAGACTACAAATATCACTCAAGGAAAAAGATCTTGGGGTGAGTATAACACCAGGCACATCTCCTGAAGCGCACATCAACCAAATAACTGCTGCAGCATGTGGGCGCCTAGCAAACCTCAGAACAGCATTCCGACATCTTAATAAGGAATCGTTCAGGACTCTGTACAAACCCTGTACGTTAGGCCCATAATTGGAGTATGCAGCACAGTTTGGAACCCACACCTAGCCAAGCACGTAAAGAAACTAGAGAAAGTGCAAAGGTTTGCAACAAGACTAGTCCCAGAGCTAAGAGTATGTCCTACGAGGAGAGGTTAAGGGAAATCAACCTGACAACACTGGAGGACAGGAAAGATAGGGGGGACATGATAACGACATACAAAATACTGAGAGGAAATGACAAGGTGGACAAAGACAGGATGTTCCAGAGACTGGACACAGAAACAAGGGAACACAGTTGGAAGTTGAAGACACAGATGAATCACAGGGATGTCAGGAAGTACTTCTTCAGCCACAGAGTAGTCAGTAAGTGGAATAGTTTGGGAAGCGATGTAGTGGAGGCAGGATCCATACATAGCTTTAAGCAGAGGTATGATAAAGCTCACGGTTCAGGGAGAATGACCTAGTAGCGATCAGTGAAGAGGCGGGGCCAGGAGCTTGAATTCGACCCCTGCAACCTCAACTAGGTGAGTACAACTAGGTGAGTACACACATATTCTTTAGTTTCACAAAAACCAAATTGGTTAATAAAATTAGCACATAAAAACTTACAAAACATAAAATCAAAGATAAGCTTCCTCTGGGGACACACATCAGCACTAAAAGTTTGAAGCCGATCAGAGGAAGTCTCTAGTTATTGCACAGAATCTAACAAAAATTACATCTACGCAGCCTATTCCCAACAAGAGATTTAATCCAGTGCATCCGATGCATAAGCCATTAAAGATCGAAATCGTTTAAAATGTTATATTTTAATTAGGGAAGAGCGTTAAAGCAGTAGGGGTCGTGTTGCGCCATTGAGATAGGTATTTAGAGATTCGGTCTAAGCAAGGGCAACCTAAATGTAGTTCCCTGGATCAAGAGCCCCTCATCAGCATACACATACCTCTTCTAGGAAGCTTACTTATTTAACAAAGAATATTATTATAAGATTTCTAAGTAGGCTACACCAGTGTTGATTTTATAAGCTAATCTGAAGAGGCTTTCTAATAACATCTCATTTAAACCAATTTCTAGAATGTTCTCCCCTCAAGGAAGGTTCCTTGACGTTGGTGAGGGGCTCTTGATTTAGGGAATTGGATCTGTGCTCCAGTTCCCCGAATTAAGCCTGAATGCCTTCCACATCCCCCCCCAGGCGCTGTATAATCCTCCGGGTTTAGCGCTTCCCCTTGATTATAATAATAATCTAGAATGTTCTATATAAAACTGAGCTGAGAACACCGTTGCTTTTATATTATTACACTTGACTTAACCTAGCAGCAGACGATCACAGTTAAAAATCTGTTAATGATCGGATATTGAGTTCTGAAGTTATAACCATAGCTTAGTGGAGGACAAGAACACTGTACCAAACAATGTGACCGGTTCTGACATTAAGTCGTACAGTATAAAAGGGTTCACTATACTCGTGAAAACTGAAAATATATAATTATGCTAGTTTACTATATCTTTTTTTCAGCTCTGTTCTATTTAAAAAAATTCTGCATTCCTCTTAGAATACAATATTTGACTTTTTGAGAAAGCTCGATTTAGTAAAATAATGTATAAAATTGGCACATACAAACTCCAAATAGGAAAATAATTTCAATTTACATATACCAACAGCGAAAGTCTGAAGATGACCAGAAGAGTCATTACCAAGCTGATATATGGAAACAAACTGGCTCAGCAAAATTGGCAATTTAAATTCAGAGGACTCAAAGTGAAAGCTAAGCTTTCTTTCAAGAAGGTCTACTAACACTGAAAGTCTGAAGTATATCAGAAGAAGCATTTTTCATTAATCATTCTGAATTTCAAAGTTACACATACACAGAGGGGCGTATCCCTTCTTATGCCAAGGGGTAATATTTGGAAATTGGTAATACAAGACATTCTTCACTCATTGAATGGAAATCAATATTACTAATAAAACTGGAGACTTATATACTGTCGGAAGAAGAGACATAGAGTAGTAGAAGAAAGAACGTAATCACTGACGTAATCTTTGACGTTTTGAAGCCCAGCAACAGAGGGCTTTGGAAATTCCTGTCCTGGAGACATTCCAGGATGCTGAGAATGGTTGCTACAACTTTGGTCACAGGGCTCCCACGCATTCCAACTGTTCCATGTATCTTGCACTACTTATCGTATATCAGCGATTAAAATTGTTATCTGGTCGGATGAGGCCTTTATCATGTTATTAGCGAAATAAAAAAGAAGAGGTGGAGGCAGGGAAAAAATCAGGCATCCACTTTAAAGTTTTCCCTTCGAGGATACACAAAAATAAAAGTGTGGGTTACAAGACAGCCTTACGTGCCTTTTCTTGTGAGTTCCTATCATTCGTCCGAAACGTCCTTCTCAAAACAGAGCGCTTGTTTATGCACTTATTACAGTGTCAAATTCTGTAGGATCTAAGTTGCGATGTATTATATGTTAGTTGTTCTAAATTAGGTTAGCTTAGGTTAACATAACTAAAGATTATTAACCTATATTTACACTTAAACCATTAGTAACCCAGGACATGAAGTGTCCTCATAGTGGACGTAGCGAGTGTATAATTTCAAATGAATTAAACCGAGTTGTATCCCCCGCAGTCATGCATTAACTTTCCATATATTTAATTGTAACATTATACGTAAATTTAGGTTGACTTCGGATTAAATAAAATAGCAGTGTAACATAAGAACATAAGAATGGAGGAACACTGCAGAAGGCCATCAGAGTGTTCCAAGACTGGCCAGGCGCCTGCCCTCACTTGGCCCTAATTAGATTATACAACATAACCAGGTATTGTTTTGTTTTTCATGAAAAAATGCATAATTTAGCTGACTGGTTAATTCTTAGCCCCATAAAGTATATAAAAGCTTGCCAGCAAAGCGGCTTATTCTCCTGGAACCCACGTTGATTCATTGTCATATTAGGTCTCAGAAAACACAAATTTTTGATATCTGATGAATAAGAAACTTGTGCAACGCGTAGATACCTTTATTATGGAAACGTTTCTCCAGGAAGTGGCTTCGGCAGTCCAGTATAGAGCAGAACGGTGGGAGATGAGTAGTTTGAGGAAATTAGTCCCTCAACCGATATATATATATTATTTTATATTTAATTTAACACATCGGTTATTTCCTACCGAGGTAAGGTGACCCAAATTAGACGAAACACTTTCCTCACTCCATCAATGTCTTGCCAGAGGCGTGTCCAAATTACAGTTCAATATATATTAATAATATATATATATATATATATAATATTATATATATATATATTATTTATATATATATATATATATATATATATATAATATATATATGTATATATATATTATATATATTATATATATTATATATATATATATATATATATATATATATATATATTATATTATTATATTATTAGTTTTTTTATTATCACACTGGCCGATTCCCACCAAGGCAGGGTGGCCCGAAAAAGAAAAACTTTCACCATTCATTCACTCCATCACTGTCTTGCAGAAGGGTGCTTTACACTACAGTTTTTAAACTGCAACATTAACACCCTCCTTCAGAGTGCAGGCACTGTACTTCCCATCTCCAGGACTCAAGTCCGGCCTGCCGGTTTCCCTGAACCCCTTCATAAATGTTACTTTGCTCACACTCCAACAGCACGTCAAGTATTAAAAACCATTCGTCTCCATTCACTCCTATCAAACACGCTCACGCACGCCTGCTGGAAGTCCAAGCCCCTCGCACACAAAACCTCCTTGACCCCCTCCCTCCAACCTTTCCTAGGCCGACCCCTACCCCGCCTTCCTTCCACTACAGACTGATACACTCTTGAAGTCATTCTGTTTCGCTCCATTCTCTCTACATGTCCGAACCACCTCAACAACCCTTCCTCAGCCCTCTGGACAACAGTTTTGGTAATCCCGCACCTCCTCATAACTTCCAAACTACGAATTCTCTGCATTATATTCACACCACACATTGCCCTCAGACATGACATCTCCACTGCCTCCAGCCTTCTCCTCGCTGCAACATTCATCACCCATGCTTCACACCCATATAAGAGTGTTGGTAAAACTATACTCTCATACATTCCCCTCTTTGCCTCCAAGGACAAAGTTCTTTGTCTCCACAGACTCCTAAGTGCACCACTCACCCTTTCCCCTCATCAATTCTATGATTCACCTCATCCTTCATAGGCCCATCCGCTGACACGTCCACTCCCAAATATCTGAATACATTCACCTCCTCCATACACTCTCCCTCCAATCTGATATCCAATCTTTCATCACCTAATATTTTTGTTATCCTCATAACCTTACTCTTTCCTGTATTCACTTTTAATTTTCTTCTTTTGCACACCCTACCAAATTCATCCACCAATCTCTGCAACTTCTCTTCAGAATCTCCCAAGAGCACAGTGTCATCAGCAAAGAGCAACTGTGACAACTCCCACTTTATGTGTGATTCTTTATCTTTTAACTCCACGCCTCTTGTCAAGACCCTCGCATTTACTTCTCTTACAATCCCATCTATAAATGTATTAAACAACCACGGTGACATCACACATCCTTGTCTAAGGCCTACTTTTACTGGGAAATAATTTCCCTCTTTCCTATGTACTCTAACTTGAGCCTCACTATCCTCGTAAAAACTCTTCACTGCTTTCAGTAACCTACCTCCTACACCATACACCTGCAACATCTGCCACATTGCCCCCTATCCACCCTGTCATACGCCTTTTCCAAATCCATAAATGCCACAAAGACCTCTTTAGCCTTATCTAAATACTGTTCACTTATATGTTTCACTGTAAACACCTGGTCCAAACACCCCTACCTTTCCTAAAGCCTCCTTGTTCATCTGCTATCCTATTCTCAGTCTTACTTTTAATTCTTTCAATAATAACTCTACCTTTACACTTTACCAGGTATACTCAACAGACTTATCCCCCTATAATTTTTGCACTCTCTTTTGTCCCCTTTGCCTTTATACAAAGGAACTATGCATGCTCTCTGCCAATCCCTAGGTACCTTACCCTCTTCCATACATTTATTAAATAATTGCACCAACCACTCCAAAACTATATCCCCACCTGCTTTTAACATTTCTATCTTTATCCCATCAATCCCGGCTGCCTTACCCCCTTTCATTTTACCTACTGCCTCACGAACTTCCCTCACACTCACAACTGGCTCTTCCTCACTCCTACAAGATGTTATTCCTCCTTGCCCTGTACACGAAATCACAGCTTCCCTATCTTCATCAACATTTAACAATTCCTCAAAATATTCCCTGCATCTTCCCAATTACCCCTAACTCTCCATTTAATAACTCTCCTCTCCTATTTTTAACTGACAAATCCATTTGTTCTCTAGGCTTCCTTAACTTGTTAATCTCACTCCAAAACTTTTTCTTATTTTCAACAAAATTTGTTGATAACATCTCACCCACTCTCTCATTTGCTCTCTTTTTACATTGCTTCACCACTCTCTTAACCTCTCTCATTTTCTCCATATACTCTTCCCTCCTTGCATCACTTCTACTTTGTAAAAACTTCTCATATGCTAACTTTTTCTCCCATACTACTCTCTTTACATCATCATTCCACCAATCGCTCCTCTTCCCTCCCGCACCCACTTTCCTGTAACCACAAACTTCTGCTGAACACTCTAACACTACATTTTTAAACCTACCCCATACCTCTTCGACCCCATTGCCTATGCTCTCATTAGCCCATCTATCCTCAATAGCTGTTTATATCTTTCCCTAACTGCCTCTCTTTTAGTTTATAAACCTTCACCTCTCTCTTTCCTGATGCTTCTATTCTCCTTGTATCCCATCTACCTTTTACTCTCAGTGTAGCTACAACTAGAAAGTGATCTGATATATCTGTGGCCCCTCTATAAACATGTACATCCTGAAGTCTACTCAACAGTCTTTTATCTACCAATACATAATCCAACAACTACTGTCATTTCGCCCTACATCATATCTTGTATACTTATTTATCCTCTTTTTCTTAAAATATGTATTACCTATAACTAAACCCCTTTCTATACAAGTTCAATCAAAGGGCTCCCATTATCATTTACACCTTGCACCCCAAACTTACCTACCACACCCTCTCTAAAAGTTTCTCCTACTTTAGCATTCAGGTTCCCCTACCACAATTACTCTCTCACTTGGTTCAAAGGCTCCTATACATTCACTTAACATCTCCCAAAATCTCTCTCTCTCTCCTCTGCATTCCTCTCCTCTCCAGGTGCATACACGCTTATTATGACCCACTTCTCGCATCCAACCCTTTACTTTAATCCACATAATTCTTGCATTTACACATTCATATTCTCTTTTCTCCTTCCATAACTAATCATTCAACATTACTGCTACCCTTCCTTTGCTCTAACTCTCTCAGATACTCCAGATTTAATCCCATTTATTTCCCCCACCGAAACTCCCTACCCCCTTCAGCTTTGTTTCGCTTAGGGCCAGGACATCCAACTTCTTTTCATTCATAACATCAGCAATCATCTGTTTCTTGTCATCCGCACTACATCCACGCACATTCAAGCATCCCAGTTTTATAAAGTTTTTCTTCTCTTTTTCAGTAAATGTCTACAGGAGAAGGGGTTACTAGCCCATGTGCTCCCGGCATTTTTAGTCGCCTCATACGACACGCATGGCTTACGGAGGAAAGATTCTTTTCCATTCCCCATGGACAATAGAAGAAATAAAGAAGAACAAGAGCTATGTAGAAAAAGGAGAAAACCTAGATGTATGTATATATTATATATATATATGTATGTGCATGTCTGTGAAGTGTGACCAAAGTGTAAGTTGGAGTAGCAAGATATCCTGTTATCTAGCGTGTTTATGAGACAGAAAAAGACACCAGCAATCCTACCATCATGCAAAACGTTACAGGTTTCTGTTTCACAGTCATCTGGCAGGACGGTAGTACTTCCTGGGTGGTTGCTGTCTACCAACCTACTACCAATATATATATATATATATATATATATATATTATATATATATATATATATAATATATATATATATATATATATATATATATATATATATATATATATATATATATATATAATATATATATATTAATATGTATATATAAAATGTGTGTGTGTGTGTGTCGTGCGCTTTTTCGTGGTTCATACACAAACAGGGTACATTCAGACCTCAGACTGTAACGAGGATAGGGAATCTCTGTATTGTAGTACCTTTAAGCTGATTTATTATAACAGTATTTCTTGCCTGCCCACCCTTAGTTAAAGAAACAATCAAGGTCGATGGAGAACGTGCTGGTATTTTAATTTGCAGGGCTTGTGTGTGTTCCAGAGCACAGAGTTTAGAAATCTAGATGATGAGGATCCAGCATGATTACCGTAGTTTCTCGAGCGGAAGTCCTCAGTCTGATGACCAAAAGCTCCAACGGTGGGCTATTATATAAGACCCGCCTCAGGAAACACTTGTCCTGTTTCGTGACAAACTTTACTTAACCTGGAGGGTAGTTAAGCAGGTTTATGTCAGATGTTGTTATTTGCCAGGGTGGCGAGAAACGTTATTTCCTAGCATGATATATCCCCCACGGCACAGTTCATGAAACTCAAATATTTTTGTGCGTAGCTGTTATTTGAATCCATATTCATTCGCTTGTCACATAACTTTTATGTTCAACAATTTTCTAGAGACAACAATATTTTTATTACTAATCCATCATGCACTGTGTAGGCAGAAGCTTCAGTCCTATCATGGCACTGATTTCGGTTATTCTGTCAGTAACACTAAATTTTTATGGTGGTTACAGGATACACCAAAAGCAATTCTTAGAGCTTCGGGGACTCGCAAGACCTTTTCACTCTGTAATATCGAATTCTATATTATTTAGTGTACATATAATAGGAATATTTTCAATCACGAAAATCAGGATTTCGGGCTTATCCACATGATTCTTCATCTTTCAAAGTACCAACCACAATATTAACTTGTCTTAATCATTCTGAAGTTCAATATCTTTCTCTAAATTTAATTGTCTGTCTATTTTTTGGGTCGTCAGCAAATTTACTAACGTCTCTTTTTCTCTCATCAAAGTCATTAATGTAACTTATAAGCAACAGACCTAAAACTGATCCTTGTAGAACGCCACTTGTGACTGACACCCTTTTTGATTTCTGCAACGGCAAACTTTCTGCTTCCTTTTTGCCATGCCTATATCTATAGAAGATAGTTTCCTCAAATAGTATGTGCTGCCACTTTCTTTATCAGTCTTCCGTGAAGGACTTTATTAAAGCCTAACTAAAATTCCACGTAGACGACATTATACTCTGTCATGTCCACTGCCTCAAGTGCCTTGCTAAAGTCAGTAAATTTGTTAACCAATAACGGCCTCTTGTGAATCAAGGCTGCTTCCACTCTTACTATTACTAATGGTTCCACTTTCATTATTACTAATAGTTGTCCCACTATTGACGTCAGGTTCATTGGGAGGTAATTTAATGGTAGGCCTTTATTTCCCTCTTTTATAGAAAAAGATTCACATTAGTCATCTCCATCTTAGTGATAATAGTAGTATACAAAGCCGATAAGATGATGCATAAATCAAAATAAATATACCAGTGTTGCACATGTCATTTTTCATCATCAGGTTCCATTATGCTTTTTCTAAGAACACTTGAAAAACAGTTCGTCGGGACACGGGAATTATTTTGATTTATTCCATCTACTTGTTGAATAACCACGTCTCTCCTGCTCAAATATTACGTAATTTGTTTTTCTCAGAATTTATGAAAATACCAATTACTGAGAGTTACTTCATGGTTCACAGTTCAGGAAGAAGGAAGATGAGGAGAGTTAATAGAGAAGATGTGAAGGTAGGAAATCGATTCTCTCTTCTCCAAAACGAGTGTACTTCAGTGGTTAGTGAGGTTGAAGGTACCATTGATTCCCATGCTAGTCAAGGTAAGAATATTTTAATAGTAGGAGATTCTCAGGTAAGATATATGGACCGTGCATTTTGTAACAGAGACAGAAAGGTCAGACAGAGAGTGTGTCTTCCTGGAGCTGGTGTTGGTGACATAGTCAGCAGGTTGGATAATATTATGGCAGGTAATGGGAACAAGCCCATTATCTGTCTTAGTGCTGGAGGTAATGACACTGGGAAGGGCAGGAGAGAGGAGCTGCTGGATAAGTACAGGTCAGCCATAGAAGTAGTTAGGTCTAAGGGAGGGATCTGAGTCATACGTAGCATCTTGCCTAGAAAGGGAGAGGGCAATGAATGGATTTCTAGGGCAATTGGTATAAATTGCTGGCTAGACAGGTACTGCAAGGAACTGGCAATCCCATTCATTGATAACTGGGACCTATTCTTTGGCAAACGTGATATGTATGCAAGGGATGGAGTTCATCTCTCTGGGGATGGAGTGGTTGCATTAGCCAATTCAATTGAGAGGGTAATTGATGACTTGTTTAGGAATTTAAACTGATAGATTATAGAGGTATGGGTGTTTGTGGGAAACAATCAGGCTGCAGCATTAGGGTTAAAAACAGCAGGTATTACCTGGATACCTCAGGGATATGTTTAAAAGACAATATTCAAAATAAAGTTGCTAGTAATGGCAAATCAATTGATCAACAAACAAAGAGAGATAGTAGAGGGCAACGAGTGACTAGCTCCCTTAAGGTTTACTATACAAATAGTAGGAGTCCAAGAAATAAGATAGATGAGCTAAGATTGCTTGCAAGTGTAGGTAATATAGATATTATTGGTAAAACAGAGACCTGGTTCAGCCTGAAATGTAGAGAAATGCCTTCTGAATGCAACATACAGGGTTATAAACTATTCCACACTGACAGGGTCAACAGGAAGGGTGGTGGTGTGGCGATGTATGTCAGAGAAAATTTAAATTGTTATCTTAGACATGATATAAGATTAGAAACATCGAACACAGAATCTGTTTGGCTACAGTTTCTCGAGGGACGTGACAAATTAATTTTGGGTGTGATTTATAGGCCCCCCAACCTTGACAGGGAGGGCAGTAAGCTGTTATGGGACGAAATTCATAAGGCATCTAGATATGAAAATGTTGTGATAATGGGAGATTTTAACTTTAGACAAATTGATTGGAACAATATGACAGAAAATCTGGAGTCTAGTGGCTTTCTTGACACGGTTCAGGATTGCTTTTTAGAACAGGTTGTAACAGAACCAACTAGAGGAAACAATCTGCTTGACTTGGTTCTTACCAACAAAGACTCACTAATTAATAATCTTGAGGTTAATGATGAGCTTGGGGAAAGTGATCACAAATCACTTAGTTTCAATATATCATGGAATTACCCAGATAACTGCAATATCTGTCCCAGACATTCGCTTGGCCGATTTCATTTGAATGAAAAATTGCCTGGGTGGGCTAAATTGGGATGACCTGACTATGGGTCAGGTAGGTGATCTTGGTTACCTATATGACGTTTTTCAGAGCATAGTTCTAGCTGCCCAGACAACTTTTGTTCCGAGTAGGGAAATTAGATCTAACAAAAATGATGCCAAATGGATGAACAATAGATTAGAACATCTCTGTGGTCAAAAGAGAGGCATATATAGGCGTATCAAAATTGGGGATGGGCAGTTAAGAAATCAATATACTCAATTAAAGAGAGAAATAAAGAAAGGAATAAGAAAAGCAAAAAGGGATTATGAGGCTAAGGTCGCAAGGGATTCAAAGACTAGCCCAAAAGGGTTCTTTCAGGTATACAGAAGTAAGATTAGGGACAAGATTGGCCCACTAAGAGTAACTCTGGTCAGATCACTGACAGTGATAAGGATATGAGTGAAATTCTAAATAACTACTTCCTCTCAGTTTTCACCCAGGAAAATACTAGCGATATTCCTGAAATAATAGATTCTGTAGAACAGGATGATAATAAACTATGCACGATTGCAGTAACAGTGACATGGTCCTTAGACAAATAGAGAAATTAAAACCTAACAAATCCCCAGGTCCTGATGAACTGTTTGCAAGGGTGTTAAAGGAATGTAAAGAAGAACTTAGCAAACCTTTGGCTAATCTTCTCAACATATCATTACAAGCTGGCATAGAGCCTGATAAGTGGAAAATGGCAAATGTAATACCTATTTACAAGGCAGGTGACAGGTTCTTAGCTTCAACCTATAGACCAATAAGCCTTACTTCCACAGTGGGAAAATTTATGGAATCAATAATTGCCGAAGCAATTCGTAGCCATCTTGATAGGCACAGATTGATTAATGAATCTCAACATGGTTTTACAAAGGGGTGTTCCTGTCTTACGAATTTACTAACTTTTTTCACTAAGGTGTTTGAGGAGGTAGATCATGGTAATGAATATGATATTGTGTATATGGACTTCAGTAAAGCTTTCGGTAGAGTTCCACACCAGAGGCTGTTAGGTAAGACACATATGCAACAGTTAGGTATCATTATTTCGAAACGTTTCGCCTACACAGTAGGCTTCTTCAGTCGAGTACAGAAAAGTTGATAGAAGCAGAAGATACTTGAAGACGATGTAATCAGTCCATCACCCTTAAAGTTTTGAGGTGGTCAGTCCCTCAGTCTGGAGAAGAGCATTGTTCCATGGAATGAAACAATATGGAGAGGGACCTGACCTCACAGCATCTGAGTTCTTACCTCTTCTAGTGACCTACGTCTCACCTCTTGGCGCTATATAAGGCTCCATCCTGTCACTTCATCTCCATATTGTTTCATTCATGGAACAATGCTCTTCTCCAGACTGAGGGACTGACCACCTCAAACTTTAAGGGTGATGGACTGATTACATCGTCTTCAAGTATCTTCTGCTTCTATCAACTTTTCTGCACTCGACTGAAGAAGCCTACTGTGTAGGCGAAACGTTTCGAAATAATGATACCTAACTGTTGCATATGTGTCTTACCTAACAACCTGTCGGTATTTTATACCATTTTAATGTACACCAGAGGCTATTGAGGAAACTTAAGGCACACGGAATAGGAGGAGAAATTTTTTCCTGGGTAGAGACATGGCTGACAAATAGACAGCAGAAAGTTTTCATAAATGGGGAGAAATCAGAATGGGGGCACGTCATAAGTGGTGTCCCTCAGGGGTCAGTGTTGGGCCCGTTGTTGTTCACAATTTACAGAAACGACATAGATGAGGGAATAAATAGCGACATAAGCAAATTTGCTGATGACACCAAAATAGGCCGTCCAATTCATTCTAATGAGGACACTAGAGCACTCCAGGATGATTTGAATAGACTGATGCAATGGTCGGAGAAGTGGCAGATGCAGTTTAATATTGACAAATGCAAAGTTCTAAACGTTGGACAGTTAAATAACCATGCCACATATAAACTAAATAATGTAGATCTTAATACTACTGATTGCGAAAAGGATTTAGGAGTTCTGGTTAGCGGTAATCTAAAGCCAAGACCACAGTGCATTAGTGCTCGCAATAAAGCTAACAGAATTCTTGGCTTCATATCTAGAAGCATAAATAATAGAAGTCCTCAGGTTGTTCTTCAACTCTATATATCCTTGGCTAGGCCTCATTTAGACTATGCTGCTCAGTTCTGGTCACCGTATTACAGAATGTATATAAATGCTCTGGAAACCGTACAGAGGAGGATGACGAAGATGATCCCATGTAACAGAAATCTTCCCTATGAGGATAGACTGAGGGCCCTGAATCTGCACTCTCTCTAAAGGGGTAGAATTAGGGGGGATATGATCGAGGTGTATAAATGGAAAACAGGAATAAATAAAGGGGATGTAAATAGCGTGTTGAAAATTTCCAGCCAAGACAGGACTCGCAGCAATGGTTTCAAGTTGGAAAAATTCAGATTCAGGAAGGATATAGGAAAGCACTGGTTTGGTAATGGAGTTGTGGATGAGTGGAACAAACTCCCGAGTACAGTTATTCAGGCTAAAACGTTGTGTACTTTTAAAAATAGGATAGATAAATACATAAGTGGGTGTGGGTGGGTGTGAGTTGGACCTGACTAGCTTGTGCTGCTGGGTCTGGTGCCATGCTCCATCCTTGAGTGAAGGTGACCAGACTGGGGGGGTCATTGGGCTAATACGGGGGGTGGACATGGACCTGCTCCGCATGGGTCAGTAGGCCTGTTGCAGTGTTCCTTCTTTCTTATGTTCTTATGTTTGTCGCTTGACGACCGACAAGAAATTATTGATAAAAAAATAACGTGTGACTTTCTCACTATGAGTAAATTGCTCAGAGTTATATACAACTTGATCCAACTTTTCCCTAATGTTTGTCCTAAACATTTGAAACATTATAAATCTGTTTTGAATTTTTCTATAAGTTTAATTTCAGTCTTTTTTTTTTTTTTTTTTTGGCTTTTTCTGACCCTGTTATGACCTCTTCAATATGAATATTTTGGTCAGGAAGGAAACCTCCTCTTTAACAAGATGATAAATTCCTCTCCTATTTAACAAGAGGATAAATTCCTCTCCTATTTAACAAGATGATAAATTCCTCTCCTATTTAACAAGATGATAAATTACTCTCCTCACTAACAAGGGGATAAATTCCTCTCCTCTTTAACAAGAGGATAAATTCCTCTCCTCTTTAACAAGAGGATAAATTCCTCTCCTATTTAACAAGAGGATAAATTCCTCTCCTATTTAACAAGATGATAAATTACTCTCCTCACTAACAAGGGGATAAATTCCTCTCCTCTTTAACAAGATGATAAATTCCTCTCCTCTTTAACAAGATGATAAATTCCTCTCCTCTTTAACAAGATGATAAATTCCTCTCCTCTTTAACAAGATGATAAATTCCTCTCCTCTTTAACAAGATGATAAATCCTCTCCTCTTTAACAAGATGATAAATTCCTCTCCTCTTTAACAAGATGATAAATTCCTCTCCTCTTTAACAAGATGATAAATTCCTTCCTCTTTAACAAGATGATAAATTCCTCTCCTCTTTAACAAGATGATAAAATTCCTCTCCTCTTTAACAAGATGATAAATTCCTCTCCTCTTTAACAAAGATGATAAATTCCTCTCCTCTTTAACAAGAGGATAAATTCTCTCCTCTTTAACAAGATGATAAATTCCTCTCCTATTTAACAAGATGATAAATTCCTCTCTCTTTAACAAGATGATAAATTCCTCTCCTCTTTAACAAGATGATAAATTCCTCTCCTCTTTAACAAGATGATAAATTCCTCTCCTCTTTAACAAGATGATAAATTCCTCTCCTCTTTAACAAGATGATAAATTCCTCTCCTCTTTAACAAGATGATAAAATTCCTCTCCTCTTTAACAAGATGATAAATTCCTCTCCTCTTTAACAAGATGATAAATTCCTCTCCTCTTTAACAAGATGATAAATTACTCTCCTCACTAACAAGGGGATAAATTCCTCTCCTCTTTAACAAGATGATAAATTCCTCTCCTCTTTATCAAGAGGATAAATTCCTCTCCTCTTTAACAAGATGATAATTACCCCCTCCCTTTCCCCTCTTAAACAAGATGATAAATTTTCCTCTTTATTAAGAGATATTTCTTTCTTTATCAGTGTAATTCTTCTTTTGTGTAAATTTTTTCTCTGGAGAAAATTATTTTTTGGACAATTTGAATTTTTTGGAAAAATTCTTTTGGGGATTTTAAAATTATTTTAAATTTTTTTAAATTTTGGAAAAATTTATCGAATAAACCAGTTAATTAAACTTTATGGTTGGGGGGTTAAAAGTTCCCGAAAATTGACCTGGGGGGATCCACTGTAACACTGCCACAACACTTGTGACCTGGTGGGTGGTGAACCACTGTAACACTGCCACAAACTTGTGACTGGTGGGTGTGAACCACTGGAAACCACTCCCAAACACTTGTGACCTGGTGGGTGGTAAACCCACGTGTAACACTGCCAACAAACTTGACCTGGTGGGTGTGAACCACTGTACCACTCTACAACACTTGTGACCGGTGGTGGTGAACCACGTGTAACACTCCCACAACACTTGTGACCTGGTGGGTGGTGAACCACTGTAACACTCCCAAACACTTTGACCGGTGGGGGGTGAACCACTGTAACACTGCTACAACACTTGGGGACCGGTGGGTGGTGAACCACGTGTAACACTGCTAAACACTTGTGACCTGGTGGGGGGTGAACCACTGTAACACTCCCACAACACTTGTGACCGGTGGGGGGTGAACCACGTGTAACACTGCTACAACACTTGTGAACCTGGGGGGTGGTGAACCACGTGTAACACTCCCACAACACTTGTGACCTGGTGGGGGTGAACCACGTGTAACCTGCCAACACTTGTGACGGTGGGTGTGAACCACTGTAACACTGCACAACACTTGTGACCTGGTGGGTGGTGAACCACGTGTAACCTGCCAAAACACTTGTGACTGGTGGGTGTTGAACCACTGAAAACACTGCACAACACTTGTGCCCGGTGGGTGGTGAACCACGTGTAACACGGGCACAACACTTGTGACCTGGTGGGGGGTTGAACCACGTGTAACACTCCCACAAAAATTGTGACCGGTGGGGGGTGAACCACGTGTAACACTGCTACAACACTTGTGACCAGGTGGGTGGTGAACCACGTGTAACACTGCTACAACACTTGTGACCTGGTGGGTGTGAACCACGGTAACACTGCAAACACTTGTGACCGGTGGGGGGTAAACCCACTGTAACACTCCCACAAACATTGTGACCGGGTTTGGGTGGTGAACCACGTTAACACTGCCAAACATTTGTGACCTGGTGGTGATGAACCACATGTAACACTGCCACAACACTTGTGACCTGGTGGGTGGTGAACCACGTGTAACACTGCCACAACACTTGTGACCTGGTGGGTGATGAACCACGTGTAACACTGCCACAACACTTGTGACCTGGTGGGTGATGAACCACGTGTAACACTGCCACAACACTTGTGACCTGGTGGGTGGTGAACCACGTGTAACACTGCCACAACACTTGTGACCTGGTGGGTGGTGAACCACGTGTAACACTGCCACAACACTTGTGACCTGGTGGGTGGTGAACCACGTGTAACACTGCCACAACACTTGTGACCTGGTGGGGTGGTGAACCACGTTAACACTGCCACAACACTTGTGACCTGGGGTGGGTGAACCAAAGTGTAACACTGCCAAACACTTGTGACCTGGTGGGTGGTGGAACCACGTGTAACACTGCCACAACACTTGTGACCTGGTGGTGGTGAACCAAGTGTAACACTGCCAAACACTTGTGACCTGGTGGGTGGGAACCACGTGAAACACTGCCACACACTTGGGACCTGGTGGGGGGTGAACACTTTGTAACACTGCCACAACACTTGTGACCTGGTGGGTGGTGAACCACGTTAACACTGCCACAACATTTGTGACCTGGTGGTTGTGAACCACGTGTAACACTACCACAACACTTGTGACCTGGTGGGTGGTGAACCACGTGTAACACTGCCACAACACTTGTGACCTGGTGGGTGGTGAACCACGTGTAACACTGCCACAACACTTGTGACCTGGTGGGTGGTGAACCACGTGTAACACTGCCAAACACTTGACCTGGTGGGTGGGAACCACGTGTAACACTGCCACAACACTTGTGCCGGGTGGGTGGGGGAACCCAAAGTGTAACACTGCCATAACACTTGTGACCTGGTGGGTGGGAACCACGTGTAACACTGCCACAACACTTGTGACCTGGTGGGGGGTTGAACCACGTGTAACACTGCCACAACACTTGTGACCTGGTGGGTGGTGAACCACGGGGTAACACTGCCACAAACTTGTGACCTGGTGGGGGGTTAAACCACGTGTACACTACTACAACACTTGTGACCTGTGGGTGGTGAACCACGTGTAACACTGCAAAACTTGTGACCTGGGGGGTGGTGAACCACGTGAAACCACTCACAACCTTGTGACCTGGTGGGTGGTGAACAACGTGTAACACTCCCAAAAACACTTGTGACCTGGTGGGTGGTGAACCACGTGTAACACTCCAAAACCCTTTTGTGACCTGGTGGGTGGTGAACCACGTGAAACCCACTGCCAAAACTTGGGCCCGGTGGGGGTGACAGTGTAACACTACAAACTTGTTGACTGGTGGGTGGTGAACACGTGAAACACTGCCACAACATTGTGACCCGGGGGTGTGAACACGTGTAACATGACAACATTGTGCCTGGTGGGGTGGTGAACCAGTTAACACTGCCCAACACTTTACGATGGGGGGGTGAACCACGTGTAACACTGCCACAACATTGTGACCTGGTGGGTGGTGAACCACGTGTAACACTGCCAACACTTGTGCCCTGGTGGTGGTGAACCACGTGGTACACTGCCACAACACTTGTGACCTGGGTGGGTGTGGACCCGGTAACACTCCCACAACACTTGGACCTGTGGGGGCAAACCCGTGTAACACTGCCACAACACTTGTGACCCGGTGGGTGGTGAACCACGTGTAACACTGCCACAACACTTGTGACCTGGTGGGTGGTGAACCACGTGTAACACTGCCACAACACTTGTGACCTGGTGGGTGGTGAACCACGAGTAACACTGCCACAACACTTGTGACCTGGTGGGTGGTGAACCACGTGTAATACTGCCACAACACTTGTGGCCTGGTGGGTGGTGAACCACGTGTAATACTGCCACAACACTTGTGGCCTGGTGGGTGGCGAACCACGTGTAACACTGCCACAACACTTGTGACCCGGTGGGTGGTGAACCACGTGAAAACACTGCCACAACACTTGGGGACCTGGTGGGGGGGTGAACCACGTGTAACACTGCCACAACACTTGTGACCTGGTGGGTGGTAAAACCACGAGTAACACTGCCCAACACTTGTGACCTGGGGGGTTTGGTGACCACGTTTTAATACTGCCACAACTCTTGTGGCCTGGTGGGTGGTGAACCACGTGTAATACTGCCACAACACTTGTGGCCTGGTGGGTGGCGAACCACGTGTAACACTGCCACAACACTTGTGACCCGGTGGGTGGTGAACCACGTGTAACACTGCTCCCATAACCCACCCTACCGTAAAATGCACGACGTCAGAACATTGACACTGACGAACCTTAAGTAATTCACTGTCTCACTGCCCCCCCCCCCCGTTCCCTTTATCCAAGCCTCAGCCTGAATCACAGCCCCCACAAAAACTTCGAGGATCCATAGCCCCCTTGCTCTAACACTCACTCTAATGCATCCATACTCTTGGGGCTGCCACCAGCAACAGCCTGGTTGAGCAGGCAAGCACTGGACAAAGATTTTAATGTCTTTCCAACCTCACCCCGTTATCTGAGTCCCAGTTTAAGCCCCTCTCGCCTCCACCTTCTTCTCTGAGCCCCAGTCTGAACCCACACCCTTCCCCACCCCCTTATCTGAGCCCCAGTCTGAACCACAAACCCCTTTCCCCACCCCCTTATCTGAGCCCCAGTCCCGAACCACACCCTTCCCCACCCCTTATCTGAGCCCCGTCTGAACCACACCCTTCCCCACCCCTTATCTGAGCCCCAGTTTGAACCTCCTTGCCGTTATCTGAGCCCCAGCATGACCCCCCCTCCCCCACACCAAGGACCTTCCCGTCTTCAGTTATGCAGTGAGAGGTGAAGAATCTATTTTTATGTTGCCAGGCTGAGTACTGACGTGGCACTCACTTATATACTTATGAGTTATGTGCCCGGCATGAGTGTTCACTGACCACTGGGGGACCACGGACCCCTGGGAGTCAACTGACCAAGAAATGCCTTCTGAATGCCACATACAAAGCTATAAAATATTTCACACTGACAGGGTCAACATGAAGAGTGGTGGAGTGGCGATGCATGTCAGAGATAATTGAAAATGTTGTGTTAGACAAGATATAAGATTAGAATCATCAGACGCAGAATTTGTTTGGCTACAGTTTCTCGAGGGTCGTGAAAAATTAATTTTGAGTGTGATTTATAACCCCCAAACCTTGATAGGAAGTACAGTAAACTGCTATGGGACGAAATTCAAAAGGCGTCTAGTTACAAAAATGTTGTATTAATGGGAGATTTTTAACTTTAGAAAAATTGATTGGTCCAATGTGACAGGAAATCTTGAGTCTAGCTAGTGACTTTCTTGTTACTGTTCAGGATTACTTTTTAAAACAGTTTGTGACAGAACTAACTAGAGGAAACAATCTGCTTGACTTGGTTCTTGCCAACAAGGAATCACTAGTTAATAATCTTGAGGTAAACGATGAGCTTGGGAAAAGCGATCACAATATATCAATATATCATGGAATTACTCAAATAACTGCAATCAAGTCACTGTCCCAGACTTTCATTTGGCCGATTTTATGGGACTGAGAAATTACTTGGGTGGGCTAAATTGGAACGACCTGACTATGGGTCAAGTAGGTAGTGTTCGTTGCCAATGTGACTTCTTCCAGAGCATAGTTCTAGCTGCCCTGACAACTTATGTTCCAAGTAGGGAAATTAGATCAACCAAAAATGATCCCAAATGGATAAACAGTATATTAAAACATCTCATTGGTCAAAAGAGAGGTGTATCAAAAGAGGAGAGGGACAGTTAAGAAATCAATATATTCAGTTAAAGAGAGAAATAAAAAAGGGAATAAGAAAAACTAAAAAAAAATTATGAGGCTAAAGTGGCAAGGGATTCAAAGACTAACCTAGAAAGTTTCTTTCAGGTATATAGAAGTAAGATTATGGAGATGACAGTCCCACTCAAAAGTAACTCAGGTCAGATCACTGACAGCGATAATGAAATGTGTGAACTTTTTCACTCTTATTTCCTCTCAGTTTTTACGCAAGAAGATGCTAGTGAAATTTCAGAAAGTGTAAATTATGTAGAACAGGACGATAATAAACTATGCACGATTAGGGTAACTAGTGACATAGTCCTTAGACGAATAGAGAAACTAAAACCGAACAAATCCCCAGGCCTTGATGAACTGTTTGCAAGGGTGTTAAAGAAATGTAAAGAGGAACTTAGCAATTCTATGGCCAGTCTTTTCAACATGTCACTACAAACTGGCATAATGCCGAACAAGTGGAAATGGCAAATTTAATACCTATTTACAAAGCAGGAGAAAAGTCCTTAGCCTCGAACTAAATACCAATAAACTTTACCTCCATAGTGGTAAAATTTATGGGATCAATAATTGCGGAAGCAATTCGTAGCCATCTTGAAAGGCATAAATTGGTTAATGAATTTCAACATGGTTTTACAAAGGAGCATTTCTGCCTTACGAATTTACTAACTTTTTTCGCCAAGGTATTTGAGGAGGTTGATAATGGTAATGAATATGATATTGTATATATGGACTTCAGTAAGACTTTGATAGAGATCCACATCAGAGGCTATTGAGGAAAATTAAGGCACACGGAATAGGAGAAATTTTTTCCTGGGTAGAGGCATGGTTGACATATAGGCAGGAGAAAGTTTGCATAAATGGGGAGAAATCAGAGCGGGGGGCATCACGAGTGGTGTTCCACAGGAGTTAGTGTTGGGCATTTTGTTGTTCACAATTTATATAAATAACAATGATGAGGGAATTAATAGCGACATAAACAAGTTTGCTGATGACACCAAAATAGGTCGCCTAATTCATTCAAATGAGGACATTAGAGCACTCCAAGAAGATATGAATATACTGATGCAGTGGTCGGAGAAGTGGCAGATGCAGTTTAATATAGACAAATGCAAAGTTCTAACCATTTGACAAAAAAATAACCATGCCACATATGAACTAAATATTGTAGATCTTAATATTACTGTTTGTGAAAATGATTTGAGAGTTCTGGTTAGTAGAAATCTAAAACTAAGACAACAGTGCATAAGTGATCGCAATAAAGCGAACAGAATCATCGGCTTCATATCAAGAAGCATTAATAATAGGAATCCTCAAGTTGTTCTTCAACTCTGTATATCCTTGGTTAGGCCTCATTTAGATTATGCTGCACAGTTCTGGTCACAGTATTAAAGAATGGATATAGATGCACCGTAAAACGTAAAAAGAAGGATGAGAAAAATTGATCCTATATATCAGAAATCTTCCCTATGAGGACAGACTGAGGGCCCTGAATCTGCACTCTCTAGAAAGGCGTAGAATTAGGGGTGATATGATTGAGGAGTATAAATGGAAAACAGGAATAAATAAAGGGAATATAAATAGCGTGCTGAAAATATCTAGCGAAGACACGACTCGCAGCAAGGGTTGAAGATGGAAAAAATTCAGATTCAGGAAGGATGTAGGAAAGCAGTGGTTTGGTAGTAGAATTGTGGATGAGTGGAACAAATTCCCGAGTATCGTCACAGAAGCTAAGACGTTGTGTACTTTTAAAAATAGGTTAGATAAATACATGAGTGGTTGTGGGTGGGTGTAAGTTGGACCTGACTAGCTAGTGCTAATAGCTCTGAGTCTGTGCCCCCTCCTTAAGTGGACATAACGTGACCTGACTAGGTGGGTCATTGGTTTAAGCCGAGAGGTGAACTGAACCTGCCTCGCATGGGCCAGTAGACCCGCTACAGTGTTCCTTCTTTCTTATGTTCTTAAAAAATCAGAGAAGCAGTTGTTACATCCTATGGGCTTTTACCCTGAGAAACTGAAGCATCAGAAAAACTTCAGCAGCACTGAGAAAGGCACTCGTCCTGACACTGAATCTTGAACATTTTGAGGTTCATCAGGGCGAGGCGCCTCATGAAGTCTTGGTCTACTCAGATCACAACCTTATCACTTTCATACATAGTATGAAAAATAAAAATGTCAGTTTTATGAGCTGGGTTCTGTGTATCCAGTTGTTTAATATTGATATCCATTACATAAAGGGAGAATAAATCAAATACACTTTCGAAGTCCCTTGCAAATCATAATTAATTAAAATTTCATGTGTAATACCTTGCAACAAGGAATTTTTTGTGTAACACATAACGTATTTCATACTGTTGGGCGATGGTTATTAAATTTCTCTTTATAACTGTACCGCTCACCAGGTAACAATTATAAATATTCTTATGACCTATTTCACACTACAAATTATTTTTTTACTGAGTGTGGGAACCACTAAGACGCTTCTGGTACATTTTCATATACAGTCTGTCTACTGAGTAGACAGACCACTGTGTCCGGCCACTGGTATTAAGGTTATCCTGTATATTGTCCACTACTCTTTACTGGTTATGAGCAATGTACGTAACTGGGAATTAACGATCGCCTAATTTTTCTTGTGTGGTCCTGTTATTAGAGGTGGGAAGTTCCGCCAAAATTTATTCATGTAGAAATTTTAAATTGGAGCTTCGGTCTCTTAATATTTTTCCTCCATCACATATTTCATATATAACGTCAGAATATTACCTGTAACTGGTGGTAGTATTTCCACTTACTTTTTTGTTTTTGGAGGGGGGCGGAATTTTTACCTTATACTGGTATTATTTTCACAAATTTTCCTGTTTTAATGTTTCTTATTTCTTTTAAGGGAAAGTTGTATAGAGTTGTTGTACAGCATTGGACCACCTCCAGCCAACATACCCACATGATACAGTGTCATGTTACAGAATGCTAGACATCTATTCCCTTAAGACGCACCTTCTTCACCTCGCTCTGCAGTTCTCTACTATATATTACTACAATTTAGTAGTAGGTTGGTAGACAGCAACCACCCAGGGAAGTACTACCGTCCTGCCAGATGACTGTGAAACAGAAACCTGTAACTGTTTTGCATGATGGTAGGATTGCCGGTTTCTTTTTCTGTCTCATAAACACGCTAGATAACAGGGATATCTTGCTACTCCTACTTACACTTTGGTCACACTTCACAGACAGGCACATGCTTATATATATACATACATCTAGGTTTTTCTCTTTTTTCTAAATAGCTCTTGTTCTTCTTTATTTCTTCTATTGTCCATGGGGAAGTGGAAAAGAATCTTTCCTCCGTAAGCCATGCGTGTCGTATGAGGCGACTAAAATGCCGGGAGCAATGGGCTAGTAACCCCTTCTCCTGTAGACATTTACTAAAAAAGAGAAGAAGAAAACTTTATAAAACTGGGATGCTTGAATGTGCGTGGATGTTGTGCGGATGACAAGAAACAGATGATTGCTGATGTTATGAATGAAAAGAAGTTGGATGTCCTGGCCCTAAGCGAAGCAAAGCTCAAGGGGTAAGGGAGTTTCGGTGGGGGGAAATAAATGGGATTAAATCTGGAGTATCTGAGAGAGTTAGAGCTAAGGAAGAGGCAGCAGTAATGTTGAAGTATCTGTTATGGAAGGAGAAAAGAGAATATGAATGTGTAAATTCAAGAATTATGTGGATTAAAGTAAAGGTTGGATGCGAAAAGTGGGTCATAATAAGCGTGTATGCACCTGGAGAAGAGAGGAATGCAGAGGAGAGAGAGAGATTTTGGGAGATGTTAAGTGAATGTATAGGAACCTTTGAACCAAGTGAGAGAGTAATTGTGGTAGGGGACCTGAATGCTAAAGTAGGAGAAACTTTTAGAGAGGGTGTGGCAGGTAAGTTTGGGGTGCCAGGTGTAAATGATAATGGGAGCCCTTTGATTGAACTTTGTATAGAAAGGGGTTTAGTTATAGGTAATACATATTTTAAGAAAAAGAGGATAAATAAGTATACAAGATATGATGTAGGGCGAAATTACAGTAGTTTGTTGGATTATGTATTGGTAGATAAAAGACTGTTGAGTAGACTTCAGGATGTATATGTTTATAGAGGGGCCACAGTTATATCAGATCACTTTTTAGTTGTAGCTACACTGAGAGTAAAAGGAAGATGGGATACAAGAAGAATAGAAGCATCAGGGATGAGAGAGGTGAAGGTTTATAAACTAAAAGAGGAGGCAGTTAGGGTAAGATATAAACAGCTATTGGAGGATAGATGGGCTAATGAGAGCATAGGCAATGGGGTCGAAGAGGTATGGGGTAGGTTTGAAAATGAAGTGTTAGAGTGTTCAGCAGAAGTTTGTGGTTACAGGAAAGTGGGTGCGGGAGGGAAGAGGAGCGATTGGTGGAATGATGATGTAAAGAGAGTAGTAAGGGAGAAAAAGTTAGCATATGAGAAGTTTTTACAAAGTAGAAGTGATGCAAGGAGGGAAGAGTATATGGAGAAAAGGAGAGAGGTTAAGAGAGTGGTGAAGCAATGAAAAAAGAGAGCAAATGAGAGAGTGGGTGAGATGTTATCAACAAATTTTGTTGAAAATAAGAAAAAGTTTTGGAGTGAGATTAACAAGTTAAGGAAGCCTAAAGAACAAATGGATTTGTCAGTTAAAAATAGGAGAGGAGAGTTATTAAATGGAAAGTTAGAGGTATTGGGAAGATGGAGGGAATATTTTGAGGAATTGTTAAATGTTGAAGATAGGGAAGCTGTGATTTCGTGTATAGGGCAAGGAGGAATAACATCTTGTAGGAGCGAGGAAGAGCCAGTTGTGAGTGTGGGGAAGTTCGTGAGGCAGTAGGTAAAATGAAAGGGGGTAAAGCAGCCGGGATTGATGGGATAAAGATAGAAATGTTAAAAGCAGGTGGGGATATAGTTTTGGAGTGGTTGGTTGCAATTATTTAATAAATGTATGGAAGAGGTAAGGTACCTAGGGATTGGCCGAAGAGCATGAAATAGTTCCTTTGTATAAAGGCAAAGGGGACAAAAAAAAAGTGCAAAAACTTATAGGGGGAATAAGTCTGTTGAGTATACTTGGTAAAGTGTATGGTAGAGTTATTATTGAAAAAATTAAGAGTAAGACGGAGAATAGGATAGCAGATGAACAAGGAGGCTTTGGGAAAGGTAGGGGGTGTGTGGACCAGGTGTTACAGTGAAACATATAAGTGAACAGTATTAGATAAGGCTAAAGAGTTTTTGTGGCATTTATGGATTTGGAAAAGGCGTATGACAAGGTGGATAGGGGGGGAGTGTGGGAGATGTTGCAGGTGTATGGTGTAGGAGGTAGGTTACTGAAAGGGAGTGAACAGTTTTTAGAGGATAGTGAGGCTCAAGTTAGAGTTGTAGGGAAAAAGGGGGATTATTTCCCAGTAAAAGTAGGCCTTAGACAAGGATGTGTGATGTCACCATGGTTGTTTAATATATTTATAGATGGGGTTGTAAGAGAAGTAAATGCGAGATTCTTGGCAAGAGGCGTGAATTAAAAGATAAAGAATCACACATAAAGTGGGAGTTTTTCACAGTTGCTCTTTTGCTGATGACACTGTGCTCTTGGGAGATTCTGAAGAGAAGTTGCAGAGGTTGGGGGATGAATTTGGTAAGGTATGTAAAAGAAGAAAATTAAAAAATGAATACAGGAAAGAGTAAGATTATGAGGATAACAAAAAGATTAGGTGATGAAAGATTGGATATCAGATTGGAGGGAGAGAGTATGGAGGAGGTGAATTTATTCAGATATTTTTAGAGTGGACGTGTCAGCGGATGGGTCTATGAAAAGATGAGGTGAATCATAGAATTGATGGGGGAAAAGGGTGAGCGGGGCACTTAGGAGTCTGTGGAGACAACGAACTTTGTCCTTGGAGGCAAAGAGGGGAATGTATGAGAGTATAGTTTTACCAATGCTCTTATAGGGTTTTGAAGCATGGGTGATGAATGTTGCAGCAAGGAGAAGGCTGGAGGCAGTGGAGATGTCATGTCTGAGGGCAATGTGTTGGGGTGAATATAATGCAGAGAATTCGTAGTTTGGAAGTTGGAGGAGGGGGCGGGATTACCAAAACTGTTGTCCAGAGGGGTGAGGAAGGGTTGTTGAGGGTTTGGGTTTGGACAGTAGAGAGAATGGAGCGAAACAGAATGACTTCAAGATGTATCAGTCTGTAGTGGAAGGAAGGCGGGGTAGGGGTCGGCCTAGGGAAAGGTTGGAGGGAGGGGGTAAAGAGGTTTTGTGTGCGAGGGGCTTGGGGCTTCCAGCAGGCTGCGTGAACGTGTTTGATAGGAGTTTAATGGAGACAAATGGTTTTTTTAAAACTTGACGTGCTGTTGGAGTGTGAGCAAAGTAACATTTATGAAGGGGTTCAGGGAAACCGGCAGGCCGGACTTGAGTCCTGGAGATGGGAAGTACAGTGCCTGCACTCTGAAGGAGGGGTGTTAATGTTGCAGTTTAAAAACTGTAGTGTAAAGCACCCTTCTGGCAAGACAGTGATGGAGTGAATGATGGTGAAAGTTTTTCTTTTTCGGGCCACCCTGCCTTGGTGGGAATCGGCCAGTGTGTTAATAATAATAATATTAAAAAATATTATCTTTTGTGTCTCCTGATCAAGGGAGCTAAAGTCATTCCTAGTCACTTCCTCTTGGAGACCAGTTTAATTCTTTATTTAACGTATTTTTTGCATATATCCTCTTGTCTCAGTCATCACTTACAAAATGGCTGAGTTTTTTGAGGTGCATTCGTTCAGCAGAATTGTCTATCGGGCGTTTTTATATGTACTGTCTGTTGTTGGGATGTTGGTGCAACGTTTTTTTCTCTGTACACAATATAGCTAGGATTTTATAAATATGACCCTTCTGGCCCCCACCACTGTTTTAGGGCGAGACTGTTGCCTCGGGGAGATGGAGGGGAATGTATGTCATGTCACAGGTTATCTATACTTTCCCATGTGTTGACCGATGCCTGTTCATGAGCTTGTTTACTGGGTACGTACATTTGTAATTTCTCCCTTTAAACAAGCATGTGGTGTGGCTGAAGTCTTGCACCAGTGAGGTGGAGTCTTTTTGCTTGCGTTGTTTACTGAGTGAACTCTTGTTAAAGTTACACAAAATAAAACTTCTTTCTAAAGCAGTTACAAACGTGTATTTTAATTTGTGTAGAGATTTCTTGTACAGCCTGAGTATTGTTGCTGACCATGTGCACCCCTTCATGGCCATAGTCTATGTTGCTGACCATGTGCATCCCTTCATGGTCATAGTCTATGTTGCTGACCATGTGCACCCCTTCATGGTCATAGTCTACGTTGCTGACCATGTGCACCCTTTCATGGTCATAGTCTATGTTGCTGACCATGTGCACCCCTTCATGGTCATAGTCTATGTTGCTGACCATGTGCATCCCTTCATGGCCACAATCTATGTTGCTGACCATGTGCATCCCTTCATGGCCACAGTCTATGTTGCTGACCATGTGCATCCCTTCATAGCCACAATCTATTTTGCTGACCATGAGCATCCCTTCATGGCCACAATCTATGTTGCTGACCATGTACATCCCTTCATAGCTACAATCTATTTTGCTGACCATGTGCATCCCTTCATGGTCACAGTCTATGTTGCTGATCATGAGCATCCCTTCATGGCCACAGTCTATGTTGCTGACCATTTGCATCCCTTCATGGCCACAATCTATGTTGCTGACCATGTGCATCCCTTCATGGCCACAGTCTATGTTGCTGACCATGTGCACCCCTTCATGGCCACAGTCTATGTTGCTGACCATGTGCATCCCTTCATGGCCACAGTCTATGTTGCTGACCATGAGCATCCCTTCATGGCCACAGTCTATGTTGCTGACCATGAGCATCCCTTCATGGCCACAGTTTATGTTGCTGACAATGAGCATCCCTTCATGGCCACAGTCTATGTTGCTGACCATGAGCATCCCTTCATGGCCACAGTCTATGTTGCTGACCAAGTGGATCACTTCATGGCCACAGTCTATGTTGCTGATCATGTGCATCTCTTCATGGCCACAGTCTATGTTGCTGATCATGTGCATCCCTTCATGGCCACAGTCTATGTTGCTGACCATGTGCATCCCTTCATGGCCACAGTATATGTTGCTGACCATGTGCATCCCTTCATGGCCACAGTCTATGTTGCTGACCATGTGCATCCCTTCATGGCCACAGTCTATGTTGCTGACCATGTGCACCCCTTCATGGTCAGAGTCTATGTTGCTGACCATGAGCATCCCTTCATGGCCACAGTCTATGTTGCTGACCATGTGCACCCCTTCATGGTCAGAGTCTATGTTGCTGACCATGAGCATCCCTTCATGGCCACAGTCTATGTTGCTGACCATGTGCATCCCTTCATGGCCACAGTCTATGTTGCTGACCATGAGCATCCCTTCGTGGTCACAGTCTATGTTGCTGACCATGTGCATCCCTTCATGGCCACAGTCTATGTTGCTGACCATGAGCATCCCTTCATGGTCACAGTCTATGTTGCTGACCATGTGCATCCCTTCATGGCCACAGTCTATGTTGCTGACCATGAGCATCCCTTCATGGTCACAGTCTATGTTGCTGACCATGTGCACCCCTTCATGGTCACAGTCTATGTTGCTGACCATGTGCACCCCTTCATGGTCAGAGTCTATGTTGCTGACCATGAGCATCCCTTCATGGCCACAGTCTATGTTGCTGACCATGTGCACCCCTTCATGGCCAGAGTCTATGTTGCTGACCATGAGCATCCCTTCATGACCACAGTCTATGTTGCTGACCATGTGCACCCCTTCATGGCCACAGTCTATGTTGCTGACCATGAGCATCCCTTCATGGCCACAGTCTATGTTGCTGACCAAGTGCATCCATTCATGGCCACAGTCTATGTTGCTGACCATGTGCATCCCTTCATGGCCACAGTCTATGTTGCTGACCATGTGCACCCCTTCATGGTCAGAGTCTATGTTGCTGACCATGAGCATCCCTTCATGGCCACAGTCTATGTTGCTGACCATGAGCATCCCTTCATGGCCACAGTCTATGTTTGCTGACCATGTGCATCCCTTCATGGCACAGTCTATGTTGCTGACCATGACATCCCTTCATGGCCACAGTCTATGTTGCTGGCCATGAGCATCCCTTCAATGGTCACAGTCTATGTTGCTGACCATGAGCATCCCTTCATGGGCCACAGTCTATGTTGCTGACCATGTGCACCCCTTCATGGCAGAGTCTATGTTGCTGACCATGAGCATCCCTTCATGGCCACAGTCTATGTTGCTGACCATGTGCATCCCTTCATGGCCACAGTCTATGTTGCTGACCATGAGCATCCCTTCATGGCCACAGTCTATGTTGCTGACCATGTGCACCCCTTCATGGCCACAGTCTATGTTGCTGACCATGAGCATCCCTTCATGGCCACAGTCTATGTTGCTGACCATGAGCATCCCTTCATGGCCACAGTCTATGTTGCTGACCATGAGCATCCCTTCATGGCCACAGTCTATGTTGCTGACCATGTGCATCCCTTCATGGCCACAGTCTATGTTGCTGACCATGAGCATCCCTTCATGGCCACAGTCTATGTTCTGACCATGAGCATCCCTTCATGGCCACAGTCTATGTTGCTGACCATGAGCATCCCTTCATGCCACAGTCTATGTTGCTGACCATGTGCATCCCTTCATGGCCACAGTCTATGTTGCTGACCATGAGCATCCCTTCATGGCCACAGTCTATGTTGCTGACCATGAGCATCCCTTCATGGCCACAGTCTATGAGTTCTGACCATGAGCATCCTTCATGGCCACAGTCTATGTTTGCTGACCATGAGCATCCCTTCATGGCCACAGTCTATGTTGCTGACCATGAGCATCCCTTCATGGCCACAGTCTATGTTGCTGACCATGAGCATCCCTTCAATGGCCACAGTCTATGTTTGCTGACCATGAGCATCCCTTCATGGTCACAGATCTATGTTGCTGACCATGAGCATCCCTTCATGGCCACAGTCTATGTTGCTGACCATGGTGCACCCCTTCATGGTCAGAGTCTATGTTGCAGACGCATGAGCATCCCTTCATGCCACAGTCTATGTTCTGACCATGTGCATCCCTTCATGGCCACAGTCTATGTTGCTGACCATGAGCATCCCTTCATGGCCACAGTCTATGTTGCTGACCATGTGCACCCCTTCATGGCCACAGTCTATGTTTGCTGACCATGAGCATCCCTTCATGGCCAACAGTCTATGTTGCTGACCATGAGCATCCCTTCATGGCCACAGTCTATGTTGCTGACCATGAGCATCCCTTCATGGCCACAGTCTATGTTGCTGACCATGTGCATCCCTTCATGGCCACAGTCTATGTTTGCTGACCATGAGCATCCCTTCATGGCCACAGTCTATGTTGCTGACCATGAGCATCCCTTCATGGCCACAGTCTATGTTGCTGACCATGAGCATCCCTTCATGGCCACAGTCTATGTTGCTGACCATGTGCATCCCTTCATGGCCACAGTCTATGTTGCTGACCATGAGCATCCCTTCATGGCCACAGTCTATGTTGCTGACCATGAGCATCCCTTCATGGCCACAGTCTATGTTGCTGACCATGAGCATCCCTTCATGGCCACAGTCTATGTTGCTGACCATGAGCATCCCTTCATGGCCACAGTCTATGTTGCTGACCATGAGCATCCCTTCATGGCCACAGTCTCTCCATCTTCCACTGGCTACTTCCAGCAGAATAACTCAACAAGTCACAAAGCAAATGTCCTGTCATGCTGGCTTCACGTTGCTAGCGAGTTTAGTGTACTGCAGTGGCCTCCGCCGTCGCCAGATTTCAATTCAATACAGTACCTTTATGATGTAATGAAACAGGTGATTCACATCATGAATGTATTATGCAGCCGACAAGTCTGCACCAACGGCGTGACGCTTTCATATTAACATAAACCATGATCTATAGGGTTTATTTCCATCATGTTGAATCAATGCCAAGAGGACTTCAGGCTGTTCTGAGGGGACCGACCCAGTATTAGAAGGACATACCTAATGACCCACAGCCTCAGAGAAGTTGATACAAAGACTTCAAGGGAAAATATTTGGATTTCTTCCTGAAGCCATTTAAACATTCCACTTCCCCTACCATATATATATATATATATATATATATATATAATATATATATATATATATAATACTATATATATATATATATATATATATATATATATATATATATATTATATATATATATATAATATATGTCGTGCCGAATAGGTAAAACTTGCGATTTTGGCTTAAATAACAATGCTCTTTTTGCCGAATAAGGAAAGCTAAAATTTGTGAATGCAATAATTTCGCAAAAAATCTTTCTGAACCTAACGTAAAAACTGTATTTCATTGTGTTTGTTTATTATTAAATTACTGTAAACTTATCTAAAATATATTTAGTTGGATTAGGCTAAATTAAATTGCACTTGTCATGATAAGGTTAGGTAAATTTTCTAAGGTTCTTTTGGTACAAAAATATTAATTTTTACATTAACAAAATGAAAAAAATATATCTTTAAACGTGTAATAAGATCACAGTAAACACGTGACATCAAAATATGCAAAACAACCACTGTGAGAGAATAGCAAAATTGCAAGTGCTTTCGTGACTTCTCACATTATCAAGGAACTATGAGAAGTCACGAAAGCGCTTCGAATTTCACTGTTCTTTCACAGTGGTTGTTTTTCATCTTTAAACGCATTAGAGAAAATTTTCTCTTATACGTTTAAATATATATTAGTCTTTTTATAAATAATTTACTCCTTTAAGCATCTTTAAAAAAATAAATTGATAATGTTGGTTCATACCTGCGTCTTTCATGCCTGTCGCTCTGCCTGCTTCATGCCATGCATACCCTACCTGCCTCCTTCATGCCTGCTTCATGCCATGCATACCCTACCTGCCTCCTTCATGCCTGCTTCATGCCATGCATACCCTACCTGCCTCCTTCATGCCTGCTTCATGCCATGCATACCCTACCTGCCTCCTTCATGCCTGCTTCATGCCATGCATACCCTACCTGCCTCCTTCATGCCTGCTTCATGCCATGCATACCCTACCTGCCTCCTTCATGCCTGCTTCATGCCATGCATACCCTACCTGCCTCCTTCATGCCTGCTTCATGCCATGCATACCCTACCTGCCTCCTTCATGCCTGCTTCATGCCATGCATACCCTATCTGCCTCCTTCATGCCTGCTTCATGCCATGCATACCCTATCTGCCTCCTTCATGCCTGCTTCATGCCATGCATACCCTACCTGCCTCCTTCATGCCTGCTTCATGCCATGCATACCCTACCTGCCTCCTTCATGCCTGCTTCATGCCATGCATACCCTATCTGCCTCCTTCATGCCTGCTTCATGCCATGCATACCCTATCTGCCTCCTTCATGCCTGCTTCATGCCATACATACCCTATCTGCCTCCTTCATGCCTGCTTCATGCCATACATACCCTATCTGCCTCCTTCATGCCTGCTTCATGCCATGCATACCCTATCTGCCTCCTTCATGCCTGCTTCATGCCATAGCATACCCTATCCTGCCTCCTTCATGCCTGCTTCATGCCATACATACCCTATCTGCCTCCTTCATGCCTGCTTCATGCCATACATACCCTATCTGCCTCCTTCATGCCTGCTTCATGCCATGCATACCCTACCTGCCTCCTTCATGCCTGCTCATGCCAACATACCCTACTACCTCCTCATGCCAAGCTTACATGCCACGCATACCCATACCTGCACGTCAAAAGCTGCATTCTGCCACGCATACCCTACCTGCCTCCTTTCATGCCTGCTCATGCCATGCATACCCAACTGCCTCCTCATCTGCTTCAAATGCACGCATTTTCCCTACCTGCTCCTTACATTTGACTGCTATTCATGCCAAACAACCCTAACCTGGGGCCTCCTTCATGCCTTTCATGCCAAGCAACCCTACCTCCTTCAGTGCCTGCATCAAGATGCCATCATACCTACGCTGCCTCCTTCATGGCTGCTTCATGCCAACATACCACAGCCTGGACCATCATTCATTGCCAGCTTCATGCCATACATACCCTACTCCTCCTCAATGCCATGCTTCATGCCAGTTCATACCCTCTCTGCCTCTTCAGCCTGACTTCATGCCATGCAATACCCTACCTGCCTCCTCTCAATGCCTGCTTCGATTGCATGATACGCCGATGAATGCCTCCTTCATTGCCTGTTTCATGCCACGCATACCCTACACTGCCTCCTTCTATGCCTGCTTATCATGCAATGATACCCTACTGCTCCTTCTTGCCTGCTTCATGCATGCTTATCCTTATCTGCCTCTTCATTGCCTGCTTTCATGTCATGCATACCCTCCTGCCTCCTTCATGCCTGCTTCATGCCATGCAACCTCCAACCTGCCTCCTTCAATCCTGCTATGCATGCCACGCAAATACCTACTGCCGCCTTCAGGCATGCTCACATGCCACGCATACTCTAACCTGCTCCTTCAATGCCAGCTTCATACCTCTCTCTTCACTTACTTTGCCACCGCAACAAAATGAAGGCAAAAGGGCCATTTGCCTCCGGCCCAGACAAAAAATTAATGAACAATTTTTGTATTGCAGTTTCTGTCTTTTTACAGACGAATACAACTGCCTGAAATGTTCCAAAATTTGAACATTTTTTATTGTAAATTAATATTTAGATTATTATTTGGGAAAGCGCTAAACCCTTAGGGGCTAAACAGTACTTGTGGGAATAGGAGATAATTAAGTTCGATCCAAAAGAGGATAATTCCAATTCGTTAAATCAAGAGCCTTCTACCTGTATCAAGGACGCCCCTTGATGGGAACAGTGAAAATTATAAAAGAGGCAACAAGAAAGCGAGAAACAAATGAAATAAGCAGAAGCGAGTGGAAACCGAACTCTACAAAACATCGAAGAGATCCAGTTTGTAACTCTTGTTGAAAAAGGCGTTTCAGACACTCATGCAGGAGATAACTCGCCTCCCACGTCGGATGATGATGATGATGATGATGATGATGATGATGATGATGATGATGATGATGATGATGATGATGATGATGATGATGATGATGATGATGATGATGATGATGATGATGATGATGATGATGATGATGATGTTGTTGTTGTTGTTGCTGTTGTTGTTGTTGTTGTTGTTGTTGTTGTTGTTGTTGTTGTTGTTGTTGTTGTTGTTGTTGTTGTCCAGTCACCTCCAACTGTCACTATCGCTGCCACTGATGAAGATAATCACCATGCGATCACGGAACTCGAACTCCAGGAAACTTACCTGCTGGTGCTGACGAGAATGAAACAGCAGACTCAGAGGCAGAGTCATTCATCTCTTTACTGTTGGGAACGTCGGGAGACGACCTGGGAAAGTGTGTCGGGGAAGACATTAGGGTAAGAATCCCGATGTTTCTGGGTTGTTAAGGGCTTCTGAAACTTGTCAGCATTCCACTGGACCTGTCGATGCCTTGATGAGGATCATTAACAAGGTGAAATGATGGTGCGGAAGGTTAATACTTGCTAGTGTTCATAATAAATAATACAAACGATAAAGACTTATTATATAGAAACTATATGGTTATGCAGAGCATTTCGGGAAACCTAAGTTAATCTTGGCCCCCAGGATGCGACCCTTGACAGTCGTGTAACACTCAAATACCCACTTACTACTATGTAAACAGATGCAGCAGGTGAGGAAACATACTCAACGTTTCACCCGTGCCGGAAATCGATCTCGAGCCGCCTCAATGTGTTACCTGAGGATGCTATCAACCAAACCAATGAGATGTCAAACCCTTCCTGACTAGTTTTGCTGTTACCCATTCACTCGCTTCCTTCTCTCCATGGTTTCCACCGGCCAATTTTGCACAGACTTTACTGATAATAAGCATGTCGAGCGATATATTTCCCGGAACGTGAGAAGCTGTCTGAAGCTGTTGCACTCGAACCTCAAAAGGCCGGATTTACAGTGAACTCGGGAAGCAATCTAAATCCACTTCCAGATACTGGCAAGATAGAGAAGAAAATTGTCATAATTGGGGTTGTTAACAACCCAAGACTTAGCATTTCAGTGGCAATGTGACCAGTTAATGACCCAAGTTGGACCGAAACGTTGCCATAAGTTTCATTCTATGTGCTGGTTATTTGTGTAGTTTATTTAGTTTCTCGCGATTCTGATGTCATACTGGAGAAAGTTTCGGACACGTATTTTGTCACTTCTGGAGCAGCTGGATATTGACATTGTTTGTTGTGGCCGTCAGTCACGCGACAGGGCCTCCAATATTAGTAGCATATACTAACGAATATAGACAAATTGGTAACAAAAGCAGATTGGCCATTTATTTTTCATTGCTGCTCTATTGCCATTACGTCCTTTGGCTGTTAGCGAAAGTTGCCTGCTTTACAGTTAGTCCACCAAAGGAAAGAGCTCACTATTGATCTGGCAAATAATTCACTTGTCAAAAATCTCTGTCAGGAGATGATGCGTGCAAGCAGACGCTCTGGGTATTCAGCCAGCTGGAAGCAAGAAACCTCGTGAAATCTTGGATAATTTGCAAACTGAGATACTGTACTGGCTTCACTCTGGGACGGAGTTCTTCAACAGTTCAATACCATTAACTTGATGTTACAAGAGCCTAAACTCGACCTTAACAGTGCAATTTCCGCATTTGATGGCCTCGTTGAGTTCACAATATTTTAACGTCCGAGATTGTCATTCTTAGAACAGAAGGAAGATCTCGCTGGCATTGATACCCATCCCGAGGAGAAATGTCGGAAGTGAAAGCAAAACAAAGAGATGGAGACATATATCCTACATGATTCCCGGAGCAACTGAAAACAGCACCGCTCAAACGCCTGCAGATCACTTTTTAAATAATTCTTTTCATCTTAGACTGGAGCAGCTGGTGGCTGCCTTCACCAACCAGCGTGCTGCGTAGTCCGACATCAATAGGAAGCTTGTCTTCCTGCTATGGCTCACAGTGCTGTGGAAGAAACTTCAGCTTGATCTGTCCGGTGAGATGAGCTTTCTGACTCAAATATCACCACCATACGAGTACACAGATGAGTACAAAGTACACACACACACACACACACACACACACACACACACACGTCAGTGAAGAGGCGGGGCCAGGCACTGAGTCTCGACCCCTGCAATCACAATTATTTGAGTACAATTAGGTGAGTACACATATCAATCAGAAAACTGCTGCAGCATATGGGCTGTCATGCCCCTATTGTTAACCTTTCTTTAATATTACATTGCGGCCATTTCCTTTAATAGCTAAATTGGAAATGAACGTCCTTGTATTATTAAGGCTTATCCTTATTATTTATATACATAATGATAATGGCCATGAATATTGTCCTAACTAAACCTAATGAAACACTACTATATCCCACTGACACAGCTAACAAGATAAACGACTTCTTCTCAACCATAGGATCTAATCTCGCCAATAAAATCCCACATAACAATGCCCATGCCGGGGACTACCTAGATGGGAATTTCCCAAATTCCTTCTATCTTGCACCAACTGAGCCCACGGAAGTCACCGAGATTATAAAGTCACTTAAAAATAACTCAGGGAATCTGTCTCAAGTCCCACCATTATTGTACAAGCGAGCGGCCCATGTCCTTTTGCATGCTATTTCATTACTTTTTAACAAGTCACTAGAAACTAGCACCTTTCCAAAACTACTCAAGATGGCAAGGGTTACACCAATACATAAAGGTGGTGACCCTACAGACTTAAACAACTATAGGCCAATATCAAACTTACCATTGCTATCCAAAATCTTTTAGAAACTCGTGCACAGGAGACTATATTCATTTATAACGACACAAAACATACTCAACCCCTGCCAATTTGGATTCAGGAAAAATAAAAGCACTAATGATGCAATCATAAAAATGCTAGATCTGCTTTACACAGCATTGGAAAATAAGGAATATCCACTAGGAATTTTTATTGACCTAAGAAAAGCTTTGACACAGCAGACCACGACATCCTACTCCACAAACTTGACCATTACGGTATAAGAGGCCATGCACTTGCTTATTTCAAATTTTACCTTACTAATAGGTATCAGTATGTCACCATTAAAGACACAGCATCAACAACACGGCCACTTGATACTGGAGTTCTGCAGGGAAGTGTCCTTGGTCCCCTGCTCTTCCTCATATACATCAATGATCTTCCAAACGTATCCCAACACCTGAAACCCATTCTCTTTGCTGACGACACGACTTATGTCATCTCTCACCCTAATCTTGCCACCCTCAACACCATTGTTAACGAGGAGCTGATCAAAATATCGACTTGGATGACAGACAATAAACTTATGCTTAACATTGACAAAACCTACTATATTATGTTTGGTAGCAGAGCAGGAGATGCACAAATTAACATTAAGATCGACAACACTCTAATTACCAGACATAATGAGGGCAAATTCCTAGGCCTATACCTTGACAACAACCTGAATTTCAGCACCCATATCCAACACAACCAAAAAAGTATCCAAAACGGTTGGGATCCTCTTCAAGATACGATACTACATGCCGCAAAATGCCCTTCTCACACTATACCACTCACTTATTTATCCATACCTCACCTATGCTATTTGTGCTTGGGGATCAACTGCAGCAACACACCGAAAGCCAATAATAACCCAACAAAAAGCTGCAGTAAGAATAATCACTAAATCCCATCCCTGGCAACACACCCCCCCCCACTCTTCATAGATCTAAACTTACTCCCAGTTCAGTACATCCACACTTACTACTGTGCAATCTACATCTACAGGACCTTAAACTCCAATATCAACCTTGACCTAAAACGCTTTCTTGATAGTTGTGACAGAACCCACAGGCATAACACCAGACACAAACATCTCTACGACATTCCCCATGTCCGACTTAACCTTTACAAAAATTCAATGTATGTCAAAGGCCCTAAAATCTAGAACACCCTACCTGAGAGCTCTAGAACTGCAGACACATTCATCACCTTCAAAACTACCATTAGAAAACATCTTATCTCCATGATACACCCCATCAACTAACTACACGAATACCACCTGGTGGTTCACACTTACACTCACTCACCCATTTGACCATAAACAGAAACATTAATCTCAATCTTAAAATAGTGAATCCTATGATACTCCAATACTGAAACTATGTACTGTGCCAAAACAAAAGCATTCACATTGCTAAACTCACAAACTAGTATTTAGTCACTTAGCCATAACACCTACTTACCTCATAATTTGTAATATTTTAAAATTAAAATTAAACCAAGTCTGCCATGCTAGGTGTTCTAGTGGTACACTCTGTAATCATTATTTTACTACATGTAAACCACACAATAACCAAATTCTGTAAACTCAGCATTGTAATCCTTATAAAGAATAAACTTTAAATGATTAGTTAAATTGAAGGTATAGCAACATGCCTGCCACAGTGGCTGCTTCCTTATGGGAAATAAGACATTATTCACTAAAGTAATCTCTGTACATATATGTTATGTCTAGGATCTCATCCTAACCGTGTTATAAAAACCTTGTATATATATATTTCAGACATAGAACAAACAAGCATTCATAACTCGAATATGACAATTCGTATAGCATTATTATTGGCTTTATGTTGTATTATAAATATACTTCATTAAAATAAGATTTCTGGAGGATTACAATTATTACCCCAACCTCTCTGACCATTGTTGTTATGCTCTAATCAGAAGGAAACTACTGAGTGGTTGCAACCTATGGAGTGTAACAGTGGGGGCCTGTCCGGGAGCAAAACATTGAATGTCATTTAAAATGAGTGTAGAAATGACAGAGAAGTTTGAAGACATAACAAAGGAGAGATTACAGAATTTGAAGCTACAGTCTTGTTGGCAATTATCACGAAGCTTGGGCATAAAATACGGCAGACATTTTACTGCCCAAACAGTCAGATGTATGATACAGAATGTTCTTTTTCCAGATGAGCAGGAACCAGAGAATGAGAACGGAGAAGTAGATATTCCTCCTTTTTTGAATTCTTTACTACAGACACCCGAGGCCGGAACTACGATGCTAACAACTCCTACTGTAGACGACGGACATCAAGTTCCCGATACTTGAAAGACTACACTGCTACAACGACTCCAATTCCATCTCTGAAGACTAAGTGGGGAACAGAACTCCATCCGGCTAAGGAAACAGTTCCAGATAAATCCTTTACAGATGTTTTAGAAATGAAACAAGAGAAAGTCCTATTGGATGATGAACACGTACCACTTCAAATCTCTTTAGACCTTTTGACTACTATTCAATCAAGGGAGAATTTCGAATGTCTAGAATGTATTTTATCACTTCAAACCTCATTTGTAGAAGCCCAAAGAAAACTGAGAAGGGAGAATTTTGAACGCGAATCTTGGCTTTATGAATGGGAAGTACTTAGAAAGAAAAGAGAATCGAGTAATATGCATACAATCCCTTCTTTCGACCTTAGTAAAGCAGCCTCTTTAATGCCTAAATTTACTGAGGATAATGTAGATTCATTTTTTGAGGCATTTGAAAATCAGGCAAAAGTGATTCAATGGCCTCCTAAATATTGGGCTGCTTTAATACATTCATCGTTAATAGGGAAAGCTCAAACCATAACTGCAGACTTACCTTTTGAACAAATTCTGATTATACTCAGGTTAAAGATTGTCTTTTAAAAGCCTATGAAGAAATATCCTCAACAATCTTGGGTGGACTTTGCCAGAGAAAAGCTCTCAACTTTCGAGCACTGGCGTATGGCAACTGGAGCCTCCTCGGTCGAGTCACTTTCCCAGCTGATATTACATGAAGACCTTTTTAAGTATTTCCTGGAGAGGGTTCATACATATCTTTTGACATTTCTTACTACTAATTTGTTAGATACTGCTGCCCATGCAGATCATTTTGAAATTTCCCATGCTATAACCATAGAAATGTCTAAGACCCAGGAAAAGAAATCTGCCTCCCAAGATTTTAGTTCAAGATTGACTACTAGGAAAGCTCCAGCTGGCGAACCTTTGAAGGTGTTTTCAGAAAAAAAAACAGGTGACAAATGGCTCTTTCTCCAGGCATTACCCTAAAGATCAATTACCGCTGTGCCTTTTTTGTATTAAGTTAGGTCATAGGCAGTTCCAGTGTTGGCATAAACAGTGGGAAGATAAAACCCAACCAAGAGGGAGATATCCTACTCAGGTAATAAATTCCTCTCAGATGTATAAAACTCTGGATGATGAATCTTTACCTTTCCAGGCCTCGTCTAGCAGACCGTATAATAGATGACTTTACCACGATAGTACTTCAGAAGAAAAGGTCCGAGCTGCTATGGAACCCTACTTTTCCAAGGGGAAGTTTGGACTCTGTAAAGAGAGGTTAGTAAACATCACAACCTTTCGAGATACTGGCAGCTATCTCTCTTTGTTAAGATCAAACTTGGTAAAGTTACCTACTAGTATTGAACCCCGGCTGGATGTATTATTAGAGGCTTACGGAAGCACAATAATAAAGGTCCCTATTATAAGGATTTATGTAGAACTGCCTGGATATGTAGGCTGGATCAATGTGGGACTTTCAGATAAACCTTTCCCCATTGCCGGCGTAGATCTATTAATCGGGAACAAAATTGATCAATTGGAGATACCCAAAGAGCCTCTGGATTTAGATAATCCTTGTGATATAAATTATGCATTAGAAGCTTCTGAGGCAGGGCTAGATTTATTTCCCCTTAATGTGATCACCAGAGCCATGGTTAAAAACTCTAAAAATGTGGATATTCAACAGTCATTAGAAATATCCGATGAATTAGGTTTGAACTTCCTGTTTAGCAAAGCAATTCAGTCGAGACCCACAGGTGACACTAAGAATGTTTTACCAGTCCCTGCGGACCTAGCTAGAAAATATAATAAAGAAGAATTTCTTACAGCTCTAAAGGACGATAAAAGTTTAACCAATAAGGATAAAGAGGAAAGTTATCTTTTAGATGAGGACGGTTTTCTTTGGAGGAGAAATAATGATAATGACTCTAGTTCAAAGGGAAACTTGTTAGTGGTCCCATCGTCCTTGCGTAATATGGTATTTGAACTAGCACATGATAATCCACTGGGAGGTCATCCAGGATCCCGTAAGACCGAGAAGAAGATTCGGAAATATTTTTATTGACCTCAGATGAGGATCTATATTGCTGACAAACTATGGAAATGCCATGTTTGTCAAATAATAGGCAAAACGGCGCACAACCCCGCGTCTACCCCTTTACTTCCAATAAAAAGCCCTGAAGAACCTTTTGAAAGATTAGTTATTGATTGTGTAGGACCGTTGCCCCGCACAAAAAGGGGTAGCCAGTATATCTTCACTATCATAGATACGGCAACGCGGTATCCTGATGCTATTCCAATGTCCAAAATTAATTCCAGAAATATAGTAAGAGCTTTAATACGCTTCTTTGCACAAGTAGGCATACCACGTGAATTTCAGTCTGACCAAGGTTCTAATTTTACGTCAAAGGTTTTTAAAGAGGCCATGTCACGATTAGGAGTAAGACAGATGCTGTCTACAGCATATCATCCCCAGTCACAAGGAGTGCTAGAAAGATTCCACCAAACCCTTAAATCTACTTTACGTACTTACTTTGAGCAATATTCTCGTAAATGGGATGAAGGTTTACCCTTTCTTCTCTTCGCCCTCCACGAAGCTGAACAGGAAAGTACTAAATACTCTCCATTTGACTTGATTTTCAGACACCAGGTACGAGGACCCCCTAGCAATATTACGAGATTCTTGGATAGGGAAGAGAGGACCTCTTCATCCCAGTCCTCTACTTTGGAAAGAACATCTCTCCAAATTGAAAAGCCTAGCCACTATGAACCTGACCGAAGCTCAAACCAAAATGAAGAAATCGCACGACCAAAAAGCTAAATCACGTTCATTCTCTCCAAATGAATTAGCGTTAGTTAAAAACTTAATTCCAGGACAGTCGTTAAAACCTCGATATTTGGGGCCGTATGAGATAGTAGACAAAGAAAATGTGGTGAATTATCTAGTCTGTGAATCAAGAAGTCAGCAAGAAAATTAAGAGGTATCACATAGATAACTTAAAGAAGTATGAGTCCAACCTTCTCCCTACTAATATCACCTCTATTCAACCTACATCCACTGAAATTAGGAATGACACTGTAAGGGAAGCATGAGAATTTCGACTACATAATTCTGAAGTTTTAAAACAACTAGACCATTTCCTGGAAGTTCTTCCTACCTCCCAAAAATCTCAAATAAAAGAGTTAATCACTAAATGTAACTCCATCTTCAAAGATATCCCTACTCCTTGTACCTTGGGTTTTCACGATATTGAATTGTTAGAAGATAGTCCAATAAAGCAATCCCCTTACCAGGTCTCACCTGCTAAGCAAGAATTATTTCAGCAAGAGATAAACACATTACTGGAATATAATTTGATAGAACCCAGTTGGACACCTTGGGCCTCTCCCTGTATATTGGTCCCAAAGCCCAATGGTACCGTACGCCTATGCATGGATTATCGTAAAGTAAATTCAGTCACCAAACCAGATGGGTTTCCATTACCCAGGATTGATGATTTAATAGATGCCATGGCCAGTGCCAGCTTTGTGACCAGATTAGACTTACTGAGAGGGTATTACCAAGTGCCGTTAACTCCTAGGGCCCAAGAAATTTCCGGCTTCATAGTTAAGAACGGACTAGTTACATATAAGGTTATGCCTTTCGGCTTGTGTAATGCCGCCTCCACTTTCCAGAGAATTATGAACATTTTAGTCCAACCCTTAGAAGGTGTAGAGGCATACTTGGACGACCTGGTGGTTTTTAGTGATGACTGGCAATCTCATTTAGAAAGATTGGAGCAACTACTGAAAGCGTTGCAGAAATACAATTTCACTGTAAATTTACAAAAATGTGACTTTGGTAAAGCCCAGATTAAATATCTTGGTTTTAAAATAGGGAAGGAACTAGTAGCCCCCGACCAATTAAAAGTCCAAGCTATTTTAAATTTTCCAACGCCTCAGGACAGGAAAGCCCTCCAACGATTTTTGGGAATGGCTACTTATTACAGGCGTTTTTTCCCAAACTTTGCTCAAGTTGCCTCCCCCCTTACTAGATTGACCAGTCCTAAATATAAATTTAATTGGACGAGAATTGTGAACAAGCTTTTAAACGTTTAAAACGTTTCCTTTCTTCTGCCCCAGTATTGCGAGCACCCAATTTCCAAGTTCCTTTCACCCTCCATGTTGATGCCAGTGATGCCGCAATAGGTGCTGTCTTATTGCAATCTTTCCAAAACAGTAATATTCTGCATCCAATATGTTATTTTTCCTATAAATTGAAAGAATATCAAAGATCTTATTCAACCATAGAAAAAGAAGCCCTGGCTTTAGTCTTGTCCTTGGAACACTTAGACGTATACCTCGGTTATACTCCTCATGTGATAAATATTTACTCAGACCATAATCCACTAACTTTCATAAATTCTATGAAATCAAAAAATGTTAGAATATTACGCTGGGCTTTAAGGATCCAACCTTACCGGATCTCCATATTTCACATAAAGGGTTCGAGTAACGTTTTAGCTGATGCTCTCTCTCGCTCCTAACATATTGCCTAACTACGGAAACTCTTTGCAGTCTAGCAGTGTTTCTGGTCCAGTTCTAGGAAGTGGATGACTGAGCTCGGAGAGAGATGTATCTCCATCCCCTTAAGTCATCTCTTACACCCAGGGCCAGATTACTGCATAGGCAAACTAGGCATTTGCCTAGGGCCCCGCGCATTTGGGGGCTCCACGGTCCAAGGGGTTCAGGGGCTCATCCAAGACTGCGCATATGGCGCAAGTGCAAAGGGGTCCCTACCTAAAAAGTTCAAGTGTTTGGAGAGTAAAATTGATTTTTAAAAATTAATCAAAACAAAAATAAATAATGAAATAAAATAAAATAAAAATAAATAAACCTAACCATAGATGGCAACACTCAACACGCCTTTGTTTACATCAGAACAGCTGTGTTTTCCCGCTAATGGGTGAGTATGTGAGATTCCTCTCCAATTTTCTGTAGTAATTACACGTTATCTAGACTCGTACTGTGACAAATTAACTGAAGTGTTGTTGATAGATATTGATGTGTATGGATAAATGTTTGTTTTCGCCTCTAAATGTTAAGGGAGGTACCTGATAGGGTTACTTGACCAGTAAAGACCATGACATAAGACACATTTTTGGTAAATACTATAAAGAAAACCCTAAAAACGCAAACTGATTTCCGTTTGTAGGTTTTAAAAGCACTTTGTCCTGTCTTTAAGTCTTTATCATTTCAATAACAGATCTCAATTGATTGATGTTCTACATCACTTCCGTCGCAAATGCTAACAATAATGATAACAATAATGATAACAATAATGGTCAGTGATTTATAAAGGGAATAATAGTTCTGTAGTGGTTATGCTGAATATAATAGGTACATGATGTCACTACTTTAATAGCCTAATCTAGTAATACTACGCTGTCTTGAGTTTATTCTCTTTAAAATGCATGATTTAACAAGATAGTTATAATGGCTGTTGGTAAATGGTTTTGGTTGTCTTGATGTACTTTCCCTATTAAATTTAATCTAAATAGCCAGAATGTATTTAATTAGACCTTAAACAGGCTCACACCGACCCCCCCACCCCCCCCCCCACCCCCAAGCTGGAAGGGGTCGCTTCGCTTACCCATAACTCAAAGGGGCCCCGCCAATCTGAATAGCCTAGGGCCCGGAGACTTCTTAATCCGGCACTGCTTACACCAGCTGGATGGTTCCTTCTACACCATCAGCATCTAGATATTTGCTTGTGGGCCGGGGTGTCATGCCCCTATTGTTAGCCTTTCTATAATATTACATTGCGGCCATTTCCTTTAATAGCTAAATTGGAAATGAACGTCCTTGTATTATTAAGGCTTATTCTTATTATTTATATACATAATGATAATGGCCATGATTAGTTAAATTGAAGGTATAGCAACGTGCCTGCCACTGTGTACTGGTTAATCTGTGGTGTTCAGTGGTTACACTCCCTCCCCCCCCTTTTGGTCGACTACTCTACTGAGTGTTGGTGAGTCACGTGACCCACCTGACCTGTATGCTCAAGGTTGAGGGACGAGGAGTGAAGAAGCAGCCAACGAGAACACTCCTGCTCGTCTCTGGTAACTGGGCAAGGTTGATTATTCGGCCTGGACTTATTCTGTGGTATTCTGACTGCTTCCTTATGGGAATTAAGACATTATTCACTAAAGTAATCTCTGTACATATATGTTATGTCTAGGATCTCATCCTAACCGTGTTATAAAAGCCTTGTATATATATTTCAGACAATATAGAACAAACAAGCATTCATAACTTATATACGATAATTCGTATAGTATTATTATTGGCTTTATGTTGTATTATAAATATACTTCATTAAAATAAGATTTCCGGAGGATTATTATTATTACCCCAACCTCTCTGACCATTGTTGTTATGCTCTAACCAGAAGGGAACTATCTGAGTGGTTACAACCTATGGAGTGTAACATGGGCGTCTGGCAAACCTAAGGATAGCGTTCCGATACCTCACTAAGGAATCGTTCAAGACTCTGTACATGTCTTACGAGGAGAGGTTAAGGGAAATCAACCTGACTACATTGGAGGACAGGAGGGATAGAGGAGACATGATAACGACATGTAAAATACTGACAGGAATTGACAAAGTGGATAGGCTCAGAATGTTTCAGAGATTGGACACAGCAACAATAGCCTAGAAGTTGAAATTGAAAACTCAGATGAGTCACAGAGATGTTAGGAAGTATTTCTTCAGTCACAGAGTTGTCAGAAAGTAGAACAATCTGGAGAGTGATGTAGTGCACGCAGGATCCTTACACAGCGTTCAGAAAAGATACGATAAAGCTCATGGAGCAGGGACAGAGTTGACGCCTGCAACCACAAATAGGTGAGTACATGAGAGACCGGAAGCGTGGAGAGCTGAGAGGATGGAGTCAGCTTGTTAGGGGAGGGAGCGAGGGAAAGAGAGAGAGAGAGAGAGAGAGAGAGAGAGAGAGAGAGAGAGAGCTGAAATCAACTCGTTCCTAGAAGCCCCACTACTCACCTTCCATCAGTGCTAGTAACACTGGAATGTAGTTCAATGTCACATATCTGCCCCCTTTTTTAAATATTGGAACTGGTTGGTTGAGGATGGTACTAGTGGTTCATACAGTTCAAAACACTGATTCCCTTGCTTCCTCCCTCCCTCACACACTCACTCCTTCCCTCAATCGCCGACTTCCTCCCTCCCTCCCTCCCTCGCTGGCTTCCTCCCTCCCTCACTCACAAACTCCCTCCCTCCCACGCTGACTTCATTCCTTCCTTTCTCCCACCCTCGATGACTTCCTCCCTCGCTGACTTCTTCCCTCCCTCACTTACTGACTCCCACCCTCCCTCCCTCGCTGACTTCTTCCTTCCCTTACTCACTGACTCCCTTTTCTTCTCTCATCCTTTCCTTCCTTCACTCCCTCTCTCCTTCGTTTACTCCCTCCTTCCTTCCTTCCTTCCTTTGTTTACTTCCTCCCTACCTCTTTTGTTTACTCCCTCCCTAACTCCTTCGGGCTGTCCCATCTCTCCTGAGTGCCGTGCCAACCTCTTCCCCTCTCCTGTGTGCGTGCCAACCTCTCCCCATCCCTGAGTGCCGTGCCAACCTCTCCCCCTACCCTGTGTGCCATACTGTGGCATGCTAAGATTACGTTACATTTTATTCAGCCTATGTCACACACCTGCTTTTAACATTTCTATCTTTATCCCATCAATCCCAGCTGCCTTACACATTCTCATTCTACACACTGCCCATAACTTCCCCCACACTCGCAACTGGCTCTTCCTCACTCCTACATGATGTTATTCCTCCTTGCCCTATACACGAAATCACAGCTTCCCTATCTTCATCAACATTTAACAATTCCTCAGTATGTGTGTGTGTGTAGTGCCGAATATGTAAAACTGGTCAATTAACAAGAACTCATTTAAAATTAAGTCCTTTCTAAAATTTTCTATTATACGTTTAAAAAATATATTTTTTTAATTAATGTTGACGTAAAAATTTATAATTTTGCACCAAAAGAATCTTAGAAAACTTACCTAACCTTATTATAACAAGAGCAATTTATTTTAGCCTAACCCAACTAAATACATTTTAGATTTGTTTACAGTAATTTAATACTAAACAAACACAGTGAAACATATTTTTTTCGTTAGGTTCAGAATGATTTTGGCGAAATTATTGCATACACAAATTTTCACTTGTCCTATATGGCAAGGTGAACGTTGCTATTTAAGCCAAGATCGCAAGTTCTGCCTATTCGGCACGACATATATATATTATAAATATATATATAATATATATATATATATATATATATATATATATATATATATATATATATATATATATATATATATATATATATATATATATATATATATATATATATATATATATGTCGTGCCGAATAGGTAAAACTTGTGATTTTGGCTTAAATAGCAACGCTCATCTTGCTGAATAAGAGTAGCGAAAATTTGTGTGTGCAATAATTTCGCAAAAATCATTTTGAACCTAACGAAAAAATATATTTCATTGTGTTTGTTTTTTATTAAATTATTGTAAACTTACATAAAATATATTTAGTTGGATTAGGCTAAATTAAATTGCGCTTGTTATAATAAGGTTAAGCAAGTTTTCTAAGGTTCTTTTGTAACAAAATTATTAATTTTTACATTAACATAAATGAAAAAATTATATATATATCTTTAAACGTATAAGAGAAAATTTTAGAAACGATTTAATTTTAAGTGAGTTCTTGCTAAATGACCAATTTTACTTATTCGGCACGACATATATGTGGTTCTTCATTTCTACTTTGGTTATGGTGCTACAACAGGTGTGCAGGCCACAAGACTACACCTGTGTTCGTAATACGTGCCAACGTCTCCCTCCTTCCATGCGCTGAGTTCTATGACCTTCCCCTCTCTTCCCCTGAGTACTTTGTAATCCTCTCCCCCTCCCCTGAGTGCTGGTCCAACCTCCCCTTCTCCTCCCCCGTGTGTTGTGTCAGTCTCCCCTCACCTGAGTTCTGTTCTGTTCTAGCTATCTCTCCTCTTCTCCCCTCCTCTGAGTGTTGTGGCATCGCTCACTCTTGCATCTGAGTGCTTTGCTGACACTCTTTGTCACTGATTGTTGTACCAACCACCACTCCTACCCCCCGATGCAGTGCCAACCACCACCTCTACCCCCGGGTGCAGTGCCAATCATCACTCCTCCCCCCCCCGGTGCTGTACCAACCACCACCCCAACCCCCGGTGCAGTGCCAACAATCACCCCTACCCCTGTGTTGTGCCAACCACCACTCCTACCAACGGAGCAGTGCCAACCCTGACCCCTGCCCACAGTTCTGTGCTAACCCTCACCCCTAACCACAGTGCTGTACCAACTCTCGCTCCTACCTTCAGTGCTGTACTAGCTTTCGCCCCCTACCCACAGTGCTGTGCCAACCCTGCTTCCTTCCCTTATACATTCCCTCACACTCATCTCTCATTCAATTGGCTGGATCCTCTTGGAAACTTGTCAGGCGAGGATTACATAGTTCACTCATTACTTCCTCTTCCACGTCATATATTGCAATTATGATCACACTCGTCTCCTCTCTCACTGCTCAGGTCTGCTCTAGTCTGCCTTGTTGACCAGGTTCTGGACGGCACAATTACTGAGTGGAACTTCACTGAGACGTTTCGCCTTTGACCAGACTTTTTCAGTCATTCATAAGAACATAAGAACATAAGAACGAAGGAACACTGCAGAAGGCCTACTGGCCCATGCGAGGCAGGTCCAAGTCTCCTACCGGCTTAAGCCAATGCACCCAACCTAGTCAGGTCAGGTCACATTGACTTAAGGGAGGAACACGGCAACCGACCTGGTAGCACAAGCTATCAGGTCTAACTCACACCCACCCACATCCACTCATGTATTTATCCAACCTATTTTTAAAGCTACACAACGTTCTGGCCTCTATAACGGTACTTGGGAGTTTGTTCCACTCATCCACAACTCTATTACCAAACCACAGGCGAAATGTCTCAGTGACGTTCCTCGCTGCAATTGTCTTTTTATGCACCACTTGTTTCCTTCAAGCAGAAAGACATGTGGCCATCTAGGTAGTGCAGACACGGTAGTAGTAGTTGTAGGTGTGTGGTCACTCTTCTTTTTGCAATTAAAAAAATTATACGTATGTGTCACCTACATTCTTTTATAAGACGTAGAATGAGGGGAGATATGATTGAAGTGTATAAGTGAAAGATGGGCATAATTAAAGGAGATAAAATTAAGGTTCTGATGATATCCCTTCGATTAAGAACTTGAAATAATGGATTCAAACTGGATAAGTTTAGATTTAGAAATGATATGGGAAAGTACTAGAATGGAAGTAAAGGAGTCGATGAGTGGAACAGTCTGCCTAGTAGGGTTATTGAATCTAAAACCTTGGGTATCTTCAGATATAGGCTAAATAAATGCATGAGTGAGAGGGGGTGGATATGAGTGGGATTTACACATGAATTAATCGGATGATGAATGAAACACTTATGCAACACTTTGGTATCTTCAATGTGGAAACGTTTCGTCACACAGTGGCTTCATCAGTCCAATACAAAGCATAGAGGTGTAAGGAGAGAAGTTTGAGGTAATCACTCCCTCAGTCTGGAATCGATGTGTCTATAAGAGTGATGGACTGAACACATCGATTCCAGGGTGAGAGACTGAATACCTCAAACTTCTCTCCTTATCCTTCTATGCTTTGTATTGGACTGATGAAGCCACTGTGTGGCGAAACGTTTCCTTAGTAAAGATTCCCATATGTTACATAAGTGTCTCAATCTTCATATTGCATATGTGTGCAAATCTTCATCTTGTCAGTATTGTATACCATATATGTACGACATGGAAAGCCTCTACAGAGTCAGAGAACCAGGACAGACTCTCAGAGTAACTCTAGATCAGCACACAGAGTAACTCTAGATCAGCACACAGAGTAACTCTAGATCAGCACACAGAGTAACTCTAGATCAGCACACCGCTGAGACCAACTACGCCCGAGTTGCAGCAGCTAATGAGCAACAAAAGAGGACATTAGCTGGTAAATTACAAACACTGTGTCCTCACAGTGCTAGGAAACACCTGGGCAGACCAGACATAATCAATGTCTCATACTTACGCTCTCTCTCTCTCTCTCTCTCTCTCTCTCTCTCTCTCTCTCTCTCTCTAGTATATAGTGAAGCTGATAAATGAGACACTTGTGCAACATTTGGGTATCATGATTCTGGAAACGTTTCGCCACACAGTGCCTCATTTATCAACTTGTTGGTATTTAAACCATTCATTCATATAGTGAATCTCTGGAAATGTTTCCTTACACCAGTTTTCCCTGTTCACTTAGAAGGAAGTAGATACCTGAGTGTTAACCGACTGCTCTGGGTCGCATCCTGGGTAGGGGGGAGGTGAAATATTAACTACCCGAAATGCTTTCTATAAACAGGAATTTTCTATAAAGTGTACCAATAATATCAACTAGGTCAGTATTAGTTGAAACAATAATAAGATTATTATTATTATTGTCGTTGTCGACGTCTTGTATAAGTGTTAACCATCCTAGTGAAACAGTACATATATAATACATGTATACATAAGAAAGAAGGAGCACTGCAGCAGGCCTACTGGCCCATGCGAGGCAGGTCCAAGTGTACATGCAACATCTGGGTATCTTTATTATAGAGGTTTCACCAACCAGTGGCTTTTATCAATACAAATTCAAGAACGTAATTGGAAGACAGTAGAACTATATACAAAAGATGAGGTAATCAGTCCCTCAGCCTTGTAATTGGTGAAGAGCACCATATCACTAGCTATCTATAGCATCACTGTATCAGTAGTTACTCATACCAGCACCATATCACTAGCTATCTATAGCATCACTGTATCAGTAGTTACTCATACCAGCACCATATCACACAAAACATTTTAATATTTAAAGAGGTGGACGGGTAAGCCAGCGGAAGGCCCCAGTCAGATGGCCTAAAGCTCCAGCAGTGGGTCATCATATGGCTAAGACCCGCGTCAGGAAACACTTGTCCTGTTTCCTAACTAATTTTACCTAACCTAACCTAACCTAACTAGTCATCCATATTAACACCATTTCACAGAACCACTGGAACCATACACTCTTTACTGGAACTTTAAGCTCACAAAGCATTTTTTAAGTGATACAGACGTCTGAGAGCTAACATAACAGTGCTCTCTCGCTCATATACTCTCTCTTATTAGTACACTTGTGCAACACTTGCGTATCTTTATTGTGGGAACGTTTCGCTAACTGGTGGCTTCCTCAGCGCAGAAGAGAGAAGCCACTGGTTGGCGAAACGTTTCCATAAATAAATATACAAGAGGGTTGTACAAGTGTCTAATTCAACAACCTGTCTGTTCTCTGAATAATTTATCTATATTCTCTTCTAATTTCATGACGCCTTTGCGTGGGCGAAACGTTGTTCTTAATTAAGGTATCTAGTACATTAGACATCAGACTGGAGGGAGGGAGTGAGTGTGTTCAGATATTTGGGAGTCGACTTGTCGGCGGATGACCCAGTTGAAGAAGAGGTGTGAACCATAGAAATAACGAGAGGAGGGGAAAGGTGGGTGGTGCTTTGGGGCATCTGTGCAAACAAAGGAAGTTATCCATGGAGGCAAAAGGGAAAATATAGGAAGGTAGAGTGGTACTAACGCTCTTATATGGGTGTGAAGCATCCATATAAATGATGTGTCTGAGAGCAATGTGTGGTGTGATTATGAAGAGAATTCGCAGTTTGGAGATTAAGAGCACCGGGGTTACTAAAAAGTATTATCCAATGGGCTGAAGTGGGATTGTTGAGGTGGTTTGGACATTTAGAGAGGGCGTATATATCTGTAATGGAAGGAAGGCAGGGTAGAGGTCGTCCAAGGAAAGACTGGAGAGAGGGGATAAAAGGAGGTTTTGTGTGCAGTGGGTTTGCACATTCAAAATGCTTATGAGAGTGAGTTAAACAGGAGTGGAGGTAAGTGGTTTGTACAAGTTGACGTGCTGTTGGAGTGTGAACATGGTAACATTCATGAAGGAATTCAGGGAAACCTGTTAGCCGGACTTGAGTCCTGGAGATGGGAAGTACAGTGTCTACACTCTGAAGGAGAGGTGGGAATATCTGTAGCTTGGAAGGTCATCTGAACCATAGCAAAAGCGCATCTTTGGCAAAACAAACATAGTGTGAGTGATGGTGAAAGTTTCTCCTATTTCGGGTCACCCTGCCTCGGTGGGAGGTGGCCGGTGTGATGATGAAGTAATAATAATAATAATAATAATAATAATAATAATAATAATAATAATAATAATAATAATAATATTATCATTATTATTATTATTATTATTATTATTATTATTATTATTATTTATTAATTAATTAATTAAGAATTAAATTTGGTCTTCATATGAACAAACAAGTTACAGCTTCCCACAATAACACCTGACTGATATCGACATGGAAATTTGCGTTGTAAACAACACAGTGTAATTAGCGGTGATGACGAACGAAGGAATCTTTGTTAATCCCACAACATTTTGTTCCACACGGGAACCAGATGTGATGGATCGTCTCACTTATAAGGTGAGATGGAAGAGACTTGGACTGGGAAAGTAAGATTCTCTTACATGAAACTTTCTGTCCTTTCATAAGGTTTCGTAAGGAAAATTATTAAGTCGCCCACCATGTGTCACTTGTTTCACTTCACCCTGTCCACCACTTGTTTCACTTCACCCTGTCCACCACTTGTTTCACTTCACCCTGTCCACCACTTGTTTCACTTCACCCTGTCCACCACTTGTTTCACTTCACCCTGTCCACCACTTGTTTCACTTCACCCTGTCCACCACTTGTTTCACTTCACCCTGTCCACCACTTGTTTCACTTCACCCTGTCCACCACTTGTTTCACTTCACCCTGTCCACCACTTGTTTCACTTCACCCTGTCCACCACTTGTTTCACTTCACCCTGTCCACCACTTGTTTCACTTCACCCTGTCCACCACTTGTTTCACTTCACCCTGTCCACCACTTGTTTCACTTCACCCTGTCCACCACTTGTTTCACTTCACCCTGTCCACCACTTGTTTCACTTCACCCTGTCCACCACTTGTTTCACTTCACCCTGTCCACCACTTGTTTCACTTCACCCTGTCCACCACTTGTTTCACTTCACCCTGTCCACCACTTGTTTCACTTCACCCTGTCCACCACTTGTTTCACTTCACCCTGTCCACCACTTGTTTCACTTCACCCTGTCCACCACTTGTTTCACTTCACCCTGTCCACCACTTGTTTCACTTCACCCTGTCCACCACTTGTTTCGCTTCACCCTGTCCACCACTTGTTTCACTTCACCCTGTCCACCACTTATTTCACTTCACCCTGTCCACCACTTATTTCACTTTACCCTGTCCACCACTTGTTTCACTTCACCCTGTCCACCACTTGTTTCACTTCACCCTGTCCACCACTTATTTCACTTCACCCTGTCCACCACTTATTTCACTTTACCCTGTCCACCACTTGTTTCACTTCACCCCGCCCGTCACTTGTTTCACTTCACCCCGCCCGTCACTTGTTTCACTTCACCCCGCCCGTCACTTGTTCACTTCATATCATAACATCTTAACAACCCAGCACTACCCACATAGAAATTGGATCTCAGAGGGAGACATTCTGGGCTCTCCTGGCATGCGTCAAGCCATGTTATGTTTTTGTTTACTTTCATTTTTATTGGTGCACGCTACACCGCCGTGTTTTCAATAGTTACTGTCTGGTGGAGCACCACAGCGATCACTAATGTTAAGTGGTATTTGCCAGCCTTCCCATCTGGAGTTCTGATCATGAGGGGCGCTAGCGATTGAAAAATTAGATACAGGTGTAACAATTGGGTATCTTCATTATGTAGACGCATCGCCAACCAGTAGCTTTATCAGTACAATGACATTAACAGACTGAAGAGGTAGAAAGAGGAAGAGGCTGAGGGACTGATTACCTCACCTTAAACCTCTTCAGTCTTCTTTTTTTGTCCCTGTATTGTGGCGAAACCTCTATGTAATAAGATCTCCAGTTGTTGTACGTGTGGCTAATTCACATCCTGTCAGGCACAGCAACATCTTGGGATCTTGATGCAGGAATTTCTTCAAAACTTGTTTAATTTAAAGACCAGACCTACTTCCTCTAGTGGCTTTGTTCGCTGGTGACTCCACCAACCACTGCTCCACCTCACCTGTCATCAGTATATAAGCCCCATCTCCGCGAATATGTTGCATATTTGTCAAGACTGGACTGAACATATCAACTTCAGGCCGAGGGACTGGTTACCTCAAACTGCTCCTCATTTTCCACCTTTTTCTGCATTCGACTGTGGAGAAACGTTTCCAGAATGAAGATACCCAAGTGTTGCACATCTGTTTAATTTATCAACTTGTCGGTTCCTTGAATCATTTATCTACACACTTGAAGTCTATCTCATTTCCTGCCTGATTCACTGACTGCCTGTCTCAGTGCCCGCCTGTCTCACTGCCTGCCTGCCTCATTGTCTGCCTTTCTCACTACCTGCCTGTCTCACTGGCAGCCTGTCTCGCTGCCCGCCTGTCTCACTGCCTGCCTGTCTCACTGTCTGCCTATCTCACTGCCTGCCTGTCTCACTGCCTGCCTGTCTCACTGTCTGCCTATCTCACTGCCTGCCTGTCTCACTGCCTGCCTGTCTCACTGCCTGCCTGTCTCACTGCCTGCCTGTCTGTCTCACTGCCTGCCTGCCTGTCTCACTGCCTGCCTGCCTGTCTCACTGCCTGCCTGCCTGTCTCACTGCCTGCCTGCCTGTCTCACTGCCTGCCTGCTTGTCTCACTGCCTGCCTGCCTGTCTCACTGCCTGCCTGTATGCACCATGCATGCTTACCAGCCCTCTCCAGTTCTTACCTTTTTCTCACTATTCTTTCTTTCCACTCTTGTTCCCTCTTCCCCCTTCCCCTCACTCTCTCTCTCCATATCTCCCTCTCACACACAGTTCCCACCTCTCTCTTTCTCTCTCTCTCTCTCTCTCTCTCTCTCTCTCTCTCTCTCTCTCTCTCTCTCTCTCTCTCTCTCTCTCTCCCTCTCTCTCCCTCTCTCTCTCTCTCTCTCTCTCTCTCTCTCTCTCTCTCTCTCTCTCTCTCTCTCTCTCCTCTCTTCTCTCTCTCTCTCTCTCTCTCTCTCCTCTCTCTCTCTCTCTCTCTCCTCTCTCTCTCTCTCTCTCTCTCTCTCCTCTCTCTCTCTCTCTCTTCTCTTCTCTCTCTCTCTCTCTCTCTCTCTCTCTCTCTCTCTCTCTCTCTCTCTCTCTCTCTCTCTCTCTCTCTCTCTCTCTCTCTCTCTCTCTCTCCTCTCCTTCCTACTCACTATAACTAAAAACGAGTTTATTTCTAACATTGTATGGAACGTAGTTTGAGATCAAGTATCAAGATTAGTTGATAAGATAAAAGATCAATTTCTGGGTAGAGGGAGAAGGCCAACCAAGGGTGTCATACAGGGGATGTTGATACAGTTTTGGATGTGGATAGTGTGGGAGGAATGTTTACGATTGGGCCTTGAGGGTTGGGTTAGGTTAAGATGAGTTGGGTTGGGTTGAGTTGGGTTGGTCTGGGCTTGGTTGGATTGGGCTGGGTTGAGTTGGGTTGGGCTGGGTTGGGTTGGGTTGGACTGAGCTGGGTTGGGCTGGGTTGGGTTGGGTTAGGTAGGACTGGGATGGGTTGAGTTGGGCTGGGTTGAGCTGAGCTAGGTTGAGTTGGGCTGGGTTGAGTTGGGCTGGGTTGAGTTGGGCTGGGTTGAGTTGGGCTGGGTTGGGTTGGACTGAGCTGGGTTGGGCTGGGTTGGGTTGGGCTGGTTGGACTGGGGAGAATATGGAGTTGAACTTAATTTATTCGTGGAGGTTAACAAAGAATTTGCTAATACCACTTGTAGTTATCTCAGTCCATTTTTGTAACAACCCGCCCATCAACCCGCCCATCAACCCGCCCATCAACCCGCCCATCAACCCGCCCATCAACCCGCCATCAACCCGCCCATCAACCCGCCCATCAACCCGCCCATCAACCCGCCCATCAACCCGCCCATCAACCCGCCCATCAGCCCGCCCATCAACCCGCCCATCAACCCGCCCATCAACCCGCCCATCAACCCGCCCATCAACCCGCTCATCAACCCGCCCATCAACCCGCCCATCAACCCGCCCATCAACCCGCCCATCAACCCGCCCATCAACCCGCCCATCAACCCGCCCATCAACCCGCCCATCAACCCGCCCATCAACCCGCCCATCAACCCGCCATCAACCCGCCCATCAACCGCCCATCAACCCGCCCATCAACCCGCCCATCAACCCGCCCATCAACCCGCTCATCAACCCTCCCATCAACCAATCCATGAACCCGCCCATCAACCCGCCCATCAACCCGCCCATCAACCCGCTCATCAACCCGCCCATCAACCCGCCCATCAACCCGCCCATCAACCCGCCCATCAACCCGCCCATCAACCCGCTAATCAACCCGCCCATCAACCCGCCCATCAACCCGCCCATCAACCCGCCCATCAACCCGCCCATCAACCCGCCCATCAACCCGCCCATCAACCCGCCCATCAACCCGCCCATCAACCCGCCCATCAACCCGCCCATCAACCCGCCCATCAACCGCCCATCAACCCGCTCATCAACCCGCCCATCAACCCGCCCATCAACCCGCCCATCAACCCGCCCATCAACCCGCCCATCAACCAATCCATCAACCCGCCCATCAACCCGCTCATCAACCCTCCCATCAACCCAAACCATCAACCCGCTCATCAACCTCCCATCAACCCAAACCATCAACCCGCCCATCAACCCGCTCATCTACCCTCCCATCAATCAACCATCAACCCGCCCATCAACCCGCTCATCAACCTCTCCATCAACCCGTCCATCAACCCGTCCATCAACCCGCCCATCAACCAATCCATCAACCCGCCCATCATCCCATCCGTCAACCTGCCCATCAACCAGTCCATCAACCCGAGCATCAACCCATCCATCAACCCGCCCATCAACCCGTCCATCAACCCATCCATCAACCCATCCATTAACCCATGGATCAACCTGTCCATCAACCCGTCCATCAACCCATCCATCAACCCATCCATTAACCCGTCCATCAACCCGTCCATCAACTCATCCATCAACCCATCCATCAACCCATCCATCAACCCGTCCATCAACCCATCCATCACCCCGTCCATCAACCCATCCATCACCCTATCCATCAACTCGTCCATCAACCAATCCATCAACCCGCCCATCATCCCATCCATCAACCTGCTCATTAATCAATCCATCAACCCGCACATCAACCCTCCCATCAACCCATCCATCAAACCCATCCATCAACCCATCCATCAACCCGTCCATTAAACCCGTCCATCAACCCGTCCATCAACCCGTTCATCAACACCATCAATCAACTCATCCATCAACCTGTGCATCAGCATGTGCATCAACCCATCCTTCAATTCATCCATCAACCATCTATCAACCCATCCATCACCCCGTCCATCAACCCATCTATCAACCCATCCATCAACCCGTCCATCAACGCATCCATCAACCCATCCACTCAACCCGTCCATCAACCCGTCCATCAACCCATCCATCAACCGTCCATCAACCCGTCCATCAACCCAGCCATCAACCCATCCATCAGCCCGTCCATCAACCCTCCATCAACCCGTCTATCATACCCGTACATCAACCCTTCCATCAACCCGTCCATCAACCCAGCTATCAACCCATCCATCAACACATCCATTAACCCGTCCATCAACACATCCATCAACCCGTCCATCAACCCGTCCATCAACCCGATCATCAACCCATCCTTCAACCAGTCCATCAACCCATCCATCAACCGTCCATCAACCCATCCATGAACCCATCTGTCAACCCGTCCATCAACCCATCCATCAACCCATCCTTAACCTGTCCATCAACCTGTCCATCAAACATGTCCATCAACCAGTCCATCAGCCCATTCATCAACCCATCCATCAACCCGTGCATCAATCCGTGTATCAACCCATCCATCAACCCCTCCATCAACCCGTCCATCAACCTGTACATCAACCCATCCATCAGCCCATCCATCAACCCGTCCATCAACCCGTCCATCAACCCATCTATCAACCCATCCATCAGCCCGTCCATCAACCCATCTATCAACCCATCCATCAACCCGTCCATCAACCCGTCCATCAACCATCCATCAACCCGTCCATTAACCCATCCATCAACCCGGGCATCAACCCAGCCATCAACCCAGCCATCAAGCCATCCATCAACCCGTTCATCAACCCGTCCATCAACCCATCCGTCAACCCGTCCATAAAACCCGTCTATCAACCCGTCCATCAACCCGTCTATCAACCCATCCTTCAACCAGTCCATCAACCCATCCATCAACCTGTCATCAACCAGCCATCAACCCATCTGTCAACCCGTCCATCAACCATCCATCAACCCATCCATCAACCTGTCCATCAACCCGTCCATTAGCATGTCCATCAACCAGTCCATCAGCACATTCATCAACCCATCCATCAACCCGTGCATCAATCCGTGCATCAACCCATCCATCAACCCTTCCATCAAACCCGTCCATCAACCCATATATCAACCCATCCAATCAGCCCGTTCCATCAACCCATCTAATCAACCTTCATCAACCCAGTCCATCAACTGTCCATCAACCCTCCATCAACCGTCCTCAACCCCTCCATTGATACCCGTCCATCAACCTGTCCATAACCCAACCATCAACCCATCTGTCAACCCGTCATCAAACCCATCCATCAATCAACATAACCTGTCCATCAACCCGTCCATCAACATGTCCATCAACCAGTCCATCAGCCCATTCATCAACCCATCCATCAACCCGTGCATCAATCCGTGCATCAACCCATCCATCAACCCCTCCATCAACCCGTCCATCAACCCATATATCAACCCATCCATCAGCCCGTCCATCAACCCATCTATCAACCCATCCATCAACCCCTCCTTCAGCCACCCATCAACCCGTCCATCAAGCCATCTATCAACCCATCCATCAACTCCTCCATCAACCAGTCTCTCAACCTGTCTATCAACCCCTCCATCAGCCCATCCATCAACCCATCCATCAACCCGTCCATCAACCCGTCCTTCAACCCGTCTCTCAACCCGTCCATCAACCTGTCCATCAACCCATCCATCAACCCGTCCATCAACCCATCCATCAACCCGTCCATCAACCCGTCCATCAACCCGTCCATCAACCCATCCTTCAACCCACCCATAAACCCTTCCATCAAGCCATCTATCAACCCATCCATCAACTCATCCATCAACCAGTCTCTCAACCTGTCTATCAACCCCTCCATCAGCCCATCCATCAATCCATCCATCAACCCGTCTCTCAACCCATCCATCAACCCGTTAATGACTGTAATTATTCAAACTACAGTAACCTACACAAAGCAGAAAACACTTCATTTAGACAGCATTACCCTCAAGGAAATCTTTATAAAAACAATGTTTCGCTGAAATAGATAAGACGTTTCGCTCCTCTATAATAGCAACAAAGGCCATGATAGGAGGTCCAAATAATATCCAGAATTTCTTGCAAGTCTTTAGTCCTCTAGAGATTAGTGTATTCAAGAATTTATGTTATTTTATTCAGGGAAAGCGCTAAGCCCGCAGGGGTGATACAGCGCCCAGGACGTGGGAGATAATCAAGACCGATCAATGAGAAGACAAGGCTAACCGCTGGGATCAAGAGTCCTCCCTCGCCCGCACCAAGGAACTTCCCATGATGGAGTATTGAAGGAAGAAAAAAAAGGTTACCCTCCAACTCTTGACACAAAAAAAAGTAAAGAAAACATTACCGTAAAATTGTATATTAGGTGATCTGAAATTCGAGGTTCTTCTGAAGTCAAAAAAATATGAATGACAGTTGTTTTAGATTCTGGTATGACCCTTTGGGGTTTGGCGCTTGGTTTTGATTATAATACTTTAGACAGAGATAAAAAGCAATGGTTACAAAGGTAACAGAGAAGATCTGTGTCCCAGGCACAGATGATGATAGTATATCCTGAGACATTTGATTTTCATAAATTTTCACTCTTATGTTTTTCTCATTTAAGGTGAAAATAAACTAAGACAACCTGCTATATATATATAATCATGGCACCTCGTTCTCCATATCAACACCAGAATCCCTTGCTTTCTATATCTATATCTTGATTCTCTGCTCTCTATGCTTGTCAAGATCAGGACTCCCTACTTCATAAAGCAACAAAATTAAAACTAACTCTACAACAGAGCCAGGAAGCCCAGGATTACCTGTTCGATAGGACAGCAAAATCTTTTCCATTTTCTACAGAACAGCAAAGGCTGAACCCTCTTTTCCTTGTTGTACGGGGTTTAAAAATCAGGACCTCAACTCAGCAGGAAATTAAAATCAGGGCCACGTATTCTGTAGATTATAAAAAAAGCAGCCCTTTCCTATTCTATAGTATATCAGTATATTGGAATCACATCCCATACTCCTTATTGGGTATATTCGATATCAAAATCCTGACTTCCCCACATACGTTATCAAAATCATCCCTCTCCCCTCACACTCTCTTCAAGATGTCAACACAGACTCACCCTTGCAGCACAGTGAACACAGACGAGTCTACACACCTGCGAAAGACAAGGCAGTTTATTAGTTGATGTTACAACAATCAGGATGAACTAGAACAATTTATTACGAAAAGAAGTAATTATTAACAAGGTGTCAGTAACAATAAGTTCATTTAATGAAATTCAAATAAACGAAGGCGAGGATGAGAGAACCACGAAGAAAAGGACCTGCAGCTAACAGATGGGAAACAGATGGGAAGGATGAAAGGATCTGATAATAAAAAACTAAGACACATAATGAAACGACAAAAATCGTATGACACGAGAAGGTGCGACTAGCTGAGGACGACACAAACTCTGCTAACTGGAGGAGATGAAAAGTCATGGAACGTAAAGAAGATATATTAAGCTCAACAAGTCACACTAAAAAAATATAAAAGAAATTTGTTTTCTAAAAACAAATGAAATAATTGGTAAAAAATAAAGGAGGAATTGCAAATACTGATAAAAAATTACATGAATGCAGGTGTAAGTTTAATTATAATTGTGTAATCTATGAATAAGAATCAGTGAATGGGTGAATGAAGTATAGAATGTTGAAAGTACAGGAAGAGTATGCTGCTTCACAACTTTTAGCATTAAAAAGTTGCAAACGTTGATAATTTGATGGTGTTACAACTTATCACCATTACTACCAATATAATCAGTTAGCACTATACTACATGTAATACAATCAGCAAAGTGTTAACTTCGTGATACTAGTAGTACAGTGTTAACTTGGTAATACTAGCAGTAAAGTGCTAACACTCTTCTGCTGGTATTACCAAATTAACACTGACTGTTGAAATGACTATGAACCACAGTCTTAAACATATTCAAGATTTGTTCTAAGTTGAAGGCTACAAGTCTCTTTGAAGGCTACAAGTTTCCTTGAAAGCTACAAGTTTCCTTGAAGGCTACAAGTCTCCTTGAAGGCTACAAGTTTCTTTCAAGGCTACAAGTTTCCTTGAAGGCTACAAGTTTCCTTAAAGGCTACAAGTCTCCTTGAAGGCTGCAATTCTCCTTAAAGACTACAAGTCTCCTTGAAGGCTGCAAGTTTCCTTGAAGGCTACAAGTCTCCTTGAAGGCTACAAGTCTCCATGAAGGCTACAAGTCTCCTTGAAGGCTACAAGTCTCCTTGAATTCTACAAGTCTCCTTGAAGGCTGAAAGCCTCCTTGAAGGCTACAAATCTCCTTGAAGGCTACAAGTTTCCTTGATGGCTACAAGTCTCATTGAAGGCTACAAGTTTCCTTGAAGGCTACAAGTCTCCTTGAAGGCTACAAGTCTCCTTGAAGGCTACAAGTCTACTTGAAGGCTACAAGTCTCCTTGAAGGCTACAAGCCTCCTTGAAGGCTACAAGCCTCTTTGAAGGCTACAAGTCTCCTTGAAGGCTACAAGTCTCCTTAAAGGCTACAAGCCTTCATGAAAGCTACAAGCCTCCTTGAAGGCTACAATTCTCCTTGAAGGCAACAAGTCTCCTTGAAGGCTACAAGCCTCCTTGAAGGCTACAAGACTCCTTGAAGGCTACAAGTCTCCTTGAAGGCTACAAGTCTCTTTGAAGGCTACAAGTCTCCTTGATGTCTACAAGTCTCCTTGAAGGCTTCAAGTCTCCTTGAAGGCTACAAATCTCCTTGATGGCTACAAGTCTCCTTGAAGGCCACAAGTCTCCTTGAAGGCTACAAGTCTCCTTGAAGGCTACAAGTCTCCTTGAAGGCTACAAGCCTCCTTGAAGGCTACAAGTCTCCTTCAATTCTACAAGTCTCCTTGAAGGCTACAAGTCTCCTTGAAGGCTACAAGCCTCCTTGAAGGCTACAAGTCTCCTTGATGGCTACAAGTCGCCTTGAAGGCTACAAGTTTCCTTGAAGGCTACAAGTTTCCTTGAAGGCTACAAGTTTCTTTAAAGGCTACAAGTCTCCTTGAAGGCTGCAATTCTCCTTAAAGACTACAAGTCTCCTTGAAGGCTACAAGTCTCCTTGAATTCTACAAGTCTCCTTGAAGGCTGCAAGTCTCCTTGAAGGCTACAAGTCTCCGTGATGGCTACAAGTCTCCTTGAAGGCTACAAGTTTCCTTGAAGGCTACAAGTCTCCTTGACTAAGTCTAGTACAAGTCTCCTTGAAGCTACAAGTCTCCATGAAGGCTACAAGTCTCTTTGAATGCTACAAGCCTCCCTGAAGGCTAAAAGCCTCCTTGAAGGCTACAAGTCTCCTTGGAGGCTACAAGTCTCCTTGAAGGCTACAAGCCTTCTTGAAGGCTACAAGCCTCCTTGAGGCTACAAGTCTCCTTGAAGGCAACAAGCCTCCTTGAAGGCTACAAGCCTCCTTGAATGCTACAAGTCTCCTTGAAGGCTACAAGTCTCCTTGATGGCTAGAAGTCTCCTTGAAGGCCACAAGTCTCCTTGAAGGCTACAAGTCTCCTTGATATCTACAAGTCTCTTTGATGGCTTCAAGTCTCCTTAAAGGCTACAAGCTTCCTTGAAGGCTACAAGTCTCCTTGAATTCTACAAGTCTCATTGAAGGCTACAAGTCTCCTTGAAGGCTACAAGCCTCCTTGAAGGCTTCAAGTCTCCTTGATGGCTACAAGTCTCCTTGAAGGCTACAGTCTCTTGAAGGCTACAAGTCTCCTTGAGGCTACAAGTCTCCTTGAAGGCTACAAGTCTCCTTGAAGGCTACGAAGCTCCTTGAAGGCTACAAGTCTCCTTGATGGCTACAAGTCTCTTGAAGGCTACAAGTCTCCTTGAAGGCTACAAGTCTCCTTGTAGGCTACAAGCCTCCTTGAAGGCTACAAGTCTCTTTGAAGGCTACAAATCTCCTTGAAGGCTACAAGTCTCCTTGAAGGCTACAAGCCTTCTTGAAGGATACAAGTCTCCTTGAAGGCTACAAGTCTCCTTGAAGGCTACAAGCCTCCTTCAAGGCTACAAGCCTCCTTGATGGCTACAAGTCTCCTTGAAGGCTACAAGTCTCCTTGAAGGCTACAAGTCTCCTTGAGGGCTACAAGTCTCCTTGAGGCTACAAGTCTCCTTGATGCTACAAGTCTCCTTGAAGGCTACAAGTCTCTTGAAGGCTACAAGTCTCCTTGAAGGCTACAACCTCCTTGAAGGCTACAAGCTCTCTTGAAGGCTACAAGTCTCCTTGAAGGCTACAAGTCTCCTTGAAGGCTACAAGCCTCCTTGAAGGCACAAGTCTCCTTGAATGGCAAAAGTCTCCTTGAAGGCTACAAGCCTCCTTGAAGGCTACATGTCTCCTTGAAGGCTACAAGCCTCCTTGAAGGCTACAAGCTCCTTGAAGGCTACAAGCCTCCTTGAAGGCTACAAGTCTCCTCGAAGGCTACAAGCCTCCTGAAGGCTACAAGCTCCTTGAAGGCTACAAGCCTCCTTGAAGGCTACAAGTCTCCTTGATAGGCTACAAGTCTCCTTGAAGGCTACAAGTCCTCCTTGAAGGCTACAAGTCTCCTTGAAGGCTACAAGCTCCTTGTAGGCTACAAGCCTCTTGAAGGCTACAAGTCTCCTTGAAGGCTACAAGTCTCCTTGAAGGCTACAAGTCCTCCTTGAAGGCTACAAGTCTCCTTGAAGGCTACAAGTCTCCTTGTAGGCTACAAGCTCCTTGAAGGCTACAAGTCTCTTTGAAGGCTACAACGTCTCTTGAAGGCTACAATCTCCTTGAAGGCTACAAGCCTTCTTGAAGGATACAAGTCTCCTTGAATTCTACAGTCTCCTTGAAGGCTACAAGTCTCCTTGAAGGCTACAAGCCTCCTTGAAGGCAGCTCTTAAGTCTCCTTGAAGGCTACAAGTCTCCTTGAAGGCTACAAGTCTTCTTGAAGGCTACAAGTCTCCTTGAAGGCTACAAGTCTCCTTGAAGGCTACAAGTCTCCTTGAAGGCTACGAGCCTCCTTGAAGGCTACAAGTCTCCTTGATGGCTACAAGTCTCCTTGAAGGCTACAAGTCTCCTTGAAGGCTACAAGTCTCCTTGTAGGCTACAAGCCTCCTTGAAGGCTACAAGTCTCTTTGAAGGCTACAAATCTCCTTGAAGGCTACAAGTCTCCTTGAAGGCTACAAGCCTTCTTGAAGGATACAAGTCTCCTTGAAGGCTACAAGTCTCCTTGAAGGCTACAAGCCTCCTTGAAGGCTACAAGCCTCCTTGATGGCTACAAGTCTCCTTGAAGGCTACAAGTCTCCTTGAAGGCTACAAGTCTCCTTGAGGGCTACAAGTCTCCTTGAAGGCTACAAGTCTCCTTGATGGCTACAAGTCTCCTTGAAGGCTACAAGTCTCCTTGAAGGCTACAAGTCTCCTTGAAGGCTACAACCTCTTGAAGGCTACAAGTCTTCTGTTGAAGGCTACAAGTCTCCTTGAAGGCTACAAGTCTCCTTGAAGGCTACAAGCCTCCTTGAAGGCAACAAGTCTCCTTGATGGCAAAAAGTCTCCTTGAAGGCTACAAGCCTCCTTGAAGGCTACATGTCTCCTTGAAGGCTACAAGCCTCCTTGAAGGCTACAAGCCTCCTTGAAGGCTACAAGCCTCCTTGAAGGCTACAAGTCTCCTGAAGGCTACAAGCCTCCTCGAAGGCTACAAGCCTCCTTGAAGGCTACAAGCCTCCTTGAAGGCTACAAGTCTCCTTGAAGGCTACAAGTCTCCTTGAAGGCTTCAAGCCTCCTTGAAGGCTACAAGTCTCCTTGAAGGCTACAAGTCTCCTTGAAGGCTACAAGTCTCCTTGAAGGCTACAAGTCTCCTTGAGGCTACAAGCTCCTTGAAGGCTACAAGTCTCTTGAAGGCTACAAGTCTCCTTGAAGGCTACAATCTCCTTGAAAGCTACAAGCCTTCTTGAAGGATACAAGTCTCCTTGAAGGCTACAAGTCTCCTTGAAGGCTACAAGCCTCCTTGAAGGCTACAAGTCTCCTTGATGGCTACAAGTCTCCTTGAAGGCTACAAGTCTCCTTGAAGGCTACAAGTCTCCTTGAGGGCTACAAGTCTCCTTGAAGGCTACAAGTCTCCTTGATGGCTACAAGTCTCCTTGAAGGCTACAAGTCTCCTTGAAGGCTACAAGTCTCCTTGAAGGCTACAAGTCTCCTTGAAGGCTACAAGTCTCCTTGAAGGCTACAAGTCTCCTTGAAGGCTACAAGCCTCCTTGAAGGCTACAAGTCTCTTTGAAGGCTACAAGTCTCCTTGAAGGCTACAAGTCTCCTTGAAGGCTACAAGCCTCCTTGAAGGCAACAAGTCTCCTTGATGGCAACAAGTCTCCTTGAAGGCTACAAGCCTCCTTGAAGGCTACAAGTCTCCTTGAAGGCTACAAGCCTCCTTGAAGGCTACAAGCCTCCTTGAAGGCTACAAGTCTCCTTGAAGGCTACAAGCCTCCTCGAAGGCTACAAGCCTCCTTGAAGGCTACAAGTCTCCTTGAAGGCTACAAGTCTCCTTGAAGGCTTCAAGCCTCCTTGAAGGCTACAAGTCTCCTTGAAGGCTACAAGTCTCCTTGAAGCTACAAGTCTCCTTGAAGGCTACAAGTCTCCTTGAAGGCTACAAGCCTACTTGAAGGCTACAAGCCTCCTTGAAGGCTACAAGCCTCCTTGAAGGCTACAAGTCTCCTTGAAGGCTACAAGTCTCCTTGAAAGCTACAAGCCTCCTTGAAGGCTACAAGTCTCCTTGAAGGCTACAAGTCTCCTTGAAGGCTACAAGTCTCCTTGAAGGCTACAAGTCTCCTTGAAGGCTACAAGCCTACTTGAAGGCTACAAGCCTCCTTGAAGGCTACAAGTCTCCTTGAAGGCTACAAGTCTCCTTGAAGGCTACAAGTCTCCTTGAAGGCTACAAGTCTCCTTGAAGGCTACAAGCTCATTGAAGGCTACAAGTCTCCTTGAAGCTACAAGCCTCCTTGAAGGCTACAAGCCTCCTTGAAGGCTACAAGTCTCCTTGAAGGCTACAAGCTCCTCGAAGGCTACAAGCCTCCTTGAAGGCTACAAGTCTCCTTGAAGGCTACAAGTCTCCTTGAAAGTAAAGTCTCTTAAGAAGGCTACAGTCTCTTGAAAGTACAGTCTCCTTGAAGGCTACAAGTCTCCTGAGGCTACAAGCCTACTTGAAGGTACAAGCCTCCTTGAGGCTACAGCCTCCTTGAAGGCTACAAGTCTCCTTGAAGGCTACAAGTCTCCTTGAAGGTTCAAGCTCCTTGAAGGCTACCAAGTCTCCTTGAAGGCTACAAGTCTCCTTGAAGGCTACAAGTCTCCTTGAAGGCTACAAGTCTCCTTGAAGGTACAGCTACTTGAAGGCTACAAGCCTCCTTGAAGGCTAAAGCTTCCTGAAGGTCTACAGTTCCTTGAAGGCTAACAAGTCTCCTTGAAGGCTACAAGTCTCCTTGAAGGCTACAAGCCTCCTTGAAGGCTACAAGTCTCCTTGATGGCTACAAGTCTCCTTGAAGGCTACAAGTCTCCTTGATGGCTACAAGTCTCCTTGAAGGCTACAAGTCTCCTTGAAGGCTACAAGTCTCCTTGAAGGCTACAAGTCTCCTTGAAGGCTACAAGTCTCCTTGAAGAGGTCATTTATAAAGTTACCTGAATTTTCTTTTCTTTTTTCCAGCTTTTCGTTTTAATATTCACAACTCGAGGCCTCATCAGTCAGTTTCAAAATTTCATCAGTTGTTTATGGTCACTCTGGTAAAATTCTTGGAACCATTGGTATGTGCAGGTGTCCTGTGACCAAAGTTGTTGTTGTACCCATCATTCCCAGCATCCTGGAATGGCTGGGATAACTCCCAAAACTCTCAGTGAGGGAACATCAAACGTCCAGAAAGCTGCTTCCTAATTGGACGACAATGGAGAGTGAAATTCAAGTTTGTAGGAACAGATTTGATCATTTTATGTTTAAAAGAGTCTGACATTTTTATTCCAGTTAAATAACGTTTAATAAATTTTAATTTACCTTTCTGAACTACCTCAATGTATGATGACTGATGCATCTTAGGGCCAGGATAGCACCTATTATGTTTTTACTTTTATTATTAACCCATCCGTCGTTTCCCACCGAGAAGAAACTTTCATCATTCACTACATCAGTCTTGCCAAAGATGCGACTATACTATAGTCAAAAATTGCAACATATCAGCATCCTTCCTTCAGAACGCAGGCACTGCACTTCCCACCTTCAGGACTCAAGTCCGGCTAACCGGTTTCCACTGAATCTTTTCATAAATATTACGTTGCTCACACTCCAACAGGACGTCAAGTCATATAAGCCATTTGTCTCCACTCGCTCTTATCTAACATGTTCACGCATGCTTGCTGGAAGTCCATGTCCCTCGCACACAAAACTTCTTTTACTCCTTCCCTCCAGCCTTTCCTAGGACGATCCTTACCCCGCCTTCCTTACTCTATAGATTTATACGCCCTCCAAGTCATTCTATTTTATTCCACCCTCTCTAAATGTCCGAACCACCTCAACAAACCCTCCTCAGCCCTCTGGATAATACTTTTAGAAACCCCGCACCTCCTAATCTGCAAGCTACGGATTCTCTGCATTATATTTACACACCGCATCAATCACTATTCATGCCCACCACGACACTGTGTCACTCAACTCTGCCCACCACGGCACTCTGCCACTCAAACCCTACTCACCATGGCAACATTTGACACTTAAAGATTTTTCACCCAAACTAGTGCAGGAGCTAAGAACTACATGCATTAAGAGCGAGAGTTGAATAACCTGACGATGTGGGCAGAGAAAACAAGACAAGGTAGAGTTACTGACACTTAAAGAGGAAGTAGAGAACTTTATTAACAATGCTATTAATAAAGTGATCCACTGCAACTACCTGTCACTCCACCTGCCTCTCTTTACTTTCCGTTTCTGTTCCAAGCAATGTCGTGACTAGGACATACACTTTTGTGAGAGGAAATAAAGAATTAGACACATGTGCAACATCTGATATCTTTATTTGTAGACGTTTCGCATCCAGTGGCTTTATCAGTACAATATAAGGGCTGCTCCAGCCATAGGGCCGTAAACGGCACATCACTTGTACCATCTCGGGCACTCCTTTGGGAGCCACTGCCGGGTTACCACATGGAGAAGACCCATGCCAGGACCCGTCCTGGCAGACCTACCTGAACCTGAATACAAGTACATAATGCGAAGACTGTAGAGCTATATGCAAAAAGATGAGGTAATCAGTCCCTGAGTCTGAGTTGAAGAGCACCGTAGCACGGTGGGACTGATAACCTCTTTTTTATGTATATAGTCATAGTCTTCACATTATATCCTTATATTGCATTGATAAATATACCAATATGTTGCACAATTGCCTAATTCTTCATCTTGTGGGTACGGTATACCAGTCATATACAGGAAATGAAATCACTGACCGGTCAGGGCTCGATCCGTTCTGTAATTAGTTTCTAATCGTGTTATTACGTTTTCCTGAGTTGGTAAGAGGGATTTATGGAGTAAATAGTGAGAAAGAATTTTAGTGTTCGATACCAGTGACAAAGACATGGGTGTATAATCTGATGAGAGAGATCAACCATGCGAACGGTGATTCCTCAGATTCTCAGAGGTGGAAAAGTGGAACGAGGTGGATGAGCAAGTGGTGCAGGCAACATCCACACAGTAGAATAGACGTGATAAGATCCAAAAGGCCACCCATCCACACACCCACCAACCCTGCAACCCCCACCCCCACCCACCCACACATGCGTGGGAGCGTGCGCAGCACCAGTGTGGAACCCACATCTTTTAGAGCAAGTCAACAAGCTGGGAAATGTGCAAAGATTTGCAACGAGGCTAGGCCCAAAACTGAAAGATCTGAGCTATGAGGAGAAGTTACAGGAGCTAAACCCGACGACATAGGAAGACAGAAGGACCCTAGGTGACATGATTACGACATAAAAAATACTGAGAAAAACTGACACGGTGGATAGACAGTCTGTGTGAGAGGCGGATCTCAGGTACATGAGGTCACAGCTGGAAGTTAAAAGCACAGATGTCTCACAGGGGATGTTAGAAAATACTTCTTTAGCTTTAGAATGGTCTACAAGTGGTTCACGCTAGACAGGGAAGTGGTAGAGGCTGCATCCATACATAGCTTTAAGAATAGGTATTACTGGGATCACGCAACCAGGAGTGAACTCAGCAGCAGCAAGTGGAGAAACGGGGCCGGAAGCTGAGACTCGACCTCTGCAACCACAAATAGGTGAGCACACACACGTGTTGACATACATGTGCGGGTTGGTGGTGTGCGGGAGGCGAGCTGGACCTTAAATACACGCAACTCTCAGGTCCCAACTATTAAGAAAATAACTTGTGCCAAATGACCATTGATGACAACACTCTGGTTGTCACCTCCAGGTAACACTTGACACAACACTCTGGTTGTCACCTCCAGGTAACACTTGACACAACACACTGGTTGTCACCTCAAGGTAACACTTGACACAACACTCTGGCTGTCACCTCCAGGTAACACTTAACACAACACTGGTTGTCACCTCAAGGTAACACTTGACACAACACACTGGTTGTCACCTCCAGGTAACACTTGACACAACACTCTGGCTGTCACCTCCAGGTAACACTTAACACAACACTGGTTGTCACCTCAAGGTAACACTTAACACAACACTGGTTGTCACCTCCAGGTAACACTTAACACAACACTGGTTGTCACCTCAAGGTAACACTTGACACAACACACTGGTTGTCACCTCAAGGTAACACTTGACACAACACTCTGGCTGTCACCTCCAGGTAACACTTAACACAACACTGGTTGTCACCTCAAGGTAACACTTGACACAACACACTGGTTGTCACCTCCAGGTAACACTTAACACAACACACTGGTTGTCACCTCCAGGTAACACTTGACACAACACACTGGTTGTCACCTCCAGGTGACACTTGACACAACACACTGGTTGTCACCTCCAGGTGACACTTGATAACAACTATCTCTCATAACCAACATATTTCACAACAAAAATATTTATACTTAAGTTTTTTTCTTTGAAACAACATTTTTCCTTTTTTTGGTTCTTAGGCAAACGTAACACAGTTCGTCTACACAATTTTCACTCAGTAATAGGTGATCCTCTATTTATAGGCTCCACTAGTTGATCCTCTATTTATAGGCTCCACTAGTTGATCCTCCCTTTATAGGCTCCACTAGTTGATCCTCCCTTTATAGGCTCCACTAGTTGATCCTCTATTTATAGGCTCCACTAGTTGATCCTCCCTTTATAGGCTCCACTAGTTGATCCTCCCTTTATAGGCTCCACTAGTTGATCCTCTATTTATAGGCTCCACTTTTTTCCTCATTTAATAGAAAATATTTGTGTGTGTCGTCTTGCCAGTAAACACAGCCATCAGATTCGAGCTTCCTTGTACAGCAAGTGCAAGTTGAAGAAGTAATATTTAATTAGCGTCGCCTGCCTGAGGAATCAATCTCTCTCTTCGAGCAAAAATTTGGTAAAATAACATATTGTCTAGAAAAGTGTTTGTTTACAAAAAATGATCAAGTGAGACAGTTGAGATTTAATTTTCCCGCTGAAGCGATACATTTTTGGGCCCCGTATCCCCCTGTGGAGGTTTAGAGCCGAGGAAGGGTTGCGCAAGGGGGCCGAGCTAACCCCCAAATGGGAAACTGTAAGTAGTTGTACGGACGGTATACTTTACAATTTTTTTTCATCTTTTTCCCGGGAAATTCAAATATTTGTTTATTAAATTTGGTGTCAAATTTTAAATTTTAAAAAACCTTTTGAAATATTCTCGGATCGAAATCAACCACTGTGTAGACGTGAACACAAATCAAACACAAATGTGATTTAGTTTGATAATAGGTAACATTTTAAAACAAACTGCCAGTGGTGCTTGTAACCACACTAAGCTGGTACTGCAACATGTGACTGTCTACAATGAAATGCTTCGAAATGAGATTATTACATTCTGTTATAGATGTAATGAAGGTATTCAAACTTTTGTATTTTAAAACATTTAGATTCTTATTTTGTCTTTTGTAACTGTTCAAAAATTTGAAAGAAGTAAATAATGAATCTGAAAGTGCAAATATAATTTTTAAGCTTGATGTTACAAATCACTCTGATATTGAAAAACCAACTTGAGTAATTAAGCTGAAGTTCTCCCCTTCTCAATCATTCATATTTCCCTCATCGTACACTTCCCGTTTCCCTTTCCTTTTCACCACCTCCACCCCCTTTTTCCTCCCCTTTTTTGTACTCAGCTGTGGTGCGCGTCTTTTCACCCTTTACGTAGCCTTTGTGTAAATCTTCTCGAGTTGTTTGTATGTCACTAGACGGCACACTTGCCGACTCCTTCAACACACACTTTCAAGTACAAACCCCCCGCAACCTAACAATATGTACACCCTTTCAAATAACCTCATCTTGTTTACAAGCTTGCCCCACACACACACACACCAAACACACACAACCACACCACACACAACACACACACAAGAAGGTGGAGAACTCACAAAAAATGATAGGAGGGATGTGAGGAGCTGAAAAGGGATTTAAGGGGTTTTCCGTGAGCAGGAAGGGCTGTGGGGAAGACGACAGAAGGGAACATCAGAGGGAAATTTTCCCAAAAAGTGTTGGATGAAACCCAACAACTGGGGGAGGTGAAGAGTTTAATGCCTTGACCTCAAAGGGGGATGGGCCGGACAAATTCCCCCTGGGTCCTTAGAGAAGGGCAGAGATGCTTGCGTGCCTCTAAACCCCAATCTTCAACAATCCTTTTTAAACTGGGCAACTACCTGAGAAAAGGAAGACAGCTAATGTAGTCCCCATATTTAAGAAAGGAAACAGAAACGGGGCACTAAACTACAGACCTGTGTCTCTGACATGTATTGTGTGCAAAGTCATGGAGAAGATTATCAGGAGGAGAGTGGTCGAACACCTGGAAAGGAACAAGATTATAAATGAAAACCAGCATGGGTTCATGGAAGGCAAATCTTGTATCACAAACCTCCTGGAGTTTTATGACAAGGTAACAGAAGTAAGACACGAGAGAGAGGGGTGGATAGATTGCGTTTTCCTAGACTGCAGGAAGGCCTTTGACACAGTTCCCCACAAGAGATTAGTGCAGAAGCTGGAGGATCAGGCGCACGTAAAAGGGAGGGCACTGCAATGGATAAGGGAATACCTGACAGAGAGGCAGCAACGAGTCATGGTACGTGAAGAGGTATCACAGTGGGCGCCTGTTACGAGCGGGGTCCCACAGGGGTCAGTTCTAGGACCAGTGCTATTTTTGATATATGTGAACGACATGATGGAAGGAATAGACTCTGAAGTGTTCCTGTTCGCAGATGACGTGAAGTTGATGAGAAGAATTAAATCGGACGAGGATGAGGCAGGACTGCAAAGAGACCTGGACAGGCTGGACATGTGGTCCAGCAACTGGCTTCTCGAATTCAATCCAGCCAAATGCAAAGTCATGAAGATTGGGGAGGGGCAAAGAAGACCGCAGACAGAGTATAGGCTAGGTGGACAAAGACTACAGACCTCATCAGGGAGAAAGACCTTGGGGTGACCATAACACCGAGCACATCACCGGAGGCACACATCAACCAAATAACCGCTGCAGCATACGGGCGCCTGGCAAACCTGAGAATAGCGTTCCGATACCTTAATAAGGAATCGTTCAAGACACTGTACACTGTGTATGTTAGGCCCATACTGGAGTATGCAGCACCAGTCTGGAACCCACACCTGGTCAAGCACGTCAAGAAGTTAGAGAAAGTACAAAGGTTTGCAATAAGGCTAGTCCCAGAGCTCAAGGGAATGTCGTACAAGGAAAGGTTAAGGGAAATCGGACTGACGACACTGGAGGACAGAAGGGGCAGGGGAGACATGATAACGACATACAAGATACTGCGGGGAACAGACAAGGTGGACAGAGATAGGATGTTCCAGAGAGGGGACACAGGGACAAGGGGTCACAACTGGAAGCTGAAGACTCAGACGAGTCACAGGGACGTTAGGAAGTATTTCTTCAGTCATAGAGTTGTCAGCAAGTGGAATAGCCTAGCAAGTGAAGTAGTGGAGGCAGGAACCATACATAGTTTTAAGAAGAGTTATGACAAAGCTCAGGAAGCAGAGAGAGAGAGGATCCAGTAGCGATCAGTGAAGAGGCGGGGCCAGGAGCTGAGTCTCGACCCCTGCAACCACAATTAGGTGAGTACACACACACACACACGAGACGTGAGAAAAAGAACAGGACAGGGCAGCACTAGACTGTGAGGTGGAGCTACGGTAACAATCACACACCGGCAAAAACAAAGTCATAGCCAAACCTTGTAAACAGCCACATTAGAAGGAAGATGAAGGTAAAGAACCAAGTGATGCTGCTTATGGAGATAAATGGTGTAAAATATCGACACAATGGAAAAAGTGACATGGATGCAGTATAATGCGATCCTTTATGGACAATGTCGTCCACAGCTTCATAAAGCCACAAACAGATCAAGCTGCAGAGGAAGGATGAGGCTGTGTATAAGACAGCGTAGTGAGGTGAAGAGTTAAGTTGGGTGTGTGAAAGCTAAAAGTCTTGGGTAGTTAACACAGTAGCAGGATTTAGACAAAATTATCGTCCGAAAAGTGGCATATGCATTTCAATGTAAAGTTCTAGTCCTTGGGAACAAAAATAACCCACACAGTTATAAACTAGGTGATATAGAGCCTAATCATACAGAATGTAAAAAAGAATTGAGTTATGGTAAACAGAAATCCGAAGCCAAGACAACAATGCCTAAGTGTGCGCAATAAGACTGACAAATTACTTGGATTTATATCAAGAAGTGATTTAGAAAGACACATAAGCAAACACTAGAACATATATATTAGAAAACGTCTCTGGTCTGGAACCTTGATCACTTCTAACATACAGAGGTTCAAAAGACAGTATATACAGGTGGAGAGTGAGGTGAGAGTGACAAATGGTGGCCTGAAGAACGCCATATTGGGATGAGAACAGGTAGACAATGTGATCATGTGACTCCTTTGTTGTTAGGTAGCTGGTGCTCTGCCTGGTTGAATATCGTGTATGCTAATATTTTAGAAATTTTGTGGTTTCCAGTATTATATTCTATGGTGTCGGTGACTTCGAATAGCGAGGTGATATAGGGTATGCCTGTGTCCTCCACAGGTCCTCCACGGGACATTTGATGAATTGGGATGAGGCGCAGCTCGTCGTCAGTGAACAAGATCTTAGACGCCCACGATGTCTGGAAGCCTCGCTAATCGCCGTCATCGACACCATAGAACATAATAGAACAGAATGACAGAAGTGTGGAAGGACCTTCCACACTTCTGTCAGATGTTAGTGTCCAGCACACCTCCACAGAATCTCCTGAGGCGTTCTGGCACTCGAGCTGTGGCCTGAGTCCCAGGAATGGCTCAGTTGGAGTTGAGTCACTCTGCCCTTGTCAAAGAGCTCCCCATGCCATAGGGCTGTAAACGGTACTCCACTTGACACGAAGATGGCTCACCGTGCCCTACATAGAGCCGCCCCCGCCATAGGTCTATAAGAACATAAAAACATAAGAAAGAAGGAACACTGCGACAGGCCTACTGACCTATGCGGGGCAGGTCCAATTCCCCTACCGGCTTAAGCTAACTGACCTAGTGACCTTAAGCTCACTGACCGTCTGACCTAACTGACCTAGTGAGGTCAGACAAGTCACTTAGGTCCAACTCACACCCACCCACACCCACTCACAAGAACATAAGAACATAAGAAAGAAGGAAACCAGCGACAGGCCTACTGACCTATGCGGAGCAGGTCCATGTCCCCCCCCCCGTAAGCCCAATGGTCCACCTAATCAGGTCACTTCCACTTAAGGAAGGAGCACCGCATCAGATCTAGTAGCACAAGCTAGTCAGGTCCAATTCACACCCACCCACATCCTCTCATGTATTTATCTAACCTATTTTTAAAGGTACACAACGTTTTAGCCTCAATAACTGTACTCGGGAGCTTGTTCCACTCATCCTCAACTCTATTACCAAACCAGTGTTTTCTTATATCCTTCCTGAATCTAAATTTTTCAAATTTGAAACCATTGCTGCGAGTCCTGTCTTGGCAGGAAATTTCAGCACGCTATTTAAATCCCCTTTATTTATTCTTGTTTTCCATTTATACACCTCGATCATATCTCCCCTAATTCTACGCCTTTCGAGAGAGTGCAAATTCAGGGCCCTCAGTCTATCCTCATAGGGAAGATTTCTGATACATGAGATCATCTTTGTCATCCTCCTCTGTACGGTTTCCAGTGCATTTATATCCATTCTGTAATACGGTGACCAGAACTGTGCTGCATAATCCAAATGTTGCCTAACCAAGGATATATAGAGTTGAAGAACAACCTGAGGACTTCTATTATTTATACTTCTAGATATGAAGCCAAGGATTCTGTTAGCTTTATTGCGAACACTAATGCACTGTTGTCTTGGCTTTAGATTACTGCTTACCAGAACTCCTAAATCTTTTTGCAATCAGTAGAATTAAGATCTACATTATTTAGTTTATATGTGGCATGGTTATTTTCCTGTCCAACATTTAGAACTTTGCATTTGTCTATATTAAACTGCATCTGCCATTTCTCCGACCATTGCATCAATCTATTCAAATCATCCTGAAGTGCTCTATGGTCCTCATGAGAGTGAGTTGAACGGCCTATTTTGGTGTCATCAGCAAATTTGCTTATGTCAATATTTATTCCCTCATCTATGTCATTTATGTAAATTGTGAACAGCAAAGGGCCCAACACTGACCCCTGAGGAACACCACTTGTGACGTGCCCCCATTCTGATTTTTCCCCATTTATGCAAACTCTCTGTTGCCTATTTGTCAGCCATGCCTCTTCCCAGGAAAAAATTTCTCCTCCTATTCCGCGTGCCTTAGGTTTCCTCAACAGCCCCTGATGTGGAACTCTATCGAAAGCCTTACTGAAGTCCATATACAAAATATCATATTCATTACCATGATCTACCTCCTCAAACACCTTAGTGAAAAAAGTTAGTAAATTCGTAAGACAGGAACGCCTCTTTGTAAAGCAGTGTTGAGATTCATTCATCAATTTATGCCTGTCAAGATGGCTACGAACTGCTTCGGCAATTATTGATTCCATAAATTTTCCCACTATGGAGGTAAGGCTTATTGGTCTATAGTTTGAAGTTAAGGACCTGTCACCTGCCTTGTAAATAGGTATTACATTTGCCATTTTCCACTTATCAGGCACTATGCCAGTTTGTAGTGATATGTTGAAAAGATTAGCCAAAGGTTTGCTAAGTTCTTCTTTACATTCCTTTAACACCCTTGCAAACAGTTCATCAGGGCCTGGGGATTTGTTAGGTTTTAATTTCTCTATTTGTCTAAGGACCATGTCACTAGTTACTGCAATCGTGCATAATTTATTATCGTCCTGTTCTACATAATCTATTATTTCAGAAATATCGCTAGTATTTTCCTGAGTAAAAACTGAGAGGAAGTAGGTATTGAGAATTTCACACACATCCTTATCACTGTCAGTGATCTGACCAGAGTTACTCTTAAGTGGGCCAATCTTGTCCCTAATCTTACTTCTGTATACCTGAAAGAACACTTTTGGGTTAGTCTTCGAATCCCTTGCGACCTTAACCTTATAATCCCTTTTTGCTTTTCTTATACCTTTTTTATTTCTCTCTTTAATTGAATATATTGATTTCTTAACTGCCCATCCCCTCTTTTGATACGCCTATATATGCCTCTCTTTTGACTACTGAGATGTTTTAATTTATAGTTCATCCATTTGGGATCATTTTTGTTAGATTTAATTTCCCTACTCGGAACAAAAGTTGTCTGGGCAGCTAGAACTATGCTCTGAAAAACGTCATATTGGCAACCAAGATCACCTACCTGACCCATAGTCAGGTCATCCAATTTAGCCCACCCAGGTAATTTTTCATTCCCATGAAATCGGCCAAGCGAAAGTCTGGGACAGATATTGCAGTTATCTGGGTAATTCCATGATATATTGAAACTAAGTGATTTGTGATCACTTTCCCCAAGCTCATCATTAACCTCAAGAATATTAATTAGTGATTCTTTGTTGGCAAGAATCAAGTCAAGCAGATTGTTTCCTCTAGTTGGTTCTGTCACAACCTGTTCTAAAAAGCAATCCTGAACCGTATCAAGAAAGTCACTAGACTCGAGATTTCCTGTCATATTGTTCCAATCAATTTGTCTAAAGTTAAAATCTCCCATTAGCACATTTTGATGTCTAGATGCCTTATGAATTTCGTCCCATAACAGCTTACTTCCTATAAATCATACCCAAAATCAATTTGTCACGACCCTCGAGAAACTGTAGCCAAGCCGATTCTGTGTTCGATGTTTCTAATCTTATATCATGTCTAAGATAACAGTTTAAATTTCTCTAACATACACCGCCACTCCACCACCCTTCCTGTTGACCCTGTCAGTGTGGAATAGTTTATAACCCTGTATGTTGCATTCAGAAGGCATTTCTCCATCTTTCAGGTTGAACCAGGTCTCTATTATAGCAATAATATCTGTATTACCTGCACTTGCAAGTAATCTTAGCTCATCTATCTTATTTTTTAAACTCCTTCTATTTATATAGTAAACCTTAAGGGAGCTAGTCACTTGTTGCCCTCTACTATCTCTCTTTGTTTGTTGATCGATTGATTTGCCTTTACTAACAACTTTATTTTGAATATTGTCTTTTAAACATATCCCTGAGGTATCCTGGTAATATCTGCTGTTTTCAACCCTAATGCTGCAGCCTGATTGTTTCCCACAAACACCCATACCTCTATAATCTATCAGTTTAAAGTCCTAGACAAGTCATAATTACCCCCCCAATCGAATTGCAACCACTCCATCCCCAGAGAGATGAACTCCCATCTCTTGCATACACATCACGTTTGCCATAGAATTTGTCCCAGTTATCATTGAATGGGATTGCAAGTTCCTTGCAGTACCTGTCTAGCCAGCAATTTATACCAATTACTCTAGACATCCACTCATTGCCCACTCCCATTCAAGGCAAAATGCTACATATGACTGGGATCCCTCCCTTAGATCTGACTACTTCTATGGCTGATCTGTACTTATCCAGTAGCTCCTGTCTCCTGCCCTTCCCAGTGTCATTTCCACCAGCACTAAGACAGATAATGGGCTTGTTCCCATTACCTGACATAATACTTATCCTACCTGCTGACTATGTCGCCAACACCAGCTCCTGGAAGGCACACCCTCTGTCTGACCTTTCTATCCCTGTTACAAAAAAGCATGGTCCATATATCTTACTTGAGAATCTCCTACAATTAGAATATTCTTACCTTGATTAACAAGGGAATCAGGGATACCTTCAACCTCACTGACCACTGAAGTACACTCGTCCTGGAGAACAGAGAATCGATTTTCTACCTTCACATCTTCTCTGTTAACTCTCCTTATCTTCCTTCTTCCTGAACTGTGAACCACTTGCCACTTAAAGCGGCTGCCACTCTCACTGCTGGTGACCATTTCCTCCTTACAAGCTAAATCCATCTCACACTCACAAACCCCTCTAAGCGAAGCTTCAGCCTACTACGTATTTTCCTCCTGAAGAAGTAGAACTTCCTTCTTCAACACCTGAACCTGGGATTCTAAAGCACTACAACAAGGCATGGTGCTTTTTAATACCCCACGCTAACTCCCAGAGAGCTTACGACAGGTATGACTACATGTGACCACTGACCTCAGCGTAAACGACCACTCATACACAACCCTATTACCAAACCGGTGCTTTCCTATATCCTTCCTGTATCAGAATTTTTCCAATTTACAACCATTGCTGCGAGTCCTGTCTATGTTAGATATTTTTAGCACGCTATTTACATTCCCTATATTAATTCCTGTTTTCCATTTATACACCTCAAGCATATCCCCCTAATTCTACGCCTTTCTAGAGAGTGCAGATTCAGGGCTCTCAGTCTATCCTCATAGGGAAGATTTCTGATACAGGGATCAACTTAGTCACCCTTCGTTGTACGTTTTCCAGTGCATTTATATCAATTCTGTAATACGGTGACCAGAACTGAGCAGCATAATCTAAATGAGGCCTAACCAAGGATATATAGAGTAGAAAAACAACCTGAGGACTTCAATTATTTATACTTCTTGCTATGAAGCCAAGGATTCTGTTAGCTTTATTGCGAACACTTATGCACTGTTGTCTTGGTTTCAGATTACTGATAACCAGAACTCCCAAATCCTTTTCGCAATCTGTAATATTAAGATCTACATTATTTAGTTTATATGTGGCATGGTTATTTACCTGTCCAACATTTAGAACTTTACATATGTCTATATTAAACTGCATCTACCACTTCTCCGACCACTGCATCAGTCTATTCAAATCATCCTGGAGTGCTCTAATGTCCTTATTAGAATGAACTGGAATGCCTATTTTGGTGTAGATTGTGAACAACAAGGGGCCCAACACTGACCCCTGTGGAACACTCGCTTGTGACGTGCCCCCATTCTGATTTCTCCCCATTTATGCAAACTCTCTGCTGCCTATTTGTCAACCATGCCTCTACCCAAAAAAAAATTTATCCTATTCAGTGTGGCCCAATTCTTAGACATCACCTACTTCTAGCAAGGGGTCCCAAACACCTGTGATATTATCCTCAGTTGCTACTGTACATTCTTCTAGCTCCAGTGTATAAGAATCTTCACCCTAGAAGATTCCTATACACTGATGGCTGAAAACCTATCAAGGCTGAGAGACTGACCACCTCATCCTAACCTGCATCCAGTGAAGCCCTACTTAACTTACTCTCTGTTCTTGGCCTGCTTAGATTTTAATAATAGCTTTTCTGAACTTTGAGCATCTATATCTTCAGAGCAAGAGGCTAGAGAGGATACTCAAAAGTAAGGATATGGTGGTGAAAACATCCACGACGTTGATGGTATCTGCTGCAACAACTGGAAGTTAGTGGGAAGGAATGTGCAGAAGCTGAGGATAAGAAAGGTCTATGAATCTTCTCTGAAGACTGTAAATTCCTTCTCTATGCTGTCAGATTAGTGTGCATCGCGAATGCCACGTTAACTCTTCTAGTGAAGATTCTTGTTAGGGACAGTCAGATCAAGTTAATGGACAGGAGTTTTAGTTTGATGGATATAAGTAGGAGGCACAGGGTGTACTTTCCCAAGACTGGGATGAAGAATATTGTTATTTGTCTTCAAGACATCATGAAAAATAACGAGTTCAACCCTATTACCTGCTGGAGGCAATGATACTGGCAAGTATAGAAGTGAGGTCCTGATCAGCAGGCATAGCGCAACAAAAAAATTAATTGGAAACAATGAGGAATACCTGTAACATATTGTATATTAGCAAGGAATGTTGTCGGAAATAAAGGGTTGTCCAGGGCATCTGATGTAAATTTCTTGCTGAACAAGCACTGTGGATATTGAAGTACCAATTAATGACATCTGGGGCCACATTTATGCCGGAATGAAATGTATGCCAAGGATGAGGGTTCACTTATCTACGGCTGGGGTAGCTGCAGTTTTAGTAAGTTCAATGACGGGAGCTGCTTTGGTTTTGTATTGGAAATGGAGAAATGAGTGTTGGTGAGAAAAGTTTGGTACATGGTACTATAAAAATTGGCAATGTGATTTGTCAGACTTGTGATACTGTGGATTTTAGAGATGGCAACTGTAAGCGGAATGGAGTGAGATTATCGGTAAATATTAGCCTTAGCAATTCGTTGACATTAGGAGGTAATGAAATCAGCACAGATAGTGTAGGGGAGGGGATGAGCGGGGCAAGAGGCAGAGAAGAGTTCCTCACTACTTATTACACGAACAATAGAAGGGCTAAAAACAAGATGGACTACTTAAAATTAGTTACATGTGTGGAGAAATGTTGATGTTTCTGTAATAACTGAAACATGGTTTAATTTAAAGAGTCTGGGCGTGCCTGCCGAGTGCCGCAAGGGTTTAAGTTGTTCCACGATGATAGAAAAAAAACATGAAACGCTCCATAAAAAATGGGTATTGAGACTGTCTGGGTAGAATTTCTAAAGGGACATGAAAAATGATGGAAAGTAAACACATGCGCAACATCTGGGTATCTTTCATTGTATAAGTTTCGCCAACCAGTGGCTTTATCAATACAAATTCAAGGACGTAATTGGAAGACAATAGATCTATATACAAAAGATGAGGTAGTCAGTCCCTCAGCCTTGGAGTTGGTGAAGAGCTACCGTAGTCGTGAAGAGTGTACAGGCAAGGTTAGGGTAGGTAAGGTTTGTCAGGAAACAGGGCAAGTGTTTCCTGACGCGGGTTTTAGTCAGATGATGACCCGCAGATGGAGCTTTTGGTCATCTGACCGAGGCCTTCCGCTGGTTTACCGGTCCACCCCTTTAAGCTGGCGCTTTTATATTGGCGTCAGGTGGCAAGAGACGTGTAGCAGACGACGACATTGTCACTGGTAGGCGGGATTCCCCAGTGGAAGTAGGTCATACCCGAGGGACGGGTCAGCAGTAGTTAAGAAGGTTGTGGTGCAGTGATGGTGCAGTGTCTGACAAGTTACCTGGAGGTTACCTGGAGGTTATTCCGGGGATCAACGCCCCCGCGGCCCGGTCCATGACCAGGCCTCCCGATGGATCAAGGCCTGATCAACTAGGCTGTTACTGCTGGCCGCACGCAGTCCGACGTACGAGCCACAGCCCGGCTGATCCGGCACTGACTTTAGGTATCTGTCCAGCTCTCTCTTGAAGGCAGCCAGGGGTTTATTGGCAATTCCCCTAATGCTTGATGGGAGGCTGTTGAACAGTTTTGGGCCCCGGACACTTATGGTGTTTTCTCTTAGTGTACCAATGGCGCCCCTACTTTTTATTGGCGGCATTTTGCATCGCCTGCCCAGTCTTTTACTTTCGTAGGGAGTGATTTCTGTGTGCAGATTTGGGACCATTCCTTCCAAGATTTTCCAAGTGTAGATTATGATATATCTCTCCCTCCTGCGTTCCAACGAGTACAAGTCAAGTGCTTCCAAGCGTTCCCAGTAGTTAAGGTGCTTGACAGAACTTATACGTGCAGTAAAGGATCTCTGTACACTCTCTAGATCTGCGATTTCACCTGCTTTGTATGGAGATGTTAATGTACACAGTATTCCAGCCTAGAGAGAACAAGTGATTTGAAAAGGATCATCATGGGCTTGGCATCTCTCGTTTTGAAAGTTCTCATTATCCATCGTATCATTTTCTTTGCACGTGCGATCGTGGCACTGTTTTGATCCTTGAAAGTGAGATCCTCAGACATTACTACTCCCAGGTCCCTTACATTATTTTTCCGCTCTATTGTATGGCCGGAGTCAGTAGTATACTCTGTTCTAGTTATTATCTCCTCCAGTTTTCCATAACGGAGTAGTTGGAATTTGTCCTCATTGAACATCATATTGTTTACCGTTGCCCACTGGAAAACTTTGTTTATATCTTCTTGGAGGTTAAACGCGTCCTCAGCAGATGACAGCCTCATGCAGATCCTAGTATCATCCGCAAAGGATGATACGGTGCTGTGGTGTATATCTCTGTTTATGTCTGATATGAGGATAAGGAATAAGATGGGGGCGAGTACTTTGCCTTGTGGAACAGAGCTCTTCACTATGGCAGCCTCCGATTTAACTCTGTTGACCACTACTCTTTGTGTTCGATTTGTTAGGAAGTTGAAGATCCATCTCCCCACTTTCCCAGTTATTCCTTTAGCACGTATTTTATGGGCTATTACGCCATGATCGCATTTGTCAAATGCTTTTGCAAAGTCTGTGTATATTACATCTGCATTCTGATTTTCTTCCAGTGCATCCAAGGCCATGTCATAGTGATCCAGTAGTTGTACATGAATGGTATACAATACCGACAAAATGAACATTAGACATGTGCTACATCTGGGTATCTTTATTGTAGACATTTCGCCAACCAGTGGCTTAATCATTACAATTTGTCAGACACTACAAGATCTGGCAAGCATTTTCATCAACCTTCCAATATACACAAGCACTCCCACTAATCTTCCAATATACAAAACATACTAGCTTTCCAAAACAACATGAACACTATACAAGCACTTTCACTACCTGTCTTTCAATATGCGCAGTATACAAGCACCCTCCCTCCCTCCCTCCTCACTAGCCTTCCAATATTCACACTGTACAGGTACCCTCCCTCCCTCCTCATTAGCCTTCCAATATTCACACTGTACAGGTACCCTCCCTCCCTCCTCACTAGCCTTCCAATATTCACACTGTACAGGTACCCTCCCTCCCTCCTCACTAGCTTTCCAATATTCACACTGTACAGGTACCCTCCCTCCCTCCCTCCCTCCATCCCTCCTCACTAGCCTTCCAATATTCACACTGTGATGAATGGTTTGAAAAACCGACAAGTTGAAGATTGAGACACTTATGCAGCATATGGGAATCTTTATTCAGGAAACGTTTCGCCACACAGTGGCTTCATCAGTCCAATACAAAGAGGAAGGCGTAAGGAGAGGAGTACGAGGTAATCAGTCCCTCAGCCTGGAGTCGATGTGTTCAGTCCATCAATCTTGTAGAATGTACAGCATAGGGCCGTAGACGTGGCTTATATACTGTAGTGAGGTGAGGTGAAGCAGGCGGAGGCGGGGTCATAGTGGTACCATCCACTAGTCGAAGTAGGTCTTTGTCCAAAGGTTGAACAAGTGTTGAAGAATTCTTTGTAACAAGATCCCATGATGCTGCAGTGTCTGACAGTTGTGATGAATGGTTTGAAAAACCGACAAGTTGAAGATTGAGACACTTATGCAGCAGTACAGTATATAAGCCACGTCTACGGCCCTATGCTGTACATCCTACAAGATTGATGGACTGAACACATCGACTCCAGGCTGAGGGACTGATTACCTCATACTCCTCTCCTTACGCCTTCCTCTTTGTATTGGACTGATGAAGCCACTGTGTGACGAAACGTTTCCTGAATAAAGATTCCCATATGCTGCATAAGTGTCTCAATCTTCAATATTCACACTGTACAGGTACCCTCCCTCCCTCCCTACCTCCTCCTCACTAGCCTTCCAATATTCACACTGTGCAGGTACCCTCCCTCCCTCCCTCCCTCCCCACCAACCTTCCAATATACAGACTACCCGAGCAGCTGCCATATATATCTTCAGTAGTAGGTAACTGCAGCAGGCTTTGCATTTTCACTGTACGAGTCTCAGCCTCGCGCTGCTACGTGAGTCGCACACCAACTGTGCCCACAAGTGTGTCTACATTACACAAGCAAACACATGAAAAGGAGAAAGCTAAATAGAGATGTTAACGAATAACAAAGAAACGAGAAGAAGTGAATGGGAAAATTATTATTATTATTATTATTATTATTATTATTATTATTATTATTATTATTATTATTATTATTATTATTATTATTATTATTATTATATTATTATCAAAAAGAAGCGCTGAACCTACAAGGGTCATACAGCGTCATGAAATGGGAAACAATAGTTGAGGAAGAAGAGAGTCGAAAGTTGGGAAGATGGAAGTAGGTGGAGAGGAGAAAGTGGCAGAAAGAAGAGAACTCAAAAGGAGAAAAGTGATTAAAAAAAGGAGCATAAGAAGCGACGAACATAAAAGAAAGAATGAAACTAAAATTAAGACTATTTGAAGAAATTATGGAACTGTGAACGAGGACGCTGCTGCAGTTATCACAGCTGTGAAAGAGGACGCTGCTGCAGTTATCACAGCTGTTAACGAGGACGCTGCTGCAGTTAATAACATAGCTGTGAACGAGGACACTGCTGTAGTTATCACAGCTGTTAACGAGGACGCTGCTGCAGTTTTGATAACTGTGAACGAGGACGCTGCTGCAGTTAATAGCATAGCTGTGAATGAGGACGCTGCTGCAGTTAATAACAAAGCTGTGAACGAGGACGCTGCTGCAGTTAATAGCATAGCTGTGAATGAGGACGCTGCTGCAGTTAATAACATAGCTGTGAACGAGGACGTTGCTGCAGTTATCACAGTTGTGAACGAGGACGCTGCTGCAGTTATCGCAGCTGTGAACGAGGACGCTGCTGCAGTTAATAGCATAGTTTGTGACGAGGACGCTGCTGCAGTTACCCACAGTTGTAACGAGGACGCTGCTGCAGTTATCACAGCTGTGAACGAGGACGCTGCTGCAGTTATCACAGCTGTGAACGAGGACGCTGCTGCAGTTATCGCAGCTGTGAACGAGGACGCTGCTGCAGTTAATAGCATAGCTGTGAACGAGGACGCTGCTGCAGTTATCACAGTTGTGAACGAGGACGCTGCTGCAGTTATCACAGTTGTGAACGAGGACGCTGCTGCAGTTATCACAGTTGTGAACGAGGACGCTGCTGCAGTTATCACAGCTGTTAACGAGGACGCTGCTGCAGTTAATAACATAGCTGTGAACGAGGACACTGCTGTAGTTATCACAGCTGTTAACGAGGACGCTGCTGCAGTTTTGATAGCTGTGAACGAGGACGCTGCTGCAGTTAATAGCATAGCTGTGAATGAGGACGCTGCTGCAGTTAATAACAAAGCTGTGAACGAGGACGCTGCTGCAGTTAATAGCATAGCTGTGAATGAGGACGCTGCTGCAGTTAATAACATAGCTGTGAACGAGGACGTTGCTGCAGTTATCACAGTTGTGAACGAGGACGCTGCTGCAGTTATCGCAGCTGTGAACGAGGACGCTGCTGCAGTTAATAGCATAGCTGTGAACGAGGACGCTGCTGCAGTTATCACAGTTGTGAACGAGGACGCTGCTGCAGTTATCACAGCTGTGAACGAGGACGCTGCTGCAGTTATCACAGCTGTGAACGAGGACGCTGCTGCACTTATCACAGCTGTGAACGAGGACGCTACTGCAGTTATCACAGCTTTGAACGAGAACGCTACTGCAGTTATCGCAGCTGTGAACGAGGACGCTGCTGCAGTTAATAGCATAGCTGTGAACGAGGACGCTGCTGCACTTATCACAGCTGTGAACGAGGACGCTACTGCAGTTATCACAGCTTGAACGAGAACGCACTGCATTTAAATCGCAGCGTTGAACGAGGACGCTGCTGCAGTTAATAGCATAGCTGTGAACGAGGACGCTGCTGCACTTATCACAGCTGTGAACGAGGACGCTGCTGCAGTTATCACAGCTGTTAACGAGGACGCTGCTGCAGTTATCACAGCTGTTAACGAGGACGCTGCTGCAGTTAATAACATAGCTGTGAACGAGGACGCTGCTGCAGTTATCACAGCTGTTAACGAGGACGCTGCTGCAGTTATCACAGCTGTGAACGAGGACGCTGCTGCAGTTATCACAGCTGTTAACGAGGACGCTGCTGCAGTTATCACAGCTGTTAACGAGGACGCTGCTGCAGTTAATAACATAGCTGTGAACGAGGACGCTGCTACAGTTATCACAGCTGTTAACGAGGACGCTGCTGCAGTTTTGATAGCTGTGAACGAAGACGCTGCTGCAGTTAATAACATAGCTGTGAACGAGGACGCTGCTGCAGTTAATAGCATAGCTGTGAATGAGGACGCTGCTGCAGTTAATAACATAGCTGTGAACTAGGACGCTGCTGCAGTTATCACAGTTGTGAACGAGGACGCTGCTGCAGTTATCACAGCTGTGAACGAGGACGCTGCTGCACTTATCACAGCTGTGAACGAGGACGCTACTGCAGTTATCTCAGCTTTGAACGAGGACGCTACAATTATCACAGCTGTGAACGAGGACGCTACCGCAGTTATCACAGCTGTGAACGAGGACGCTGCTGCAGTTAATAACATAGCTATGAACGAGGACGCTGCTGTAAACTTCATAGCTGTGCCACCTTGATGTTACTGCTGCTGCTGGGACGCCTTGATGCTGCTTCTGGTGTGACACCTTAATGCTACTGTGTCACCTTGATGCTGCTGCTGCTATAACACCTTGAGGCTGCTTTACCACCTTGCTGCTGCTGCTGCTGCTGTAACACCTTGATGCTGCTGCTGCTGCTGCTGCTGCTGTGACACCTTGCTGCTGCTGCTGTGACACCTTGTTGCTGCTGCTGCTGCTGCTGTGACACCTTGTTGCTGCTGCTGCTGCTGCTGTGACACCTTGTTGCTGCTGCTGCTGCTGCTGTAACACCTTGCTGCTGCTGCTGCTGTGACACCTTGTTGTTGCTGCTGCTGCTGCTGCTGCTGCTGCTGCTGCTGCTGCTGCTGCTGTAACACCTTGCTGCTGCTGCTGTGACACTTGCTGCTGCTGCTGCTTTTGACCCTTGCTGCTGCTGCTGCTGTGACACCTTGCTGCTGCTGCTGTGACACCTTGCTGCTGCTGCTGCTGTGACACCTTGCTGCTGCTGCTGTGACACCTTGCTGCTGCTGCTGTGACACCTTGCTGCTGCTGCTGCTGTGACACCTTGCTGCTGCTGCTGCTGTGACACCTTGCTGCTGCTGCTGCTGTGACACCTTGCTGCTGCTCTGCGTAACACCTTGCGCGCTGCTGTGACACCTTGCTGCTGCTGCTGTGACACCTTGCTGCTGCTGCTGCTGTGACACCTTGCTGCTGCTGCTGCTGTGACACCTTGCTGCTGCTGCTGCTGTGACACCTTGCTGCTGCTGCTGTGACACCTTGCTGCTGCTGCTGTGACACCTTGTTGTTGCTGCTGCTGCTGGGACACCTTGCTGCTGCTGCTGTGACACCTTGCTGCTGCTGTGACACCTTGCTGCTGCTGCTGCTGCTGTGACACCTTGCTGCTGCTGCTGTGACACCTTGTTGCTGCTGCTGCTGTGACACCTTGCTGCTGCTGCTGCTGTGACACCTTGCTGCTGCTGCAGTGACACCTTGCTGCTGCTGCTGCTGCTGTGACACCTTGCTGCTGCTGCTGCTGCTGTGACACCTTGCTGCTGCTGTGACACCTTGTTGCTGCTGCTGTGACACCTTGCTGCTGCTGCTGCTGTGACACCTTGCTGCTGCTGCTGCTGTGACACCTTGCTGCTGCTGCTGCTGCTGTGACACCTTGCTGCTGCTGCTGCTGTGACACCTTGCTGCTGCTGCTGCTGTGACACCTTGCTGCTGCTGCTGCTGTGACACCTTGCTGCTGCTGCTGCTGTGACACCTTGCTGCTGCTGCTGTGACACCTTGCTGCTGCTGCTGCTGCTGCTGCTGCTGCTGCTGCTGTGGCGCCTTGCTGCTGCTGCTGTGACACCTTGCTGCTGCTGCTGCTGCTGCTGCTGCTGTTACACCTTGCTGCTGCAGCTGTGACACCTTGTTGCTGCTGCTGTGACACCTTGCTGCTGCTGTTGCTGTGACACCTTGCTGCTGCTGCTGCTGCTGCTGCTGTGACACCTTGATGCTGCTCCTGCTGTGACACCTTGATGATGATACTGCTGTGATAAGTTGATGCTTTTGCTGTTACTGCGACACCTTACTGCTGCTGCTGTGACACCTTGCTGTTGCTGCTGTGACACCTTACTGCTGCTGCTTTGACGCCTTACTGCTGCTGCTGTGAAACCTTGCTGCTGCTGCTGCTATGACACCTTATTGCTGCTGCTGCTGTGACACATTGCTGCTGCTGCTGTGACACCTTGTTGCTGCTGCTGTGACACCTTGCTGCTGCTGCTGCTGTGACACCTTGTTGCTGCTGCTGTGACACCTTGCTGCTGCTGCTGCTGTGACACCTTGCTGCTGCTGCTGTGACACCTTACTGCTGCTGATGCTGCTGTGACACCTTGCTGCTGCTGCTGCTGCTGCTGCTGTGACACCTTGCTGCTGCTGCTGTGACACCTTGTTGCTGCTTCTGTGACACCCTGCTGCTGCTGTTGCTGTGACACCTTGCTGCTGCTGTGACACCTTGCTGCTGCTGTGACACCTTGCTGCTGCTGCTGCTGTTACACCTTGCTGCTGCAGCTGTGACACCTTGTTGCTGCTGCTGTGACACCTTGCTGCTGCTGTTGCTGTAACACCTTGCTGCTGCTGCTGCTGCTGTGACACCTTGCTGCTGCTGTTGCTGTAACACCTTGCTGCTGCTGCTGCTGCTGTGACACCTTGCTGCTGCTGCTGCTGCTGCTGCTGCTGTTACACCTTGCTGCTGCAGCTGTGACACCTTGTTGCTGCTGCTGTTGCTGTGACGCCTTGTTGCTCCTGTTGTGACACTTTGCTGTAGCCTGAGATGAAATGAGAGAGAGAGATCCATAATATCAAGGAGAGCGATTAAGGAGCTAGGGAGATACTGCCCATCACTGAGAGACAGTAATCAAGGAGCCAGGGAGATACTACCCACCACTGAGAGACAGTAATCAAGGAGCCAGGGAGATACTACCCACCACTGAGAGACAATAATCAAGAAGTCAGGAAAATACTACCCACCACTGAGAGACAATAATCAAGGAGTCAAGGAGATACTACCCACTACTGGGAGACAATAATCAAGGAGTCAGGGAGATACTACCCACCACTGAGAGACAATAATCAAAGAGTCAGGGAGATACTACCCACCACTGAGAGACAATAATCAAGGAGTCAAGGAGATACTACCCACTACTGGGAGACAATAATCAAGGAGTCAAGGAGATACTACCCACTACTGAGAGACAATAATCAACGGGTAAACAGGATAAAGCACTAACTCTCCTGCCTCACTAGTTCTCCTCCTGTCATCAGCGGGAAGACCATAGCTATTGAAAAGTTTCCGATGGCCGTCCTAACTCTGCGGTGGAGCGGGAGGAGGAGAAGGAGGCAAGGAAGGAGTAGGAGGAAGACAATGAGGATGGGGAGGAGGAAGAGAAGGAAGAAGACGGAGGAGGAAGTGGCAGCAAGCGTGACAAACACACACATTTGGTGCAGATTACTGTGAGGGAGGGAAGCGAACTTCCTCACAGTAACCTGCGCTAAATGTATTTGTTTGTCACCCTCCTGAAGCTTACTGCCACTTCCTCTTCCTCCTCCTCCTCCAACTACAGCTACTACTGCTCCTTCTTCCTACTCCTCATTTTCCTTCCCTGTCCTCATCCCGTAGCCTACTACTTTCTCGTCTGCTCTCCCTCCTCCACTCCACTCTCACCCTCGTCCTGCACCTGTGGGCTGGAAGGAGAGGTTAGGAGATCTGCTTCCCACTCTACCCTTGCCACCCTGCACTTGTGCCTCAACCCCTGCCACCCTACACTTGTGCCTCAACCCATGCCACCCCACACTTGTACCTCAACCCCTGCCACCCTACACTTGTGTCTCAACACATGCCACCCTACACTTGTGGATCTACCCATGAAACCCTACACTGGCCTCAACCTTCACTCTACCCCTGCCACCCTACAATTGTCTCAACCTTCACTCTACTCCTGCCACCCTACACTTGTCTCAACCTTCACTCTACCCCAGCCACCCTACAATTGTCTCAACCTTCACTCTACTCCTGCCACCCTACACTTGTCTCAACCTTCACTCTACCCCTGCCACCCTACAATTGTCTCAACCTTCACTCTACTCCTGCCACCCTACACTTGTCTCAACCTTCACTCTAAACCCCCGCCACCCTACACCTGTCTCAAAACCCTCACTCTACCCCTGCCCCTTTACATTTTTCTCAGCCTTCACTCTACCCCAGCCACCCTACACTTGTCTCAACCTTCATTCTACCCCCGCCACCCTACACCTGTCTCCAAAACCCTCACTCTAAACCCCCCCCACTTTACATTTTTCTCAGCCTTCACTCTACCCTGCGACCCCTACACTTATCTCAACCTTCACTCTACCCCTGCCTACCTTACACTTATCTCAACCTTCACTCTACCCCTTCCCCCCTACACTTATCTCAACACTTCACTCTACCCTTGCCACCCTACACTTGTCTCAACCTTCACCCTACCCCTGCCTACCATTACACTTATCTCAATCTTCACTCTACCCCTTCCACCCTACACTTATCTCCAACCTTCAATCTACCCCTGCCACCCTACACTTGTCTCAACCTTCACTCTACCCCCTTCCACCCTACACTTATTTCAACCTTCACTCTACCCTTGCCACCCTACACTTGTCTCAACCTTCACCCTACCCCTGCCTACCTTACACTTATCTCAATCTTCACTCTAACCCTTCCACCCTACACTTATCTCAACCTTCAATCTACCCCTGCCACCCTACACTTGTCTCAACCTTCACTCTACCCCTTCCACCCTACACTTATCTCAACCTTCAATCTACCCCTGCCACCCTACACTTGTCTCAACCTTCATTCTACCCCTGCCACCCTACACTTGTCTCAACCTTCATTCTACCCCTGCCACCTTATACTTATCTCAACCTTCACTCTACCCCTGCCACCCTACACTTGTCTCAACCTTCACTCTACCCCTGCCAACCCTACACTTGTCTCAACCTTCATTCTTACCCCTGCCACCTTATACTTATCTCAACCTTCATTCTACCCCTGCCACCCTACACTTATTCAACCTTCACTCTACCCCTGCCACTTACACTTGTCTCAACCTTCACTCTACCCCTGCCACCCTACACTTGTCTCAATCTTCACTCTACCCCTGCCACCCTACACTTATCTCAACCTTCACTCTACCCCTGCCTACCTTACACTTATCTCAACCTTCACTCTACCCCTGCCTACCTTACACTTATCTCAACCTTCACTCTACCCCTGCCTACCTTATCTTATCTCAATCTTCACCTCTACCCCTTCCACCCTACACTTATTTCAACCTTCACTCTACCCTTGCCACCCTACACTTGTCTCAACCTTCACCCTACCCCTGCCTACCTTACACTTATCTCAATCTTCACTCTACCCCTTCCACCCTACACTTATCTCAACCTTCAATCTACCCCTGCCACCCTACACTTGTCTCAACCTTCACTCTACCCCTTCCACCCTACACTTATCTCAACCTTCAATCTACCCCTTCCACCCTACACTTGTCTCAACCTTCACTCTACCCCTGCCACCCTACACTTATCTCAGCCTTCAATCTACGCATTATAATTGTATTCCACTGTAACCCCTGTGTAATATTCTAGATGACGTTTAATTAAAACAGTATAAAAGTGGCCATCAGGTCTCAGTGTAATTAGAAACTCAAGACATGTGTCATACTCCCACTCCGTCGTCAGCACACTGGTTATTATCTATTGGAAAATACTCTTATATTACTATTTATGCTTACCTCGATGGTACTAAGTTTTATTTTTCTGACTGAACGAGGCAATTCCAGCAGCAGGATTTCAATAGTTGATAAGTTAAATAGCAGAAACCCACAATACTGTGACCGGAACAATACACAAATAACCCGTATAACCCGGGCCATTTACTGAGTCACACTAACACAAAGGATTAGGTTTGGTAGGATCGTCAGGAAACAAGACAAGTGTTTCCTGACGCGGGCCTTGGTCATGACCTATTTTAATCTTTATTCATGTCACTTTTTATTCCTTCATCAAGTGATTAATGTAAATTTTAAAGAAAAAAGAGGTCTAAAACTGATCCTTGATGAAAGTCACTTGTGACTGGTTCCCAACCTGATGTCACCCCACTTACGCAAATTCTCTGCTTCCTATTATTCTGCCATGACGCAGTCCATGAAAGTACTCTTTTTCTAGTACCATCTGCTTCCACTTTACTTAACTGCCTTCTTTGTAGAATTATATAAAAAACTTATTGAAATCCACATACACAGCACTGAAATCCTTATCATGGTCCATTGCCTCAAATACTGTACTGAAGGTCAGTAAAGTTGTCATGCAACAGCCGCACCTTGTGAACCCGTGTTGAGAGAGAATGAAATTATGATCAAGGTGGCTTCTTATTGCATCAGTTTATATTGATTCTAATAATTTGTCAGGCGTAATTGATTTGAAAATAAAGGATTTACATTAGCATATTCCCTGTATCTGACGGCACCCATTAGGAGTGATATATTTGAAAGGCTAGTTCGCAGCTTACTACCTTCGTTCTTGAATTATTTAAGTTCTTTATAAAAAGGTTTATCAGGGCCAGGAACTTTGCTATAATCTGTTATGTTTGGTTGATAATCTGTCCTTAGAGACTGTCATGTTACTTAATTTTCCCCAGGTCCTCTTTTACACTAGCAAACAAAATTAGCCTTTTTTATCCAGTTCAGAAGCAAATTCGTTTGTTTTATGTTAACTTTGATGCGCTGATTACGAATTTGAGCTTATTTAGTATCTATCATGTAAAGTTTTCTTTTAATCTTATGATCAATATTTTGGCTGTTTAAGGTTGACGTACCAAATTATATATTACGTAAGAGTCACAGGTATTATATTATGCATTGATATTAAGTGTGGTACAAACACTGACCTAAACCTAATATGTCTTAACTTAAGTGTATTATATATACATAAAAAAATAACAACTTTCCAGTCATTCACACATATTACATGACAAGTTTCAGTCTTCTTCACTTGTGTTTAGTATGTCTCTCCCGCACCAGCGTCCAGCACTGGTTGACTGTCAAACTGAACCTCAGGTTTTCCTGATATTCCTTCTCCATAATATGGCTGTGTCTTGGTGAAATAGTTCACAGTGGAGGTGCTGAAACTAAGTTCTGATGTGCATTCAGTGCACAAAAATTAGTTAGAAATATATGTGTTCCTTGTCTTGGTTGGCAACGCTCTCGCCTTATTCATTGAGTGTGGAAATGTTGGGCATGTTTCCTTACACCTGCTGCCCTTGTTCACCTAGCAGTAAGTAGATACCTAGGTGTTAGTCGTCTGGTGTGGGTTGCATCCTGAGGGACAAAATTGAAGGACTATATTGGAGATAAGACAGACAGTCCTCGATGACGCACTGACATTCTTGGGTTATCTTTGTGGCTAACCCTTACTCCCCCGGTTTATAAATCCAAACAAATCTTAAGTTTCTAAATGCGAAGTGAAACCATTGATAACGAGTGTTACTAATGGCTGAAATATCATTGTTGACGAGTGTTACTAATGGCTGGAATATCATTGTTGACGAGTGTTACTAATGGCTGGAATATCATTGTTGACGAGTGTTACTAATGGCTGGAATATCATGTTGACGAGTGTTACTAATGGCTGGAATATCATTGTTGACGAGTGTTACTAATGGCTGGAATATCATTGTTGACGAGTGTTACTAATGGCTGGAATATCATTGTTGACGAGTGTTACTAATGGCTGGAATATCATTGTTGACGAGTGTTACTAATGGCTGGGATATCATTGTTGACGAGTGTTACTAATGGCTGGAATATCATTGTTGACGAGTGTTACTAATGGCTGGAATATCATTGTTGACGAGTGTTACTAATGGCTGGAATATCATTGTTGACGAGTGTTACTAATGGCTGGAATATCATTGTTGACGAGTGTTACTAATGGCTGGGATATCATTTGTGTTTTATTGTGAGAAGACTGACAGGAAATAATTGTAAAAATATTTGTACATTCCCTTTCAGAATCTACCAACAGTTCCTTAGAACCTTCCATACACCTCAGTCCTCTTCAGAACCTTCCATACACCTCAGTCTTTTCAGAACCTTCCACACACCTCAGTCCTCTTCAGAACCTTCCATACACCTCAGTCCTCTTCAGAACCTTCCATACACCTCAGTCCTCTTCAGAACCTTCCATACACCTCAGTCCTCTTCAGAACCTTCCATACACCTCAGTCCTCTTCAGAACCTTCCACAACCTCAGTACTCTTCAGAACCTTCCACACACCTCAGTACTCTTCAGAACCTTCCATACACCTCAGTCCCTTCAGAACCTTCCATGCACCTCAGTCCTCTTCAGAACCTTCCATACACCTCATCCTCTTCAGAACCTTTCATACACCTCAGTCCTCTTCAGAACCTCCACACACCTCAGTACTCTTCAGAACCTTCCACACACCTCAGTACTCTTCAGAACCTTCCATACACCTCAGTCCTCTTCAGAACCTTCCATGCACCTCAGTCCTCTTCAGAACCTTCCATACACCTCAGTCCTCTTCAGAACCTTCCATACACCTCAGTACTTCTCAGAACTTCCATACACCTCAGTCCTCTTCAGAACCTTCCATACACCTCAGTCCTCTTCAGAACCTTCCACACACCTCAGTACTCTTCAGAACCTTCCATACACCTCAGTCCTCTTCAGAACCTCCCATACACCTCAGTCCTCTTCAGAACCTTCCATACACCCATGTCCTCTTCAGAACCTTCCATGCACCTCAGTCCTCTTCAGAACCTTCCATACACCTCAGTCCTCTTCAGAACCTTCCATACACCTCAGTCCTCTTCAGAACCTTCCATGCACCTCAGTCCTCTTCAGAACCTTCCATACACCTCAGTCCTCTTCAGAACCTTCCATACACCTCAGTACTCTTCAGAACCTTCCATACACTCAGTCCTCTTCAGAACCTTCCATACACCTCAGTCCTCTTCAGAACCTTCCACACACTCAGTACGTTTCAGAACCTTCCATACACCTCATCCACTTCAGAACCTTCCATACACCTCAGTCCTCTTCAGAACCTTCCATACACCTCAGTCCTCTTCAGAACCTTCCATGCAACCTCAGTCCTCTTCAGAACCTTCCATACACTCAGTCCTCTTCAGAACCTTCCATACACCTCAGTCCTCTTCAGAACCTTCCATACACCTCAGTCCTCTTCAGAACCTTCCACACACCTCAGTACTCTCAGAACCTTCCATACACCTCAGTCCTCTTCAGAACCTTCCATACACCTCAGTCCTCTTCAGAACCTTCCATACACCTCAGTCCTCTTCAGAACCTTCCATACACCTCAGTCCTCTTCAGAACCTTCCATACACCTCAGTCCTCTTCAGAACCTTCCATGCACCTCAGTCCTCTTCAGAACCTTCCATACACCTCAGTCCTCTTCAGAACCTTCCATACACCTCAGTCCTCTTCAGAACCTTCCATGCACCTCAGTCCTCTTCAGAACCTTCCATACACCTCAGTCCTCTTCAGAACCTTCCATACACCTCAGTACTCTTCAGAACCTTCCATACACCTCAGTCCTCTTCAGAACCTTCCATACACCTCAGTCCTCTTCAGAACCTTCCACACACCTCAGTACTCTTCTGAACCTTCCATACACCTCAGTCCTCTTCAGAACCTTCCATACACCTCAGTCCTCTTCAGAACCTTCCATACACCTCAGTCCTCTTCAGAACCTTCCATGCACCTCAGTCCTCTTCAGAACCTTCCATACACCTCAGTCCTCTTCAGAACCTTCCATACACCTCAGTCCTCTTCAGAACCTTCCATGCACCTCAGTCCTCTTCAGAACCTTCCATACACCTCAGTCCTCTTCAGAACCTTCCATACACCTCAGTACTCTTCAGAACCTTCCATACACCTCAGTCCTCTTCAGAACCTTCCATACACCTCAGTCCTCTTCAGAACCTTCCACACACCTCAGTACTCTTCAGAACCTTCCATACACCTCAGTCCTCTTCAGAACCTTCCATACACCTCAGTCCTCTTCAGAACCTTCCATACACCTCAGTCCTCTTCAGAACCTTCCATGCACCTCAGTCCTCTTCAGAACCTTCCATACACCTCAGTCCTCTTCAGAACCTTCCATACACCTCAGTCCTCTTCAGAACCTTCCATACACCTCAGTCCTCTTCAGAACCTTCCACACACCTCAGTACTCTTCAGAACCTTCCATACACCTCAGTCCTCTTCAGAACCTTCCATACACTTCAGTCCTCTTCAGAACCTTCCATACACCTCAGTCCTCTTCAGAACCTTCCATACACCTCAGTCCTCTTCAGAACCTTCCATACACCTCAGTCCTCTTCAAACCTTCCATGCACCTCAGTCCTCTTCAGAACCTTCCATACACCTCAGTCCTCTTCAGAACCTTCCATACACCTCAGTCCTCTTCAGAACCTTCCATACACCTCAGTCCTCTTCAGAACCTTCCACACACCTCAGTACTCTTCAGAACCTTCCATACACCTCAGTCCTCTTCAGAACCTTCCATACACCTCAGTCCTCTTCAGAACCTTCCATACACCTCAGTCCTCTTCAGAACCTTCCATACACCTCAGTCCTCTTCAGAACCTTCCATACACCTCAGTCCTCTTCAGAACCTTCCACACACCTCAGTCCTCTTCAGAACCTTCCATACACCTCAGTCCTCTTCAGAATCTTCCATACACCTCAGTACTCTTCAGAACCTTCCATACACCTCAGTCCTCTTCAGAACCTTCCATACACCTCAGTACTCTTCAGAACCTTCCATACACCTCAGTACTCTTCAGAACCTTCCATACACCTCAGTCCTCTTCAGAACCTTCCATACACCTCAGTCATCTTCAGAACCTTCCATACACCTCAGTCCTCTTCAGAACCTTCCACACACCTCAGTACTCTTCAGAACCTTCCATACATTTCAGCCCTCTTCAGAACCTTCCATACACCTCAGTCCTCTTCAGAACCTTCCATACACCTCAGTCCTCTTCAGAACCTTCCATGCACCTCAGTCCTCTTCAGAACCTTCCATACACCTCAGTCCTCTTCAGAACCTTCCATACACCTCAGTCCTCTTCAGAACCTTCCATGCACCTCAGTCCTCTTCAGAACCTTCCATACACCTCAGTCCTCTTCAGAACCTTCCATACACCTCAGTACTCTTCAGAACCTTCCATACACCTCAGTCCTCTTCAGAACCTTCCATACACCTCAGTCCTCTTCAGAACCTTCCACACACCTCAGTACTCTTTCAGAACCTTCCATACACCTCAGTCCTCTTCAGAACCTTCCATACACCTCAGTCCTCTTCAGAACCTTCCATACACCTCAGTCCTCTTCAGAACCTTCCATGCACCTCAGTCCTCTTCAGAACCTTCCATACACCTCAGTCCTCTTCAGAACCTTCCATACACCTCAGTCCTCTTCAGAACCTTCCATACACCTCAGTCCTCTTCAGAACCTTCCACACACCTCAGTACTCTTCAGAACCTTCCATACACCTCAGTCCTCTTCAGAACCTTCCATACACCTCAGTCCTCTTCAGAACCTTCCATACACCTCAGTCCTCTTCAGAACCTTCCATACACCTCAGTCCTCTTCAGAACCTTCCATACACCTCAGTCCTCTTCAGAACCTTCCATGCACCTCAGTCCTCTTCAGAACCTTCCATACACCTCAGTCCTCTTCAGAACCTTCCATACACCTCAGTCCTCTTCAGAACCTTCCATACACCTCAGTCCTCTTCAGAACCTTCCACACACCTCATACTCTTCAGAACCTTCCATACACCTCAGTCCTCTTCAGAACCTTCCATACACCTCAGTCCTCTTCAGAACCTTCCATACACCTCAGTCCTCTTCAGAACCTCCATACACCTCAGTCCTCTTCAGAACCTTCCATACACCTCAGTCCTCTTCAGAACCTTCCACACACCTCAGTCCTCTTCAGAACCTTCCATACACCTCAGTCCTCTTCAGAATCTTCCATACACCTCAGTACTCTTCAGAACCTTCCATACACCTCAGTCCTCTTCAGAACCTTCCATACACCTCAGTACTCTTCAGAACCTTCCATACACCTCAGTACTCTTCAGAACCTTCCATACACCTCAGTCCTCTTCAGAACCTTCCATACACCTCAGTCATCTTCAGAACCTTCCATACACCTCAGTCCTCTTCAGAACCTTCCACACACCTCAGTCCTCTTCAGAACCTTCCATACACCTCAGTACTCTTCGGAACCTTCCATACACCTCAGTCCTCTTCAGAACCTTCCATACACTCAGTCCTCTTCAGAACCTTCCATACACCTCAGTACTCTTCAGAACCTTCCATACACCTCAGTCCTCTTCAGAACCTTCCATACACCTCAGTCCTCTTCAGAACCTTCCATACACCTCAGTACTCTTCAGAACCTTCCATACACCTCAGTCCTCTTCAGAACCTTCCATACACCTCAGTACTCTTCAGAACCTTCCATACACCTCAGTACTCTTCAGAACCTTCCATACACCTCAGTACTCTTCAGAACCTTCCATACACCTCAGTACTCTTCAGATCCTTCCATACACCTCAGTCCTCTTCAGAACCTTCCATACACCTCAGTCCTCTTCAGAACCTTCCATACACCTCAGTCCTCTTCAGAACCTTCCATACACCTCAGTACTCTTCAGAACCTTCCATACACCTCAGTACTCTTCAGAACCTTCCATACACCTCAGTACTCTTCAGATCCTTCCATACACCTCAGTCCTCTTCAGAACCTTCCATACACCTCAGTCCTCTTCAGAACCTTCCACACACCTCAGTACTCTTCAGAACCTTCCATACACCTCAGTCCTCTTCAGAACCTTCCATACACCTTAGTCCTCTTCAGAACCTTCCATACACCTCAGTCCTCTTCAGAACCTTCCACACACCTCAGTCCTCTTCAGAACCTTCCATACATTTCAGCCCTCTTCAGAACCTTCCATACACCTCAGTCCTCTTCAGAACCTTCCACACACCTCAGTCCCCTTCAGAACCTTCCATACACCTCAGTCCTCTTCAGAACCTTCCATACACCTCAGTCCTCTTCAGAACCTTCCATACACCTCAGTCCTCTTCAGAACCTTTCATACACCTCAGTTCTCTTCAGAACCTTCCATACACCTCAGTCCTCTTCAGAACCTTCCATACTCCTCAGTCCTCTTCAGAACCTTCCATACACCTCAGTCCTCTTCAGAACCTTCCATACACCTCAGTGCTCTTCAGAACCTTCCACACACCTCAGTCCTCTTCAGAACCTTCCATACACCTCAGTCCTCTTCAGAACCTTCCATACACCTCAGTCCTCTTCAGAACCTTCCATGCACCTCAGTCCTCTTCAGAACCTTCCATACACCTCAGTCCTCTTCAGAACCTTCCACACACCTCAGTCCTCTTCAGAACCTTCCACACACCTCAGTCCTCTTCAGAACCTTCCACACACCTCAGTCCTTTTCAGAGCCTTCAATACACCTCAGTCCTCTTCAGAACCTGCCATACACCTCAGTCCTCTTCAGAGCCTTCCATACACCTCAGTCCTCTTCAGAACCTTCCACACACCTCAGTCCTCTTCAGAACCTTCCATACACCTCAGTCCTCTTCAGAACCTTCCATACACCTCAGTCCTCTTCAGAACCTTCCATACACCTCAGTCCTCTTCAGAACCTTCCATACACCTCAGTCCTCTTCAGAACCTTCCATACACCTCAGTCCTCTTCAGAACCTTCCATGCACCTCAGTCCTCTTCAGAACCTTCCATACACCTCAGTCCTCTTCAGAACCTTCCATGCAACCTCAGTCCTCTTCAGAACCTTCCATACACCTCAGTCCTCTTCAGAACCTTCCACACACCTCAGTCCTCTTCAGAACCTTCCACACACCTCAGTCCTCTTCAGAACCTTCCACACACCTCAGTCCTTTTCAGAGCCTTCAATACACCTCAGTCCTCTTCAGAACCTCCATACACCTCAGTCCTCTTCAGAGCCTTCCATACACCTCAGTCCTCTTCAGAACCTTCCACACACCTCAGTCCTCTTCAGAACCTTCCATACACCTCAGTCCTCTTCAGAACCTTCCATACACCTCAGTCCTCTTCAGAACCTTCCATACACCTCAGTCCTCTTCAGAACCTTCCATGCACCTCAGTCCTCTTCAGAACCTTCCATACACCTCAGTCCTCTTCAGAACCTCCACACACCTCAGTCCTCTTCAGAACCTTCCACACACCTCAGTCCTCTTCAGAACCTTCCACACACCTCAGTCCTTTTCAGAGCCTTCAATACACCTCAGTCCTCTTCAGAACCTGCCATACACCTCAGTCCTCTTCAGAGCCTTCCATACACCTCAGTCCTCTTCAGAACCTTCCACACACCTCAGTCCTCTTCAGAACCTTCCATACACCTCAGTCCTCTTCAGAACCTTCCATACACCTCATCTCTTCAGAACCTTCCATACACCTCAGTCCTCTTCAGAACCTTCATACACCTCAGTCCTCTTCAAACCTTCCATACACCTCAGTCCTCTTCAGAACCTTCCATGCACCTCAGTCCTCTTCAGAACCTTCCATACACCTCAGTCCTCTTCAGAACCTTCCATGCACCTCAGTCCTCTTCAGAACCTTCCCTCAAATTCCAGTCTCCTACAAAATTACTCATCACGTTCCATCGATCACCTTAAAAGATAAAATGAAGAAAATAAACAATACCAAATCACACGAATGAGAGAGAAAAGGAAGAGCTTCTGTAGCTCAAGAGATATGAAAAAAATGGAAGACAGAATTACGGTGAGTGAGCTTTATGGAACTGCAAACGCGAGAAGTGGGATTCTCCAAGGATCAGTAAAGGAACCAAACTCTTCCTGAATATGTATATATATATTTATATATATATAATATATATCTATATATATATATATATATATAAATATATATATATAATATAATATATTCTTTTTTTTTTTAGAAAAAAAAAACAAAAAAAATATAGGGAGGTACCACCTCTATAGCTGGACTGGGGACCCTCATCCTCAGAGAAGACAATAAACGTACCTCAGGGAAATCTCAAGGTTCTCCCCGGACCTGTTTGAATATTTTCTTCTCCTACCACCCCCTATATTTTATATTTCATGGGAAAATTTATTAATAGACAGAACACATTTACAGAAAACACAAACATGAATACAATGGTACAATATGTTAAAGATTATGAATTTCCTCCAACTCCTCCGAAGTCGGATGCGAGCCAAGTATGCAGCAAGCATTTTCTCTCTGGATGGCTATGCTGAGGCGCTAGAACATGAAAGAGGCTGCCCTTGGGTCCCTGGTGGTGTCGATGAGTCTGGAACCCAATACCTTAAGAAAACGTGTGGCATTTGTTCCCCATGATCCAAAGGTCTCTGATCCCACTGGGACAAATTAATACTGTTGGCTTATGTCACTGTACTTACTGATCTTGTACTCCTCCCTGTGGTCAGCAGCTCCTCCCTGTCGCCCCACACTGTGATGGATATAGGTGTCAGCCAGTGTGGACACACAGGTATAGTCCCATGCTAAGAG
>NC_069449.1:13348524-13398524 GCF_026875155.1 Cherax quadricarinatus
CGAATTTACAAATACAAACGATCTTAAAACTATCAAAGAAAATCCGTCCATATTACAAGAGTTGTGACGATGGAATATCTACACACAAATGTGAAGGAGGAAGAGAGTAAATAAAAGGAATTACGCAAACGACGACGTTGATGACGATGGCGATCTCATTAATACCTAGAGAACAAAATTGGAAACTGCTGACGAAAAGGCAGACGAGGGATTTGGGAAGACGAGGAAAGAAAATGTATTTGACAGGAGGCAGCTGGAGAGAGCTGAAGCACAGACGATGACAAGGGAACCACGATATAAAAATGTGAAGAGAAATAAGAGAGAAAGAGGATGATGATGAGGAGGACAGAGAGATCCCAGGAGGCAGATAAGGAGAGTTGAGGGCGAAGCAGCCATTATACCTCAGTCTGACATGTTCGTTCAATACTGGCAGCCTCCACCACCACTACCACCATTATCACCACCACAACTAACACCACCTCAACCACCACCATTACCGCCACTACTGCAACCACCACCTCCACTACCACTAACACCACCTCCATCACCTTCACCACCAACACACTACCTCCACCATCACCATCACCACCAACAACACACCACCTTCACTGTTTCCATCACCACCACCACCACTACCACGACCACGCCACCTTCACCATCACCATTACCATCACCACCACCACTATCATCACTACTATCACCACCACCACTATGATCACTATCACCACCACTACTATCATCACCACCACCACTATCATCACACACATCATCACCACCCACCATCACCACCATATATCATCACCACTACCACTATCATCCACCATCCACATCACCACCACCCTTCTTACACTGCAGATACCACAATCCATATCATCACACTACCACAATACACACACTCGTTATTATCACCATTATTTGACTCTAAATACCAAATACAAACAAATTCTTTAAAAACTACGTTATTTGTCAAAAGAATATATACAGTTTACTCACTAGTACAATTAACAACTTGATATTGCTCTTTGGACTACAAAACAATGTTGTACTTAATTACTGAGCAATAGGTCAATTAAAATATTAACTAACTTATTTACAAGCTAATGACTCTTAACTCTGTACGCTGTATGGCAACACACATGATAATTCTTAACTTGACTCACGAAATTGTAATGACAAGATTGTAAACAAAACATACCACGGGCGGGATTAGAACCCGCAAGTGGTATGTTTTTTTTTTTTTTTATAATTATTCTTAAATACATTTATATGAGAACAGATTATTCAAATATCCACGACACACTGATCATCCTACCCATGATAGATACAACGTTGTCAAACAGTGGCCAACACCTTGACCGAGTAAACATGAAACAGCAATAACCACCATCACACTCGTAAGGCGGACACACGAAGTTCGGATATTAAAGCGGTTTGAATTACAAGGCTAGGCAGTGGAATTAACATGTATCCATATCTGTGACAATGCACAAACGACCGACAAAGTAGAATATCTGTAGCCAAGCTCTGGACAGTAAGTTATCATGAGAGGAACAGCTAAGTGCATCCTACATGCGATCCTTGTTAGACAAAACCCACAACACCACCACTGGCTCATCTCCAGAAACAAAGAGTAGAAAAGAGGTAGCCTTGCAGAGCAGCACACGTCCACACTCAATAAACAATGAACCGAGATGGAGAAGTAGTCCTCCTGTCTGGGCATCTTCCAAAACATTCTGAGAAGCTGAAGTGAGTGAACAATAAACAAGAAAAGCACCGTTCACACACACCAAAAAACAGAGTAGGTAAATGACATCTTATGTAATGAATAAGGAAGCATAGCCATGGTACAGGTGAGAAGATCATGCCTCTTCCTGGACTCCAGCCAAATAGGATGAGTGTGGGGAAAGTCCAGAATGCAGGTTACATGTTGCTGGAGCAGACAACCTAAGAGGCTGATATTTTTGTCCTATTCATAACTCACTCAGCTAAACAACTACACAGTTCCTAATATATACAGCTTTGATATCACAAATATTAATATCATCATTACTGCAGAATAACAATAAGATTTTATAATATTAGGTAAAAATTTCATCTTGTACAAAAGGTAAGAGAAATATAAAAATAATAACACACACATAATGTAAAAATATTTAAATAAAGATTAAATTGTAATTAACCTGAACAAGTGTTTGTGTGTTACTCTCTATCTTTCTTCATTATATTTTTAAACACTGATGAAGACTATTTATCAGAGAAAGTGCATATGTACGTCAGTTTCTAGAAATAACAACTTCCACTACCACCATTACTACCACGACTACCACTACTACTGCCGCCACTACCACTATAACCACCACTACCACTATGACCACCACTACAACTACCACCAAAAAACCACGCCACAACCACAACCACCACACCAAAACCATCACCCCCAATTTACTACGACCTCACCTACCACTACTAACACCGCTTCTCCCTCCCCTACCCTCCCCTCTCCTCCCACTATCAGAAACAGCTGCACAACCCATTGTCGGCTACACCCCATATAAATACCCTCATCGGCACCCATCAACAGATTACCCATCACCCCTATCAATACTCCAACACCACCCCTATCACCCCCCATCTCCACCCCATATCATACCCCCTGTCACCACTACCTATCACGACCCACCTGTCACCACCCCGTATCACCAGCACATGTCTCCACCCCCTATCACCACCACACGTCACCACCTCCATCAGCGTCCCTATTGTCACCATTACTGGCGTCACGGGCAGAAGTACCACCATAAGCAGCAACAACACCACCACAGTATGATGTACTCACAATGTGGAGTGATGTACTCATAATGTGGAGTGATGTACTCATAATGTGGAGTGATGTACTCATAATGTGGAGTGATGTACTCATAATGTGGAGTGATGTACTCATAATGTGGAGTGATGTACTTAGTTCAAAATGAGACATCTCATTCAACTTCTTCTCCCACTTAGAGAAATTCTCCCACCTAGAGAAGTTCTCCCACCTGCAGCGGTTCACCACGGGTTTCACTGACCCCACCACGAGTCAGATCACAGACCCCACCACGGGTCGAGTCACGGACCTCACCACGGGTCGAGTCACGGACCCCACCATGGGTCAGGTCACGGACCCCACCACGGACACATTTTCATTTATGTTTTTAATTACACACTTCACAAAATACAACACACACCTGACTGTTTAGTATCGTCGTTGGTGTTTCATCATCCCGACTTGCTTCGTGGGACCTAGACGGCAGCATTTGTGGATTGACAAGAGTAAAAACTAGTGTCAATGCTTATTTTAGGTCACTGGTGTTGTCGTAGTGCTTCTTTGCTTTACGAGGGAGATTATAAGAAGCCCTAAACAGAATTATTACATGTTGACAGATGTGGGTTTCAAGGTGGCTGGGTAATAGCAGGTAGCACTGTCTACTCACGACAAATCTAGCGTTCCCGGAAAACTTGATCGGCAGAGATTGTGAAACGCGTTGTGAGAAAGCCCTGGTATATGGTACTGTTTTTAATGCTAAGGATTTTCATGTATGCTACGAAGTTGTTTTCCAACATGTGCTGACGTTTACTGTCGATACCAGCCCTTATGACGACACGTGGAGCATTATGCTCCCATCATCGAAGTATTGTTATATACAAGAGGAAGCGTGGAACTGCAGTTCTCAAAAAAAAAAAAAAAAAAAAAAAATGTGGTTTCTCCTTGAACCAGGAAGCAACACTCTTGGAACGACAGCTTCGGCACGTGGGACTTTCATCACCGAAAAAGATCCTTTTGCGTTCTAGTGCCATGTCAAATTTCTCAGTCACCCTTGCACATCCATCCAATTTATGGTTTAAATTACTCTTAAAGTCTGGATAGGCATTTGGCGATATGGTTGCAATTCTACTAAACTTTCATGCGCTTCTGCGTTGTCAAATGAACTATTCCAATACCAGTGGGACGTTCACGGGTTGACTTTTGTGGCGGTATGACAACGCATTCCTCGGTCATTAATTCGTACTGCTGACTAGTGACTGATGGTCTTCTAGTCCTTGGTAAATCTTTTACATTGCCTGCTACAGAAGTTTGTTCCCAGCGCAAAAGTTTTTTTTTTTTGTTTGTTTGTTTCTTAGGGAGGACGTGGGGGAATTGTTACTAGAAATGGAAGTGCATTTCTTCCATTGTCTTCCCTGTTTGTTGCCGCTTACCTGGAGGGTATTCCGGGGATCAACGCCCCCACGGCCCGGTCCATGACCAGGCCTCCTGGTGAATCAGGGCCTGATCAACGAGGCTGTTACTGCTGGCCACATATAGTCCAAAGTACAAACCACAGCCCGGCTAATCTGGCACTGATTTTAGGTATTTGTCCAGCTCCCTTTTGAAGACAACCCAGGGGTCTATTGGTAATTCCCCTTATGGCTGGTGGGAGGCTGTTGAAGAGTCTTGGGCCCCGGACACTTATTGTGTTTTCTCTTAGTGTACCAGTGGCGCCCCTACTTTTCACTCGGGGTATGTTGCATCGCCTGCCAAGTCTTTTGCTCTCGTAGGGAGTGATTTCTGTGTGCATATTAGGGATCAGTCCTTCTAGGATTTTCCAGGAGTAGATTATGATATATCTCTCTCGCCTGCGCTCCAGAGAGTACAAGTCAAGTGCTTCCAAGCGTTCCCAGTAGTTAAGGTGTTTGACGGAACCTATATGTGAAGTAAAGATTCTCTGTACATTCGCTTACGGATATTTGTGGAGCCAGACTCTGACAACACTGTTGTTTACCGGTATAATTGCTTGTATTACACAAGCTTAGAAAAGAACACGAATTTAGACTCTGCACACATTTCTACAGAGGGATAAAGAGACTGTGATCACTGACAGTCATGATCAAGCAACTAAGCCAGAATTTATTAATATCGACAAGTAGGCAAACATAGTTTTGCCAAACACACAAAGTTTGTATTCATCATTTATCTGTAATCTCGTAAATATCAGACCACAACTCGACATTGATATATCTCGCTCTGATGATATATAACAGAAACTAATTCAGCTGACTTTCTCACGATATCTTGGTAATCACAGCAGCTCGTGTTCTTGTATGTGCCAGAGACGTATGAATAATCTTGTGTCTGACTCCTGACTGACTGTATCAGCGAGAATGTTACCACTGAACAACACACATTCAATTATCAGTATTATTATTTCAGTTAGTACTTAGCGCTAAACCCACAAGGGTCATACAACACTGCCATTAAATTATTACATGATTTTATAAGGTCCAATGACCTGTGAAAGACTCCGGAATTAGGCCAAAATTCCCATTTTTTTTTTTTTTTTTTTTTTTTACAATTTTGAATTATTTTATGAAGTGCTGAAATCGTGGGAATCATTCAGCGCGAGGCGGCGGCTCGACCCACCTTCCGCAGATAGTGAGACTGAACCTTCACGGAATGATGCTCACCAGGTTTCCCAGTATCTCAAGTGTTTACCGAACTTACATGAAGTGTTAACACTTGCTCAGTAAAGTTCTCTACAGTGGTTGTCTGATTACTTTTTTTCTTCCTCTAAGTGATAACTTAAGTAAGTTTCTTCCGATCTACTTTAAAGTTTCAAAGTTTTTTATTTCAATCTATGATTTTTTTTAAGAAAAATATGGCAGTTATTTACAAAAAAAAAAAACTCGAGAATGTGTTTGCTGAATGGCTTCAAACTTTCCTCGAAGCGTTTTTCTTCATTTCTCCGAGGCTGTGGGTCCCAAACTTTACACTAGAGGTTAACCACATTATGCTTTTATTTTTCTTACAGTAACTTGAGAACGCTACGTCAGATCGCTATCAAACTGTCAACACTGATGTATCGTACTTAACAGAAAGTTCGGAGGGATTTTGTACCGTTTAGGTACAAATTTGTCAGTTTTATTAAATAAACTCAGATATTAATTTGTGTGTGGTAACTTATGAATGAGACTTCTTATCGGCTTGAAACTTTCCAGGTTGCTGTGTCTTAATTAACCAAACATTTGTATTTTTGTAGTTTTTGAAGATACTAATTTGTAGTTTTGGGGGTCATACTTATCCTTCTGAACGTCACACACTCTCAACTGAACGTCACACACTCTCAACTGAACGTCACACACTCTCAACTGAACGTCACACACTCTCAACTGAACGTCACACACTCTCAACTGAACGTCACACACTCTCAACTGAACGTCACACACTCTCAACTGATCGTCACACTCTCTCAACTGAACGTCACACACTCTCAACTGAACGTCACGCACTCTCAACTGAACGTCACACACTCTCAACTGAACTTCACACACTCTCAACTGAACGTCACACACTCTCAACTGAACGTCACGCACTCTCAACTGAACGTCACACACTCTCAACTGAACTTCACACACTCTCAACTGAACGTCACGCACTCTCAACTGAACGTCACACACTCTCAACTGAACTTCACACACTCTCAATGAACGTCACGCACTCTCAACTGAACGTCACACACTCTCAACTGAACTTCACACACTCTCAACTGAACGTCACGCACTCTCAACTGAACGTCACACACTCTCAACTGAACTTCACACACTCTCAACTGAACGTCACACACTCTCAACTGAACGTCATACACTCTCAACTGAACGTCACACACTCTAAACTGAACGTCACACACTCTCAACTGAACGTCACGCACTCTCAACTGAACGTCACACACTCTCAACTGAACGTCATACACTCTCAACTGAACGTCACACACTCTCAACTGAACGTCACACACTCTCAACTGAACGTCACACACTCTCAACTGAACGTCACACACTCTCAACTGAACGTCACGCACTCTCAACTGATCGTCACGCACTCTCAACTGAACGTCACACACTCTCAACTGAACGTCACACACTCTCAACTGATCGTCACACTCTCAACTGAACGTCACACACTCTCAACTGAACGTCACACACTCTCAACTAGCGTCACACACTCTTAACTGAACGTCATACACTCTCAACTGATCGTCACACTCTCTCAACTGAACGTCACACACTGTCAACTAACGTCACACACTCTCAACTGAACGTCACGCACTCTCAACTGATCGTCACACTCTCTCAACTGAACGTCACACACTGTCAACTAACGTCACACACTCTCAACTGAACGTCACGCACTCTCAACTGAACGTCACACACTCAACTGAACGTCACGCACTCTCAACTGATCGTCACACTCTCTCAACTGAACGTCACACACTCTCAACTAACGTCATACACTCTCAACTGAAAGTCATACACTCTCAACTGACCGTCACGCACTCTCAACCGAGCATCACACACTCTCAATTGACCATCACGCACTCTCAACTGAACGTCACACACTCTCAACTGAATGTCACACACTCTCAACTGAACGTCACACACTCTCAACTGATCGTCACACTCTCAACTGAACGTCACACACTCTCAACTGAACGTCACACACTCTCAACTGAACGTCACACACTCTCAACTGAACGTCACACACTCTCAACTGAACGTCACACACTCTCAACTGAACGTCACACACTCTCAACTGAACGTCACACACTCTCAACTGATCGTCACACTCTCTCAACTGAACGTCACACACTCTCAACTGAACGTCACGCACTCTCAACTGAACGTCACACACTCTCAACTGAACTTCACACACTCTCAACTGAACGTCACACACTCTCAACTGAACGTCACGCACTCTCAACTGAACGTCACACACTCTCAACTGAACTTCACACACTCTCAACTGAACGTCACGCACTCTCAACTGAACGCACACACTCTCAACTGAACTTCACACACTCTCAACTGAACGTCACGCACTCTCAACTGAACGTCACACACTCTCAACTGAACTTCACACACTCTCAACTGAACGTCACGCACTCTCAACTGAACGTCACACACTCTCAACTGAACTTCACACACTCTCAACTGAACGTCACACACTCTCAACTGAACGTCATACACTCTCAACTGAACGTCACACACTCTAAACTGAACGTCACACACTCTCAACTGAACGTCACGCACTCTCAACTGAACGTCACACACTCTCAACTGAACGTCATACACTCTCAACTGAACGTCACACACTCTCAACTGAACGTCACACACTCTCAACTGAACGTCACACACTCTCAACTGAACGTCACACACTCTCAACTGAACGTCACGCACTCTCAACTGATCGTCACGCACTCTCAACTGAACGTCACACACTCTCAACTGAACGTCACACACTCTCAACTGAACGTCACACACTCTCAACTAGCGTCACACACTCTTAACTGAACGTCATACACTCTCAACTGATCGTCACACTCTCTCAACTGAACGTCACACACTGTCAACTAACGTCACACACTCTCAACTGAACGTCACGCACTCTCAACTGATCGTCACACTCTCTCAACTGAACGTCACACACTGTCAACTAACGTCACACACTCTCAACTGAACGTCACGCACTCTCAACTGAACGTCACACACTCTCAACTGAACTTCACACACTCTCAACTGAACGTCACGCACTCTCAACTGAACGTCACACACTCTCAACTGAACTTCACACACTCTCAACTGAACGTCACACACTCTCAACTGAACGTCATACACTCTCAACTGAACGTCACACACTCTAAACTGAACGTCACACACTCTCAACTGAACGTCACGCACTCTCAACTGAACGTCGCACACTCTCAACTGAACGTCATACACTCTCAACTGAACGTCACACACTCTCAACTGAACGTCACACACTCTCAACTGAACGTCACACACTCTCAAACTGAACGTCACACACTCTCAAACTGAACGTCACGCACTCTCAACTGATCGTCACGCACTCTCAACTGAACGTCACACACTCTCAACTGAACGTCACACACTCTCAACTGAACGTCACACACTCTCAACTAGCGTCCACACACTCTTAACTGAACGTCATACACTCTCAACTGATCGTCACACTCTCTCAACTGAACGTCACACACTGTCAACTAACGTCACACACTCTCAACTGAACGTCACGCACTCTCAACTGATCGTCACACTCTCTCAACTGAACGTCACACACTGTCAACTAACGTCACACACTCTCAACTGAACGTCACGCACTCTCAACTGAACGTCACACACTCAACTGAACGTCACGCACTCTCAACTGATCGTCACACTCTCTCAACTGAACGTCACACACTCTCAACTAACGTCATACACTCTCAACTGAAAGTCATACACTCTCAACTGACCGTCACGCACTCTCAACTGAGCATCACACACTCTCAATTGACCATCACGCACTCTCAACTGAACGTCACACACTCTCAACTGAATGTCACACACTTTCAATTGAACGTCACGCACTCTCAACTGAATGTCACACACACTCAACTGAACGTCACACACTCTCAAGTGAACGTCACACACTCTCAACTGACCGTCACGCACTCTCAACTGAACTTCACACATTCTCAACTGAACGTCACGCACTCTTAACTGAATGTCACACACTCTCAACTGAACGTCACACACTCTCAACTGAACGTCACACACTCAATTGACCTTCACACACTCTCAACTGACCGTCACACACTCTCAACCGATCGTCACAATTTAACACTTTTACTCAGTTCTTTATAGCTACGTTGGAGATATTAAAATTTGGATCTTGAAGAAATATAATTCATAGCTGTGTACATTGTGCACTGTACAATATATTTTGTTCATTGTCTGCTGCATTATGTTCCTGAACTGAATCATGATGATGGTAATTGATTTCCACCGAAACGTTAATTAATTCTCTAAGAAGTTGTTTGTGTCCCCCACCCGCTATAAATTATATTAATTGTTATTCTACAAATTATTTTAATTTCAGATAATTATGCTTAGTCGAGCATTTAATTACTGTTCTAATTGCCATGTAGTTTGTCAGTTAATTACTTTTCTAACTGCCATGTAGTTTATCAACTAATTCATAATAGCCAGTGGAGATGTTATCGCGGTGTGCCAGCTACACTAACCTCTCCGTTACCGTCTCCACGTCTAACTTTATGTGGTGAGGCTGAAGTCGACAGACGCAGCCAACTTAGTTTTACCTGACTGGTCTGGGATTTTAACAGCGTCTGTCTTGCTAGGAGGACCTCTCAGCTGGTTAGGAGGACCTCTCAGCTGGTTAGGAGGACCTCTCAGCTGGCTAGGAGGACCTCTCAGCTGGTTAGGAGGACCTCTTAGCTGGCTAGGAGGACCTCTTAGCTGGCTAGGAGGACCTCTTAGCTGGCTAGGAGGACCTCTGCTTCGTGCTGTCTCATTCTAGGTGGAGTGGTACCCTTGAACGTATCTACCTGGACTTTCTTCTACTCATTTGTGCAACATTGCAGGTTCCTGATTATGTGTTGACTGCAATACGAAAGGGCTAGATTTATCATTCAACTCCAACCCCCCCCCCCCTCCCCGTGGTTGTTTTGCATCTTGTGTCGCTTGTTCGCGATATTTGTTTAAACTTATACTAATAACCCGCATATATATACCCATACACAGCCCCCCCCCCCTCCACAAAGATATAATTAATAATATAATATCTATATTTCTACAAGTACATGCTCGAAATGCTCTGCATTTCGAGCAAATTAGGTCAGTTTTGTCCCAGGTTGTGACCCACAACAGTCGACTAACTCCCAGGTACCCATTTTACTGATGGGTGAACATAGACAACCGGTGTTAAGAAACACGCCCAATGTTTCTACCTTCACCGGGAATCGAACCCGGAACTCGCCATGTGAAGCGAATGCTTTAGACACCAGGCCACGGGACACGTAAAGCAACTGAAAACAATTACAGACCGATAGCACTAACTTCCTATATCACAAAATTTTTTGAAAAGGTTCAAAGAAGCAAGATCGCCATCCACCCAGACACCCATCAGTTACACAATCCAGGGCAACATGGGTTTAGAGCAGGTAGCTCCTGCCTGTCCCAACTACTGGACCACTATGACAAGGTCTTAGATGCACTGGAGGACAAACAATATGCAAATATAGTATACACAGACTTCGACAAGTGCGACTGTGGTGTAATAGCGCACAAAATAATTAATAAAGGAATAACAAGAAAAATTGGTAAAGGGATCTATAACTTCCTTACAAATAGAATGCAAAGAGTAATAATAGACGGAGCGAAGTCAGAGGCAGCTAATGTGAAAAGCTCGGTTCAACAAGGCACAATACTTGCCTCCATCCTGTTCCTCATCCTCATATTTGACAGACAGAGACGTGTCTTCCTTTGCAGATGACACCCGAATTTACATGAAGGTGTCCTCCCTCAAAGACACCGCAAGACTCCAAGTGAACATCAACCAAATCTTTAAATGGGCCGCGGAAAACATGAAGCTCAATGAAGAGAAATTTCAATTACTCCGAAATAGAAAACTCGAGGAAATTAAAACCATACCGGAATACAAAAACAAATTTCAACCACACAATAGGGCGAGAAACTAATGTGAAAGACCTGGGAGTGATAATATCAGAGGATCTCACTTTCAAAGATGACAACAATGTCTCTATCACATCTGCTAAGAAAATGATAGGATGGATAATGAGAACCTTCAAAACTAAAAATGTTTGTTCTCTCTAGGCTGGAATATTGCTGTACACTGACAGCCCTTTTCAAGGCAGGCAAAATTTCAGACTTGGAGAATGTACAGGGAACTTTCACGGCATGCATAAAAACGATAAAACATCCAAATTACTGGGAACAGTTGAAGTTCTTTGATTTGCATTCCCTGGAACGCAGGCGAGAAAGATACATGATAATATACACTTGGAGTATCCTAGAGGGACTAGTCCCAATTTTGCACACGATAACCACGAAAGCAAAAGACTCGGCAGGAGATGCAACATCCCCTAATGAAAAGCTACGAGACAATACAATAAGTGTCAGGGGCACAAGACTGCTCAATTGCCTCCCAGCATACATAAGAAGGATTACCAATAGACCCCTGGCTGCCTTCAAGAAGGCACTGGCAGGCGCCTAAAGTCAGTACCTGACCAACCGGCCTGTGGTTCGTACGTCGGTTTACGTGCAGCCAGCAGTAACAGCTTGGTTGATCAGACCCTAATCCATCAAGAGGCCTGGTCACAGACCGGGCCGCGGGGGCGTTGATCCCCGAAACCTCCTCCAGGTATACTCGAGGTATAGGAGAGAGAAGCTTATGGCGATTTGTAAATGATTCAAGTCGAAATGGAACCCTGTCATAAGCTTCTCTCTCCTGTGTGCGGGTTATTGATGTATTGTAACAGTCACGGAATTGTGCTTTTTCGTTCTCAAACGATAACCTTGCCAAAAAAAATTTGCTGGATTTTTTTTTTTTTTTTTTTTTTTTTTTTTTTCAAGGGTTGAGATGTGGAGTTTTGGGGTTAGAATGCATAAAAGAGCATCGAAGGCATCATAAATGCATTGGAATTCTGTTCCCAGTATTTGGCCGGAGGAAATGGAGGTGTGTCTCTTTGTTACGACGGGATGGTAGCGTCGAGCGGGATAGAACAATCCCTCCTCATCCCTTGCCATCCTTCCCCATCCCTCTGTTTCTTACTCATTCACCATCCCATTCCATCTTTCACCAACTTGTCCTCACTCTGCCTCATTATTTTTACTTATAGAGATTTAAGTGTTAATTTCTTAATGTTTTGTATAGCTACAAGTCCCATCTTCTTTATATTATTGACATGTGTAGATTAATGCGTCATGAACACTGATTAATGCGTCATGAACACTGATTAATGCGTCATAAACACTGATTAATGCGTCATAAACACTGAATAATGCGCCATAAACAGTGATTATGAGTCATAAACACTGATTAATTCCTATAAACGCTGATTAATGCGTCATAAACACCGATTAATGCGTCTTAAATACCGACTAATGCTTCATAAACATTGATTAATGCGTCATAAACACTGATGCATCATAAACATTGTTCAATGTCTCAAGCATTGATTATAGCGTCATAAACATAGATTAATGCATCATAAACATTGATGCGTCATAAATACTGATTAATAAAACAGTGTCAACTACTTGGCGAGATAAACAAAACACAGGTGAAATGGATCTGTATATTTCGGGACCTGACGAGTTGTTGCATTTTGAGCAGAGTCATATTTTGTGAAGGGATACAGAGAAACAAGTTAGCCGGACTTGAGTCCTGGAGGTGAGTAGCACTGGGCCTAGAGGGGTTTGGGACATTTGCTATTTGGAGGGACATCTAAACTGTCGTATCCGCGCGCCTCTTGCAAGACAGCGATAGTGTAAATGATGGGGCAAATGTTTCTTTTTCTCGTCACTCTGCCTCTGTGGGAGACGGATATTTATTATTATTATTATTATATATATATATTTTTTTTAACAAGCCGGCCGTCTCCCACCGAGGCAGGGTGACCCAAAAAGAAAGAAAATCCCCAAAAAGAAAATACTTTCATCATCATTCGACTCTTTCACCTCTCTCACACATAATCACTGTTTTTGCAGAGGTGCTCAGAATACAACAGTTTAGAAGTATATACGTATAAAGATACACAACATATCCCTCCAAACTGCTAATATCCCAAACCCCTCCTTTAAAGTGCAGCCATTGTACTTCCCATTTCCAATTACCCTGCTCACACTCCAACAGCTCGTCAGGTCCCAAATACCATTCGTCTCCATTCACTCCTATCTAACACGCTCACGCACGCTTGCTGGAAGTCCAAGCCCCTTGCCCACGAAACCTCCTTTACCCCCTCCCTCCAACCTTTTCGAGGACGACTCCTACCCCGCCTTCCTTCCCCTACAGATTTATACGTTCTCCATATCATTCTACTTTGATACATTCTTTCTAAATGACCAAACCACCCTCTGACTAGCACTTTTATTAACTCCAAACCTTCTAATTTCCACACCGAGTTTTCTGCATAATATTATATATATAAATATAGGGAGGTGCCAGTCTATAAGCCCTAATCTTCATGTCTTTGCTTCAGATTCTTCAAGACTACGGTGTTCATCACCAATGCCAAGGCTGAGGGACTCATTACCTCGTCTTCCCAACAATTCCTTGAATTTGAATTAATTTAGCCACTGGATGGCGAAACGTCCATAAATTAAACTACCCAGACGTTGCACATGTGTCTAATTCTTCAGATTGTCGGTACTATACACCATGTATATTATGGAATCTGGAATAGTTGCCCCAGAAGTATCTAACATGTTTTATGCTCAGCGAGTCTAGTGTTGAGACTGTGCTCGGTCTGTTGTTTGTGAGACGCATTACATTCTTCGATTTTTGTATAAACTTCATGTGTGTAGGTGATGATGAGTTTCCTGTGTTTGCAGGAGATGCTGGAGAGTTTAGTTGGCTAAGCTGGGACTCTTCTAGTGATATCTGCCAGGATGGGTTTTCATGTGCAGGATAGGTTAGCCTGAGAGATGGTAATTCCCAAGTAATAGAATTCCAGGTCGGCCGAAAGAAAACCTTTAAAGCTGACGTAGTTATTGAACACAAAGTTGAACGCTTGAGAACATCCTCAGCGTCTTACGGGATACTCCAACCTCTGACAGATTACATTACCTGATATATGCAACACAATGTTCTGCAACATATTGTGTTGCAGCATATTTGCTAATGTTTCTTATTTTGAAGATTGAGACACTTATGCAGCATATGGAAATCTTTATTCAGGAAACGTTTCGCCACACAGTGGCTTCATCAGTCCAATACAAAGAGGAAGGCGTAAGGAGAGGAGGAGAATGAGGTAATCAGTCCCTCAACCTGGAGTCGATGTGTTCAGTCCATCAATCATTCTCCTCCTCTCCTTACGCCTTCCTCTTTGTATTGGACTGATGAAGCCACTGTGTGGCGAAACGTTTCCTGAATAAAGATTTCCATATGCTGCATAAGTGTCTCAATCTTCAACTTGTCGGTTTTTCAAACCATTCATCACAACTGTCGGACACTGCAGCATCATGGGTTTCTTATTTTATTGAATAAGGAAATACTTCTATCCCCCACTCATTGTCTGTCTTCCACCATGCTCTCTCTCTCTCTCTCTCTCTCTCTCTCTCTCTCTCTCTCTCTCTCTCTCTCTCTCTCTCTCTCTCTCTCTCTCTCTCTCTCTCTCTCTCTCTCTCTCTCTCTCTCTCTCTCTCTCTCTCTCTCTCCTCGTCTCATCCCTCATGGTAGGTTTGATATCCCATCAAAGAGCACTAAATGCCTCAATAAAGAATAAAGAAAGTAGACACAAAACTCGATAAATCTGTAAAAAAAGCGTCTTTAATGATCATTATTGGTCATAATTTGTGCGCAGACGGAGACAAACACACAAACAAGTGACACAGCAACAAAGGGTCACAACTGGAAGTTGAAAACTCAGGTGAATCACAGGGATTTTAGGAAGTATTTCTTCAGTCATAGAGTTATCAGGAAGTGGAAAAGTCTGCAGAGTGATATAGTGGAGGCAGGATCCATATATAGGTTTAAGAAAAGGTATGATAAAGCTCATGGGACAGGAAGAGAGTGGACCTAGTAGCGACCAGTGTAGAGGCGGGGCCAGGAACTGTGACTAGACCCCTGCAACCACACTCATACAATGAGGCTCTTGAAGCCAGGAGAGTGGGCCTAGTAGCAACCAGTGAAGAGGCAGGATCAGGAACTGTGAATCGACACCTATAATCACATATAGGTGAGTACACATACACACACAGGTCATGCGAATTGAAGAAAGTGAGGGTAGACTGGACATAGTCCAGCATAACCTGGAGTTTAACTGGAGAGAGTTCCGGGGGTCAACGCCCCCGCGGCCCGGTCTGTGACCAGGCCTCCTGGTGGATCAGAGCCTGATCAACCAGGCTGTTGCTGCTGGCTGCACGCAAACCAACGTACGAGCCACAGCCCGGCTGATCCGGAACTGACTTTAGGTGCTTGTCCAGTGCCAGCTTGAAGACTGCCAGGGGTCTGTTGGTAATCCCCCTTATGTGTGCTGGGAGGCAGTTGAACAGTCTCGGGCCCCTGACACTTATTGTATGGTCTCTTAACGTGCTAGTGACACCCCTGCTTTTCATTGGGGGGATGGTGCATCGTCTGCCAAGTCTTTTACTTTCGTAGTGAGTGATTTTCGTGTGCAAGTTCGGTACTAGTCCCTCTAGGATTTTCCAGGTGTATATAATCATGTATCTCTCCCTCCTGCGTTCCAGGGAATACAGGTTTAGGAACCTCAAGCGCTCCCAATAATTGAGGTGTTTTATCTCCGTTATGCGCGCCGTGAAAGTTCTCTGTACATTTTCTAGGTCGGCAATTTCACCTGCCTTGAAAGGTGCTGTTAGTGTGCAGCAATATTCCAGCCTAGATAGAACAAGTGACCTGAAGAGTGTCATCATGGGCTTGGCCTCCCTAGTTTTGAAGGTTCTCATTATCCATCCTGTCATTTTCTAGCAGATGCGATTGATACAATGTTATGGTCCTTGAAGGTGAGATCCTCCGACATGATCACTCCCAGGTCTTTGACGTTGGTGTTTCGCTCTATTTTGTGGCCAGAATTTGTTTTGTACTCTGATGAAGATTTAATTTCCCCATGTTTACCATATCTGAGTAATTGAAATTTCTCATCGTTGAACTTCATATTGTTTTCTGCAGCCCACTGAAAGATTTGGTTGATGTCCGCCTGGAGCTTTGCAGTGTCTGCAATGGAAGACACTGTCATGCAGATTCGGGTGTCATCTGCAAAGGAAGACACGGTGCTGTGGCTGACATCCTTGTCTATGTCGGATATGAGGATGAGGAACAAGATGGGAGCGAGTACTGTGCCTTGTGGAACAGAGCTTTTCACCGTAGCTGCCTCGGACTTTACTCTGTTGACGACTACTCTCTGTGTTCTGTTAGTGAGGAAATTATAGATCCATCGACCGACTTTTCCTGTTATTCCTTTAGCACGCATTTTGTGCGCTATTACGCCATGGTCACACTTGTCGAAGGCTTTTGCAAAGTCTGTATATATTACATCTGCATTCTTTTTGTCTTCTAGTGCATTTAGGACCTTGTCGTAGTGATCCAATAGTTGAGACAGACAGGAGCGACCTGTTCTAAACCCATGTTGCCCTGGGTTGTGTAACTGATGGGTTTCTGATGGGTGGTGATCTTGCTTCTTAGGACCCTTTCAAAGATTTTTATGATATGGGATGTTAGTGCTATTGGTCTGTAGTTCTTTGCTGTTGCTTTACTGCCCCTTTGTGGAGTGGGGCTATGTCTGTTGTTTTTAGTAACTGTGGGACGACCCCCGTGTCCATGCTCCCTCTCCATAGGATGGAAAAGGCTCGTGATAGGGGCTTCTTGCAGTTCTTGATGAACACAGAGTTCCATGAGTCTGGCCCTGGAGCAGAGTGCATGGGCATGTCATTTATCGCCTGTTCGAAGTCATTTGGCGTCAGGATAACATCGGATAGGCTTGTGTTAATCAAATTTTGTGGCTCTCTCATAAAAAATTCATTTTGATCTTCGACTCTCAATCTGGTTAGCGGCTTGCTAAAAACTGAGTCATATTGGGACTTGAGTAGCTCACTCATTTCCTTGCTGTCATCTGTGTAGGACCCATCTTGTTTAAGTAGGGGCCCAATACTGGACGTTGTTCTCGATTTTGATTTGGCATAGGAGAAGAAATACTTTGGGTTTTTATCGATTTCATTTATGGCTTTTAGTTCTTCCCGCGATTCCTGACTCCTAAAGGATTCTTTTAGCTTAAGTTCGATGCTTGCTATTTCTCTGACCAGTGTCTCCCTACGCATTTCAGATATATTGACCTCTTTTACCCGCTCTGTTATTCTTTTCCGTCGCCTGTAAAGGGAGCGCCTGTCTCTTTCTGTTTTACATCTATCTCCTCCTTTTTCTTAGAGGAATAAGCCTTGTGCATACATCGAGTGCCACCGAGTTAATCTGTTCTAGGCATAAGTTGGGGTCTATGTTGCTTAGTATATCTTCCCAGCTTATATCGGTTAGGACTTGGTTTACTTGGTCCCACTTTATGTTTTTGTTATTGAAGTTGAATTTGGTGAATGCTCCCTCGTGACTAATCTCATTATGTCGGTCTGGGCTCTGCGCATACATGACTGAACCTCAATTATGTTGTGATCTGAGTATATTGTTTTTGATTATGGTGACATTTCTTATCAGATCATCATTGTTAGTGAAGATGAGGTCTAGTGTATTCTCCAGTCTAGTAGGCTCTATTATTTGCTGGTTTAAATTGAATTTTGTGCAGAGATTTAAAAGCTCGCGTGAGTGTGAGTTTTCATCAGAGCTGCCTCCTGGTGTTATTACTGCAACAATATTATTTGCTATATTCCTCCATTTTAGGTGCCTTAAGTTGAAATCCCCCAGGAGCAAGATGTTGGGTGCAGGAGCTGGAAGGTTTTCCAGACAGTGGTCAATTTTTAACAGCTGTTCCTGGAATTGCTGGGATGTTGCATCCGGAGGCTTGTAGACTACCACAATGACTAGCGTAGAGAAGCTGCAAATATCAGAGATTACGAGGATCCTGGGGGTAAATATAACACCAAGCATATCCCCAGAAATACGTAAATGTTATAACGTCAGCAGCATATGCTAGTTTAGCAAACCTCAAAATATCATTCAGGAATTTAAATAACCCTTCAGAAAATTATACTCTACATATCTTAGGCTAATTACTGAGTACGTCTTCTTCACTGAGACCGCTGTCTTCACTGAGACTGCTGTCTTCACTGAGTACGCTGTCTTCACTGAGACCGCTGTCCTCATTGAGACCGCTGTCTTCACTGAGACTGCTGTCTTCACTTAGACCGCTGTCTTCACTGAGACCGCTGTCTTCACTGAGACCGCTGTCTTCACTGAGTACGCTGTCTTCACTGAGACCGCTGTCTTCACTGAGACCGCTGTCTTCACTTAGACCGCTGTCTTCACTGAGACCACTGTCTTCACTGAGACCGCTGTCTTCACTGAGTACGCTGTCTTCACTGAGACCGCTGTCTTCACTGAGATCGCTGTCTTCACTGAGTACGCTGTCTTCACTGAGACTGCTGTCTTCACTGAGACCGCTGCCTTCACTGAGTACGCTGTCTTCACTGAGACCGCTGTCTTCACTGAGTACGCTGTCTTCACTGAGACCGCTGTCTTCACTTAGACCGCTGTCTTCACTGAGTACGCTGTCTTCACTGAGACCGCTGTCTTCACTGAATACGCTGTCTTCACTGAGACCGCTGTCTTCACTGAGACCGCTGTCTTCACTGAGTACGCTGTCTTCACTGAGACCGCTGTCTTCACTTAGACTGCTGTCTTCACTGAGACCGCTGTCTTCACTGAGACCGCTGTCTTCACTGAGACCGCTGTCTTCACTGAGACCGCTGCCTTCACTTAGACCGCTGTCTTCACTTAGACCGCTGTCTTCACTGAGACCGCTGTCTTCACTTAGACCGCTGTCTTCACTTAGACCGCTGCCTTCACTGAGACCGCTGTCTTCACTGAGTATGCTGTCTTCACTGAGACCGCTGTCTTCACTGAGTATGCTGTCTTCACTGAGTACGCTGTCTTCACTGAGTATGCTGTCTTCACTGAGACCGCTGTCTTCACTGAGTATGCTGTCTTCAATGAGTACGCTGTCTTCACTGAGTACGCTGTCTTCACTGAGTATGCTGTCTTCACTGAGTATGCTGTCTTTACTGAGTATGCTGTCTTCACTGAGTATGCTGTCTTCACTGAGTACGCTGTCTTCACTGAGTACGCTGTCTTCACTGAGTACACTGTCTTCACTGAGTACGCTGTCTTCACTGAGTACGCTGTCTTCACTGAGACCGCTGTCTTCACTGAATACGCTGTCTTCACTGAGACCGCTGTCTTCACTGAGACCGCTGTCTTCACTGAGTACGCTGTCTTCACTGAGACCGCTGTCTTCACTTAGACTGCTGTCTTCACTGAGACCGCTGTCTTCACTGAGACCGCTGTCTTCACTGAGACCGCTGTCTTCACTGAGACCGCTGCCTTCACTTAGACCGCTGTCTTCACTTAGACCGCTGTCTTCACTGAGACCGCTGTCTTCACTTAGACCGCTGTCTTCACTTAGACCGCTGCCTTCACTGAGACCGCTGTCTTCACTGAGTACGCTGTCTTCACTGAGACCGCTGTCTTCACTGAGTATGCTGTCTTCACTGAGTACGCTGTCTTCACTGAGTATGCTGTCTTCACTGAGACCGCTGTCTTCACTGAGTATGCTGTCTTCAATGAGTACGCTGTCTTCACTGAGTACGCTGTCTTCACTGAGTATGCTGTCTTCACTGAGTATGCTGTCTTTACTGAGTATGCTGTCTTCACTGAGTATGCTGTCTTCACTGAGTACGCTGTCTTCACTGAGTACGCTGTCTTCACTGAGTACACTGTCTTCACTGAGTACGCTGTCTTCACTGAGTACGCTGTCTTCACTGAGTACGCTGTCTTCACTGAGTACGCTGTCTTCACTGAGTACACTGTCTTCATTGAGACCGCTGTCTTCACTGAGTACGCTGTCTTCACTGAGTACGCTGTCTTCACTGAGTACGCTGTTTTCACTGCGTACTTTGTCTTCACTGAAAACGTCGGTGTCCTGTAGCTCGACTGCTAGCGCTCTCTGCTCATTGAGGTCCGGGGTTCGATCCCCAGTACGGGTGGTAACATTAGGACGTGTTTCCTTAAGATTCCTGCTGTCAGTGTTCACCCTTTAGTAAAATAGGTACCTGGGTGTTAGTCGATTGGTGTGGGTCCCATCCTGGGACAAAATTAACCTAATTTAAGGAAATGCTCATCATAACAAGGGGCTTTCTATATAGAAGTATGTCATTGATGTTAGCTAGGCCTGTATACCTTGTACATGTACTTGTAGATGTTATTATTATTATTATCGAGTACGCTTTATTCATTGAGTACTGTGCCTACAATGAATACGCTTTCTTCGTTGAGAACGCGGTACGCTGCTGGGAATGCGCACTCAATGAAAAAAAACTCGAGAAAGACCAAAGGTTTTCAACTAGGCTACTATCAAAACAGTGGGATGCACTATCAGAAGAGGCTGAAGAGATGGAAGAGTGGAGACACGGCTAAGAAATACGAAATCCTAAGAGGGATCGATAGGGCAAATAAGAGTAGATGTTTTGAATAAATAGGACCAGGAAGAAGAGGACGCAGGAGGAAGCTAAAACCATAGATAAGCCATTGGGATGTATCAAGTATGTCTTTAGTCTCTGAGTGGTTCAAATGTGGAATGACCTTGATGAAGTAGTGGTGGTAGAACGTAAACTAAATACACGGTTTGAAGAGTGGATATGTGTACGAATGGTATATAATACCGACAAGATGAGAGTATGACACATGTGCAACATCTGGGTATCTTTATTGTAGACGTTTCGCCATCCAGTGGCTTTATCAATACAAATTCTAGGACATAACTTGAAGACAGTAGAACTATGTACAGAAGATGAGGTAATCAGTCCCTCAACCTAGGAGTAGGTGCGAACAGCACCATAGTCGTGGAGAATCTGAAGCAGAAGAAAGAATCCTGGCGCTTATATAGTAACGTCAGGTGTAGCAGACGAGGGCATATTCACTGGTAGGCGGGATTCCCCAGTGGAAGTAGGTCCTTCCCAAAGTGATGGGTTAGTTGTAGTAGTAGTTGTCGTAGTCGTGAAGGTTATGTACATGTCCTCAGAATTAAGATTCCATGATGTTGCAGTGTCTGACAAGTTGTGTACGAATGGTATATAATACCGACAAGATGAGAGTAAGACACATGTGCAACATCTGGGTATCTTTATTGTAGACGTTTCGCCATCCAGTGGCTTTATCAATACAAATTCTAGGACATAACTTGAAGACAGTAGAACTATGTACAGAAGATGAGGTAATCAGTCCCTTTCGTACACAACTTGTCAGACACTGCAACATCATGGAATCTTAATTCTGAGGACATGTACATAACCTTCACGACTACGACAACTACTACTACAACTAACCCATCACTTTGGGAAGGACCTACTTCCACTGGGGAATCCCGCCTACCAGTGAATATGCCCTCGTCTGCTACACCTGACGTTACTATATAAGCGCCAGGCTCCTTTCTTCTGCTTCAGATTCTCCACGACTATGGTGCTCTTTGCACCTACTCCTAGGTTGAGGGACTGATTACCTCATCTTCTGTACATAGTTCTACTGTCTTCAAGTTATGTCCTAGAATTTGTATTGATAAAGCCACTGGATGGCGAAACGTCTACAATAAAGATACCCAGATGTTGCACATGTGTCTTAATCTCATCTTGTCGGTATTATGTACCATTCGTACACAACTTGTCAGACACTGCAACATCATGGAATCTTAATTCTGAGGACATGTACATAACCTTCACGACTACGACAACTACTACTACTACTAACCCATCTCTTTGGGAAGGACCTACTTCCACTGGGGAATCCCACCTACCAGTGAATATGCCCTCGTCTGCTACACCTGACGTTACTATATAAGCGCCAGGATTCTTTCTTCTGCTTCAGATTCTCCACGACTATGGTGCTGTTCGCACCTACTCCTAGGTTGAGGGACTGATTATCCTCATCTTCTGTACATAGTTCTATTGTCTTCAAGTTATGTCCTAGAATTTGTATTGATAAAGCCACTGGATGGCGAAACGTCTACAATAAAGATACCCAGATGTTGCACATGTGTCTTACTCTCACAGAGTGGATATGACAAGGCCCAAGAGACCACAAATCAAAGTGATCTAGGAGGCGGAACCAAAAGCTGAATATCGATCCCCACAAATACAACTCTGTGAGTACGACTCGGTCAGTATACACACACACAAAAAAAAATAGAACCAGTATAAAATATATATAAAATGCATATATACAAATTATAGTATGTAAAATATTATAAAATATAGTATATAAAATATTATAAAAATATAATAAATAAAATATAAAGCGTGCCAAGCCAAAAACTTATCAGATATTCAAACAAGCCAAAATGCGAAATATAAAGAAGAGAGAGAGAGGAGACGATGGTGATAACGGAGGGACTTCCAGAGTTTTTCCAAGTGTTACTCGTACTTAAAATATATAAAATACGTTTCTGTGTGCCTGAATTTTGATCTCGATCGAAAAGGATCAACAAAAATTGAAGATCGGTACGCTTGTACATTTGTCCGAACAGCACATAGAAAAACTCTGGACGTCCCTTCATTATTACCACTCTGTTCTGTCTCCTAATCTCACTCAGATCGAGCCTCTCTGCCTAGGACTGAAATTTGCTTCATGGATTCGCAAACCAGGACAACACATCGACTTAACAATAAGGACCCACAGATGCACTCACAATGGGAAATCCTTATACCTTTCTTAACAAAAGGATACATCAAAGCCTTCAGAGAATTAAGACTCCTCACATCAAGGTCACGACAGCTGACAAGCTTCCTCACAGACATCATCGACCACAACAAGATAAAGAACCTTCTTGTCAGCATTGAAACTTAAGAAGTCATCACCCAGCATGCCGCTGACAAGAACTCAAGATTAACACACTCTCAAGATTTACCGACACTCAAGATTTCCCGAAACCTAAGATTTACCGACACTCAAGATTTACCGACACTCAAGATTTACCGAAACTTAAGATTAACCGACACTCAAGATTTACCGACACTCAAGATTTACCGACACTCAAGATTTACCGACACTCAAGATTTACCGACACTCAAGATTTACCGACACTCAAGATTTACCGAAACTTAAGATTAACCGACACTCAAGATTTACCGACACTCAAGATTTACCGACACTCAAGATTTGCCGACACTCAAGATTTACCGAAACTTAAGATTAACCCACACTCAAGATTTACCGACACTCAAGATTTACCGACACTCAAGATTTACCGAAACTTAAGATTTACCGACACTCAAGATTTACCTACACTCAAGATTTACCGACATTCAAGATTTGCCGACACTCAAGATTTACCGAAACTTAAGATTAACCGACACTCAAGATTTACCTACACACAAGATTTCCCGGGACACTCAAGATTTACCGACACTCAAGATTTACCGACACTCAAGATTTACCGAAACTTAAGATTAACCGACACTCAAGATTTACCTACACTCAAGATTTACCGACACTCAAGATTTACCGACACTCAAGATTTACCGACACTCAAGATTTACCGACACTCAAGATTTACCTACACTCAAGATTTACCGACACTCAAGATTTACCTACACTCAAGTTTTACCGACACTCAAGATTTACCTACACTCAAGATTTACCGACACTCAAGATATACCGACACTCAAGATTTACCGACACTCAAGATTTACCTACACTCAAGATTTACCTACACTCAAGATTTACCTACACTCAAGATTTACCTACACTCAAGATTTACCGACACTCAAGATTTACCTACACTCAAGATTTACCTACACTCAAGATTTACCGACACTCAAGATTTACCTACACTCAAGATTTACCTACACTCAAGATTTACCTACACTCAAGATTTACCGACACTCAAGTTTTACCGACACTCAAGATTTACGGACACTCAAGATTTACATACACTCAAGATTTACCTACACTCAAGATTTACCTACACTCAAGATTTACCTACACTCAAGATTTACCTACACTCAAGATTTACCTACACTCAAGATTTACCTACACTCAAGATTTACCGACACTCAAGTTTTACCGACACTCAAGATTTACCTACACTCAAGATTTACCTACACTCAAGATTTACCGATACTCAAGATTTACCGACACTCAAGATTTACCGACACTCAAGATTTACCGACACTCAAGATTTACCGACACTCAAGTTTTACGGACACTCAAGATTTACCTACACTCAAGATTTACCGACACTCAAGATTTACCGACACTCAAGATTTACCTACACTCAAGATTTACCTACACTCAAGATTTACCTACACTCAAGATTTACCGACACTCAATTTTTACCGACACTCAAGATTTACCGACACTAAAGATTTACCGACACTCAAGATTTACCGACACTCAAGATTTACCGACACTCAAGATTTACCGACACTCAAGATTTACCTACAATCAAGATTTACCGACACTCAAGATTTACCGACACTCAAGATTTACCTACACTCAAGATTTACCGACACTCAAGATTTACCTACACTCAAGATTTACCTACACTCAAGATTTACCGACACTCAAGATTTACCGACACTCAAGATTTACCGACACTCAAGATTTACCGACACTCAAGATTTACCGACACTCAAGTTTTACCGACACTCAAGATTTACCTACACTCAAGATTTACCGACACTCAAGATTTACCGACACTCAAGATTTACCTACACTCAAGATTTACCTACATCAAGATTTACCGACACTCAAGATTTACCTACACTCAAGATTTACCTACACTCAAGATTTACCTACACACAAGATTTACCTACACTCAAGTTTTACCGACACTCAATTTTTTACCGACACTCAAGATTTCCCGGGACACTCAAGATTTACCGACACTCAAGATTTACCGACACTCAAGATTTACCTACACTCAAGTTTTACCGACACTCAAGTTTTACCGACACTCAAGATTTACCGACACTCAAGATTTACCGACACTCAAGATTTACCGACACTCAAGATTTACCGACACTCAAGATTTACCGACACTCAAGTTTTACCGACACTCAAGATTTACCTACACTCAAGATTTACCGACACTCAAGATTTACCGACACTCAAGATTTACCTACACTCAAGATTTACCTACACTCACGATTTACCTACACTCAAGATTTACCGACACTCAAGATTTACCGACACTCAAGATTTACCGACACTCAAGATTTACCGATACTCAAGTTTTACCGACACTCAAGATTTACCTACACTCAAGATTTACCGACACTCAAGATTTACCGATACTCAAGTTTTACCGACACTCAAGATTTACCTACACTCAAGATTTACCTACACTCAAGATTTACCTACACTCAAGATTTACGGACACTCAAGATTTACCGACACTCAAGATTTACCGACACTCAAGATTTACCGACACTCAAGATTTACCGACACTCAAGATTTACCGATACTCAAGTTTTACCGACACTCAAGATTTACCGTAACTTCACTAGAAAACTGGTCTCTGTGGATCGATTTTTTCCTCACGTACATTTCCCTTTACAGTTCCAGTAATTTTTTGGCCATTTCATATTTATATTTTAATTTTACAAGAGAACTATATCTTTGTTTTGAAAAAAAAGAAAAAAGAATACATGTTTGTAACCACCTTACCATGTTGCAATATTCTGTAGTACGTTCAGTGCAATCTGAATATTTCCGAACCGAAGTTACATTAGTTTTAAAATTTTGAATGTGATGGTAATAAGCAAAACTTAAGAAAAAGCTTCCTGATGAATTTCCAATAACAAGATTTATTAAAAGTGTACGGAAATTTAGAAGTTTAAACCATCTACAAATTCCTATCAGAAGGGAAGTTATGGCCATAATAAATAAATAAATAAATAAATAAATAAATAAATATATAAATATATAAATAAATAAATAAATAAATATGTCTTGCCGAATTAGTAAAACTTGCGATTTTGGCTTAAATAGCAACACTCTTCTTGCCGAATAAGGCAAGCGAAAATTTGTGTATGCAATAATTTCTCAAAAATCATTCTGAACCTAACGAAAAAAAATATATTTCATTGTGTTTATTATTAAATTATTGTAAACTTATCTAAAATATATTTAATATATTTAGTTGGATTAGGTTAAATTAAACTGAGCTTTTTATAATAAAGGTTAGGCAAGTTTCGTAAAGTTCTTTTGGTACAAAATTATTAATTTTTACATTAACGTAAATGAAACAATATATCTTTAAACGTATAAGAGAAAATTTTAGAAAGGACTTAATTTTAAAAGAGTTCTTGCAAATTGACCAGTTTTACCTATTCGGCACAACATATATACACATTCAGTGGCCACTTTATTAGGTACACCTGTACACCTGTTCATTGATCTAAATATGTAATCAGTCAGTCACGTGGTAGCACCTCGGTGCTATGCAGACATGGTCCAAAGATTTTGTTGTTATTCAGATCAGTTATCACAATGAGGAAGGAATGTGATCAAAGTGACTTTGACCGTGGTTTGAGTATCTTAAAAACTGATGATCTCCTGGGATTTTCTCGCACAACAGTCTCTCGTGTGAAAAACACAAAACATCCAATGAGCAGCAGTTCAGTGCGCGAAAATGCCTAGATGCTGAGAGAGGAGAATGGCCAGACTGGTTCAAGCTGACAGAATGGTGACAGCAAATCAAATAGCCACACGTTACAACAGTGGTATGCAGAAGAGCATCTGTGAATACATAACACGTCGAGCCTTGAAGCGGATGCCGACAGCAACAAGATCACACAAAGTTGAATTCCCGACGTAAGAACAGGAAACTGAGGCTACAATGGGCACAGGTTTAAGAAAAATGTGCAGTTGAAGATTGGGAAAACGTCGCCTGGTCTGATGAATAGCGATTTCTCTTCCCACGTGCAGATGGTTGGGCCACAATTTGGCGCAAACTTCTGAGATGTCGATGACCGGGAGATTCGCAGCATGAATGTGCAGCTGACAAATTTGTAGCACCTTGTTGAATCCCTGCCACGAAGAATTCAGGCTGTTTGGGGAGGGAAGGCAGAAAATTTTACCCAGTACTAGAAGGGTGTACCTAATACTGCCCACCGAGTGTATTTGGGTATTTGAGTCCTGTATGATTGTGTCCCAGTCAAATGCATCCCAGTTACTAGCGTCGCTGGGCATTTGCATCCGGGTTTTTTTTTTTTTTTTTTTTTTTGCGTCCCAGTCATTTTCGTCCCACTGTATGTAACTATTACTGGGTAACAAACCTAAGTTTCTTACGAGGGGTTGTCCACAACAGAGGTTGTCCACATCACACCTCACCTAAAAGGTAAACTTAGCAAAGGTCCGCCTCATTCAACTACACAGGTTCAATCAGGCCCCTCCCCCCTCTCATATCAAGAAGCACCTATATAAGATGATGATAAGACCTGTGCTTGCGTGCCCATGTCGCTAACAAAAACCAACATGTTACAGCTACAGAGAGTCCAGAACAAGGCACTCCGCTTTATCACAGGCACCAGACTGAAGTAGATCGACGCAATAAATGTCAGTTTAGACAAATTAAAGAAGAGACAATTATGTAACATGCAAGAACTCTATATACCAGACAGAGAAAACCCTCCCCAACCAACCAACACCACTGACCACATCATCAATGTTCCTCCCCACAGGACTAGCAGTATATTTTATTTTTTTTTATTATCACACTGGCCGATTCCCACCAAGGCAGGGTGGCCCGAAAAAGAAAAACTTTCACCATCATTCACTCCATCACTGTCTTGCCAGAAGGGTGCTTTACACTACAGTTTTTAAACTGCAACATTTACACCCCTCCTTCAGAGTGCAGGCACTGTACTTCCCATCTCCAGGACTCAAGTCCGGCCTGCCGGTTTCCCTGAACCCCTTCATAAATGTTACTTTGCTCACACTCCAACAGCACGTCAAGTATTAAAAACCACTTGTCTCCATTCACTCCTATCAAACACGCTCACGCATGCCTGCTGGAAGTCCAAGCCCCTCGCACACAAAACCTCCCTTACCCCCTCCCTCCAACCTTTCCTAGGCCGACCCCTACCCCGCCTTCCTTCCACTACAGCCTGAAACACTCTTGAAGTCATTCTGTTTCGCTCCATTCTCTCTACATGTCCGAACCACCTCAACAACCCTTCCTCAGCCCTCTCGACAACAGTTTTGGTAATCCCGCACCTCCTCCTAACTTCCAAACTACGAATTCTCTGCATTATATTCACACCACACATTGCCCTCAGACATGACATCTCCACTGCCTCCAGCCTTCTCCTCGCTGCAACATTCATCACCCATGCTTCACACCCATATAAGAGCGTTGGTAAAACTATACTCTCATACATTCCCCTCTTTGCCTCCAAGGACAAAGTTCTTTGTCTCCACAGACTCCTAAGTGCGCCACTCACCCTTTTCCCCTCATCAATTCTATGATTCACTTCATCTTTCATAGACCCATCCGCTGACACGTCCACTCCCAAATATCTGAATACATTCACCTCCTCCATACTCTCTCCCTCAAATCTGATATTCAATCTTTCATCACCTAATCTTTTTGTAATCCTCATAACCTTACTCTTTCCTGTATTCACCTTTAATTTTCTTCTTTTGCACACCCTACCAAATTCATCCACCAATCTCTGCAACTTCTCTTCAGAATCTCCCAAGAGCACAGTGTCATCAGCAAAGAGCAACTGTGACAACTCCACTTTATGTGTGATTCTTTATCTTTTAACTCCACGCCTCTTGCCAAGACCCTCGCATTCACTTCTCTTACAACCCCATCTAAAAATATAAATTTAAACAACCACGGTGACATCACACATCCTTGTCTAAGGCCTACTTTTACTGGGAAATAATTTCCCTCTTTCCTACATACTCTAACTTGAGCCTCATTATCCTCGTAAAAACTCTTCACTGCTTTCAGTAACCTACCTCCTACACCATACACCTGCAACATCTGCCACATTGCCCCCCTATCCACCCTGTCATACGCCTTTTCAATCCATAAATGCCACAAAGACCTCTTTAGCCTTATCTAAATACTGTTCACTTATATGTTTCACTGTAAACACCTGGTCCACACACCCCCTACCTTTCCTAAAGCCTCCTTGTTCATCTGCTATCCTATTCTCCGTCTTACTCTTAATTCTTTCAATAATAACTCTACCATACACTTTACCAGGTATATTCAACAGACTTATCCCCCTATAATTTTTGCACTTTCTTTTATCCCCTTTGCCTTTATATCTCTCCAACAAAAGAGTCCGACGTTTCATTCACAAGGAGGACTTCCCAAGATCCAGGATCCTGAGTGATCTGCTTGAAAATATAGAAGAATGGGTACGACCAAAGCCAGTCTATGTTCAAGATAGATAAAACCGCCCCTATTATGGAGACCTTATATCTAACCAGAGGTAATGTGACGAGGAAAAAGTGTAAAATAAGTTTCTCACTACAGATACATAGATGAGTCCACCGGCGTCATTGGTTTAGCAACGTTACTTGTGCTTGTGCGCTGTATATATGCATTTCGTTTTGAACAAGATTCATGTATATCACACCCTTGAGGGAAGTAACATTCAATTTCGTATGAAATATCCTGGCGTCTTTGCTTTGGTAAATGAACTGATGGAGCAACAAATATGGAAGGAAACATCCCAGGTACTGTGGTAGTACTGTGGTAGTACTGTAGTAGGTACTGTGGTAGTACTGTAGTAGGTACTGTGGTAGTACTGTAGTAGGTACTGTGGTAGTACTGTAGTAGGTACTGTGGTAGTACTGTAGTAGGTACTGTGGTGGTACTGTAGTAGGTACTGTGGTAGTACTGTAGTAGGTACTGTGGTAGTACTGTAGTAGGTACTGTGGTAGTACTGTAGTAGGTACTGTGGTAGTACTGTAGTAGGTACTGTGGTAGTACTGTAGTAGGTACTGTGGTGGGTACTGTAGTAGGTACTGTGGTAGTACTGTAGTAGGTACTGTGGTAGTACTGTAGTAGGTACTGTGGTAGTACTGTGGTAGGTACTGTGGTAGTACTGTAGTAGGTACTGTGGTAGTACTGTGGTAGTACTGTGGTAGTACTGTAGTAGGTACTGTGGTAGTACTGTAGTAGGTACTGTGGTAGTACTGTAGTAGGTACTGTGGTAGTACTGTAGTAGGTACTGTGGTAGTACTGTAGTAGGTACTGTGGTAGTACTGTAGTAGGTACTGTGGTAGTACTGTGGTAGTACTGTGGTAGTACTGTAGTAGGTACTGTGGTAGTACTGTAGTAGGTACTGTGGTAGTACTGTAGTAGGCACTGTGGTAGTACTGGTAGTAGGTACTGTGGTAGTACTGTAGTAGTACTGTGGTAGCACTGTAGTAGGTACTGTGGTAGCACTGTAGTAGGTACTGTGGTAGTACTGTAGTAGGTACTGTGGTAGTACTGTAGTAGGTACTGTGGTAGTACTGTAGTAGGTACTGTGGTAGTACTGTAGTAGAGTACTGTGGTAGTACTGTAGTATGTACTGTGGTAGTACTGTAGTTAGGTACTGTGGTAGTACTGTGGTAGTACTGTGGTAGTACTGTAGTAGGTACTGTGGTAGTACTGTAGTAGGTACTGTGGTAGTACTGTAGTAGGTACTGTGGTAGTACTGTAGTAGGTACTGTGGTAGTACTGTAGTAGGCACTGTGGTAGTACTGTAGTAGGTACTGTGGTAGTACTGTAGTAGGTACTGTGGTAGCACTGTAGTAGGTACTGTGGTAGCACTGTAGTAGGTACTGTGGTAGTACTGTAGTAGGTACTGTGGTAGTACTGTAGTAGGTACTGTGGTAGTACTGTAGTAGGTACTGTGGTAGTACTGTAGTAGGTACTGTGGTAGTACTGTAGTATGTACTGTGGTAGTACTGTAGTAGGTACTGTGGTAGTACTGTAGTAGGTACTGTGGTAGTACTGTAGTAGGTACTGTGGTAGTACTGTAGTAGGTACTGTGGTAGTACTGTAGTAGGTACTGTGGTAGTACTGTAGTAGGTACTGTGGTAGTACTGTAGTAGGTACTGTGGTAGTACTGTAGTAGGTACTGTGGTAGTACTGTAGTAGGTACTGTGGTAGTACTGTAGTAGGTACTGTGGTAGTACTGTAGTAGGTACTGTGGTAGCACTGTAGTAGGTACTGTGGTAGCACTGTAGTAGGTACTGTGGTAGTACTGTAGTAGGTACTGTGGTAGTACTGTAGTAGGTCCTGTGGTAGTACTGTAGTAGGTACTGTGGTAGTACTGTAGTAGGTACGGTGGTAGTACTGTAGTAGGTACTGTGGTAGTACTGTAGTAGGTACTGTGGTAGTACTGTAGTAGGTACTGTGGTAGTACTGTAGTAGGTACTGTGGTAGTACTGTAGTAGGTACTGTGGTAGTACTGTAGTAGGTACTGTGGTATGTGTTAAAAATATAGCTCCGCATACTGAACAAAAACATTGTCTTCTTTGTCATGCACTCGTAATTAAATGAATACCATAAGAACTAAAAAAAATGAATTCAGTGAAGTAATTGAACTTGTCAATTTCATCCAAGGAAGACCACTCATATTCAAGATATCTAGTACACAGTGTTGGTTCTGTTTTGCAAGCTGCAAGAAGTAAATCTATATTGAAATGTTCTTTTCAAGTATCACATACGTTTATGTGCTAGTTGAAAAGAATATTTCAAGTAACAGATGGTGAATTCAGAATGTGGCAGACATGGCTCCTATATTCACACGTCTCGGTGTTTCCAATTCTTAAATCAAAATAGAAAAAATTTTCTTATATTTTGCTGAATATTTATTTTTGAAAGATCTATAAAACATTCTTGCAGAGGACCAGAGTCACTTATACAATCAGTCATGCCTCTGGCTTTATTGTTCAAAATTACTTTCCACTAGTCCAGTAACCGACAGAAACAAGGAGATACCTAAGTGTTTTCCTACCTAGATCATTTGGACCTCTAAATCCACTACGAAAGAATTAGAAAGAGAATTTCTCAAGGATTATCATACAAAATCTTCAGCTTAATGCCAACCTCAGCACAACATCGGTGACATATGCAGAGCTAACATATACAGGGATAGCGAGCAGGAATTTGAACATGGAACAACTCATATCACTGCAGGTAAAACAAATGATATCCATAGTATCGGGCGAGTAGTGAGGAGTGTGAGCGAGTGAGGTACTCGTCCTAACCTAACTTTCCACAGTGGTGTTACAGGCTAAGATATACCCCTTTATTTTACACGTTAAAACTCTTACCTTCCTCACCTCATTTAAAAGCCTTACTTAACATTATACATCAAGTGGATATAGTATACGTAGCCTTAAAACAGTTTCCATATTACGTAAAAGAAAATCAATAACATTTGTTTCAGTAATGAATATGTACCTTTCAACATAGCAAGTGCAATAATCCACGGAACTAAGAGGCAGACCGAATATGTACATGTTACCGTTAATACATATTTGTCAAAATAAGGCAATATCAAACTGCATCACTACCAGAAGTGATTTAATAATACAGCAAACAAATAAGAGAATCTTTATGAAACATGCAAATAAGGACCAGGATGAAGTAGCAACCTACTATGGGTCAAAGATTTCATTTGGTCTGTTGAATGTTTTATTTGGTTTTGTTTGAATGTTGTACAAACACGTTTCAACCTCGAGTCATTCTAGTAAGGAATGATTGCAGCTGAAGTGATGTTTTTGAGAAGGGTACTGCCAGTATGAGAACTATGGGTACTGTTTTCTGCCCGTCTTGTGGAATAAAAGCTGTCTTCTCGCTAACCTCGAGCTGGAACAGAACAATAAGGCCACCAAACTTTCCCCATGTTGAAGATTCTGTAGAGATACCTGATCTAATGGAACTGGGTCCGGATGAGAGATAAGTCACCTTGTACGGTTCTCTATCCTGTCCAAGGGTGTAGATGAAATAAAGGCCAGGTAACCCAGGAAAGTGACACACTCAAGGTGAGAACACATCAGTGCTTCATACAGAGTTTTGCAGCTTCTGCTGCTAAGCAGGTACGAGACACACCTTAGTGCTGTTAACTTTTTGGCGGCCTTGTTTGCAAGATTTATCACGTGAATTTTCATAAACATTTTACAAACAAATTTCTAGCCAGATATCCACCTCATCCGCACGCACCAACATTTCTTGATTAATTATTATACCTGCGAGCAGCAGACATCTCTCCTGCATAAGTAAATGAGAGAGTACAGCCATCAGCATAGGCATGGGATTCTAAGATTATGTCATTGAAGTTGACTTTTTACAACAATGGACCAAATACATTTCCTTGTGGAACACCAGCACCCACTGAGTGACTTGTAGACTCTGCACCTTTGAGAATGACTAAAAGTCTTATCTTTAAGGGGATCACTAGGAAGGTGCAGCTCAGAGCCAGAGACTCCTATGGAGGCGAACTCTTCTCCAGGCTGAGGGACTGACCACCTCAAATCCTTTTTTCTCCATGGCTGATGAACTGATTACATCTTTATTTCACTACTACATCTGCTTCCTCTGTATTTAACTGAAGAAGCCTACTGTGAAGGTGAAACGTTTCAACAATAAAGACACCCAACTGTTACACACGTGTCTTACTCATCAACTTGTCACTTTCAACGTAACTACTTGTAAAATAAGAAAATTAATGTTTCTGTTCATTATGGCTGCAAGACTGATGTCTCCATACCAGGTATGTCTCAGTCAACCTTAACATTAACGAGTCACCGTAAGCAGATTAGCAGGTCACTGGCACTGTAACGGGTTGTTCTCACACTGAATTATGTTTACAAAATGTGAAACTGAAGCATCTTACTTGTGTTCTGCTGCGTTTACCTTACTGTTTCTCACTTATCTCTCACTCGATAGCTCTAGCTCGCCTTCTCTCGCTCGCCTCTCACTTTTACCATCTCTTCTCACGCGTTCTCACTCGCTATCTCACTCGTTCCAGTGTTGACGTTTGTTTTGTACCTCATAATTGAAATGCATCATTCGTAATATTTAACAATTACTCGTTTTTTCCTGTATTCTTATATGTTAAGTAAAAAGTTTCAGATTCATTTTGAGTTCTTCATCAGGTTAAAAACTAAAAAATAAATAGTGCCACTTATTATTATTATCAAAACTCTAAGCGCTAAACACACAAGGGTCATACAGCATTATAGTGCCACTGAGCTGAAGCTAGTATACACGAGGGCCCAGCAACAAGCACGATACTCTTAAAAACAAAAGCCAAGATATAGAAGGTGAAGGATGTAAAACTTATATCTGCAATTTTCATCCTTTGGGCTACGAAATTAATGAAAAAAATGCAGGTGCTATGTTAATAATTTACCAGAGTTTTTCGACTCTAAGATTACCGAAAGGATCGTATTATTAACGGTGTATAATACCGACCAGCTGAAGAATAAGAACCCCCCCTCAAGGGAGGTTCCTTGATGCTGATGAGGGGCTCTTGATCTAAGGAATTGGATCTGTGCTCCAGTTCCTTGAATTTAGCTGAATACCTTCCATCCACCCCCTAGGAGCTGTATAATCACTACGGGTTTAGCGCTTCCCAATAACAAATAATAACGAAGGATAAAAAACATACCCAACAACTAAGTATCTTTACTGACAAAACGCTTGTCCTTGAACAACAGACTCCTTTATTAGAGGTCAGGCGAATGTAACACTGGATGCATGATTATCTGTCAGCCTTGGTAGGAGGTGGTCAGTCCCTCAAGCCTGAGGGACTGACCACGACGAAACTTCTACAGTCTCCAATGTTATGTTCACCTGTGCTCGACTGATGGGTGTCCTCTCATTCCCCTAACACAAATGCAGACAAAATTTATTCTAGTCAAAATTGAAAATGGGTGTCAACCTTGATTTCCTGAGTTGAACCGGTTTACAACAATCTAGAACCTTGTTCTAGATCAGTGGTTCCCAAACTTGTTCAGGGTGCCGCCCCTTTGGCTCCCAGGCCACATCTCCAGCGCCCCACTCACATACATACATGAATACACCTCTTTCTTGGTATTAGGTGTACTGCAAAGCTCCTTCACACAGTTGTCACATTGGTTGCTGTTGGTTATTTGTCACTGATACAAATCCATATTTCAGATATTCCACCCTATATTACCTACTTTTTTTTATTGTTTGCTGTGCTGTGGCCATATTTGATTCTACAACAAAAAAAAAATATATGTTCTTTGTAAAAATCCTGCCAATCACAACAAAATGCAGAAGAAAAACATAAGGAAATATATAGCAATACATTTACTAGGACAAGTACATGACACAATAATACAAGTATGAATGTTACACTAAAAATCAAATGCTTAAGAACTGCAAATCACAGCTTTAGTATAGCAACACTTCCATAGTTTTTGGCGTCTCTCCATCAGTATCACTCATTCTTTATTATAGTATACTTTAAAATGTACATTACAAGACGGAAGATAACTTGCAGTGGGTACAAACCTAGAACAGACATCATAATGTGATCACCAGTACCCACGGCGTCTGCTGTCTGATCTGGCTGACGTGTGGTGTGTGGCGCGTCCGAACAAACGTTCGGACTTTTAACTCCAATTTCGGACCACAAAATATAATAAAATTATGCTTTAGTATATAACTATGTTAATTTTATTCTTTATAAAGCATTTTCGTTATGTAAGTGTTCGTGACTTAGATTTTCCCCATACAGATTTTGTAAAACATACAATCCTTGGTTCTGATGCCACTTTGGTGCCCCCTTATCTCTCCTTTTTCCTCAAACTCCCCTGAATCTTTCCAATGCCTTTCCCTGGGGGCAGTGGAAAGACCACTTCCCAATTTGGGAATCACTGCTCTAGATTTTTGACATTGTTGGTTGTGTATTATCACAATCGAGGCACATGGTACTGAGACTTTTGCATGTATTTAGTACTGAGACTTTTATATGTACGTGGTATTGAGATTTTTGCATGTACGTGGTATTGAGACTTTTGCATGTACGTGGTATTGAAACTTTTGCATGTACGTGTATTGAATTTGTGTACGTGGTATTGAAACTTTTGCATGTACGTGGTATTGAAACTTTTGCATGTACGTGGTATTGAGACTTTTGCATGTATGTGGTATTGAGACTTTTGCATGTACGTGGTGCTTGAGACATTTGCATGTACGTGGCATTAAGACTTTTGCATGTACGTGGTGTTGAGACTTTTGCATGTACATGGTGTTGAGACTTTTGCATGTACTTGATAATGAGACCTTTTGCATGTACCTGGTACTGAGACCTTCTGCATGTACGTCTTAGAGAGTTTGAGGGTTGCTACAGCTGCTCAATGAACAATGCAGTTATATTGGTGGTGAATGTTGCAACAAGGAGAAGGCTGGAGGCAGTGGATATGTCATGTCTGAGGGCAATGTGTGGTGTGAATACAATGAAGAGAATTCGTAGTTTGGAAATCAGAACTAAGAGGAGGTGCGGGATTACCAAAAATTATTATCCAGAGGATTGAGGAGGGGTTGAGGTGGTTCAGACATGTAGAGAGGGCGAAACAAAATAGAATAACTTCGAGAGTGTATAAATCTATAGTGGAGGGAAGTCGGGGTAGAGGTTAGCCTAGGAAAGGTTGGAGGGAGGGGGTAAAGGAGGTTTTGTGTGCGATGGGCTTGGACTTCCAGCAAACATGCGTAAGCGTGTCAGATAGGAGCCCATGGAGACAAATGGTTTTTAGGACTTGGTGTGCTGTTGGAGTGTGAGTAAAGTAATATTTATGAAGGGTTCAGGGAAACCGGCAGGCCGGACTTGAGTCCTGGAGATGGGAAGTACAGTGCCTGCACTCTGAAGGAAGGTGTTAATGTTGCAGTTTTATAACTGCAACATTAACACCCCTCCTGTTGCAGTTTTATAACAGTGATGGAGTGAATGATGATCAAAGATTTTTCTTTTTCTGGCCACCTGCCTTGGTGGGAGACGGCCGATGTGTTAATAAAAGAAATAAATGTAATGATTTAGTGTACATTGCCACATTTTCAGAAACATTTTGTTTCAGAACGAACATCAAAATATCTACTTGACATTATGATTTATAATAAATCTCCATTTATCTATTTGACTTTTGTAATGGACAATGACATACCCACTTAACATATTTAATAATGAACAATGACATGCTGTAACTTCTTGTATTTAATTATTTACTTGTTATTTATAACTCACAATTAATTAACTTACATAACAACTGCAAAAAAAAAATAAAAATAACTAACCCTGGGCAGTAAACTCAAATATTATAAAGACTCGAAATTTATTAAAGATAACAGAGTAAATATTCCGCCTGGTCAAAAATAAAGGAATAAGTTGGTCAGTATAATTAAAATTGATCACATTAGAATGAAGTAATTGTTAGAGACAGAACCTAAGAAAAAGACGATGAACCAGCAAGGCTGGACCTCGTACTCACCTTCAACAGTTCAAACATTAGGGAAATCACAAACGAGACGCCCATCGGCGCTCGCGATCACGTGGTCCTGAGTAGTTCCTTATGTGACTGGTATTCATTTATAGAGTTCTGTCCCTGTTGTCGTGAAATATATTATTAAATCTTAAGGTGCAGACTGTGTCGCATCTCGCCTATATATAAGGAGATTTATGTTAGGTTAGGAGGGGTTTGTCAGGCAACAGGACAAGTGTTTCATGACGTGGGTATTAGTCATATGGTGACCCGACACTGGAGCTTTTGGTCATCCGACCGAGGCCTTCAGCCGGCTTATCGGTTCTTCCCTTTAAAAATTATGGTTATTATAACTATTAGACTGAGGCTGATGTGTTCGATGTTCAGGACGTCATGATTACAGGAGTCGATTCTTGAGTACTGTATTGAACATGCAGCTTGCAAGAACCTGATGGCACAACCGGTTTTGGATGAATAAGAAACGTGTGCAATATTTGGATATTTGTTTTTCTGGTGGGGGGGCTGAAACTTTCGCCAGCACAGCAGGCTTCTTCAGTCGTATAACTGTGTCTTAATTAATTTGCTAGTGTTGTAAATAATTAATATAATTATTCAACCTGTTCTCTAAAAGAGAGCTCATTATTTAATATACCGTTTATTATTTAATTATTATTTAATTAGAGGATCATTATTTAATCAAAGAGGTCATTGTTTAATAAAAAAATTTAATTATTTAATCAGAGAATTACAAATGAAAGGTAGAATAATGTGACTGAAACAATACACAAATAAGCCGCACATGAGAGAGAGTAACTTATAACGAGGTGTCGGTCCGACGTGACAGTTTACAAAGTCACATTAACAGAAAGGAGCGAGGAGGTATATAGAGGCGAGGGAAAAGGGAGAGTAACAAGAGAAGGAGAAGAGGAAGTAGTGGTAGTGGTAGGTAGGTAGTGGAAGTAGTAGAAGTAATAATGGTAATAGAAAAAAAGAAGTAGTTAGTGGCACAGAGAAAGAGAGAGAGAGAGAAGAGAGAAAGAGAGAGAGAGATGGATGAGAGAGAGAGAGAGAAGAGAGAGAGAGGAGGGAGAGAGAGAGAAGAGAAGAGAGAGAGAGAGAGAAAAGAAGAGAGAGAGAGAGAGAAGGAGAGAGAGAGAGAGAGAGAGAGAGAGAGAGAGAGAGAGAGAGAGAGAGAGAGAGAGAGAGAGAGAGAGAGAGAGAGAGAGAGAGAGAGAGAGAGAGAGAGAAGAGAGAGAGAGAGAGAAGAGAGAGGAAGAGAGAGAGAGAGAGAGAGAGAGAGAGAGAGAGAGAGAGGAGTGAAGGGTGAAGCGAGGCAATAGTAAAGGTGGTAGTAATAGTAGAGGACTGGAGGGGAAGACGTAGGACAAGTGGTAGTGCGGGTTAGAAAAAGGAGCACTGCAGTAGGGCTGAGGCCTCACAAGGGGGGGGGACCAAAAAACGCAGGGGGGGAGGGGGAGGAGGGGTTGAATGACTGACAGAACACAGAACCACCACCACCACTTCCTCTTCTGCCTCTCTTGTTCCCTCACTCTTTCCTGTTAGTGTGACTTTGTAAATGGTCCAAGTCGGACCGAAGCGTCGTCATAAGCTCCTGTCTTCTACGTGCGGGTTATTTGTGTAAAGAGTTCATTATTTAATTATACAGTTCATTATTTAATTAGAGAATTTTTTATTTAAAGAGTTAAGTATTTAATTCAAGATATCATTCTTTAAGGAACAGTCAAGCGTGCATTTCTGCACGCTCGAAGATATGTTCTGAAATTTCTGAATCTGGTGTTCTCCGTCAGGTAACTTAATTATTTTTTTTAATAAAGTATCTGCCGTCTCCCACCGAGGCAGGTGACCTGAAAATGAAGAAACACTTTCATCATCATTCACTCCATCACTGTCTTGTCAGAGGCTCGCCTACACTACAGCTACAAAATTGCAACACATCAACATTCCTCCTTCAGAGTGCAAGCACTGTAGCTTAATTAATATTCATTAACTCTAAGAATAATTACTCGACAATGACGGAATTTAAAATGGTATCTCCAATTTTGACAACGCTGAGAGCGCACCTTATCAGTTCGTGCGGTTCATAACGAAACCTAAAAAAAAAAAAAAAAAATTGAGGTTGGTATATGTATGACGGTCCATCTGAGTGGCTGTCATGTGTGACGTGTACATGAAAATACACGCCAGAATTTTTGAGCTGAACTAACCTCATATTTATACAGTTGGAGACTAACTCTCCATAGGTTTCCAGTTTTTGCAATATACCTGCTGTCTCATACATTAAAAAGTATCACATATACATACTGATCAAACGCACTTAATAAAATGTATAATTAACTATATATTCACAGTGTCAATGTTGTTTTCATACAACTTTTTCAAGGATCGAGCAATAAACATCCTCGGTAAATGACTCACGAAATCGTAATGACACGATTGCAAACAAACCATACCACGGGCGGGGATAGAACCCGCGGTCAGAGTCTCAAAACTCCAGACCGTCGCGTTAGCCACTGGACCAGCTAGCCACAATAAGATTCATCCAACTAGGTATATTTCTACACCATAGGAAGGTTAGCATAGGCAGCACTGTGACTACAAATGCAAGTTTTTACAGAGGAATCTCCAGCTAGCGTGGCCGTGACGAACTCTAGCTTATGTTAACGGCTTTGAGGGGACTTGAGCTAGAGTTCGTCACGGCCACGCTAGCTGGAGATTCGTCTGTAAAAACTTGCATTTGTGGTCACAGTGGTACCTGTGCTAACCTTCCTATGGCGTAGAAATATACCTAGTTGGACGAATCTTATTGTGGCTAGCTGGTCCAGTGGCTAACGCGACGGTCTGGAGTTTTGAGATTCTCTGACCGCGGGTTCTACCCCCGCCCGTGGTATGGTTTACCCTCGGTAAATGATAAAACAGAAACATCCTCACACATAATGTTTGAAGTATGGGATAAAAAAAACTTTGATTTAGAGAGGTTAACATCACTGGACGCGGGTTGGTGCTATAAAAGCAGCAGTAGCTTCTCACACTGTTTAACTCTCGCCCATAAACAATTTAGGGCCACATTTACAGATGCCTCAAAAACAATGAACGCGAAATTCAAGATGATCTCACGTAACTCATCTCACAAAATAAATAAACTTACATAAAAACGAAAACTACAGCTATATAGTTCTTGGTGCTTGAAATACCAAGAGTTTGTTGTCAATAAAAGCAAATTAAAGAAAACCAGAAACAATATGCGAGAGACATTTACAGTGCTTTTGTAATTCAGTGTTGAAACATGATTGAAATTCAGGAGCTTTGCCACCCTGGCAAGACTAAGTTTAATTTCCGTAACCTGAGGCGTCTTGCGTTGCGACATTCACAGCCGATACCGTGCCAACCCTGGGATCTTCCCCAGGTACTGTGGCAACCCTGGGATCTTCTCCAGATACTGTGCCAACCCTGGGATCTTCTCCAGATAGTGTGGCAACCCTGGTAACTTTTCCAGGTACTGTGGCATCCATGGGATCTTCCCCAGTAATGTGGTAACCCTGGGATCTTCCTCAGGTACTGTGGCAACCCTGGGATCTTCCCCAGGTACTGTGGCAACCCTGGGATCTTCTCCAGGTAATGTGGTAACCCTGGGAACTTTCCCAGGTAGTGTGGCATCCATGGGATCTTCCCCAGGTAATGTGGTAACCCTGGGATCTTCCTCAGGTACTGTGGCAACCCTGGGATCTTCCCCAGGTACTGTGGCAACCCTGGGATCTTCTCCAGGTAATGTGGTAACCCTGGGAACTTTCCCAGGTAGTGTGGCATCCATGGGATCTTCCCCAGGTAATGTGGTAACCCTGGGATCTTCCTCAGGTACCGTGCCAACCCTGGGATCTTCTCCAGATAGTGTGGCAACCCTGGTATCTTCTCCAGGTACTGTGGCAACCCTGGGATCTTCTCCAGATAGTGTGGCAACCCTGGTAACTTTCCCAGGTAGTGTGGCATCCATGGGATCTTCCCCAGGTAATGTGGTAACCCTGGGATCTTCCTCAGGTACCGTGCCAACCCTGGGATCTTCTGCAGATAGTGTGGCAACCCTGGGGTCTTCTCCAGGTACTGTGGCAACCCTGGGATCTTCTCCAGATAGTGTGGCAACCCTGGTAACTTTCCCAGGTAGTGTGGCATCCATGGGATCTTCCCCAGTAATGTGGTAACCCTGGGATCTTCCTCAGGTACCGTGCCAACCCTGGATCTTCTACCAGATAGTGTGGCAACCCTGGGATCTTCTCCAGGTACTGTGGCAACCCTGGGATCTTCTCCAGATAGTGTGGCAACCCTGGTAACTTTCCCAGGTAGTGTGGCATCCATGGGATCTTCCCCAGGTAATGTGGTAACCCTGGGATCTTCCTCAGGTACCGTGCCAACCCTGGGATCTTCTCCAGATAGTGTGGCAACCCTGGTATCTTCTCCAGGTACTGTGGCAACCCTGGGATCTTCTCCAGATAGTGTGGCAACCCTGGTAACTTTCCCAGGTAGTGTGGCATCCATGGGATCTTCCCCAGGTAATGTGGTAACCCTGGGATCTTCCTCAGGTACCGTGCCAACCCTGGGATCTTCTCCAGATAGTGTGGCAACCCTGGGATCTTCTCCAGGTACTGTGGCAACCCTGGGATCTTCTCCAGATAGTGTGGCAACCCTGGTAACTTTCCCAGGTAGTGTGGCATCCATGGGATCTTCCCCAGGTAATGTGGTAACCCTGGGATCTTCCTCAGGTACCGTGCCAACCCTGGGACCTTCTCCAGATAGTGTGGCAACCCTGGGATCTTCCTCAGGTACTGTGGCAACCCTGGGATCTTCCCCAGGTACTGTGGCAACCCTGGGATCTTCTCCAGGTAATGTGGTAACCCTGGGAACTTTCCCAGGTAGTGTGGCATCCATGGGATCTTCCCCAGGTAATGTGGTAACCCTGGGATCTTCCTCAGGTACTGTGGCAACCCTGGGAACTTCCCCCAGGTAATGTGGCAACCTTGAAATGTTCCCCAGATACTGTGGCAACCCTGGGATGTTCCCAGGCACTATGGCAATCCTGGGATCTTCCCCAGGCACTGTGGCAACCCTGGGATCTTCCCCAGGTACTGTAACAACCCTGGGATCTTCCCCAGGTACTGTGGCAACCCTGGGATCTTCCCCCAGGTAATGTGGCAACCCTGAAATGTTCCCCAGATACTGTGGCAACCTTGGGATGTTCCCCAGGTACTGTGGCAATCCTGGGATCTTCCCCAGGCACTGTGGCAACCCTGGGATCTTCCCCAGGTACTGTGGCAACCCTGGGATCTTCCCCAGGTATTGTGGCAACCCTGGGATCTTCCCCCAGGTAATGTGGCAACCCTGAGATGTTCCCCAGATACTGTGGCAACCCTGGGATCTTCTCCATATACTGTGGCAATCCTGGGATCTTCCCCAGGTACTGTAACAACCCTGGGATCTTCCCCAGTGTGTCATTTTCGGTCCTCTCTATTGTGAAAGTGATTGTCCAATCAACCTGTATCTTCTACTATCCTCCTCCACATCTCCCCTCCACTCTCCTCTCACCTTCTCTCCCCCTCACCCCTCTCACCTCCTCTCTTTCGCTCACTCTTCTCACTTCCAGTCCCCCTCACCTTTCTCACTTCCAATACCCCCTCACCCCTCTCATCTTCATTCCTTCCTCACCACTCTCACCTCAACTCCCTCTCATACGCAAAAAGCCTATTTTAAGGTTAGGTAAGATTCATTAGGAAACAGGACATGTGTTTCCTTACAAGATATTTACATTAGCTGACTATTCAGATCATATTAACTACGTACAGCTACAAAGAGAAAGCGAAAGAAATAAGACGCAGTACATAGGAATTTGAAAAAAAATGCATAAAACATAAACGGTAACCCCAAACAAGTCTTGCAACACAACAGGACCTCAAGCAATACTCCGTTGCACAATCACATCATTTCTGTAAATGCAATGGCAAGAGATTATCCACAATTGAATAACGCTTTGTACGATGCACTATTTTTCAATCTTACCAAAAATTGCGCTATTTAGAACCTTAATCGAGGGCATACTCTTCATCCAGTATAAAAATTTCTTAAATGAACGCTATGACCTTTCAGAAGCATTAGTAAGGTGAAGACTAACAGACAGACATGTGACATCAACACAGGCGTCAGCTCTGTTTACAACTGTACGTGACACCAACATTCTCAGGCAGTAAAATCTTTTATAGCAAATGAATATGACAAACTAAATATAAATCAAATTTCCAGCCTTGTTAATAAAATGCATATTGAAGTTGGAGAGAAACAATGCAATTAACCCCTGACACAATTATAAGATATAAATACCAAATTGAGTAACCACTGAGAGTGATATAGCATGTTGTTAGAAGTAAAGTAGCAAACAACTGCAGCTGGCAGATGTTACAAGACGGGAAGGTGCCAAACAAATGGTAATGACAGATGTTAGAGAACAACAGGACACCAAACAACTGCAATATTTAAAAAGGGAGACAAGGTGTATTGTAACTTATCCTCACATTAGTTTAACATCAGTTTTAGAAAACAAATAAAAACTTATTTTAAACTAGACAAAAATTTTCTGGAAGAAAACTAATAGCTATATATCAATAGGGATCATAATGTCGTGCCGAATAGGTAAAATTGGTCAGTTAGCAAGAACTCGTTTAAAATTAAATCTTTTCTAAAAAATTTTCTCTATTACGTTTAAAGATGTATTTTTTCATTAATGTTAATATAAAAATTAATAATTTTGTACTTTAGGTACTACATATATATATATATATATATATATATTATATATATATATATATATATATATATATATATATATATATATATATATATATATATATATAAAGATTAACATCGACCGTTTCCCACCAAGGCAGGGTGACCCAAGAAAAAGAAGAAACACTGCCATCACTCACTTCATCACTGTCTTGCCAAAGGCACGTCTACACTGCAGTTCAAAAATCTCAGCATATCTCCAGCTCTCGTTCGGAGTCCAGGACTCAAGTCCGGCTAACCGGTTTTCCTGAATCCTTTCATAAATGTTACTTTGCTCACACTGCAACAGTACATCATAAAAACCATTTGCCTTCACTCGCTCTCGTTCCTAACACGCAAAAAAGGTGATCCGAAATTATTCAGAATACTCCACAGCGGATCACAGGAATGGAAAATACTGGCTCTAGGCTTTTCTGACAGGAGCTAAGCAGTGTTCAACAATGGTACGTGTGGTAGAAAATTCTCAGAGGTAGGTACATGTAGGTGTTTCCTACAGCTGGCATTTTCCAGCCCCTGTGGCTCGTTTTTCAAAATTCGTAAATAAAAACAGGGACGAAAAGATTCCAACAGATACAGTGATGTATATTTTGCAAAAACATTCAACAAGATAGCACATCGAATAGTATTCGCCAAAATTAACGCACATGATACAGGAATCAAATTTCTTGCCTGGACTGATGACCGACTCGTTACCAGGCAACAGCGAGTACAACAGCATTCAACGGAGAAGAGTGACTCAAGTTAGAGATCAAGATAAGAGTTTCTCGGGAATCAGCTCTTGGTAAAATAACTTCACAATTTACAAGATGATCTTGAACTAAAGCTCACATCTCGAAGAGCAAAATTCGTTAATCATAAAATTGAGAGAAAAAAAAATCATGTGTGAAACTGGCGCAGTGGTCGCCATCATGGATGATGACCTTCACTGTTGACGAGTGATGAATTGAATATAAAATTCTCAAACGTGAGTACAAATAATTTTGAAAGGAACTAAATGAACTAAAGAAAACAAGGTAGTAATAATAAGCAACGTCCTCAATGTCTATCGTCGAACAAATCCAACGATGCTTGAATTTCTTTTTATTGACACATCGGCCGTCTCCCACCAAGGCAGGGTGGCCCGAAAAAGAAAAATGTTTAATCATCATTCACTCCATCATTGTCTTGCCAGAGGCGTGCATACTCTACAGTTATACAACTGCAACATTAAGACCCCTCCTTCAGAGTGCAAACACTGCACTTCAACACCAGAAAAATTAAAGGCTCTATAAGATGCGATAAAGCAAGATTTTGTTCGGGATTTTATCCCAGGGAAGGGTTAGCCACCCAAGTCAACCCTAGAAAGTCAGTGCGTCACTGAGGACTGTCTTATTTCCACTGTCGTCCTTTAAGCTTGTCCTCCAGGATGCTACCCACACCGGTTGAATAACACCCAGGTACCTACTTACTGCTAGGTGAACAGGGACAGCAGGTGTATGGAAACATGCCCAACATTTCCATCCATGACGGACATTGACACTCACTAGACAACATCTCAAATACGCTGTCCAGGTTTGGTTCCCATGTTACATAGAATTCAAGAACAGACATGATAGGCACAAAGAAAATTAATTAACCTCGTACCATCACTGAGAAACAGTTGCATAAATAGTTCAGAAACCGGCAAGTTGATGAATGAGACACATTTGCAACATTTAGGTGTCTCTTTATTGTAGAAACGTTTCGCCAGCCAGTCGGCTTCTGTATTGGAAATGTTAAAAGTCATCTGACTTTGGAAAAAACTCTACCACACTAAAGATACCCAAGTGTTGCACGAGTGTCTCATTCATCAAGAAACAAATCACTGGTAAAAAGACTCGAAGCAATTAGCCTGGCTGCGCCTGGGAACGGAGCTTCCAGATCTTACTCAACTTCTACTGAAACGATCTGGACACAAAGCCGCCCCCACCTCTCAAGCGCAAAGTGAGTCACTAACTCGAAGCAGGTGACTGAAACTTTGAAACAAGACATGGGTAACTTTTTTCTCTGGAGAGAGAATTATTGCTCAGCGGAATTTAAACCCTTTTTACCTCTCTGAAAGAAGATGCACAGGTAAAAAATAACTGAGTCATTGAAACACCAGCTGGAAAGTACTTTAAAAACACTGATTTAAAGTTGTTGTTCAGGCCTTGAATGTGATTAAGGATTTACCGACGTTAGTTCAGCAATAGCATAAACACAAGCAGCCGTCAGTGATCCACCCAGGGCATAATGATAGTGGTAGACGGAGAGGTAGAAGTAATGGTTGTGGTAGTGAGAGTAGAAATGGTGGTTATAGTAGTGGTAGAAGTAGTAGTCGTTGTTGTAGTAGTGGTTGTTGTAGTATTGGTGGTTGTAGTAGTGGTAGATGTAGTAGGGGAAATGGTAGAAGTTGTGTGGTGGTAGTGGTCGCAGCAGTAGGGTAGCAGTGGTGGTAGTGTAGTGTAGAGTTGCAGTAGTGGTAGTGGTAGTAGTAGTGATAACAGTGGTGGTAGTGGTAGTAGTAGAGATAAGCGTAAGGGTTGGTCTTAGTGGTAGTAGTAGAGATTGCAGTGGTGGTTGTCGGTAGTAGTAGAGGCAGCAGTGGTGGTTAGTGTATAATAGGGAGAGGTAGCAGTGGTGGTAGTGATAATAAACAGATGTAGCAGTGGTGGTAGTAGTAATAGGAGAGGTAGCAGTGGTGTAGTGGTAATAGTGTGACGGTTGCGTGGTGGTAGTCGGTATTAGGAGAGGTAGTATGGTGGTATGGTAATAGTAGATGTAGCCGTGGTTGGGGTTTTAGTGGTAATAGGAGAGGTAGCAGTGGCCGGTAGTGGTAATAGGAGAGGTAAACAGTAGTAGTAGTGGTAATAGGAAGAGGTAGACAGTGGTGGTAGTTGTAGAAGTAGAGATAGCCGATGGTGGTAGTGGTAATTGGAGAGGTTAGCAGTGGTGGCTAGTGGTAATAGGGAGAGGTATACAGTAGTAGTAGTGGTAATAGGAGAGGTAGCAGCGGTGGTAGTATTTAGTAGTAGAGATTGCTGTGGTGGTTCGGTTGTGGTAATAGGAGAGGTAGCACAGTGGTGGTAGTGGTAATGGAAAAGGTAGCCAGTGGTGGTAGTGGTATTAGGAGAGGTAGCAGGGTGGTAGTGTAATAGGGAGAGAGGTAGCAGTGGTGGTAGTGGTTCATATAGAGGTAGCCATGGGATGGTAGTGGTTAAATAGGAGAGGTAGCGTGTGGCGGTAGTGGTAATAGAGGAGAGGTAACAGTATAGTAGTGGTAATAGGAGAGGTAGCGGTGGTGGTAGTAGTAATAGGAGAGTGAGTAGCAGTGGTGGTAGTTGTAATAGGAGAGGTAGCAGTGGAGGTCAGTGGGAATAGTAGAGGTAGCAGTGGTGGTAGTGGTACATAGGAGAGGTAAGCAGTTCGGTGGTAGTGGTAATAGGAGAGGTAGCAGTGGAGGTAGTGGTAATAGTAGAGGTAAGCACGTGGTGGTAGTTGGTAATAGGAGAGGTAGCAGTGGTGGTATGGTAATAGTAGAGGGTAGGCAGTGGTGGTAGTGGTAATAGGCTAGAGGTAGCAGTGGTGGTAGTGGTAATAGTAGAGGTTAGGCTGTGGTTGGTAGTGGTAATGTAGAGGTAGCAGTGGTTCGGTAGTGGTAATAGGAGAGGTAGCAGTGGTGGTAGTGGTAATGGAGAGGTAGCATGTGGTGGTAGTTCGTTAATAGTAGAGGTAGCAGTGGTGGTAGTGGTATTTGGAGAGGTAGCAGTGGTGGTAGTGGTATAGGAGAGGTAGCAGTGGTTGTAAATGGTAATAGTAGAAGGTAGCAGTGGTGGTAGATGGTAATAGTAGAGGTAGCAGGGTGGTAGTGGTAATAGGAGAGATAGCATGGCGTGGTAGTGGTAATGTAGAGGTAGCATTGGTGGTAGTGGTATAGTTGGGTAGCAGTGGTGGATGGTAATAGTAGAGGTAAGCAGTGGGGTAGTCGGTAATTAGTAGAGGTAAGCCAGTGGTGGTCTGTGGTAAATAGTAGAGGTAGCAGTAGTGGGGTTAGTGGTAATAGTAGAGGTAAAAAGCAGTGGTGGGTAGTGGTATATAGAGGTAGCAGTGGTTTCGGTAGTGGTAATAGTAGAGGTAGCAGTGGTTGGTATTGGTTATAGTAGAGGTAGCCGTCTGGTGGTTGTGGTTAATAGGAGAGGTAAACAGTAGTAGTAGTGGTAATAGGAGAGGTAGCAGTGGTGGTTGTGTAATAGGAGAGGTAGCAGTGGTGGTTGTGGTTATAGTTAGAGGTAGCAGTGGTGGTTATGTGGGTAATAAGTAGAGGTAGAGCTGGTGGTAGTGTTAATAGTAGAGGTAGCAGTGGTGGTAGTGGTAATGTAGAGTAGCAGGGAGGTAGTGGTAATAGTTAGAGGTAGCTGTGTGGTAGTGGTAATAGGAGAGGTAGCAGTGGTGGTAGTGGTAATAGTAGAGGTAGCAGTGGTGGTAGTGGTAATAGGAGAGGTAGCAGTGGTGGTAGTGGTAATAGTAGAGGTAGCAGTGGTGGTAGTGGTAATAGTAGAGGTAGCAGTGGTGGTAGTGGTAATAGGAGAGGTAGCAGTGGTGGTAGTGGTAATAGGAGAGGTAGCAGTGGTGGTAGTGGTAATAGTAGAGGTAGCAGTGGTGGTAGTGGTAATAGGAGAGGTAGCAGTGGTGGTAGTGGTAATAGGAGAGGTAGCAGTGGTGGTATGGTATAATAGTAGAGGTCAGGCAGGGTGGTAGGGTAATAGTAGAGGTTGCAGTGGTGGTAGTGGTTAATAGGAGTGATAGCTGTGGTGGTAGTGGTTATAGTAGAGTAGCCGTGGTGGTAGTGGTAATTGTTAGAGGTAGCATTGGGTGGTAATGGTAATAGTAGAGGTAGCAGTGGTGGTAGTGG
>NC_069449.1:13406024-13566024 GCF_026875155.1 Cherax quadricarinatus
TAGTACTAACCAAACTAGACATTTACTTAGACATAGTAGCGGGTTTTCAGACGGTTAAAACTATTTCCACTGACAGTGTCAACCTAGCTAAAATATAATCCTAAACCACAGAAACTATAAAACAGAATCACTGGGAGTGACAGTTACCGCACCACATGCATTAACTACGTTATGTGTAAAATCTCCAGAATAGGTATAAAATCCTGGACATGGATACCTTATCTGCTGAACTGTCATCATCTGAGGTTCGTGTCAAGAGAAATTTGTGTTTACAAATATAACTCATCTAGGATACTATTTTAAGTTAGCTTGATCATATTTGATGACATAAAACAGATGGTCTTAGAGAAGACTTCGTAGATTGTTTTTCATAAACTGCAAATATCTAGGAGTATAGAGCAGTATGTCAGCCTTAGTGTTCCTCTATGATGAAGATGCCATGATGATAGTGAAATGAGAGAGAGGCCATGATGATAGTGAAGTGATGGAGAGACCATGATGGTAGTGAAGTGAGGGAGAGGCCATGATGATAGTGAAGTGATGGAGAGACCATGATGGTAGTGAAGTGAGGGAGAGGCCATGATGATAGTGAAGTGATGGAGAGACCATGATGGTAGTGAAGTGAGGGAGAGGCCATGATGATAGTGAAGTGATGGAGAGACCATGATGGTAGTGAAGTGAGGGAGAGGCCATGATGATAGTGAAGTGATGGAGAGACCATGATGGTAGTGAAGTGAGGGAGAGACCATGATGGTAGTGAAGTGAGGGAGAGGCCATGATGATAGTGAAGTGAGGAGAGACCAATGATGGTAGTGAAGTGAGGGAGAGGCCATGATGATAGTGAAGTGAGGGAGAGACCATGATGGTAGTGAAGTGAGGGAGAGGCCATGATGATAGTGAAGTGATGAAGAGACCATGATGGTAGTGAAGTGAGGGAGAGGCCATGATGATAGTGAAGTGATGGAGAGACCATGATGGTAGTGAAGTGAGGGAGAGGCCATGATGATAGTGAAGTGAGGGAGAGGCCATGATGATAGTGAAGTGAGGGAGAGACCATGATGGTAGTGAAGTGAGGGAGAGGCCATGATGATAGTGAAGTGAGGGAGAGACCATGATGGGTAGTTGAAGTGAGGGGAGAGGCCATGATGATAGTGAAGTTGAGGGAGAGACATGATGGTAGTGAAGTGAGGAGAGGCCATGATGGTATGAAGTGAGGGAGAGGCCATGATGATAGTGAAGTGATGGAGAGACCATGATGGTAGTGAAGTGAGGGAGAGGCCATGATGATAGTGAAGTGAGGGAGAGGCCATGATGATAGTGAAGTGAGGGAGAGACCATGATGGTAGTGAAGTGAGGGAGAGGCCATGATGATAGTGAAGTGAGGGAGAGACCATGATGGTAGTGAAGTGAGGGAGAGGCCATGATGATAGTGAAGTGAGGGAGAGACCATGATGGTAGTGAAGTGAGGGAGAGGCCATGATGATAGTGAAGTGAGGGAGAGACCATGATAGTAGTGAAGTGAGGGAGAGGCCATGGTGGATAGTGAAGTGATGAAGAGACCATGATGGTAGTGAAAGTGAGGAGAGGCCATGATGATAGTAAAAGTGATGGAGAACCATGATGGTAGTGAAGTGAGGGAGAGGCCATGATGATAGTGAAGTGATGAAGAGACCATGATGGTAGTGAAGTGAGAGAGAGGCCATGATGATAGTGAAGTGTGGAGAGACCATGATGGTAGTGAAGTGAGGGAGAGAGTCCATGATGATAGTGAAGTGAGGGAGAGGCCATGATGATAGTGAAGTGAGGAGAGGCCATGATGATAGTGAAGTGAGGAGAGAGGCCATGATGATAGTGAAGTGAGAGTGAGGGCCATGATGATAGTGAATGAGGGAGAGGCCATGATGATAGTGAAGTGAGGGAGAGGCCATGATGATAGTGAAGTGAGGGAGAGGCCATGATGGTAGTGAAGTGAGAGAGAGGCCATAAATGGTAATGAAGTGAGGGGAGAGGCCATGATGATAGTGAAGTGAGAGAGAGGCCATGATGGTAGTGAAGTGAGAGAGAGGCCATGATGATAGTGAAGTGAGAGAGAGGCCATGATGATAGTGAAGTGAGAGAGAGGCCCATGTGATAGTGAAGTGAGAGAGAGGCCAGATGATAGTGAAGTGAGAGAGAGGCCATGATAATATGTACCCACGTTTAAACTGAATCAGCTGTGTAAAACTCTAAATAATTTACAGTCACACTGCAGTAATTTACACAGTCACACTGCAGTAATTTACACAGTCACACTGCAGTAATTTATACAGTCACACTGCAGTAATTTACACAGTCACACTGCAATAATTTACACAGTCACACTGCAGTAATTTATAACATCACACCTGCAGTAATTTACACAGTCACACTGCAGTAATTTTTCAGCCCACACTGCAGTAATATACACAGTCACACTGCAGTAATTTACACAGTCACACTGCAGTAATTTATACAGTCACACTGCAGTAATTTACACAGTCACACTGCAGTAATTTATACAGTCACACTGCAGTAATATACACAGTCACACTGCAATAATGTTCACAGTCACACTACAGTAATTTACAGTCACACTGCAGTAATATTCACAGTCACGCTGCAGTAATTTACACAGTCACACTGCAATAATGTTCACAGTCACACTACAGTAATTTACAGTCACACTGCAGTAATATTCACAGTCACGCTGCAGTAATTTACACAGTCACACTGCAATAATGTTCACAGTCACACTGCAGTAATTTACACAGTCACACTGCAATAATGTTCAGTCACACTGCAGTAATTTACACAGTCACACTGCAATAATGTTCACAGTCACACTGCAGTAATTTACACAGTCACGCTGCAGTAATTTACACAGTCACACTGCAATAATGTTCACGGTCACACTGCAGTAATTTACACAGTCACACTGCAATAATGTTCACAGTCACACTGCAATAATGTTCACAGTCACACTGCAATAATGTACACAGTCACACTGCAGTAATTTACATACTCACATCACAATAATGTTCACAGTCACACTGCAATAATGTTCACAGTCACACTGCAATAATGTTCACAGTCACACTGCAGTAATTTACACAGTCACACTGCAATAATGTTCACAGTCACACTGCAATAATGTTCACAGTCACACTGCAATAATGTTCACAGTCACACTGCAGTAATTTACACAGTCACACTGCAGTAATTTACACAGTCACACTGCAATAATGTTCACAGTCACACTGCAATAATTTACACAGTCACACTGCAGTAATTTACACAGTCACACTGCAATAATGTTCACAGTCACACTGCAATAATGTACACAGTCACACTGCAGTAATTTACACAGTCACACTGCAATAATGTTCACAGTCACACTGCAGTAATTTACACAGTCACACTGCAATAATGTTCACAGTCACACTGCAATAATGTTACACAGTCACACTGCAGTAATTTACACAGTCACACTGCAATAATGTTCACAGTCACACTGCAGTAATTTACACAGTCACACTGCAGTAATTTACACAGTCACACTGCAATAATGTTCACAGTCACACTGCAATAATGTTCACAGCCCCACATGCAGTAATTTACACAGTCACACTGCAATAATGTTCACAGTCACACTGCAATAATGTACACAGTCACACTGCAGTAATTTACACAGTCACACTGCATAATTTCACAGTCACACTGCAATAATTACACAGTCACACTGCAGAAAATTACACAGTCACACTGCAATAATTTCACAGTCACACTGCAGTAATTTACACAGTCACACTTCAATAATGTTCACAAGTCACACTGCAGTAATTTACACAGTCACACTGCAATAATGTTCACAGTCACACTGCAGTAATTTACACAGTCACACTGCAATAATGTTCACAGTCACACTGCAGTAATTTACACAGTCACACTGCAATAATGTTCACAGTCACACTGCAGTAATTTACACAAGTCACACTGCAATAATGTTCACAGTCACACTGCAATAATGTTCACAGTCACACTGCAGTAATTTACACAGTCACACTGCAATAATGTTCACAGTCACACTGCAATAATGTTCACAGTCACACTGCAGTAATTTACACAGTCACATCGCAATAATGTTCACAGTCACACTGCAATAATGTTCACAGTCACACTGCAATAATGTTCACAGTCACACTGCAGTAATTTACACAGTCACATCGCAATAATGTTCACAGTCACACTGCAATAATTTTCACAGTCACACTGCAGTAATTTACACAGTCACACTGCAATAATGTTCACAGTCACACTGCAATAATGTTCACAGTCACACTGCAGTAATTTACACAGTCACATCGCAATAATGTTCACAGTCACACTGCAATAATGTTCACAGTCACACTGCAGTAATTTACACAGTCACATCGCAATAATGTTCACAGTCACACTGCAATAATGTTCACAGTCACACTGCAATAATGTTCACAGTCACACTGCAATAATGTTCACAGTCACACTGCAATAATGTTAACAGTCACACTGCAATAGTTCAGAGTTAGAGTTGTGAAAATTTGTATTTTCCTGTACATAACAATTTGGTCATGGTTGGTTAATCCAGCAGTTTTTCTCATATTCTAGATACACAGTGTAGCTGTTTGTATTTGACAGCAAGTACAACACTTGACGTGTAAAACATTACTTCATTTTCATAGGCATTAGAATTGTGTGCATTTGTACAAACGTAATGGTCTGTGGTTATTAATGGGGTTTCAAGCCTATCGACTACACTAGGATAACTAAGTATGCACGGTAACCTTCTTTATCTCTCAGTGTATCCAGTGACGCCTCATTTGGTTTCACTCACTTTTAAAGATTTTTCTAGTTTCTTTTTTGTCCATAGCTGAGTTTTTTAATGCGGTTTCTATGTATGTTATTAAAGTCTTTACAACCAACATACTGTTTATGTGAAAAAATATATAATTAATAGAAAGGGTATATTCTACATGAACGTTCGCGGAACTTTAGCCACTCAGCCAGATCCCAGAAAAGTATGGGCGCCTAGCGAAACTAGGCGATCGCTGAGCAAGGTGAGTCGCTTGGAGATATAAAGCCAGGGAGATAATATACGTATATGTAAAACACATCGAAATTTGGCAAACGAATACCGTAGAGTTGATAAATAAGTCAGACAAATGTGTGACATGTGTCAGCTGATTTGAAGACAAGTTAATTAATGGTTTGAGTGTGTCTCGCACCTCGCGTAGAGGTGCAACACTACCACCAGGCAGCAACACAACAGTGAGGTGCAACACTACCACCAGGCAGCAACACAACAGTGAGGTGCAACACTACCACCAGGCAGCCACACAACAGTGAGGTGCAACACTACCACCAGGCAGCAACACAACAGTGAGGTGCAACACTACCACCAGGCAGCAACACAACAGTGAGGTGCAACACTACCACCAGGCAGCAACACAACAGTGAGGTGCAACACTACCACCAGGCGCAACACAACAGTGAGGTGCAACACTACCACCAGGCACTAACACAACAGTGAGGTGCAACACTACCACCAGGCAGCAACACAACAGTGAGGTGCAAACTTCCACCAGGCAGCAACACAACAGTGAGGTGCAAACACTTACACCAGGCAAGCAACAAACATGAGTGCAACACTACCACCAGGCAGCAATCCAACAAGTAGAGGTGCTACAACTACCACCAGGCAGCAACTCAACAGTGAGGTTGCACATACCAACCAGGGCAGCAAACAACAGTGAGTGTCAAACTACCACATCAGCAACACAAGTTGTAGTGCAACACTAACCACCAGCAGCAACACACGTTGAGTGCAAACTACACGCAGCAACACAACAGTGAGTGCAACACTACCCAGGCTGAACACAACAGTGAGGTGCAACAATACCACCAGCAGACCAGTTTGAGGTTCTCGCACACACAACGTGAGTGCAACACTACCACCAGGCAGCAACACAACAGTGAGGTGCAACACTACCACCAGCAAGCAACACAACAGTGAGGTGCAACACTACCACCAGGCAGCAACACAACAGTGAGGTGCAACACTACCACCAGGCAGCAACACAACAGTGAGGTGCAACACTACCACCAGGCAGCAACACAACAGTGAGGTGCAACACTACCACCAGGCAGCAACACAACAGTGAGGTGCAACACTACCACCAGGCAGCAACACAACAGTGAGGTGCAACACTACCACCAGGCAGCAACACAACAGTGAGGTGCAACACTACCACCAGGCAGCAACACAACAGTGAGGTGCAACACTACCACCAGGCAGCAAACAACAGTGAGGTGCAACACTACCACCAGGCAGCAACACAACAGTGAGGTGCAACTACACCAGGCAGCACACAACGTGAGGTGCACACTACCACCAGGCAGCAACACAACAGTGAGGTGCAACACTACCACCAGGCAGCAACACAACAGTGAGGTGCAACACTACCACCAGGCAGCAACACAACAGTGAGGTGCAACACTACCACCAGGCAGCAACACAACAGTGAGGTGCAACACTACCACCAGGCAGCAACACAACAGTGAGGTGCAACACTACCACCAGGCAGCAACACAACAGTGAGGTGCAACACTACCACCAGGCAGCAACACAACAGTGAGGTGCAACACTACCACCAGGCAGCAACACAACAGTGAGGTGCAACACTAACCACCAGGCAGCAACACAACAGTGAGGTGCAACACTACCACCAGGCAGCAACACAACAGTGAGGTGCAACACTACCACCAGGCAGCAACACAACAGTGAGGTGCAACACTACCACCAGGCAGCAACACAACAGTGAGGTGCAACACTACCACCAGGCAGCAACACAACAGTGAGGTGCAACACATACCACCAGGCAGAACACAACAGTGAGGTGCAACACTACCACCAGCAGCAACACAACAGTGAGGTGCAACACTACCACCAGGCAGCAACACAACAGTGAGGTGCAACACTACCACCAGGCAGCAACACAACAGTGAGGTACAACACTACCACCAGGCAGCAACACAACAGTGAGGTGCAACACTACCACCAGCCAGCAACACAACAGTGAGGTGCAACACTACCACCAGGCAGCAACACAACAGTGAGGTGCAACACTACCACCAGGCAGCAACACAACAGTGAGGTGCAACACTACCACCAGGCAGTAACACAACAATGAGGTGCAACACTACCACCAGGCAGCAACACAACAGTGAGGTTTAACACTACCACCAGGCAGCAACACAACAGTGACGTGCAACACTACCACCAGGCAGCAACACAACAGTGAGGTGCAATACTACCACCATGCAGCAACACAACAGTTAGGTGGAACACTACCACCAGGCAGGAACACAACAGTAAGATGCAACACTAGCACCAGGCAGCAACACAACAGTGAGGTGCAATACTACCACCATGCAGCAACACAACAGTTAGGTGGAACACTACCACCAGGCAGCAAACAAACAGTAAGATGCAACACACACACACCAGCAACACAACAGAGGTGCAACCTACCACCAGGCAAAACACAACAGTGAGGTGAACACTACCACCAGGCAGCAACACAACAGTGAGGTGCAACACTACCACCATGCAGCAACACAACAGTTAGGTGGAACACTACCACCAGGCAGCAACACAACAGTGAGGTGCAACACTACCACCAGGCAGCAACACAACAGTGACGTGCAACACTACCACCAGGCAGCAACACAACAGTGAGGTGCAACACTACCACCAGGCAGCAACACAACAGTAGTGCAACACTACACCAGCTAGCAACACAACAGTAAGATGCAACACTAGCACCAAGCAGCAACACAACAATGAGGTGGAACACTATCACCAGGCAGCAACACAACAGTAAGATGCAACACCAGCACTACTCAGCAACACAACAGCAAGATGCAACGCTACCACCAGGCAGCAACACAGCAGCAAGATGCAACACCAGCACCACTCAGCAACACAACAGTAAGATGCAACACCAGCACCACTCAGCAACACAACAGTTAGGTGGAACACTACCACCAGGCAGCAACACAACAGTGAGGTGCAACACTAGCACCAGGCAGCAACACAACAGTAAGATGCAACACCAGCACTACTCAGCAACACATCAGTGAGGTGCAACACTAGCACCAGGCAGCAACACAACATAGTGCAACACCAGCACTCTCAGCAACACTATGAGGTGCAACTACACCAGGCAGCAACACAACAGTAAGATGCAACACCAGCACTACTCAGCAACACATCAGTGAGGTGCAACACTAGCACCAGGCAGCAACACAACAGTGAGGTGCAACACCAGCACTACTCAGCAACACATCAGTGAGGTGCAACAACACTACCATCAGTTTGTTGTTCACGACTGGACACAAGTTAGTTCAATAACTTTATTATGCACCTCATGACCCTAAGTTTTCTAGTTAAGTATTTATTTCCCTGTTCATGCAAATTCACGGACATAATTTTTCACAAATGGTCAATTATATCCGCGTGTGCCAAACAATATGTTTTTGGCCGTATTTAGGCACGTCTGAGGAGTTTAATTGAATTATTAAATTATTTCACAGTACTCCATTATTAAAGACAAGTTGTGATTAAAAGTATAAGTTTTTTCTCCAGCAACTGACACGGGGACTCCAGGTCCTGGACCCGTGTCACTGAATGTTCCTATAAACGAAAAAAATGTCACTTTAGTTCGGTATCAGTTGTTGATAACCTTAAAAAAATCACTTTAGTTCGGTATCAGGCATTGATAATTTAAATTTATACAAGTGTCTAATTTATTGACTTCTAGGTTTTGTAAAGCATTTATACGATTCTGTCAGACACAGTATCATCTTGGGGTCAGACACAGAAACATCTTGGGGTCAGACACAGAAACATCTTGGGGTCAGACACAGAAACATCTTGGGGTCAGACACAGAAACATCTTGGGGCCAGACACAGAAACATCTTGGGGTCAGACACAGAAACATCTTGGGGTCAGACACAGAAACATCTTGGGGCCAGACACAGAAACATCTTGGGGTCAGACACAGAAACATCTTGGGGTCAGACACAGAAACATCTTGGGGTCAGACACAGAAACATCTTGGGGCCAGACACAGAAACATCTTGGGGTCAGACACAGAAACATCTTGGGGTCAGACACAGAAACATCTTGGGGTCAGACACAGAAACATCTTGGGGTCAGACACAGAAACATCTTGGGGTCAGACACAGAAACATCTTGGGGTCAGACACAGAAACATCTTGGGGTCAGACACAGAAACATCTTGGGGTCAGACACAGAAACATCTTGGGGTTTTGATGGTAACTTTTCAACGTTTGTCTAAACTACAACTGTAACCTACTTCCACTAGTGGATTTTTCCACTGGTAACTCCACTATACACTGTTTCTCCTCACCTGACAGCAGTATATAAGCCACTTCTCCGCGAATATTATGTACTTTTTTCAAGATTAATGCAGTAAGCACTGACTCCAGGCTGAAGGACTGATTACCTTAGACTCTTTTTCATCCTCCATCGTTCTTCTCTCTATCAGACTGAAGACACTACTGGCTATCGAAACGTTTCCAAAATAAAGATTCCCAAATGTTGTACAAGTATCTCATCAAAAAAATGAAAATATTGGTAGAAACAATGGCACTGTGTCGACACTTGGTGAAAAATACATGTGCAAAAGAATTCTTTATTTGTACAACGTTTCACCCAGCAGATGAAAGAGCTCAGTGCTGGGTAAAACGTTTTTTTTACAGAGGGTTTAACAAAGTTAGGGTAAAGGTTCCTAACTTTATATGTTAAATCTATTGCCCGAGGTGAAGTTCTGTAACAATATAGCAGGTGTGCAAATATAGCGGGTGTACAAATACAGCAGGTGTGCAAACAACACAGCAGGTGCGTAAACAATACAGGTGTGCAAGCCATCTCATGTAAAGAAAACACCATAGACATGAGTACTGTATATTTTCATCTCACACTGAACTACATTGCTTCCTCAGTACGAGGCCCAAATGCTCATTATATTTTCCGTTTTACGTTTTTAACGTTGGTTTGTATTGAGTTTTACGTCAGTAGTTAGGCGCACGAGACAGTAGAAGTCAGTAGGTGCATCAGTTCTCCTTGGTTGTAAACATGTCAGTAATCCTCCATAGGTAAGGTCAAGGGTAGTTTAGTGTGTAAATACTAGCTACTTCCACTTGTCTAAGCTGTAGATGACGATGTTCAGTGTCCTACTTAATACTTAGACTGGTGCTCATATAGTTTGTATCAGCCTCAAGACAGCTGATGTAAATTTATTAATGTATTATGACTCACGAAATCGTAATGACACGATGTATGTTAACCTGGTGACAAATATTGTATGCGGCGTTCAAAAAGTTTATAGGACAGAGGCATTGATGAAGCCGACTATAAAACGCCATAATGTGCAACATTACTCTCACGACGTGAAATGTGTTGAGGCCTCGCCCGTCCTGTGATTGTATGCAACGTTACTGGTTTTTTACGAACTTAAAATAGTGCGTAAATATTAATACAGTGAAATCAGTTTTGCTAAAGAAAACTAATGATACAGCAGCATGTTTATTAATTAATGTACACGTCTGGTACGAACTGTTTCACATGATGTCTTGTTAAAGGTGTATTTCTTGAGACTCGAAGTAACGAAGGATATTCCATGCGTCTGGATTTAGCCGACTTGCTCATTTATCATTGTTATTATATAAAACAACTACAGTAGAAGCTTAGTGATGACTGGAAAACAAGACACTAGTAAGGACTACTTTATTAAAGTTATATCTACAGAATATATTAAGCAACAGATCGTAACTGGATCAGAGAGAAAAACCAGAGGTATATAGGAGAATGTATCCAACACAGTAATAAAGTAACGATAAACAGGTGAATGAATTTAACACAGCAATAAACTGTCGGTACATAGAAGTCTTTCTAACAAACCATACCACAAGTGGGGTTAGAACCCGCGATCAGAGCGTCATAAAACTCCAGACCGACGCGTTTTATGACTCTCTGATCTCGGGTTCTAACCCCGCCCGTGGTATGGTTTCGTGAGTCAAGTTTTTCTAATACAGTAATAACCTGGTGGTACACAGGAGACTGCGTGTAACACGGCACTAAATCCTGACTCTCAGGAACAGTGTAACGGCCTAACAGACAAAAACAGTTTGTAAATGATGGTGTAACTGATTTGTTGGGTCTTGCATCACACTGTTCCAGACGCACCTCTTAGCTTTAGTACACACATAACCCTGCACATAGGAGCATGAAACTTATGACAGCGTTTCGGTCCGACTTGGACCATTATCTGTGTGACTACTTAATGGTCCAAGTCGGACCGAAACGTCATAAATTTCATTCTCCATTGCCCGGGATATTTGTGTATTGTTCCAGTCACGGTATTGTACTTCTATATGTTTCACTTAACTTCAGTTTAAATACGTTACGTGTTTTACCTCTAAATACGGATACTGAAGAAAATTGGTTACAACACTAGGAAGACTGGTCCCAGACCCTCACCAGTGTATTAGCGATACGATCAAGAATACGTTTAACCAAGTAGAAGTTGAATTCTTTAGAAGCATTTCGATACCATTTAAAAAATATTCTGCAAATTCTTATAAAGAAATATAGGTGCAATATATTTTAATATAATTTATACCCAAGTAGAACAGTCCCATATATTTTATTTAAAAATTGAATAACGACACGAATATTATAAGATATATTACATGTTATTTTACATTGAAATATATTGATAAATGATTTGAGAGATGCTTATATTTTTTTTTTAATTAATTTCTTGATTTATTAGTTAAAGAAATGTGAGCGGCGCATAAAATGTTAATGAGTTTCGTATTTACAAAGAGATTCTAGAAAAGAAATACTATTTGTGTGAGACTCAGTCATTTTGATGCAATACGAGTTATTATAATATAAATAAGCCAGGTCACTTTATGTTCTGTACTGGACGCTGACACGTCACACAGCCACAAGACATGAACTGCCACTTCATGTTCTGTACTGGACGCTGACACGTCACACAGCCACAAGACATGAACTGCCACTTCATGTTCTGTACTGGACGCTGACACGTCACACAGCCACAAGACATGAACTGCCACTTCAGACATTCTGTATCAGATAACTGAATTACTCTGGAACTTAACTTTGTTTGCAAGTACATCATATATTCTTAAAACTGGAAGCAAATAAAATGTAAAGAGAAAATCCAACAGCATTCACCAGTTGGATCTTCAACTTTCTAACAAATCGAACACAAAGAGTAGTGGTAAACAGAGTTAAATCGGAAGCTGTCATAATGAAGCTCTATGCTCCACAAGGCACAGTACTCGCCCCTATCCTTTTCCTCATTCTCATAACAGACACAGAGAGAGATGTAAACCATAACACCCTATCATCCTTTGCAGACGATACAAAGATCTGCATGAGAGTGTCATACATTGAGGATACGGTTAATCTCCAAGAAGATACAAGCCAAGTTTTCCAATGGGCAACGGAGAACAATATGATGTTCAATTACGACAAATTCCAACTACTCCGTTACGGAAAACTGGAGGAAATAATAGCTAGAACTGAGTATACTACAAACTCTAATCACACAATAGAGCGGAAAAGTAATGTAAAGAACCTGGAAGTGGTAATGACTGAGGATCTCACCTTCAAGGACAACAACAATGCCACTATCACATCTGCGAGGAACCTGATAGGTTGGATAATGAGAACATTCAAGAAAATAGATGCCAAGCCAGTGACGATCCTTTTTAAATCACTTGTTCTCTCTAGGCTGAAATACTGCTGTACATTAACATCTTCATTTAAGGCAGGTGAAATTGCAGATCTAGAGAATGTACAGAGAACCTTTACTGCACATATAAGTTCCATCAAGCACATTAACTACCGGGAACACTTGGAAGCATTTGGTTTGTACTCACTGGAGTACAGCCGAGAGAGATACATCATATTCTACTCCTGGAAGATCCTGGAGGGACTAGTCCCTAATCTTCACACAGAAATCACTCCCTACGAAAGCAAAAGACTTGGCAGGCGATGCAACATACCCCCAGTGAAAAGTAGAGGCGCCATTGACACACTAAAAGTAAACACAATAAGTGTCCGGGGCCCAAGACTTGTTCAACATCCTCCCACTAGCCATAAGGGGAAATTACCAATAGACCCCTGGTTGTCTTGAAGAGGAAGCTGGACAGATACCTAAAGTCAGTGCCGGATCAGCCGGACTGTGGTTCGTACGTTGGACTACGTGCGCCCAGCAGTAACAGCCTCGTTGATCAGGCCTTAATTCACCAGGAGGCCTGGTCATGGACTGGGCCGGCGGGGCGTTGATCCCCGGAATACCCTCGAGGTAGACTGCAGGTAGTGGCTTAAGCAACGGCCTGGAGCTTTAGGATTCGCTTGCCGTGGGTTCAAACCCCACCCGTTCCGTGGTTTGTATTCTCTTCACTGTTCTCTTCACACTGAAAAAATAGTCAAATGCAGTATAATGTTTGATCTTTATTGAGTACGTTTCGCCCACACAGTGGGCTATATTACGTCACAAACAGATCTGTTTGTAACTTGATAAAACCCACTGTGTGGGCGAAACGTCGTCTCTTATACCATTTATCTCCATCCGTTCACACAGGTCTGACAAGTTACCTGGGTTAGCTGCAGGATACTCCCATGTCTGACAAGTTACCTGGGCTAGCCACAGGATACTCCCAGGTCTGACAAGTTACCTGGGCTAGCTGCAGGATACTCCCAGGTCTGACAAGTTACTTGGGTTAGCTGCAGGATACTCCCAGGTCTGACAAGTTACCTGGGTTAGCTGCAGGATACTCCCAGGTCTGATAGGTTATCTAGGATAGCTGCAGGATACTCCCAGGTCTGACAAGTTACCTGAGCTAGCTGTAGGATACTCCCAGGTCTGACAAGTTACCTGGGTTAGCTGCAGGATACTCCCAGGTCTGACAAGTTACCTGGGTTAGCTGCAGGATACTCCAGGTCTGATAGGTTATCTAGGATAGCTGCAGGATACTCCCAGGTCTGACAAGTTACCTGAGCTAGCTGTAGGATACTCCCAGGTCTGACAAGTTACCTGAGTTAGCTGCAGGATACTCCCAGGTCTGACAAGTTACCTGGGTTAGCTGCAGGATACTCCCAGGTCTGATAGATTATCTAGGATAGCTGCAGGATACTCCCAGGTCTGACAAGTTACCTGAGCTAGCTGTAGGATACTCCCAGGTCTGACAAGTTACCTGGGTTAGCTGCAGGATACTCCAATGTCTGACAAGTTACCTGGGATAGCTGCAGGATATTCCCAGGTCTGACAAGTTACCTGGGCTAGCTGCAGGTTACTCTCAGGTCTGACAAGTTACCTGGGCTAGCTGCAGTATACTCCCAGGTCTTACAAGTTATTTGGGCTAGCTGCAGGTTATTCCCAGGTCTGACAAGTTACCTAGGCTAGCTGCAGGATAATCCAAGGTCTGACAAGTTACTAGGGTTAGCTGGAGGATACTCCCAGGTCTGACAAGTTACGTGGGCTAGCTGCAGGATACTCCCAGGTCTGACAAGTTACCTGGGGTAGCTGCAGGATAATCCCAGGTCTGACAAGTTATCTAGGCGAGCTGCAGGATATTGCCAGGTCTGACAAGATATCTGGGCTAGCTGCTGGATAATCCAAGGTCTGACAAGTTACTTGGGCTAGCTGCGGGATACTCCCAGGTCTGACAAGTTACCTGGGCTAGCTGAAGGATAATCCAAGGTCTGACAAGTTACTAGGGCTAGCTGCAGGATAATCCAAGGTCTGACAAGTTACTAGGGCTAGCTGCAGGATAATCCAAGGTCTGACAAGTTACTAGGGCTAGTTGCAGGATACTCCCATGTCTGACAAGTTACCTGGGCTAGCTGCAGGATACTCCCATGTCTGACAAGGACACTCCTTTTTCCCCACAACTTCTGCTCTGCGATGCGTAGGTAAGAAATATCACTGTTACACAACTTCTGTAACTGTTCACTGTATAATATTTACGTAGCAAGTAGTCGGTACATGTGTAGCTTGCGCATATACCGACTACTTGCTATATAAACTTCAGTAGTCAGCAGAGTCATCCCTTATCCACACAGCAAACTGTCAAGGAGACGAAAATTACATATATCGAAATATTAAATGAAGGTCCGTGACAGGTGCATATTGTTTACAGAGAACATGAGAACATGACACCCTGGACCATAAACAAAAACCACAATAAACTGGCTGGAATAAATCGCAAAATACCAACACTTATGAAAAGTTAGAAGACGATGTTTCTGGCCATCGTGAACCGTTGTCAAATCGCAACTGTGGGAGGAAGTCATGTCTAGCAAATTCAGCGAACCTATGAATTTCTCCTCTGTGTTTGTTAACTGGTTAAGTTCAGGTTAATTTAGGTAAGATTAAGTTAAATTCGATTAGCTTTTAGTTGGTTTAGGCTAAATTAAAAAAGATTAAATAGGTAACATTAGGCAAGGTTACATTAAATTGGATTACGTTTTCTCCAAGATTATGGTCTAATTAGATTTGGTTAAATTACATTATATTACGTTTGTTTAAGTTAAGGTAATGAAAAACGTACGACATTATTAACATTGTCTAACAAAGTAAAGGCTTTATAGTCATGTGTGTAACAACGTACAGGCTTTATTATGTGTGTGTAACAAAGTAAAGATTTATTACCGTGTGTGCCCAACAAAGGCTTTATTACTGTGTGTGTCCAACAAAGGCTTTATTACCGTGTGTGTCCAATAAAGGCTTTATTATCGTGTGTGTCCAATAAAGGCTTTATTATCGTGTGTGTCCAACAAAGGCTTTATTACCGTGTGTGTCCAACAAAGGCTTTATTACCGTGTGTGTCCAACAAAGGCTTTATTACCGTGTATGTCCAACAAAGGCTTTATTACCGTGTGTGTCCAACAAAGGCTTTATTACCGTGTATGTCCAACAAAGGCTTTATTACCGTGTATGTCCAACAAAGGCTTTATTACCGTGTATGTCCAACAAAGGCTTTATTACCGTGTGTGACCAACAAAGGCTTTATTACCGTGTGTGTCCAACAAAGGCTTCATTATTGTGTGTGTCCAACAAAGGCTTTATTACCGTGTGTGTCCAACAAAGGCTTTATTACCGTGTGTGTCCAACAAAGGCTTCATTATTGTGTGTGTCCAACAAAGGCTTTATTACCGTGTGTGTCCAACAAAGGCTTCATTATTGTGTGTGTCCAACAAAGGCTTTATTACCGTGTGTGTCCAACAAAGGCTTTATTACCGTGTGTGTCCAACAAAGGCTTTATTATCGTGTGTGTCCAACAAAGGCTTTATTACCGTGTGTGTTCACACAAGGCTTTATTATCGTGTGTGTCCAACAAAGGCTTTATTACCGTGTGTGTCCAACAAAGGCTTTATTACCGTGTGTGTCCAACAAAGGCTTCATTATTGTGTGTGTCCAACAAAGGCTTTATTACCGTGTGTGTCCAACAAAGGCTTTATTACCGTGTGTGTCCAACAAAGGCTTTATTATCGTGTGTGTCCAACAAAGGCTTTATTACCGTGTGTGTCCAACAAAGGCTTTATTACCGTGTGTGTCCAACAAAGGCTTCATTATTGTGTGTGTCCAACAAAGGCTTTATTACCGTGTGTGTCCAACAAAGGCTTTATTACCGTGTGTGTCCAACAAAGGCTTTATTATCGTGTGTGTCCAACAAAGGCTTTATTACCGTGTGTGTCCAACAAAGGCTTCATTATTGTGTGTGTCCAACAAAGGCTTTATTACCGTGTGTGTCCAACAAAGGCTTTATTACCGTGTGTGTCCAACAAAGGCTTCATTATTGTGTGTGTCCAACAAAGGCTTTATTACCGTGTGTGTCCAACAAAGGCTTTATTACCGTGTGTGTCCAACAAAGGCTTTATTACCGTGTGTGTCCAACAAAGGCTTTATTACCGTGTGTGTCCAACAAAGGCTTTATTACCGTGTGTGTTCAACAAAGGTTTTATTACCGTGTGTGTCCAACAAAGGCTTTATTACCGTGTGTGTCCAACAAAGGCTTTATTATCGTGTGTACAACAAAGGCTTTATTACCGTGTGTGTCCAACAAAGGCTTTATTACCGTGTGTGTCCAACAAAGGCTTTATTATCGTGTGTCCAACAAAGGCTTTATTACCGTGTGTGTCCAACAAAGGCTTATATTACCGTGTGTGTCCAACAAAGGCTTTATTACCGTGTGTGTCCAACAAAGGCTTTATTACCGTGTGTGTCCAACAAAGGCTTTATTATCGTGTGTCCAACAAAGGCTTTATTTACCGTGTGTGTCCAACAAAGGCTTTATTAAGGGGTGTGGTGTCCAACAAAGGCTTTATTACGTGTGTCCAACAAAGGCTTTATTACCGTGTGTGTCCAACAAAGGCTTTATTGCCGTGTGTGTCCAACAAAGGCTTTATTACCGTGTGTGTCCAACAAAGGCTTTATTACCGTGTGTGTCCAACAAAGGCTTTATTACCGTGTGTGTCCAACAAAGGCTTTATTATCGTGTGAGTCCAACAAAGGCTTTATTACCGTGTGTGTCCAACAAAGGCTTTATTACCGTGTGTGTCCAACAAAGGCTTCATTATTGTGTGTGTCCAACAAAGGCTTTATTACCGTGTGTGTCCAACAAAGGCTTTATTACCGTGTGTGTCCAACAAAGGCTTTATTATCGTGTGTGTCCAACAAAGGCTTCATTATTGTGTGTGTCCAACAAAGGCTTTATTACCGTGTGTGTCCAACAAAGGCTTTATTACCGTGTGTGTCCAACAAAGGCTTTATTACCGTGTGTGTCCAACAAAGGCTTTATTACCGTGTGTGTCCAACAAAGGCTTTATTACCGTGTGTGTTCAACAAAGGTTTTATTACCGTGTGTGTCCAACAAAGGCTTTATTACCGTGTGTGTCCAACAAAGGCTTTATTATCGTGTGTACAACAAAGGCTTTATTACCGTGTGTGTCCAACAAAGGCTTTATTACCGTGTGTGTCCAACAAAGGCTTTATTATCGTGTGTCCAACAAAGGCTTTTATTACCGTGTGTGTCCAACAAAGGCTTTATTACCGTGTGTGTCCAACAAAGGCTTTATTACCGTGTGTGTCCAACAAAGGCTTTATTACCGTGTGTGTCCAACAAAGGCTTTATTATCGTGTGTCCAACAAAGGCTTTATTACAGTGTGTGTCCAACAAAGGCTTTATTAAGGGGTGTGGGGTCCAACAAAGGCTTTATTACGTGTGTCCAACAAAGGCTTTATTACCGTGTGTGTCCAACAAAGCTTTATTGCCGTGTGTGTCCAACAAAGGCTTTATTACCGTGTGTGTCCAACAAAGGCTTTATTACCGTGTGTGTCCAACAAAGGCTTTATTACCGTGTGTGTCCAACAAAGGCTTTATTATCGTGTGAGTCCAACAAAGGCTTTATTACCGTGTGTGTCCAACAAAGGCTTTATTACCGTGTGTGTCCAACAAAGGCTTCATTATTGTGTGTGTCCAACAAAGGCTTTATTACCGTGTGTGTCCAACAAAGGCTTTATTTACCGTGTGTGTCCAACAAAGGCTTTATTATCGTGTGTGTCCAACAAAGGCTTTATTACCGTGTGTGTCCAACAAAGGCTTCATTATTGTGTGTGTCCAACAAAGGTTTTATTACCGTGTGTGTCCAACAAAGGCTTTATTACCGTGTGTGTCCAACAAAGGCTTTATTATCGTGTGTGTCCAACAAAGGCTTTATTACCGTGTGTGTCCCCAAAAAAGGCTTCATTATTGTGTGTGTCCAACAAAGGCTTTATTACCGTGTGTGTCCAACAAAGGCTTTATTACCGTGTGTGTCCAACAAAGGCTTCATTATTGTGTGTGTCCAACAAAGGCTTTATTACCGTGTGTCCAACAAAGGCTTTATTACCGTGTGTGTCCAACAAAGGCTTTATTACCGTGTGTGTCCAACAAAGGCTTTATTACCGTGTGTGTCCAACAAAGGCTTTATTACCGTGTGTGTCCAACAAAGGCTTTATTACCGTGTGTGTCCAACAAAGGCTTTATTACCGAGTGTGTCCAACAAAGGCTTTATTATCGTGTGTCCAACAAAGGCTTTATTACCGTGTGTGTCCAACAAAGGCTTTATTACCGTGTGTGTCCAACAAAGGCTTTATTATCGTGTGTCCAACAAAGGCTTTATTACCGTGTGTGTCCAACAAAGGCTTTATTACCGTGTGTGTCCAACAAAGGCTTTATTACCGTGTGTGTCCAACAAAGGCTTTATTATCGTGTGTGTCCAACAAAGGCTTTATTACCGTGTGTTTCCAACAAAGCCTTTATTATCGTGTGTGTCCAACAAAGGCTTTATTACCGTGTGTGTCCAACAAAGGCTTTATTACCGTGTGTGTCCAACAAAGGCTTTATTATCGTGTGTGTCCAACAAAGGCTTTATTACCGTGTGTGTCCAACAAAGGCTTTATTACCGTGTGTGTCCAACAAAGGCTTTATTATCGTGTGTGTCCAACAAAGGCTTTATTACCGTGTGTGTCCAACAAAGGCTTTATTATCGTGTGTGTCCAACAAAGGCTTTATTACCGTGTGTGTCCAACAAAGGCTTTATTACCGTGTGTGTCCAACAAAGGCTTTATTATCGTGTGTGTCCAACAAAGGCTTTATTACCGTGTGTGTCCAACAAAGGCTTTATTACCATGTGTGTCCAACAAAGGCTTTATTACCGTGTGTGTCCAACAAAGGCTTTATTACCGTGTGTGTCCAACAAAGGCTTTATTACCGTGTGTGTCCAACAAAGGCTTTATTACCGTGTGTGTCCAACAAAGGCTTTATTACCGTGTGTGTCCAACAAAGGCTTTATTATCGTGTGTGTCCAACAAAGGCTTTATTACCGTGTGGTCCAACAAAGGCTTTATTATCGTGTGTGTCCAACAAAGGCTTTATTACCGTGTGTGTCCAACAAAGGCTTTATTACCGTGTGTCCAACAAAGGCTTTATTATCGTGTGTGTTCTAACAAAGGCTTTATTACCGTGTGTGTCCAACAAAGGCTTTATTACCGTGTGTGTCCAATAAAGGCTTTATTATCGTGTGTGTCCAACAAAGGCTTTATTACCGTGTGTGTCCAACAAAGGCTTTATTATCGTGTGTGTCCAACAAAGGCTTTATTACCGTGTGTGTCCAACAAAGGCTTTATTACCGTGTGTGTCCAACAAAGGCTTTATTACCGTGTGTGTCCAACAAAGGCTTCATTATTGTGTGTGTCCAACAAAGGCTTTATTACCGTGTATGTCCAACAAAGGCTTTATTACCGTGTGTGTCCAGCAAAGGCTTTATTGCCGTGTGTGTCCAACAAAGGCTTTATTACCGTGTGTGTCCAACAAAGGCTTTATTACCGTGTGTGTCCAACAAAGGCTTTATTACCGTGTGTGTCCAACAAAGGCTTTATTACCGTGTGTGTCCAACAAAGGCTTTATTACCGTGTGTGTCCAACAAAGGCTTCATTATTGTGTGTGTCCAACAAAGGCTTTATTACCGTGTGTGTCCAACAAAGGCTTCATTATTGTGTGTGTCCAACAAAGGCTTTATTACCGTGTGTGTCCAACAAAGGCTTTATTACCGTGTGTGTCCAACAAAGGCTTTATTATCGTGTGTGTCCAACAAAGGCTTTATTACCGTGTGTGTTCAACAAAGGCTTTATTATCGTGTGTGTCCAACAAAGGCTTTATTACCGTGTGTGTCCAACAAAGGCTTTATTACCGTGTGTGTCCAACAAAGGCTTCATTATTGTGTGTGTCCAACAAAGGCTTTATTACCGTGTGTGTCCAACAAAGGCTTTATTACCGTGTGTGTCCAACAAAGGCTTTATTATCGTGTGTGTCCAACAAAGGCTTTATTACCGTGTGTGTCCAACAAAGGCTTTATTACCGTGTGTGTCCAACAAAGGCTTCATTATTGTGTGTGTCCAACAAAGGCTTTATTACCGTGTGTGTCCAACAAAGGCTTTATTACCGTGTGTGTCCAACAAAGGCTTTATTATCGTGTGTGTCCAACAAAGGCTTTATTACCGTGTGTGTCCAACAAAGGCTTCATTATTGTGTGTGTCCAACAAAGGCTTTATTACCGTGTGTGTCCAACAAAGGCTTTATTACCGTGTGTGTCCAACAAAGGCTTCATTATTGTGTGTGTCCAACAAAGGCTTTATTACCGTTGTGTCCAACAAAGGCTTTATTACCGTGTGTGTCCAACAAAGGCTTTATTACCGTGTGTGTCCAACAAAGGCTTTATTACCGTGTGTGTCCAACAAAGGCTTTATTACCGTGTGTGTTCAACAAAGGTTTTATTACCGTGTGTGTCCAACAAAGGCTTTATTACCGTGTGTGTCCAACAAAGGCTTTATTATCGTGTGTACAACAAAGGCTTTATTACCGTGTGTGTCCAACAAAGGCTTTATTACCGTGTGTGTCCATCAAAGGCTTTATTATCGTGTGTCCAACAAAGGCTTTATTACCGTGTGTGTCCAACAAAGGCTTTATTACCGTGTGTGTCCAACAAAGGCTTTATTACCGTGTGTGTCCAACAAAGGCTTTATTACCGTGTGTGTCCAACAAAGGCTTTATTATCGTGTGTCCAACAAAGGCTTTATTACCGTGTGTGTCCAACAAAGGCTTTATTAAGGGGTGTGTGTCCAACAAAGGCTTTATTATCGTGTGTCCAACAAAGGCTTTATTACCGTGTGTGTCCAACAAAGGCTTTATTGCCGTGTGTGTCCAACAAAGGCTTTATTACCGTGTGTGTCCAACAAAGGCTTTATTACCGTGTGTGTCCAACAAAGGCTTTATTACCGTGTGTGTCCAACAAAGGCTTTATTATCGTGTGAGTCCAACAAAGGCTTTATTACCGTGTGTGTCCAACAAAGGCTTTATTACCGTGTGTGTCCAACAAAGGCTTCATTATTGTGTGTGTCCAACAAAGGCTTTATTACCGTGTGTGTCCAACAAAGGCTTTATTACCGTGTGTGTCCAACAAAGGCTTTATTATCGTGTGTGTCCAACAAAGGCTTCATTATTGTTGTGTCCAACAAAGGCTTTATTACCGTGTGTGTCCAACAAAGGCTTTATTACCGTGTGTGTCCAACAAAGGCTTTATTACCGTGTGTGTCCAACAAAGGCTTTATTACCGTGTGTGTCCAACAAAGGCTTTATTACCGTGTGTGTTCAACAAAGGTTTTATTACCGTGTGTGTCCAACAAAGGCTTTATTACCGTGTGTGTCCAACAAAGGCTTTATTATCGTGTGTACAACAAAGGCTTTATTACCGTGTGTGTCCAACAAAGGCTTTATTACCGTGTGTGTCCAACAAAGGCTTTATTATCGTGTGTCCAACAAAGGCTTTATTACCGTGTGTGTCCAACAAAGGCTTTATTACCGTGTGTGTCCAACAAAGGCTTATTACCGTGTGTGTCCAACAAAGGCTTTATTACCGTGTGTGTCCAACAAAGGCTTTATTATCGTGTGTCCAACAAAGGCTTTATTACCGTGTGTGTCCAACAAAGGCTTTATTAAGGGGTGTGTGTCCAACAAAGGCTTTATTATCGTGTGTCCAACAAAGGCTTTATTACCGTGTGTGTCCAACAAAGGCTTTATTGCCGTGTGTGTCCAACAAAGGCTTTATTACCGTGTGTGTCCAACAAAGGCTTTATTACCGTGTGTGTCCCCAAAAAAGGCTTTATTACCGTGTGGTGTCCAACAAAGGCTTTATTATCGTGTGAGTCCAACAAAGGCTTTATTACCGTGTGTGTCCAACAAAGGCTTTATTACCGTGTGTGTCCAACAAAGGCTTCATTATGTGTGTGTCCAACAAAGGCTTTATTACCGTGTGTGTCCAACAAAGGCTTTATTACCGTGTGTGTCCAACAAAGGCTTTATTATCGTGTGTGTCCAACAAAGGCTTTATTACCGTGTGTGTCCAACAAAGGCTTCATTATTGTGTGTGTCCAACAAAGGTTTTATTACCGTGTGTGTCCAACAAAGGCTTTATTACCGTGTGTTTTCCCAACAAAGGCTTTATTATCGTGTGTGTCCAACAAAGGCTTTATTACCGTGTGTGTCCAACAAAGGCTTCATTATTGTGTGTGTCCAACAAAGGCTTTATTACCGTGTGTGTCCAACAAAGGCTTTATTTACCGTGTGTGTCCAACAAAGGCTTCATTATTGTGTGTGTCCAACAAAGGCTTTATTACCGTGTGTCCAACAAAGGCTTTATTACCGTGTGTGTCCAACAAAGGCTTTATTACCGTGTGTGTCCAACAAAGGCTTTATTACCGTGTGTGTCCAACAAAGGCTTTATTACCGTGTGTGTCCAACAAAGGCTTTATTACCGTGTGTGTCCAACAAAGGCTTTATTACCGAGTGTGTCCAACAAAGGCTTTATTATCGTGTGTCCAACAAAGGCTTTATTACCGTGTGTGTCCAACAAAGGCTTTATTACCGTGTGTGTCCAACAAAGGCTTTATTATCGTGTGTCCAACAAAGGCTTTATTACCGTGTGTGTCCAACAAAGGCTTTATTACCGTGTGTGTCCAACAAAGGCTTTATTACCGTGTGTGTCCAACAAAGGCTTTATTATCGTGTGTGTCCAACAAAGGCTTTATTACCGTGTGTTTCCAACAAAGCCTTTATTATCGTGTGTGTCCAACAAAGGCTTTATTACCGTGTGTGTCCAACAAAGGCTTTATTACCGTGTGTGTCCAACAAAGGCTTTATTATCGTGTGTGTCCAACAAAGGCTTTATTACCGTGTGTGTCCAACAAAGGCTTTATTACCGTGTGTGTCCAACAAAGGCTTTATTATCGTGTGTGTCCAACAAAGGCTTTAATTACCGTGTGTGTCCAACAAAGGCTTTATTATCGTGTGTGTCCAACAAAGGCTTTATTACCGTGTGTGTCCAACAAAGGCTTTATTACCGTGTGTGTCCAACAAAGGCTTTATTATCGTTGTGTGTCCAACAAAGGCTTTATTACCGTGTGTGTCCAACAAAGGCTTTATTACCATGTGTGTCCAACAAAGGCTTTATTACCGTGTGTGTCCAACAAAGGCTTTATTACCGTGTGTGTCCAACAAAGGCTTTATTACCGTGTGTGTCCAACAAAGGCTTTATTACCGTGTGTGTCCAACAAAGGCTTTATTACCGTGTGTGTCCAACAAAGGCTTTATTATCGTGTGTGTCCAACAAAGGCTTTATTACCGTGTGTGTCCAACAAAGGCTTTATTATCGTGTGTGTCCAACAAAGGCTTTATTACCGTGTGTGTCCAACAAAGGCTTTATTACCGTGTGTGTCCAACAAAGGCTTTATTATCGTGTGTGTCTAACAAAGGCTTTATTACCGTGTGTGTCCAACAAAGGCTTTATTACCGTGTGTGTCCAATAAAGGCTTTATTATCGTGTGTGTCCAACAAAGGCTTTATTACCGTGTGTGTCCAACAAAGGCTTTATTATCGTGTGTGTCCAACAAAGGCTTTATTACCGTGTGTGTCCAACAAAGGCTTTATTACCGTGTGTGTACAACAAAGGCTTTATTATCGTGTGTGTCCAACAAAGGCTTTATTACCGTGTGTGTCCAACAAAGGCTTTATTACCGTGTGTGTCCAACAAAGGCTTTATTACCGTGTGTGTCCAACAAAGGCTTTATTACCGTGTGTGTCCAACAAAGGCTTTATTATCGTGTGTGTCCAACAAAGGCTTTATTATCGTGTGTGTCAAACAAAGGCTTTATTACCGTGTGTGTCCAACAAAGGCTTTATTACCGTGTGTGTCCAACAATGGCTTTATTACCGTGTGTGTCCAACAAAGGCTTTATTACCGTGTGTGTCCAACAAAGGCTTTATTACCGTGTGTGTCCAACAAAGGCTTTATTACCGTGTGTGTCCAACAAAGGCTTTATTATCGTGTGTGTCCAACAAAGGCTTTATTATCGTGTGTGTCCAACAAAGGCTTTATTACCGTGTGTGTCCAACAAAGGCTTTATTATCGTGTGTGTCCAACAAAGGCTTTATTACCGTGTGTGTCCAACAAAGGCTTTATTACCGTGTGTGTCCAACAAAGGCTTTATTATCGTGTGTGTCCAACAAAGGCTTTATTACCGTGTGTGTCCAACAAAGGCTTTATTACCGTGTGTGTCCAACAAAGGCTTTATTACCGTGTGTGTCCAACAAAGGCTTTATTACCGTGTGTCCAACAAAGGCTTTATTATCGTGTGTGTCCAACAAAGGTTTTATTATCGTGTGTGTCCAACAAAGGCTTTATTACCGTGTGTGTCCAACAAAGGCTTTATTACCGTGTGTGTCCAACAAAGGCTTTATTACCGTGTGTGTCCAACAAAGGCTTTATTACCGTGTGTGTCCAACAAAGGCTTTATTACCGTGTGTGTCCAACAAAGGCTTTATTATCGTGTGTGTCCAACAAAGGCTTTATTACCGTGTATGTCCAACAAAGGCTTTATTATCGTGTGTGTCCAACAAAGGCTTTATTACCGTGTGTATCCAACAAAGGCTTTATTACCGTGTGTGTCCAACAAAGGCTTTATTACCGTGTGTGTCCAACAAAGGCTTTATTATCGTGTGTGTCCAACAAAGGCTTTATTACCGTGTGTGTCCAACAAAGGCTTTATTATCGTGTGTGTCCAACAAAGGCTTTATTATCGTGTGTGTCCAACAAAGGCTTTATTATCGTGTGTGTCCAACAAAGGCTTTATTACCGTGTGTGTCCAACAAAGGCTTTTATTACCGTGTGTGTCCAACAAAGGCTTTATTACCGTGTGTGTCCAACAAAGGCTTTATTATCGTGTGTGTCCAACAAAGGCTTTATTACCGTGTGTGTCCAACAAAGGCTTTATTACCGTGTGTGTCCAACAAAGGCTTTATTACCGTGTGTGTCCAAAAAAGGCTTTATTACCGTGTGTGTCCAACAAAGGCTTTATTACCGTGTGTGTCCAACAAAGGCTTTATTATCGTGTGTGTCCAACAAAGGCTTTATTACCGTGTATGTCCAAAAAAGTCTTTATTATCGTGTTTGTCCAACAAAGGCTTTATTACCGTGTGTGTCCAACAAAGGCTTTATTATCGTGTGTGTCCAACAAAGGTTTTATTATCGTGTGTGTCCAACAAAGGCTTTATTACCGTGTGTGTCCAACAAAGGCTTTATTACCGTGTGTGTCCAACAAAGGCTTTATTACCGTGTGTGTCCAAAAAAGGCTTTATTACCGTGTGTGTCCAACAAAGGCTTTATTACCGTGTGTGTCCAACAAAGGCTTTATTACCGTGTGTGTCCAACAAAGGCTTTATTACCGTGTGTGTCCAACAAAGGCTTTATTACCGTGTGTCCAACAAAGGCTTTATTATCGTGTGTGTCCAACAAAGGCTTTATTACCGTGTGTGTCCAACAAAGGCTTTATTACCGTGTGTGTCCAACAAAGGCTTTATTACCGTGTGTGTCCAACAAAGGCTTTATTACCGTGTGTATCCAACAAAGGCTTTATTACCGTGTGTGTCCAACAAAGGCTTTATTACCGTGTGTATCCAACAAAGGCTTTATTACCGTGTGTGTCCAACAAAGGCGAGACTATAATAAAACTAAGCGAGGACCGGGGGGCTCGACAAGGTTTTTTTATTTAAAGTTCTATAAACTGAGGCAAGTTTGAACCCAACAATAAAACTTGAAAAATACTGCTGCTGCTGCTGCTCCTGCTGCTGCTGCTGCTGTAGGATGCTATCATACTGCTGCTGCTGCTGTAGGATGCTATCATACTGCTGCTGCTGCTGTAGGATGCTATCATACTGCTGCTGCTGCTGTAGGATGCTATCATACTGCTGCTGCTGCTGCTGCTGTAGGATGCTATCATACTGCTGCTGCTGCTGCTGCTGCTGCTGCTGCTGCTGCTGCTGCTGCTCCTGCTGCTGCTGTAGGATGCTGCCATACTGCTGCTGCTGCTGTAGGATGCTATCATACTGCTGCTGCTGCTGCTGCTGTAGGATGCTATCATACTGCTGCTGGCTGCTGCTGCTGTAGGATGCTATCATACTGCTGCTGCTGCTGTAGGATGCTATCATACTGCTGCTGCTGCTGCTGCTGCTGCTTCTGCTGCTGAGCGTTGCTGCCCCGCCCGCTGCTGCTTGTAGGATGCCTATCCATCACTGTGGTCTTTTCCCGCGCTGCTGCTGTAGGATGCTACATACTGCTGCTGCTGCTGCGCTGTAGGATGCTATCATACTGCTGCTGCTGCTGCTTTTCTGCCCCGCTGCTGCTGCTGCTGTAGGATGCTATCATACTGCTGCTGTGCTTTTTTGGCCCGTAGGATGCTATCATACTGCTGCTGCTGCTGCGCTGCTGTAGGATGCTATCATACTGCTGCTGCTGACTGCTGCTGCTGTAGGATGCTGCATACTGCTGCTGCTGCCTTTCTGTAGGAGCTATCATACTGCTGCTGCTGCTGCTGTGGATGCTTCTGTGCTGCTGCTGCTGCTGTAGGATGCTATATACTGCTGCTGCTGTCTGCTGCTGTAGGATGCTATCATACGCTGCAGCTGCTGCTGCTGTAGATGCTCCATACTGCTGCTGCTTGCTTTGTGCTTTGGGTGCGGCTGCTGTAGGATGCTATCATACTGCTTTCCTGCTGCTGCTGCTTGGGAGGATGCTCCCTACTGCTGCTGCTCGCTGTAGGATGCTATCATACTGCTGCGCTGCTGTAGGATGCTATCATACTGCTTTCTGCTGCTGCTGCTGCTGCTGCTTGTAGATGCTGCCCTACTGCTGCTGCTGCTGCTGTTAGGATGCTATCATACTGCTGCTGCTGCTGTAGGATGCTATAATGCTGCTGCTGCCCGTAGGATGCTATCAACTGCTGCTGCTGGTTTTTGCTGCTGCCCGTAGGATGCTTCATACTGCTGCTGGTGGGCCCCGCTGCTGCTGTAGGATGCTGCCATACTGCTGCTGCTGCTCTGTAGGATGCTATCATACTGCTGCTTTCTGCTGTAGGATGCTATCATACGCTGCTGCGCTGCTGCTGCTGTGATGCTTCTACTGGCTGCTGTGCTGCTGTGCTGCTGTAGGATGCTCATTAAATGCTGCTGCTGCTGCTGTAGGATGCTATCTACTGCTGCTGCTTGGCTGTAGGATGCTATCATACTGCTGCCCCGCTGCTGTAGGATGCTATCATACTGCTTTCTGCTCTGTGCTGTTAGGATGCTATCATACTGCTGCTGTTTCTGCTGGATGCTATATTGCTGCCATCTGCTGCTGCTTTCTGTGGATGCTATCTTACTGCTGCGCTGTCTGTAGGATGCTATCATACTGCTGCTGCTCGCTGCTGTAGGGTGCTATCATACTGCTGCTGCTGCTGTAGATGCTATCATATCTGCTGCTGCTGCTGTAGGATGTTATCATACTGCTGCTGCTGCTGATGCTGTAGGATGCTCTCATACTGCTGCTGTTGCTGTAGGATGCTATCATACTGCTGCTGCTGCTGCTGCTGCTGCTGCTGCTGCTGCAGGATGCTATCGTGCTGTTGCTGCAGGATGCTATCATGCTGATACTGATGCAGGATGCTATCATGCTGCTGCTACAAGATGCTATCATGCTGATACTGATGCAGGATGCTATCATGCTGATACTGATGCATTATGCTATCATATTCTACTGCTGGAAGATGTTATCATACTGCTGCTGCAATATTATGCCAATGATACATCTGTACTCACGAAATAGGTGCGTACAGAAGCTGGGACAGGATGTCTCTCCATGGGTCCTGTGAGAGATGGAGCAGAGGCACTGTGTGTGTGCCACTAACAACAGTCTTCAAAACATCTATCGAAACAGGGCGACTACCTGAGGTATGGAAGACGGCAAATGTCGTCCCAATTTTTAGAAAAGGAGACGCACACTCAGCATTAAACTACAGACCAGCGTCACTGACATGTACGGTATGCAAAGTCATGGAGAAGATTGTCAGGAGAAGGTGGTGAAGCACCTAGAAAGGAATGAGCTTATACAAGACAACCTGCACGATTACAGGGAAGGGAAATGGTGTGTCATAAACCTACTGGAGTTTTACGACAGGGTGACGGAATTAAGACAAGAGAGAAAGAGAGAGAGAGGTGGGTAGATAGCGTTTTCTTGGACTGTAAGAAGGCTTTCGACACAGTTCCACACAAGAGATTAGTGCAAAAATTAGAGACTCAGGTAGGTATAACAGGAAAGGCACTACAGTAAATTAGAGAATACCTGACAGGAAGGCAACGAGTCATGGTACTTGACGTGGTGTCAAAGTGGGCACCTGTGACGGGTGAAGTTCCACAGGGTTAGTCCTAGGACCAGTGCTGTTTCTGGTATTTGTGAATGACATGACGGAACGAATAGACTGCAAAGTGTCCCCGTTTGCGGACGATGTGAAACTAATGAGGAGAATTCAATCGGATGTGGATCAGGCAGGACTACAAAGGGACCTGGACAGGCTGCAGGCCTGGTCCAGCAACTGGCTTCTGGAGTTTAACCCCACCAAGTGTAAAGTCATGAATATTGGGGAAGAGCAAAGAAGACCGGAGAGTACAGGCTATGGAAGGGGGACAAAGACTTCAAACTTCACTCAATTAAAAGGATCTTGGGGTGAGTATAATGCCAACACAACTAAGACGCACATCAGTCAAGTAACTGCTGCAGCACATGGCCGCCTGGCAAACTAACAATAGCGTTTCAACACCTCAGTTCAAGACTCTGTACACCGTATAAACCAGGCCCATACTGGAGTATGCAGTACCAGTTTGGAACCCATACCTGGTCAAGCACGTCAAGAAATTAAAGAAAGAGTAGTCCCGGAGCTAAGGGAAATCGTCCTGACAATACTGGAGGATAGGAGGGATAGGGAGGACATGATAACGACATATAAAATACTGAGAGGAATTGGCAAGGTGGACAGAGACAGCATGTTCCAGAGATGGGACACAGCAACAATGAGTCAATATTGCAAGGCTCAGATGAGTCACAGGGATGTTAGGAAGTATTTCTTCAGTTATGGAGTTGTCAGGAAGTGGAACAGTCTGGAGAGTGATGTAGTGGAAGCAGGATCCATACATAGCTTTAAGAAGAGGTATGATAAACCTCATGGATCAGGGAGTGGACGTAATAGCGACTAGTGAAGAAGCGGGGAGGACTTGAATCGATCCCTGCAGACACCAATTAGGTGAGTACGCACACATCACCACCACACACACCCACAACAACGCACACAACGAACGAGCAGGAGCTTTGACTCGACCCTACAAACCCAACTAGGTGAAACCACACGTACACACAGCACACACACAACACACACGCCACACACCACACACACCATCAGGCTGAGGTCTTCATGGAGCTTTGAACATCGAACCAACACTGAACCCAAAAGTGAGTACAAGTAGAGCAGACAACAGGGACACACAGAAAAACAGCGCTGAGTTTGTAATAGCCTTTAACAATTAGTAACGCAACACACTACCAAAGAACTGGGAAATAGTAGAGCAGAAGACTGTAACTAGGGTTAAAACAGAACCTAGTATTGAGTTATGACTTAGTAGAGAGGAACAGTGTACACAAATAGTACGCGCTAAAGGACTAGCGAGTTTCGGTTCGATTGGCCATTTACAAACTCCAGTACCAGTAAAGTGTCTGAATGAGCATAGTGAGTGAGAGTCCACAGGAAGTACTGGCTTGGTACTAGTTTTATCTAGGTAGTAGATAACTAGGTACCAAGTTATAGTATTGTATAGAGATAAAAAGTGAGTTACGTAGAGAGTGTACTAGGTAACAGTGTAACTAGGTAGTGTACTAGGTAGAGAGTGTCTAGGTAGTGTAGGTGTCTAGGTAGTGTACTAGGTAAAGTGTACTAGGTAGTGTACTAGGTAGAGAGTGTACTAGGTAGTGTACTAGGTAGTGTATTAGGGTTGTACTAGGTAGAGTGGTAGGTAGTGTACTAGGTAGTGTACTAGGTAAAGTGTACTAGGTAGTGTACTAGGTAGAGAGTGTGCTAGGTAGTGTACTAGGTAGAGAGTGTACTAGGTAGAGTGTACTAGGTAGTGTACTAGGTAGAGAGTGTACTAGGTAGTGTACTAGGTAGTGTACTTAGGTAGTGTACTAGGTAGAGAGTGTGCTAGGTAGTGTACTAGGTAGTGTACTAGGTAGAGAGTGTACTAGGTAGTGTACTAGGTAGAGAGTGTACTAGGTAGTGTACTAGGTAAAGTGTACTAGGTAGTGTACTAGGTAGAGAGTGTGCTAGGTAGTGTACTAGGTAGTGTACTAGGTAGTGTACTAGGTAGAGAGTGTACTAGGTAGTGTACTAGGTAGAGAGTGTACTAGGTACAGTGTACTAGGTAGTGTACTAGGTAGAGAGTGTACTAGGTACAGTGTACTAAATAGTGTACTAGGTAGAGAGTGTACTAGGTAGAGAGTGTACTAGGTAGTTACTAGGTTAGAGTGTACTAGGTTAGACAGTGTACTAGTTTAGTGTACTAGTAGAGAGTGTACTAGGTACAGTGTACTAAATAGTGTACTAGGTAGAGAGTGTACTAGGTAGTGTACTAGGTAGAGAGTGTACTAGGTAGTTTACTAGGTAGTGCAATAGGTAGAGTGTACTCGGTAGTGCTATAGTAGAGTGTACTAGGAAGTGATAGTAGAGTGTACTAGGTAGTGTACTAGTTAAGAGATTTACTAGTATGAATGTGTACAGGTTGATAAGTGGTACTAGCTAAAGAGTGTACTAGGTGAAAAGTGTACTAGGTAAAGAGTGTATTAGGTAAAGACTGTACTAGTTAGAGAGTGTACTAGGTATAGAATGTACTAGTTAGACAGTGTACTAGATATGGAGAGAGTACTAGTTAAAGAGTATACTAGGTGGAGAGTGTACTAGGTAGTGTACTAGGTAGAGAGTACTAGGTAATGTACTAGGTAGTGAACTAGGTAGAAGTGTACTAGTTAGTGTACTAGGTAGAGAGTGTACTAGGAAGTGTACTAAGTAGAGAGTGTACTAAGTAGAGAGTGTACTAGGTAGTGTACTAGGTAGAGAGTACTAGGTAATGTACTAGGTAGTGTATTAGGTAGAGAGTGTACTAGGTAGTGTACTAGGTAGAGAGTGTACTAGGTAGTGTACTAGGTAGAGAGAGAAGGTACTAGTTAGTGAGTGTACTAGGTAGTGTACTAGGTAGAGAGTGTACTAGGTAATGTACTAGGTAGAAAGTGTACTAGGTAGAAAGTGTACTAGGTAGTGCACTAGGTAGTGTACTAGGGGAGACAACTATCTCTGACGCCCTCAAAAGTTTTGATCAACGTCCTTGGTACGAGACATGACGTAAATAAGAATGATAGGACGATAAGAAGAGAGTGGATGGAGGAGAGAGAATAGAAGAGGAAGAGGATGAAGGATGCAACCTCCCTCATTCCACTCTCTCGAAGACCAGTCTTGTCCTTCCTCCCTTCCTCCTTCCCTTCATCCTTCCTTTCCTTTCCTCTTTCCCACCCTTCCTCCCTCCCTCCCTTCCTTCTTCTCTGCTTTCCTCCCTCGTTCCCTTCCTCCCTGGTCTCCATTTTTTGCCCATTTACATCCATAACAACACTCCAGACAATACTTATCACCCCCCATGCCAGATGGGATCGTTAGGAAACACCCACACCTCCCAACAAGCCCTCCCCACACCTCCCAACAAGCCCTCCCCACACCTCCCAACAAGCCCTCCCCACACCTCCCAACAAGCCCTCCCCACACCTCCCAACAAGCCCTCCCCACACCTACAACAAGCCCTCCACGCCCCAAAAACCCTCCCCACGCCTCCCAACAAGCCCTCCCCACACTCCCAACAAGCCTCCCCACGCCTCCCAACAAGCCCTCCCCACACCTCAACAAGCCCTCTCCCACCCTCCCAACAAGCCCTCCCCACCCTCCCAACAAGCCCCCCCACACTCCCAACAAGCCCTCCCCACACCTCCCAACAAGCCTCCCCACACCTCCCAACAATCCCTACCCACACCTCCCAACAAGCCCTCCCCACACCTCCCAACAAGCCCTCCCCCACCTCCCAACAACCCTCCCCACACCTCCCAACAAGCCCTCCCCACACCTCCCAACAAGCCCTCCCACACCTCCCAACAAGCCCTCCACCACACCTCCCAACAAGCCCTCTCCACACCTCCCAACAAACCCTCCCCACACCTCCCAACAAGCCTCCCCACGCCTCCCAACAAGCCCTCCCCACACCTCCAACAAGCCCTCCCCACGCCTCCCAACAAGCCTCCCCACCTCCAACAACCCTCCCCACACCTCCCAACAAACCCTCCCCACGCCTCCCAACAAGCCCTCTCCCACCTCCCAACAAGCCCTCCCCACCCTCCCAACAAGCCCTCCCCACCCTCCTAACAAGCCCTCCCCACACTCCCAACAAGACCCTCCCCACACCTCCCAACAAGCCCTCTCCACAGCCTCCCAACAAGCCCTCCCCCACCCTTTCAACAAAGCCCTCCCCACGCTCCCAACAAGCCCTCCCCACGCCTCCAAACAAGCCCTCCACACCTCCAAACCTCACACCCTCACCTCCAACAAGCCCTCCCCCACCCTACCAACAAACCCTCCACACCTTCCACAACCCTCCCACACACCTACCAACAAGCCCTCCCTCACACACTCCAACAAGCCCTCCCTACACATCCAACAATCCCTCCCCACACTAGGTAGTGTAGTAGGTAGTATACTAGGTAGAGAGTGCACGAGATAGTGTTCTAGTGTTCCCCTACAATACCCTCCCACTACCACCATCAACCACAACAATATCCCCCACAATACTCCCCACTGTCACCAACAACCACAAACAACAACACATCCCCCCAATACCACCATCCCACTATCCTACCACTATCACAACCACACCAAAACATCCCCACAATACCCTCCCACTACCACCAACAACCACAATTCCTCCCACTACCACCAACAACCACAACAATATCCACCACAATACCCTCAAACACCACCAACAACCACAAGAAAACATTCACCCACAATACCCTCACTCACTAAAACCACAAAAACACCACCACAATAGTCTAACTACACACACAACCACAAATCCAACAACCCTCCCACTGCCACCAACAACCACAACAACATCTACCACAATACCCTCCCACTGCCACTAACAACCACAATACCCTCTCACTACCACGAGCAACCACAACAACATCCACCACAATACCCTCCCACTACCACCAATAATCACAACATCCACCACAATATCCTCCCACTACCATCAACAACCACAATATCCTCCCACTACTACCAACAACCACAATACCCTCCCACTACCACCAATAATCACAATACCCTCTCACTACCACCAACAACCACAATACCCTCTCACTACAACCAACAACCACAATACCCTCCCACTACCACCAACAACCACAATATCCTCCCACTACCACCAACAACCACAATACCCTCCAATTACAACCAACAACGACAATACCCTCCCACTACCACCAACAACCACAATACCCTCCACTACCACCAACAACTAAAATATCCTCTCACTACCACCAACAACCACAATACCCTATCACTACCACCAACAACCACAATATCTCCCACTACCACCAACAACCACAATACCCTTCCACTACCACCAACAATCACAATACCCTCCCACTACCACCAACAACCACAATACCCTCTCACTACCACCAACAACCACAATACCCTCTCACTACCACCAACAACCACAATACCCTCCCACTACCACCAACAACCACAATACCCTCCCACTACCACCAACAACCACAATACCCTCCCACTACCACCAACAACTAACATTTGTATCACTCACTGCAGACATTGATGGAAACAGATGTATATCCGTGACCTAACTTAACCTTGCAGCAGACAAGCTGGGTGACCTGGCATCACCATGAATGATATAGAATAATGCCCAACATATAACGCACCACATAGATAACGTTGCTTGGCACTTGTGACGTACCTTGTTTCGTTATATTCAGGCCGGGTTGTGCCAAGTTGTTCCAACAACGAATTTACTCTGCATTAATTTCGTTTCTATGCATTCACTGGTCTGTACATAATAATAATAATAATAATAATAATATAATAATAATAATAATAATAATAATAATAATAATAAAATAATATAATAATAATAATAATAATAATAATAATATAATAATAATAATAATAATAATAATAACAATAATAATAATAATAATAATAATAATAATAATAATAATAATAATAAAGAAATTTTCTATTGTTTTCCTGGTGTCGTCTGAGATAAGGATATAAATATATTCATATATTCCTGAGTATCTACCTGGAGTCTACCTGGAGTCTACCTGGAGTCTACCTGGAGTCTACCTGGAGTCTACCTGGAGTCTACCTGGAGTTTACCTGGAGTCTACCTGGAGTCTACCTGGAGTCTACCTGGAGTCTACCTGGAGTCTACCTGGAGTCTACCTGGAGTTTACCTGGAGTCTACCTGGGTCTACCTGGAGTCTACCTGGAGTCTACCTGGAGTCTAAACGGATCACCTGGAGTCTACCTGGAGTCTACCTGGAGTCTATCTGAGTCTACCTGGAGTCTACTGGAGTCTACCTGGATCTACCTGGAGTTACCTGGGAAGTTTACCTGGAGTTTACCATGGAGTCTCCTGGAGTTTACCTGAGTCTACCTGGAGTCTACCTGGAGTCACCTGGAGTATTACCTGGAGTCTACTGAGTCTACTGGAGTCTACCTGGAGTCTACCTGGAGTCTATCTGGAGTCTACCTAGCTAACCTGGAGTCTACCTGGAGTCTACCTGGAGTCTACCTGGAGTCTACCTGGAGTCTACCCTGTTATTACCTAACCGTGGAGTCTACCTGAAGTCTATCTGGAGTTACCTGAGTCAACCTGGAGTCATCTAGATTACCTGGAGTCATCTCGAGTCTACCTGTGTCTACCTGGATCTACCTAGAGTCTAGCTGAAGTGTTAACGATCAGCGTTCCCAGTCGTTGACCAGACCTCCTGGTAGATAAAGAACCTGACGAACGGATGTTATGCTGCCACATGTTTGTACAACCGTTGAAGACTGATGAATGTTGCACCTATGCTGTCAATGAAGCCTTAATGTTTACCAACAGTCTAGTGAAGCCTTGGTGGAATGTTTCACACTAAGCTTATTACCATAGTGAAGCCTTGGTGGAATGTTTCACACTAAGCTTATTACCATAGTGAAGCCTTGGTGGAATGTTTCACACTAAAGCTTATTACCATAGTGAAGCCTTGGTGAATGTTTCACACTAAGCTTATTACCATAGTTAAGTCTTGGTGGAATGTTTCACACTAAGCTTATTACCATAGTGAAGCCTTGGTATAATGTTTCACACTAAGCTTATTACTATAGTGAAGCCTTGGTGGAATGTTTCACACTAAGCTTATTACCATAGTGAAGCCTTGGTGGAATGTTTCACACTAAGCTTATTACCATAGTGAAGCCTTGGTGGAATGTTTCACACTAAGCTTATTACCATAGTGAAGCCTTGGTGGAATGTTTCTCACAAAGCTTATTACCATAGTGAAGACTTGGTGGAATGTTTCACACTAAGCTTATTACCATAGTGAAGCCTTGGTGGAATGTTTCACACTAAGCTTATTACCATAGTGAAGCCTTGGTGGAATGTTTCACACTAAGCTTATTACCATAGTGAAGCCTTGGTGGAATGTTTCACACTAAGCTTATTACCATAGTGAAGCCTTGGTGGAATGTTTCTCACAAAGCTTATTACCATAGTGAAGCCTTGGTGGAATGTTTCACACTAAGCTTATTACCATAGTGAAGCCTTCGTGGAATGTTTCTCACAAAGCTTATTACCATAGTGAAGCCTTGGTGGAATGTTTCACACAAAGCTTATTACCATAGTGAAGCCTTGGTGGAATGTTTCACACAAAGCTTATTACCATAGTGAAGCCTTGGTGGAATGTGTCTCACAAAGCTTATTACCATAGTGAAGACTTGGTGGAATGTTTCACACTAAGCTTATTACCATAGTGAAGCCTTGGTGGAATGTTTCACACTAAGCTTATTACCATAGTGAAGCCTTCGTGGAATGTTTTCACACAAGCTTATTACCATAGTGAAGCCCTTGGTGAATGTTTCCACTAACTTATTACTATAGTGAATCCTTGTGGAATATTCACATAACTTATTACATAGTGAAGCCGTGGAATGTTTCACACTAACTTATACAAGTGAAGCCTTGTGGATGCTTAAACTAAAGCTTATTACCATAGTGAACCTTGGATGGAATGTTTCAACACCAAGCTTATTACCATATGAAGCCTTGGTGGAATTGTTCACCACTAAGCTTATTACCATATGGAAAGCCTTGGTGGAATGGTTTCACAACAAAGCTTATACCATAGTGAAGCCCCTGTGTATGGAAATGCTTCAAACACTTATTACCATAGTGAACCTTCCGTGGAATGTTTCACACAACATCTTATAACCATAAGTGAAGCCTTGGTGGAATGTTTCACACCAAAGCTTATTACCATAGTGAAGCCTTGGTGGAATGTTTCTCACAAAGCTTATTACCATAGTGAAGCCTTGGTGGAATGTTTCACACTAAGCTTATTACCATAGTGAAGCCTTGGTGGAATGTTTCTCACAAAGCTTATTACCATAGTGAAGCCTTGGTGGAATGTTTCTCACAAAGCTTATTACCATAGTGAAGCCTTGGTGGAATGTTTCTCACAAAGCTTATTACCATAGTGAAGCCCGCCAGCTTAAGAAGACAAATTTCATCTTTTGATATAAGAAACACCATCCTGTGTGATGGAATATGACAGGGAAACCCATTCTGTGTGATGGAATATGACAGGGAAACCCATCCTGTGTGATGGAATATGACAGGGAAACCCATCCTGTGTGATGGAATATGACAGGGAAACCCATCCTGTGTGATGGAATATGACAGGGAAACACCATCCTGTGTGATGAAATATGACAGGGAAACCCATCCTGTGTGATGGAATATGACAGGGAAACACCATCCTGTGTGATGGAATATGACAGGAAACACCATCCTGTGTTAAATGGAATATGACAGGGAAACACCATCCTGTGTGATGGAATATGACAGGGAAACCCATTCTGTGTGATGGAATATGACAGGGAAACCCATCCTGTGTGATGGAATATGACAGGGAAACCCATCCTGTGTGATGGAATATGACAGGGAAACCCATTCTGTGTGATGGAATATGACAGGGAAACCCATCCTGTGTGATGGAATATGACAGGGAAACACCATCCTGTGTGATGAAATATGACAGGGAAACCCATCCTGTGTGATGGAATATGACAGGGAAACACCATCCTGTGTGATGGAATATGACAGGGAAACACCATCCTGTGTGATGGAATATGACAGGGAAACACCATCCTGTGTGATGGAATATGACAGGGAAACCCATTCTGTGTGATGGAATATGACAGGGAAACCCATCCTGTGTGATGGAATATGACAGGGAAACCCATCCTGTGTGATGGAATATGACAGGGAAACCCATTCTGTGTGATGGAATATGACAGGGAAACCCATTCTGTGTGATGGAATATGACAGGGAAACCCATTCTGTGTGATGGAATATGACAGGGAAACCCATTCTGTGTGATGGAATATGACAGGGAAACCCATCCTGTGTGATGAAATATAACAGGGAAACACCACCCTGTGTGATGAAATATAACAGGGAAACACCACCCTGTGTGATGAAATATAACAGGGAAACACCACCCTGTGTGATGAAATATAACAGGGAAACACCACCCTGTGTGATGAAATATAACAGGGAAACACCACCCTGTGTGATGAAATATAACAGGGAAACACCACCCTGTGTGATGAAATACAACAATAAAACATACCTAGCTTTTGTTATCATCATCTATCTGTCACACTGCGGGTGGATTCGATTTTTTTAAACAAAACAATGCCGGTATTGTTACTGTTTCTGTTATCATCTTTTCCTGTCTACCGTCCGTTTTTCTTTCATATCCTCGTCTATTCGTGTATTTATCTCTTCTCTCTTTCATTCCATTTCTTCGTCTCCTTTTCCTTCCACACCTTACACTCAATCCTCTCTTATTTATTCTTTTCTCTCCCTACTTTTCCGCCACTTTGCACACATGTCTCCCTCCCTCCCTTCCTCCCTCCCTCCCTCCCTCCCTCCCTCCTCCCTCCCTCCCTCCCTCACTCACTCACTCACTCAGACTCCAGCAAATTCTCTCCCTCCAACCCCCAGCAGAATCACTTCCTTGCTTACCGCTGCTCTCAGCATTATCCTCTCCCTCTCTTCTCTCCACTCTCTTCTTTCTCTTATGCCGCAGTACTACCATTTCCCTTTCCTCTCCACTCTCTTATACCGCCCTTTCTTTCTTTAATCTCTTATCTGTCATGCTCTCTCCTGTCTCGTCTCCTCTTTTCTTCCCTTACATCCACTCACTCTGCCTCTCAACAACACTTCCCTGTCTTTTCGCCTCTCCCATTCTTTCTCCCTCCTATTTTTCCTCTATCTCTCCCCCACTCCTCACTTCCATTATTTTTCACCCTCTCCTCTCACTTCCTCTCTCGACTTCATCTCTCTCTTCCCCGCGAACAACACAGAACATGTCTGTATGTTGGTGCATCAGAGTGTAATGAATACTTGTCACTGGCAGAAAATAAATCACACGAAAACAAATAGAATGAGAATACTTATCTGCATATTTCGACCTCCAACTGAGGTCCTTATCAGCAGATACGCAAGACAGTGGTATGTTTTATATTGGATGGAGGAGTGGGAGGTCAAATGAAGACTCTTCGCCGGCTTTACATAAACGAGTTGATGACAGACATACGGGAGGGGGTTAAGTCATCAGTGATTACTTGTTGCAGAGATATGTCAGAAGACACTCAATTGTAACAGTGTCTAGTTATATCGAATTGGATTTACAACTGCACTCAGTGTCAAGTTTGGTAATCACGTCTCATTGCCATTGTTCTTCTGAGATGCTGAAATTTGGTTAATGAATATTCAATAAATTGTCTTTGTAAGCGATCTTCAACTTTATGAACCAGTGTTGGCTACTTCCCAGTTGATGGTTTGACTAAATGTTGTAACATGTTGGAAGAACAGGGTCACATAACAAGGCTACTGGGTTACCTAATATAGCTACTGGACTACCTAACAAAGTTACTGTGTTACCTAACAAAGTTACTGTACTACCTAACAAAGTTACTGGACTACCTAACAAAGTTACTGTGTTACCTAACAAAGTTACTGGACTACCTAACAAAGCTACTGTGCTACCTAACAAAGTTACTGGGCTACCTAACAAAGTTACTGTACTACCTAACAAAGTTACTGTACTACCTAACAAAGTTACTGGACTACCTAACAAAGTTATTGGACTACCTAGCAAAGCTACTGGGCTACCTAACAAAGGTACTGGACTACCTAAGTTATTGGACTTCCTAACAAAGTCACTTGACTTCCTAACAAAGCTACTGGACTACCTAACAAACTACTGGACTACCTAACAAACTACTGGACTACCTAACAAAGTTTTTGGATTACCTATTAGAACCATTAATCTGAATGAACACAGAGACGAACCAAACAGAAATGATAAGAGAAGGAATGATAAGACAGGAAGGGGCATAGTCCAAATCAAATGTCATTAGAAATTTTAGGAAATGATGTTACCAAACCTTACAGATTAATCTTCTTACAAAAGCATGAACACAATTCTTTGATGAGTTCAGAGTATCTGATAGTTATATATAGCTGCTATACGACTCAGATTTCGTCCACTGTATGATAACAATAAGAAGTCGGTGATGGCCATCCAAGAGAAGGTAATTATGTTAGCAAGACAGAGTCAAGCTCGTGATTTTTGACCACTTTTGTTGTGGTGAAACAGACGGGGAAAACTGCTAAGTGTGGCCTGAGATATGGAGAGCTACAACACCCATGAGATCAAGAGACACCAACAAGCCTGCGAGGCTGGGCCTAGTGCTTTCTCTTAACGACTCAAGCATGAAAAAAAATTGACTATGGCGCAAGCAGAGCCCAAAAAAATGACATTCATTCAAACAAAAATTCTGAGAATAAAGAAATATACTCCTAACACAAAAAGAAGCAGAAAAGAAGCACAAAGAAAATCCATGATTCATTTTGTCAATACAAATCAAGGAACGTGTTAGAAATAAAGATGGGAAACTATGGCATAAACAATGAACTAAGAAGGAAATCCATGAACGACTGATTCAAGATATATAGGCAAGTGGAAAAGCAATTTGTAAGGTTGTTACTTAACAACCATAGATACTTAGCAGTCACAGACACTCAGCAGTCACAGACACTCAGCAGTCACAGACACTCAGCAGTCACATCATAAGACAAGGAAGAGTAAAGGATCATATAAGGTTTAGACAAGGCTCAACTCAGGAAGTTATAATTACTCACAATGTTTAATAGAGCAAAGCACAGCATTCAAACCCATGGCTGGTCAGTGCTAAAGGTAACAGGTCGTTGTTCTAACCACTGTACCTCGCTCATTATTTTTGTGCACTATGACCACAATGCAGGTTCTTACAGAGGAGCCTCACACCAACATCGATGTGACAAGATGTAGCTCCAGTCCCTACAATAGCACAAGTGTATACAGACTGGGTGGAGTACAAGCCTATGGCAAGCCAATCTTTGTTGCACCTCTAACTTACAGGTATAACAAATACTCCCAACACTGAATTCGGTGACAAATAAAAGCTAAGCAAATATTAGAATAATTCACATTAGTTAAAATGATACCTAAGACATGACGTTTGACGGACAGTAAGAATACTGAGTGACAGTGAAGTAGAAATATTGAAGGAATGAAGTGTCAAATTTACAGAGCACTTGGAGTGAAAGGTCAGTTCTCGATATACAATAAGAAAGTCTATACTAGCAGTCATATATACCACATACACAAACTATTGTCACAAAGTAAAATCTTTCCAACACTTAGTAAATCAACAATCACACAAGGTTTTAAAATATAACACGTTGGTTTAAAAAATCTAATTCTTAACATTAAAAAAGCGTCTTAAAATTTCCCCAGTTCCCTGCAGGTTCTCCGCTAATTGCAAAAACGGAAACTAAAGGCAGAAACAGACATTATCAATATATGCCACAGACAGCAGCAAGGTGGAAGTACCAGAGAGGGACAGAAACATATGCAAGCAGGTTGTTGTAGCTGTGAGTGCCCAACCCTCGCAATACAGACAGTATATCTTGTTGAAAGAGGAGAACCAAACATCCACTTCCTGCTGAACCTTGTTCAACTTAGTCTGTAAGACCCGCCGGTTTCTCCACTTTCCAAGGACACTCTGATTTAAGTGGCCTATAATGCCATGCAGGCAAGAACTTTGCAACAGAATGAGTTCTTTGCAGCATCCTTCACCTCAGCATCCACCGCTATGACCCAGGATCTAAACGCTGCCCAGACACCAACACCAACACAGGTGATCAATCCAAGAGTATTTTAACCACAGGGTGAACTGAGGCATGGTGCGCTGGGTCAAGCATAACACAACACCAGTCTCGTATAGTGACACAAGACCCACCATGATCGGCAGTCACTACAGTGCAGGATAAAGCTGTTGTTAACCACGACTCTCTCTCTAATTCCTCCACCAGTGGCGGAAATAAGACTCACATTTTAGTTCAGATACTTCGAGGAGCATCAGCTGTTGCTGTAACTTGCAAACAAAAATGTTTGACGGTGTGAGAGACAAACACTCCGGAACAGAGACCAGGTACACTGCAACTCTCTTAATATTGTTATGCTAGCATAAAAATAGTTAACAGTTACTTATTTCTAGTTGATCAGCTGCATTTCAAGGTTCTTATGTAATTAAATGTTACATGCAGCTAATGTTAAAATATGAAGTTATTTTCTGTAACAGAATAACTGTTTAATTATAACAAGCGCGTGCTAGCTGACTAAGTTAGTCATGATAACAGGCGCGTGCTAGCTGACTAAGCTAGTCATGATAACAAGCACGTGCTAGCTGACTAAGTTAGTCATGATAATAAGCACATGCTAGCTGACTAAGCTAGTCATGATAATAAGCACGTGCTAGCTGACTAAGTTAGTCATGATAACAAGCACGTGCTAGCTGACTAAGCTAGTCATGATAATAAGCACGTGCTAGCTGACTAAGCTAGTCATGATAATAAGCACGTGCTAGCTGACTAAGCTAGTCATGATAATAAGCACGTGCTAGCTGACTAAGCTAGTCATGATAATAAGCACGTGCTAGCTGACTAAGCTAGTCATGATAATAAGCACGTGCTAGCTGACTAAGTTATTTCATTGATAACAAGCACGTGCTAGCTGACTAAGCTAGTCATGATAACAAGCACGTGCTAGCTGACTAAGCTAGTCAAGATAATAAGCACGTGCTAGCTGACTAAGCTAGTCATGATAATAAGCACGTGCTAGCCGACTAAGCTAGTCATGATAACAAGCACGTGCTAGCTGACTAAGCTAGTCATGATAACAAGCACGTGCTAGCTGACTAAGCTAGTCATGATAATAAGCACGTGCTGGCTGACTAAGCTAGTCATGATAACAAGCACGTGCTAGCTGACTAAGCTAGTCATGATAATAAGCACGTGCTAGCTGACTAAGCTAGTCATGATAAAAAGCACATGCTAGCTGACTAAGCTAGTCATGATAAAAAGCACGTGCTAGCTGACTAAGCTAGTCATGATAATAAGCACGTGCTAGCTGACTAAGCTAGTCATGATAACAAGCACGTGCTAGCTGACTAAGCTAGTCATGATAACAAGCACGTGCTAGCTGACTAAGCTAGTCATGATAATAAGCACGTGCTAGCTGACTAAGCTAGTCATGATAAAAAGCACATGCTAGCTGACTAAGCTAGTCATGATAATAAGCACGTGCTAGCTGACTAAGCTAGTCATGATAACAAGCACGTGCTAGCTAAGTTAGTCATGATAATAAGCACGTGCTAGCTGACTAAGCTAGTCATGATAATAAGCACGTGCTAGCTGACTAAGCTAGTCATGATAACAAGCACGTGCTAGCTGACTAAGCTAGTCATGATAATAAGCACGTGCTAGCTGACTAAGCTAGTCATGATAAAAAGCACGTGCTAGCTGACTAAGCTAGTCATGATAATAAGCACATGCTAGCTGACTAAGCTAGTCATGATAATAAGCACGTGCTTGCTGACTAAGCTAGTCATGATAATAAGCACGTGCTAGCTGACTAAGCTAGTCGTGATAACCAGCACATGACGCCAATAATAATTTCTAAGTCGAATCTTTTTAGACTAGTCTCTCAAGACGTTGTGTGGAAATATAATCCGACATGCTCGTAATTCCATGGTGGGGTCCCAGGGGAAGGTGACCCAAGGTGGTAGTGTCCCAGGGGAAGGTGACCCAAGGTGGTAGTGTCCCAGGGGAAGGTGACCCAAGGTGGTAGAGTCCCAAGGGAAGATCACCCAAGGTGGTAGGGTTCCAGGGGAGGGTGATCCAAGGTAGAGATGTCCCAGGGGAGGGGGATCCATGGTGGAGGGGGTTCCATAGGAGGGTGACCCAAGGTGGTAGGGTCCCAAGGGAAGGTTACCGAAGACGGTGAGGTGCAAGGGGAAGGTGACCCAAGACGGTGGGGTCCCAGGGAGTGGTGACCCAAAGTGGTGACCCAAAGTGGTGGGGCTCCAGGGGAACGTGTCCCAAGATAGTAGAGTCCCAGAGGAAGGCGACCCAAGGTGGTGAGGTCCAAGGGGAGGGTGACCCAATGTGGTGAGGTCCAAGGGGAGGGTTATCCAAGGTGGTGAGGGCCAAGGGGAGGGGGACCCAAGGTGGTGAAGGCTAAGGGGAGGGTAACCCAAGGTGGTGGGATCCCAGGGGAGGGTGATCCAAGATGGTAGGATTCTTGTGGAAGGTGATCCAAGGTGGTGGGATCTCTGGGTAAGGTAACCCCAAGGTGGTAGGGTCCAATGGGAGGGTGACCCAAGTTGGTGGGATCTCTGGGGGAGATGACCCAAGATGGTGGGGACCCTGGGAAAGGTGTTCCATGGTATTAGGGTCCCAGGGGAGGGTGGCCCAGAGTGGTGGGATCCCAAGGAAGGGCGACACTAGAAGATGGGGTCAACGGGTAAGGTGACATGGTGGGGTCACAGGGGAAGGTGACCCACCCTGGAGAGGGGGGTCACGTGAGGGGTGTGTGGGGGTGAGGCAGCGTAGGGTTGAGGGGGCTGGGGGTGTCAATCAATAGCCAGCCCCGGGGCCAGGCTACCAGGCTCCCTCCACACCACTTGTTACCTCCCTCTGTATCCGGCCTCCCACACTTCCAGCATCCGGTCTCCCACACTTCCTGCATCCGGCCTCCCACACTACTAGCATCCCGCCTCCCACACTTCCAGCATCAGGCCTCCCACATTCCCTGCACTTGGAATCCTTCACTCCCTGTATCTGGCATCCAACAGTCCCTTCATCCGGCCTCCCACACTACCAGCATGCGGCCTCTTACACCACCAGCATCCGGTCTCCCACACTATCAGCATCCGGCCTCCCACACTATCAGCATCCTGCCTCCCACACTTCCAGCTTCCGGCCTCCCACACTTTCAGCATCAGGCCTCCCACACTACCAGAATCTGAACTCCCACACTACCAGAATCCGGCCTCCCACACTACCAGTATCTGGCCTCACACACTACCAGCATCCGGCCTCCCACAATGCCAGCATCCTGGCTCCCACACTACCAGTATCCGGCCTCCCACACTTCCAAAATCCGGCCTCTCGCACTTCCAGCATCCGGCCTCCCACACTACCAGCATCCGGCCTCTCACACTTCCAGCATCCGGCCTCTCACACTTCCAGCATCCGGCCTCCCACACTACCAGCATCCGGCCTCTCACACTACCAGCATCCGGCCTCCCACACTACCAGCATCCGGCCTCTCACACTCCCACAGATCACAGGTTGTAGTGCCATAGATGGAACGTTCCAAGTGTTTGAAATACATCTTAAAAGAAATTCTGGCGACCCTTCCAGCATACACAACTTGACAGCAGAGTTTCAAGGAGAGGTACACAATGCAGATCCTCCCACCAGGTGAACCAGTGACCTGTGTTATTAATGCACCTGACCGCTATTAAATTACAAATTAAAAACTAATGAAAGCTAATTAAAAATTGCAATGCAAAGTAATAATCATTGTCACAGTGAATTTAATATTTCAGATTAACTCTGTTAGAGTCGTAATAAACGACTGTAAGTGAATTAATAGCGGTAAATACTGGCCTTGCTAATTCTAGCACCATGGTTCAATACTCCATCTTTCTTTATTCATTTCAAATTTCTAAAAAAAGTTTAATCTAGACCCCCGAAACTCTCTCCAGGTAAACTCCAGGTAGAGAATTTTCTCATTGAATGTGATTCTTCGATTCAGTTGATTTTTTGTTTGTACCTCACTACAGTAAGAGGTTTATATATTCTATTTGTCGTAGGAAATGCTAAGAATAAGTGTTCTCTGACATTATATGACTTCAGTAGAAAAAATCTTAAAGGTGGAGAACAATAGAATCGAAAGAACATCCTGAACTTGTTGAAATTACTCTGAAAGCTTTCAGTAGATTACCGTGGACAAGAGCGTCTGTGTGACTGCTTCCTCAACCCTCAGTGTCATGAACAAACTACGGCAACAGTGAGGACATACGCATCTCCACTCGCATCACAACGTCCTCTGTCGAACCTGCGGGTGACACCCTCCTCAGCTGAGCCTCGGCTTGATAAGCTGGGAAATAAGAAGCATCTTCACCTTTCACATTAGTAAAGGTTAGGTGTTAAACGTCTTACTTTTCTTAACTGAATGTAATATCTCGTTTTAATATTTTCAATAAAAATATAAAAAAAATCCATTAATCTCTGTAATATCGTCAATATGACGAGCTTACCCGGGTCCCCTGGCACACTGTGAAGCAAGTTGTGAGTCCTCCACCTCAGCTGGTTTGAGAAGCACTGTTTCTCAACACTATTGCTAGACTATTACTGGACTACTCCATCTACACTACATATACATTACTACATCTACACTACATCTAAACTACTACATCTACACTAAAATATTTACATTACTATATCTACATCACTAGTTATATATACCTACAATACTACATACATAACAGGGATGAAGAGAATGCTTTTCAGATGTTATAGTTCATGTTAAACCAGGGGGTTCCAAATTGTGGCCTGCGGGTCACATGCGGCCTGAGGGTCACATGCAGCCTGTGGGTCACATGCAGCCTGAGGGTCACAAGCTGCCTGAGGGTCAAATGCGTCCTGTGGGCCACATGGGGCCTGTGGGCCACATGCGGCCTGTGGGCCACATGCGGCCCGCCACAAGATTTTATGCAGCCCGCAGCTACTTGAAATATTTATAAATAGTAAAACTAATAAACCCACATTTTCAGCTAAAGATTTGGTTGCTTATAACAATTTATATGTCAAAATTTGTCAAAATTTTAGTTCTAATCTTTTCATTTTTCTGATTAACCTTTCAGTTATGGAAGGATAAAGGAAAAGAACAGTGCAGAGTGAGTGCTGGTATTTAATGAAGAATGAGACGTAAAGTATTTTTTTGTACAAACAGGTGATAAAGCCTTGTGTGTCGTATGCCATCAAACTGTTGCAGTTTTGAAGGAGTACAATGTACGTCGCCACAATGAGACCAAACATAAACCAAGTTATTCCCAGGTCACAGCAACACAGCAACGCCGGTTGCTTTCCCAACGAAGTTTTTTAAGCAGAAGAGAGCTGAAAATGAAGGTTTAACCAGGGCCAATTATAAAGTAACTTATGCGTTAGCTAAAACAGGAAAGACATTCATCGATGGAGATCTGATCAATGAGTGTATGATGGAAGCAGTGGCAGAGTTGTGCCCAGAAAATAACAAATCTGTTCACAAGCTTGTGCCAAATACTGTTGTTTTTAAAAATGAGGATATAAGAAGCAATATAATTCATCAAACTACAGACAAAGCATGAAGTTTTCTGTTTTATTCTCTCGTACTTGATGAATCGAATGATGTGACATCGTAACTAGTATTCATCTGCGGCATCGAAACCTGTTGTTTCATTCGATCTCATGGGCAAGTTTCTCATCGCAAGTTTCGTGATTTTCTGCAAGAAACTGATTCTGAGTTCGTTGACTTGTCTTATTATACAGCAGATGTGGAAAGGTTCTATCACGGTTCTTTCAGCTCAGATAGGAAATTGATTCATCTCTCACAGAGAAGAATCGACCCGATGTACTTTTATCTAACCCTGATTGGCTTTGGAAATTGGCATTTTTTGCAGACGTGACAAGCCATATGATTTAATTGAATTTGAAGTTGTAAGGTGAAAAAAAAATATTTGTGATCTATTGACGCATTTCAAGGCATTTCATTGCAAAACTGATGCTATTTGAAAGACAGGTGAAAATTTCTAACTTGGTTCATTTCCCATGTCAAAATTTTCATGAAAAAGTGAAACAAAATTTCCTTCTTCGTGTGCAACAGACTTGCAAAAACAGTTTCAGAAACGATTTTTTGATCTTGATGGTAAAACAGATGAAACAAAGCTGTTTCAAAATCTGACTACAATGCTGAAACATTCCCAAGTCACTTTCAAATGGAAATTATTAATCTCCAGTCACATGCTGAAAGAAAAGTATAATGAATGAAATCTGATCCAATTTCCTAAATCTTTACAGCCTGAATATTTTCAAAATCTGAAGTGATTTACATGTGAATCCGTATCAGTTTTTGGTGCAACATACCTTTGTAACCAAACCTTTTCAAAAATCAAGTATGTCAAGTCCAAATATCGCACATATTTAGCTGATGAACATTTGAAGTCCATTCTGATAATTGGTTCCTCAAGCTTGAAACATCAGTTCAGCAATGTTTTGAAATTAAGAAAAAGAGTTCTATCATTTTCATTAATCTTGTGCAAATTAATCTTGTGTCAGCTTTCCTCATCTGCAGTCCAGTAATTGATTTTACTGTCAGACCATTGGTTTATGTTTCTTATTTTTATTTACTGGTCAACACTCATTTTCTGGCCAATGATTTTACACCGATTTTAGTAAAAATTTGTAATGCTGATTCCAATTATGTTATTGGTTCATGATAAATTTGGTATTCCATTGAAAAACATGAAAGATGTGAAAAATATATTGATCAGGTGGGGCTAACTTACAAATCGCATTGAAATTATTTTTTAATATTATGCAAAGGTCAAATCATGTAATACATATTAGCGCTTCATTCTATATAATAACAGATTAATATAGTAAGATAATCCAAATATCACTGATTACTGCATATGAAAATGTTGTTCGTATAATTTTCTCTTGGTTATCATCACAGTCCCGTTGGAGGCTCCAGCAATAGTCTGCCATCATATGTGAGCCCCATCTGCCTTGATACCTTTCCTCCAACACTTTTATATCTTGCTGGAGCCTCTTCCCTTGTTCTTCACTGACATCACCAAGATTATGTGGAAATTTGTCTAGATGGCTATGGAGAAAGTGTATCTTTATGCTTATATTAGTACCTAAATTCTTAAAACTTGCCAATGTTTTGCACCAGTTCTTCATAATTATCTGCTTTGTGATTATCTAAGAAGTTCTTGACAACTGACACATAACTGCACCATGAAGAAACTTCAACACAATTCATACATTTTGTGAAATTAGAATCCTTGATAAGCTTTCGAATTTGAGGCCTATTAAGATTCCAGCTTTCAGTTTTTCCAAACTTATTCTAGGGAACGATCTACAAATGTATTTGAAACAATTGTCATCTTTGTCCAAGGCCTTAATGAATTTCTTCATAAACACTAATTTAATGTGGAGTGTCGGCAGAATAATGTTATCCCTGTTAACCAATGGCTCGTTAATGATGTTTGCTATACCTATAATCCTGTTTTCTCTTGAAGGTCATGTCACTTTTGTCCAATGATCTGCTTTCGCTCTACTGTCCCACAAATAGAGGAAACCTTAAGGTACTTTGTATATCCACTCTGTTACCCAAACAAGAAGTTTACCATCTTCAGATCAACACAAATAGACACTCTGTGCTCATGATAGCAAAGCTTCTTCAATTCCATTTTTTATATTTTCGTATTCTTTAAGTTTTGTTGAGTGAGCAATTGGAAGAGAAGCATATTGGTTACCATTGTGCAACAAGACACATTTCAAGCTTCTTATGGAACCGTCTATAAACAGCCTCCAGTCTTCTGGTCGATATTCAAGTCCAGTTCGAGGAAGACCAGAGATGTTATTGCTGAAGTAAAAAAGAAACTTCAACCTCTTTTGTCCGATAAGCTGCTATTTTAACTTCCTGTTGTAGACAGTCTTTTCTTTTACTCTGGATGCTAAAAGTTCAAATGTTTGCTTTGACAGACTGAGGTCACATATCAGATAATTGAGTTCTTGGGAGAACTTCTGGGGTGTTGAAATGTTTACTTTATAATCACTTCCACTGCTATCACCTGAGTTTCTTCAACATCGGACAACGGAAGGTCAGACATCGTTGTGTGGCTCAGGTCTCCTTGCTGACTCCAGCTCAGGATATTCCCATTTGACTTTCTTGTATCGATTGAAACTTTCTACATTCACCATACAGAAATAACAATCGTCATGGTGGTTTTTCGGCTTTCTCCACACCGTAGGCACACCCAAGTTTAAACATTTCCTTTGCCTATTTTTCCACTGTCGTAAGCAAGATAAGCTTGTTTTACAAAATTCGTGATTTTATTCTTTGTTTTTGCAAAGAGTATTCACCACAAATGTAGCAAAATGCATTGAGATTGTTTAAGCAGACACTTCGTGAAGAACTCATGTATGGGTGGCCTGGTGGTTAAAGCTCCCGCTTCACACACGGAGGGCCCGGGCTCGATTCCCGGCGGGTAGAAATATTTCGACGCGTTTCTTTGCACCTGTTGTCCTGTTCACCTAGCAGCAAATAGGTACCTGGGTGTTAGTCGACTGGTGTGGGTCGCATCCTGGAGGACAAGATTAAGGTCCCCAATGGAAATAAGTTAGACAGTCCTCGATGACGCACTCTCTTTCTTGGGTTATCCTCGATGACGCCCGTTCTTTCTTGGGTTATCCTGGGTGGCTAACCCTCCGGGGTTAAAAATCCAAAGAACATCTTATCTTATCTTGAAAAATTAGCAAAATAAAGGTTATAATATTGTCACGTACTAGTTGATACAACTCATTTCCTTAAATATTAAATAATTTAAAAATAAATATCTAATCTTTATTAAAACCATCACAGACCGGGCCAAGGGGGCGTTGACCCCCGAAAATCTCTCCAAGTACAGGTATACATATACACGTTGTGGTTGGTTTTTGTTGTTGACCAGTGATTTATATAATATTTCACAGTGTGAACACGGCATTGTTTCTTTGTAACTGTCACAGTTCCCTTCAGTTCTGAGTTATATTTTGATGATTGTGTAAGATGTGCTGAAGTTTACTGTGTATGATGTGCTGAAGTTTACTGTGTAAGATGTGCTGAAGTTAACTGTGTAAGATGTGCTGAAGTTTACTGTGTAAGATGTGCTGAAGTTTACTGTGTATGATGTGCTGAAGTTTACTGTGTAAGATGTGCTGAAGTTTACTGCGTAAGATGTGCTGAAGTTTACTGTGTAAGATGTGCTGAAGTTTACTGTGTAAGATGTGCTGAAGTTTACTGTGTAAGATGTGCTGAAGTTTACTGTGTAAGATGTGCTGAAGTTTACTGCGTAAGATGTGCTGAAGTTTACTGTGTAAGATGTGCTGAAGTTTACTGTGTAAGATGTGCTGAAGTTTACTGTGTAAGATGTGCTGAAGTTTACTGTGTAAGATGTGCTGAAGTTTACTGCGTAAGATGTGCTGAAGTTTACTGTGTAAGATGTGCTGAAGTTTACTGTGTAAGATGTGCTGAAGTTTACTGTGTATGATGTGCTGAAGTTTACTGTGTAAGATGTGCTGAAGTTAACTGTGTAAGATGTGCTGAAGTTTACTGTGTAAGATGTGCTGAAGTTTACTGTGTATGATGTGCTGAAGTTTACTGTGTAAGATGTGCTGAAGTTTACTGCGTAAGATGTGCTGAAGTTTACTGTGTAAGATGTGCTGAAGTTTACTGTGTAAGATGTGCTGAAGTTTACTGTGTAAGATGTGCTGAAGTTTACTGTGTAAGATGTGCTGAAGTTTACTGCGTAAGATGTGCTGAAGTTTACTGTGTAAGATGTGCTGAAGTTTACTGTGTAAGATGTGCTGAAGTTTACTGTGTAAGATGTGCTGAAGTTTACTGTGTAAGATGTGCTGAAGTTTACTGCGTAAGATGTGCTGAAGTTTACTGTGTAAGATGTGCTGAAGTTTACTGTGTATGATGTGCTGAAGTTTACTGTGTATGATGTGCTGAAGTTTACTGTGTATGATGTGCTGAAGTTTACTGTGTATGAATGTGCTGAAGTTTACTGTGTAAATGTGCTGAAGTTTACTGTGTAAGATGTGCTGAAGTTTACTGTGTAAGATGTGCTGAAGTTTACTGTGTAAGATGTGCTGAAGTTTACTGTGTAAGATGTGCTGAAGTTTACTGTGTAAGATGTGCTGAAGTTTACTGTGTATGATGTGCTGAAGTTTACTGTGTATGATGTGCTGAAGTTTACTGTGTATGATGTGCTGAAGTTTACTGTGTATGATGTGCTGAAGTTTACTGTGTATGATGTGCTGAAGTTTACTGTGTAAGATGTGCTGAAGTTTACTGTGTAAGATGTGCTGAAGTTTACTGTGTAAGATGTGCTGAAGTTTACTGTGTAAGATGTGCTGAAGTTTACTGTGTATGATGTGCTGAAGTATACTGTGTATGATGTGCTGAAGTTTACTGTGTATGATGTGCTGAAGTTTACTGTGTAAGATGTGCTGAAGTTTACTGTGTAAGATGTGCTGAAGTTTACTGTGTATAATGTGCTGAAGTTTACTGTGTATGATGTGCTGAAGTTTACTGTGTAAGATGTGCTGAAGTTTACTGTGTAAGATGTGCTGAAGTTTACTGTGTAAGATGTGCTGAAGTTTACTGTGTATGATGTGCTGAAGTTTACTGTGTAAGATGTGCTGAAGTTTACTGTGTAAGATGTGCTGAAGTTTACTGTGTAAGATGTTTACCTGGAGATAGTTCCGGGGGTCAACGCCCCCGCGACCCGGTCTGTGACCAGGCTGAAGCTTACTGTGTAAGATGTGCTGAAGCTTACTGTGTAAGATGTACTGAAGCTTACTGTGTAAGATGTGCTGAAGTTTTCTATGTAAGATGTACTGAAGCTTACTGTGTAAGATGTGCTGAAGTTTACTGTGTAAGATGTGCTGAAGCTTACTGTGTAAGATGTACTGAAGCTTACTGTGTAAGATGTGCTGAAGTTTACTGTGTAAGATGTGCTGAAGCTTACTGTGTAAGATGTACTGAAGCTTACTGTGTAAGGTGTACTGAAGCTTACTGTGTAAGATGTACTGAAGCTTACTGTGTAAGATGTACTGAAGCTTACTGTGAAAGATGTGCTGAAGCTTACTGTGTAAGATGTGCTGAAGCTTACTGTGTAAGATGTGCTGAAGTTTACTGTGTAAGATGTACTGAAGCTTACTATGCAAGATGTACTAAAGCTTACTGTGTAATATGTGCTGAAGCTTACTGTATAAGATGTACTGAAGCTTACTGTGTATGATGTGCTGAAGCTTACTATGTAAGATGTACTGAAGCTTACTATGTAAGATGTACTAAAGCTTACTGTGTAAGATGTGCTGAAGCTTACTATGTAAGATGTACTAAAGCTTACTGTGTAAGATGAACTGAAGCTTACTGTGTATGATGTGCTGAAGCTTACTGTGTATGATGTGCTGAAGATTACTATGTAAGATGTACTAAAGCTTACTATGTAAGATGTTCTAAAGCTTACTGTGTAAGATGTACTGAAGCTTACTGTGTATGATGTACTGAAGCTTACTGTGTAAGATGTGTTGAAGCTTACTATGTAAGATGTACTAAAGCTTACTGTGTAAGATGTGCTGAAGCTTACTATGTAAGATGTACTAAAGCTTACTGTGTAAGATGTACTGAAGCTTACTGTGTAAGATGTACTAAAGCTTACTTTTTAAGATGTACTGAAGTTTACTGTGTAAGATGTGCTGAAGTTTACTGTGTAAGATGTGCTGAAATTTACTGTGTAAGATGTACTGAAGTTTACTGTGTAAGATGTACTGAAGTTTACTGTGTAAGATGTGCTGAAGTTTACTGTGTAAGATGTGCTGAAGTTTACTGTGTATGATGTGCTGAAGTTTACTGTGTAAGATGTGCTGAAGTTTACTGTGTAAGATGTGCTGAAGTTTACTGCGTAAGATGTGCTGAAGTTTACTGTGTAAGATGTGCTGAAGTTTACTGTTTAAGATGTACTGAAATTTACTGTGTAAGATGTACTGAAGTTTACTGTGTAAGATGTGCTGAAGTTTACTGTGTAAGATGTGCTGAAGTTTATTGTTTAAGATGTACTGAAATTTACTGTGTAAGATGTGCTGAAGTTCTCTGTGTAAGATGTACTGAAGTTTACTGTTTAAGATGTACTGAAATTTACTGTGTAAGATGTGCTGAAGTTCTCTGTGTAAGATGTACTGAAGTTTACTGTGTAAGATGTGCTGAAGTTCTCTGTGTAAGATGTGCTGAAGCTTACTGTGTATGATGTGCTGAAGTTTACTGTGTAAGATGTACTGAAGTTTACTGTGTAAGATGTGCTGAAGTTCTCTGTGTAAGATGTGCTGAAGTTTACTGTGTAAGATGTGCTGAAGTTTACTGTGTAAAATGTACTGAAGTTTACTGTGTATGATGTGCTGAAGTTTACTGTGTAAGATGTGCTGAAGTTTACTGTGTAAGATGTACTGAAGTTTACTGTGTAAGATGTGCTGAAGTTTACTGTGTAAGATGTGCTGAAGTTTACTGTGTAAGATGTACTGAAGTTTACTGTGTAAGATGTGCTGAAGTTTACTGTGTAAGATGTGCTGAAGTTTACTGTGTAAGATGTACTGAAGTTTACTGTGTAAGATGTGCTGAAGTTTACTGTGTAAGATGTACTGAAGTTTACTGTGTATGATGTGCTGAAGTTTACTGTGTAAGATGTGCTGAAGTTTACTGTGTATGATGTGCTGAAGTTTACTGTGTAAGATGTACTGAAGTTTACTGTGTAAGATGTGCTGAAGTTTACTGTGTAAGATGTACTGAAGTTTACTGTGTTTGATGTGCTGAAGTTTACTGTGTAAGATGTGCTGAAGTTTACTGTGTAAGATGTACTGAAGTTTACTGTGTATGATGTGCTGAAGTTTACTGTGTATGATGTGCTGAAGTTTACTGTGTAAGATGTGCTGAAGTTTACTGTGTATGATGTGCTGAAGTTTACTGTGTATGATGTGCTGAAGTTTACTGTGTAAGATGTGCTGAAGTTTACTGTGTAAGATGTACTGAAGTTTACTGTGTAAGATGTACTGAAGTTTACTGTGTATGATGTGCTGAAGTTTACTGTGTAAGATGTGCTGAAGTTTACTGTGTAAGATGTACTGAAGTTTACTGTGTAAGATGTGCTGAAGTTTACTGTGTAAGATGTACTGAAGTTTACTGTGTAAGATGTGCTGAAGTTTACTGTGTAAGATGTACTGAAGTTTACTGTGTAAGATGTGCTGAAGTTTACTGTGTAAGATGTGCTGAAGTTTACTGTGTAAGATGTACTGAAGTTTACTGTGTATGATGTGCTGAAGTTTACTGTGCAAATGTGCAAATATCCCAGTATAAATACGTTTCAATCCGATCGAAAGAGACATCTTTATGATGACTCACAAGCAAAGTGGAAGAACACAGTTGCCACACCGCTGGGTGTCACACTGTTGAGCGTGACACACTGGGAGTCACACTGCCGGGCGTCACACTGCCGGGCCTCACACTACCGGGCGTCACACTGCTGGGCGTCACACTGCCGGGCGTCACACTGCCGGGCCTCACACTACCGGGCGTCACACTGCCGGGCGTCACACTGCCGGGCGTCACACTGCCGGGCGACACACTGCCCGGCGTCACACTGCCCGGCGTCACAGCCAGGCTTCTCAGCGGATGTGTGGATAGCGGGTGTAGGAATATGTCTGTTATATTATGTTCATATCTTGACATACCACATAGGTTTTTATACTGTCAATCTCTATATTCCTCAATAAGTGGACAATAAAACACACAGTGTTCAAAATAGTGACAGTAGGCCTGGCCATATACCTCGTATTTAGTTTGATCGCCATGTGTTTGTCTGTCATGCTGTCGGAAGTACTTGTAACTAAGCCTAGGTCTGTCCACTACAACATTAGTCTGTTAACATTGTAAGCTGCTCCATAAAAAAATCTTTTCTACGTAGATGAACGTGGGTGATCAAGGGAGAGATATTATGAGGGAGGGGATGGGAGGGGGAGATGCAGTGTGAAGGGGAGGAAGGGAAGATGTATTCTCGAAGGTAGGTAAGGAAGAAACAAGGTAAGGGAAGACAGGAGAAGAGGGCAGGAACTGCGGAGATAAGGAGGGAAGAGGCAGAGTAAAGGTGGAAAGGAAGTGGTATTGTTGAGTGATGCATAACAAATACAGTATCACAGATACAGCTTACATAGATTATCATACAAGGCAGCATATATGTAAAGAACTGGGATATAACCAGAAGAGTCAGGAATGAGTGATTACTTCCATGGTAGTCAGAGCAGACAGTGCTTCCCTGGGTGTGAGTTGGGGGGGGGGGGGGACTGTGCCTAGCATGGACCAGTAGTTACTGCTGCTGCAAGCTCTACTTCTCATGTTATTATGGACATCAAAAACCAACACAAGAATTTGATGAAAAAAAATAAATAATTTGAAAGTTTAAATTGCATTTAAAAAAAACTTTATTGTGTGTTTTACTGGGAGACATTTTACTGGGAGACCTTTATGGGAGAGAAGAAGGAGAGACATTACTGGGAGACATTACTGGGAGACATTACTGGAGAGGACATTTACTGGGAGACATTACTGGGAGGAGACATATACTGGGAGACATTACTGGGAGACATTACTGGGAGACATTACTGGGAGACATTACTGGGAGACATTACTGGGAGACATTACTGGGAGACATTACTGGAAGAACATTACTTGGGAGACATTACTGGGAGACATTTACTGGGAAGACATTATGGGAGGACATACGGGAGACATTTACTTGGGAGACATTACTGGGAGACATTACTGGGAGACATTACTGGGAGACATTACTGGGAGACATTACTGGGAGACATTACTGGGAGACATTACTGGGAGACATTACTGGGAGACATTACTGGGAGACATTACTGGGAGACATTACTGGGAGACATTACTGGGAGACATTACTGGAAGGAAATTACTAGGGAAGGAACATTACTGTGGGAGACATTACTGGGGACATTTACTGGGAGACATTACTGGAGACATTACTGGGAGCATTACTGGGAGACTTTACTGGGAGACATTACTGGGGAGACATTACGGGAGACCATTATGGGAGACAATTTACTGGGGAACACATTACTGGGAGAACATTACTGGAGACATTTTTATGGAGACATTACTGGGAGACATTTATGGGAGACATTATTGGAAGACATTACTAGGAGATATTACTGGGGACATTACTGGGAGCATTACTGGGAGACATTATCTGGGAGGACATTACTGGAGACATCAGGGATGACATTATTACTGGGATAATTACTGGGAGACATTATGGGTGAGACATTTAATGGGGAGCACATTACTGGGAGCATTTTTTACTGGGAGAGACATTACTGGGAGACATTACTGGGAGGAGACATTACTTGTAAGACATTACTAGGAGACATACTTTGGCTGGGAGACATTTACTGGGAGACATTTACTGGGAGGAGACATTACTGGGGACATTACGGGAGTCATTACTGGGGGAGACATTACTTGGGAGGACATTACTGGAGACATTATGGAAGAAGACATTACTAGGAGACATTACTGGGGGGAGGACATTACTGGGATACATTATGGGAGGAACATTACTGGTGAGACTATTACTTGGGAGGACATTACTGGACGACATTTACTGGGAGACATTACTGGGAGTCATTACTGGAAGACTATTACTAGGAGACATTATGGGAGACATTACTGGGAGACATTACTGGGAGACTTTTTTTACTGGAGCAAGTACTTGGGAGACATTACTGGGAGACATTTACTGTGGGAGACATTACTGGGTGACATTATGGGAGACGTACTGGGAGGACCTTTTTTTTTTATACTGTTTTTTTTTTTTTATTTTTTACTTTTTTTTTTTTTTTATTTTTTTTTTTTATTTACTGGGAGACATTACTGGGAGACATTACTGGGAGGGGTTGGGGAGACATTAACTGGGAGACAGTTACTAGGAGGACATTATGGGAGACATTACTGGGAGACATTACTGGGATGAGACATTACTGGGAGACATTACTGGGAGACTGGCGGCATACTGGAGACATTATGGGAGAGTACTTACTGGGAGGACATTACTGGGAGTCATTAATGGGAGACATTACTGGGAGACTTTACTGGGATTGACATTTACTGAGGAGACATTCTACTGGGAGACATTATGGGGACATTACTGGGAGGGAACATTACTTGGAAGAATTACTAGGAGACATTACTGGGGAGACATTACTGGGAGACATTTTACTGGGAGGACCCTTAATGGGAGACATTTACTGGGAGACATTACTGGGCAGGGACATACTGGAAGATATTACTGGGATGGGGGAGTACATATACTGGGAGATATTATGGAGACATCTGGGAGCATAGGAGCCATTACCGGGGCGGAGACATTACTGGGAGGACATTACGGGACACATTACTGGAGACATTACTGGGAGACATTACTGGGAGACATTACTTAGAGACATAAACTGGGAGGACATTATCTGCGGAGACATTACTGGGTAGACCATTAACTGGGAGACATTTACTGGGAGACATTTACTGAGGGACACATTACTGGGATGACATTTACTGGGAGACATTACTGGGAGTCATTACTGGGAGACATTACTGGGAGGGACATTTTACTGGGGAGGACAATACTGGGAGAACTTACTGGGAGAAATTTTTACTGGAAGACATTACTGGGAGAACATTACTGGGAGACATTTCTGGGGAGACATTACTGGGGAGGCACTTACTGGGGACATTTACTGGAGACATTATGGGTGACATTACTGGGAAGCATTATGGGAGACATTACTGGGAGACATTTACTGGGAGACATTACCTGTGGAGACATTAACTGGAGGACCAATATGGGATGGACATTACTGGGAGAATTACTGTGAAGACATTTACTGGGGAGACTTTCTGGGAGACATTATGGGAGACATTACTGGGAGACATTACTGGAAGACATTATGGGAGACATTACTGGGGGAGACATTTTTTACTGGAAGACATTACTGGGAGGACATTTACTGGGAGACATTTTTACTGGGAGACAGTACTGGGAGACCATTACTGGGACGACATTACTGGGAGGACATTTATAATGGAAAGAAATTACTGGGATGACAATTACTGGGAGGACATTACTGGGAGACATTTACTGGGAGGACCAATTACTGGGGAGACATTACTGCGAAGACATTTCTGAGGAGACATTACTGGGAGACATTACTGGGAGACATTAATGGGAGACATTACCTGGGGACATTACTGGAAAGAACATTACTGGGAGACATTACTGGGAGACATTACTGGGAGACATTACTGGGAGACATTACTGGGAGACATTACTGGGAGACATTACTGGGAGACATTACTGGGAGACATTACTGGAAGATATTACTGGGGAGTGGTGAGGAAGGAACATTACTGGGGTTATTTTACTTGGGAGAACGGAGGGGAGAATACTGGGAGACATTACTTGGGAGGACTAACCCCCCTTCCTGGAGACATTAATGGGAGCATTACTGAGCACACACATTACTGGGAGACATTACTGGGAGACATTACTGGGAGACATTACTGGGAGACATTACTGGAAGACATTACTGGGAGACATTACTGGGAGACATTACTGGGAGACATTACTGGGAGACATTACTGGGAGACATTACTGGGAGACATTACTGGGAGACAATTACTGGGAGACATTACTGGGAGACATTACTGGGAGACATTACTGTGGGAGACATTTACTGGAAAGATATTACTGGGAGACATTACTGTGGAGATATTACTGGGAGGGGGAGGGGGGGGGAGGGGGAGGGAGGAGACATTACTTGGAGACATTACTGGAGAGACATTTATACTGGGAGACATTACTGGGAGACATTTGAATGGAAGACCATTTACTGGGAGACATTACTGGGAGGACATTTACTTGGGAAGACCATTTAGGGGAGCATTCTGGGGACATTACTTGGGAGACATTACTGGAAGACTTACTGGGAGACATTACTGGGAGAACATACTGGGAGAATTACTGGGAGACCTTACTGGGGAGACATTACTGGGAGTAACATTACTGGTAGGAACATTTACTGTGGAAGATATTACTGGGAGAGGTATGGAGACATTTTACTGGGGATATACTGGGAGACGAGAGACAGACATTACTGGGAAGACATTTACAGGGAGACATTACTGGGAGATATTACTGGGAGACATTACTGGGAGACATTACTGTGCTGAGGACATTTTTTACTGGGAGACATTACTGGGAGAACATTTACTAAGAGACATTTACGGGAGACATTACTGGGAGGGCAATTTACTGGGGAATTACTGGGAGACATTATTGGGGGACACATTACTGGGAGACATTTACTGGGGACATTACTGGGAGACTTACTTAGAGGACATTTACTGGGAGACATTACTGGGAGACATTTTACTGGGAGGACATTACTGGAGGACATTACTGGGAGACATTACTGTTGAGTACACGATTAATGGGAGCATTACTGGGAAACATTACTGGGAGAGAGACATTCTGGGAGACATTACTGGGAGAACTTACTGGGAGACATTATGGGAGACATTACTGGAAGAACATTACTGGGAGACATTATGGAGCATTACTGGGAGACATTACTGGGAGACATTACTGGAAGACATTATGGGAGACAACTGGGAGACATTACAGGAAGACATACTGGGGACATTACTTGGGAGACATTACTGGGAGACCATTACTGGGAAGACATTACTGGAGACATTACTGGGAGACATTACTGGAGACATTACTGGAAGACATTTACTGGGAGACATTACTGGGAGACATTACTGGAAGATATTACTGGGAGACATTACTGGGAGACATTACTGGGAGACATTACTGGAAGACATTACTGGGAGACATTACTGGGAGACATTACTGGGAGACATTACTGGGAGACATTACTGGGAGACATTACTGGGAGACATTACTGGGAGACATTACTGGGAGACATTACTGGGAGACATTACTGGGAGACATTACTGGGAGACATTACTGGAAGATATTACTGGGAGACATTACTGGGAGATATTACTGGGAGACATTACTGGGAGACATTACTGGGAGACATTACTGGGAGACATTACTGGGAGACATTACTTAGAGACATTACTGGGAGACATTACTGGGAGACATTACTGGGAGACATTACTGGGAAACCATTACGGGAGAACATTACTTAGTGACATTACTGGGGGACATTACTGAGAGAGGTGAGACTTTACTTAGAGAATTACTGGGAGACATTACTTAGAGACATTACTGTGAGCATTACTGGGGAGACATTACTGACGGAGACATTTACTGGGAGACATTACTGGGAGACATTACTGGGGAGGGACATTACTGGGAGACATTACGGAGGAGACATTACTAGGAGACCATTACTGGGAGACATTACTTGGGAGACAATATGGGAGAGGACATTACTGGAAGACATTACTGGGAGACATTACTGGTAGACATTACTGGGAGACATTACTGGGAGACATTACTGGGAGACATTACTGGGAGACATTACTTAGAGACATTACTGGGAGACATTACTGGGAGACATTACTGGGAGACATTACTGGGAGACATTACTGGGAGACATTACTGGGAAACATTACTGGGAGACATTACTTAGAGACGTTACTGGGAGACATTACTGGGAGACATTACTTAGAGACATTACTGGGAGACATTACTGGGAGACATTACTGGGAGACATTACTGGGAGACATTATGGGAGAATTTTCTGGAGACATTACTGGGAGACATTTACTGGGAGACATTACTGGGAAGGACATTTATTGAGAGACATTACTGGGAGACATTACTTAGAGACATTACTGGGAGACATTACTGGGAGACATTACTGGGAAACATTACTGGGAGACATTACTTAGAGACATTACTGGGAAGACATTACTGGGGACATTATTAGAGGACATTATGGGGACATTACTGGGGAGACATTATGGGAACATTACTGGGAGACATTACTTAGAGACATTACTGGGAGACAATACTGGGAAACATTACTGGGAGACTTTACTTAGAGACATTACTGGGAGACATTACTTAGAGACATTACTGGAAGGACAATATGGGAGGGAAATTACTAGAGACATACAACTGGGAGAGAGACATTTACTGGCGGAGACATTTCTGGGAGACAGGAGACATTACTGGGAGACATTACTGGGAGACATTACTGGGAGACATTACTGGGAGACTTTACTGGGAGACATTACTGGGAGACAACACTTAGAAACATTACTGGGAGACATTACTTAGAGATATTACTGGGAGACATTAATGGAAGACATTACGTAGAGAGTCATTTACTGGGAGACATTACTGGGAGACATTACTGAGAGACATTATTTAGAGACACAACTGGGAAACATTACTGGGAGACATTACTGGGAGACATTACTAGGAGACATTACTGAGAGACATTACTTAGAGACATTACTGGGAGACATTACTGGGAGACATTACTGGGAGGACATTGCGGCGTGGACATTACTGGGAGACATTACTGGGGAATTACTGGGAGACATATACTGGGAAGACATTACTGGAAGGGGTGACATTACTTGGGAGACATTATGGAGACATTTATGGGAGACATTACGGGAGACATTACTGGGAGACATTAATGGGAGAATTACTGGGAGACAATTATGGGAGACATTACTGGAGGACATTACTGGGAGGAATTACTGGGAGACATTACTTAGAGGACAGTACTTAGAGACATTGACAGGGGAGACATTAATGGTAGACATTACTTTAGAGGACATTACCTGGGAGACATTAATGGAGGGACATTAACTTAGAGAACATTACTGGAGAAATTACTGGGAGACATTACTGGTGAAAAACATTACTGGGAAGACATTACTTAGGGAGGGACATTACTGGAAGGACATTACTTAGAGGTCATTACTGGGATGGACATTACTGGGAGACATTATGGGAGATTTTACTAGGAGACATTATGGGAGACATTCTGGGAGAATTACTGGGGAAGGAGACATACTGGGAGACATTACTGGGAGACATTACTGGGAGACATTACTGGGAGACATTACTGGGAGACATTACTGGGAGACATTACTGGGAGACATTACTGGGAGACATTACTGGGAGACATTACTGGGAGACATTACTGGGAGACATTACTTAGAGACATTACTGGAAGACAATACTGGGAGACATTACCTAGAGACACAACTGGGAGACATTACTGGGAGACATTACTGGGAGACATTTACTGTGAGACATTACTGGGGAGGACATTATTGGGGAGACAATTACTGGCAACTTTACTGTGAGACATTACTGGGAGACAATACTTAGAAACATTACTGGGAGACATTACTTAGAGAAATTACTGGGAGACATTACTTAGAGATATTACTGGGAGACATTACTGGAAGACATTACCTTGGAGACATTTACTGAGGAGACATTACTGGGGAGGACATTCATGGGAATGACATTACTGGGAGGACATTGCGGCGAGACATTTTTTAAACCTTTGTGGGGGGGAGACATTACTGGGAGACATTACTGGAGGACATTACTGGGAGAATTACTGGAAGACTTAAAACTGGGAGACATTTACTGGGAGCAGTTACTGGGAGACATTACTGGGAGGACATTACTGGGAGACATTACTGGGAGACATTACTTAGAGACATTACTGGGAGACATTACTGGAAGACATTACTGGGAGACATTACTGGGAGACATTGCTGGGAGACATTACAGGGAGACATTACTGGGAGACATTACTGGGAGACATTACTGGGAGACATTACTGGGAGACATTGCTGCGAACATTACTGGGAGACATTACTGGGAGACATTACTGGGAGACACTACTTAGAGACATTACTGGGAGACATTACTTAGAGACAATACTGGGAGACATTACTGGGAGACATTACTTAGAGACATTACTGGGAGGACTTACTGGGAGTACATTACTGGGAGAAATTTACCTGGGAGACAATAATGGGGAAACATTACTGGGAGGACATTACTGGGAGACATGCTGGGAGACTATTTACTGGGAGACATTACTGGGAGACATTCTGTGAGCATTATGGGGAGACTTGCGGCGAGACATTAATGGGAGAATTCTGGGAGACATTACTGGGAGACATACTTAGAGAACATTACGAGGGGTAGGACATTACTATGAGAATTATTTGGGAGACTTACTAGAGGGACATTACTGGGAGACATTACTGGGAGACATACTGGGAGACATTACCTGGGAGAGACATTACTCGGGAGGACATTACTGGGAGACATTACTGGGAGACATTACTGGGAGACATTGCTGGGAGACATTACTGGGAGACATTACTGGGAGACATTACTGGGAGACATTACTGGGAGACATAACTGGGAGACATTACTGGGAGACATTACTGGGAGACATTCCTGGGAGACATTACTGGGAGACATTACTGGGAGAATTTGCTGCGAGACATTACTTAGAGACATTACTGGGAGACATTCTGGGAGAAGACGGGCGAGATATTACTGGGAGCATTACTAGGAAACATTACTGGGAGACATTACTGGGAGACATTATTGGGAGGCATTACTGGGAGACATTACTGGGAGAGATTAATTAGAGACATTACTGGGAGACATTGCTGGGAGACATTACTGGGAGACATTATTGGGAGACATTACTTAGAGACATTACTTAGAGACATTACTGGGAGACATTACTGGGAGACATTACTGGGAGACATTACTGGGACACATTATGGGAGACATAACTTGGGAATACATTGCTGGAGACATTACTGGGGAAACATTACTGGGAGACATTGCTGGGAGACATTACTGGGAGACATTGCTGGGAAACATTAATGGCAGACATTACTGGGAGACATTGCTGGGAGACATTACTGGGAGACAATGATGTGAGAAGAAATTACTTCGGAGAGACATTATTGGGAGAACATTACTGGGAGAACATACTGGGAGACATTACTGGGAGGACATTGCTGGAGATTACTGGGAGACATTACTGGAGACAATTACTGGAAAGACATTGTGGGAGGACATTATGGGAGACATTACTGGGAGACAATTGCTGGGAGACATTTACTGGGAGACATTGCGCCAGAAGGACTTACTGGGTGACATTCATGGGAGACATTGCTGGGGACATTATGGGAGAACCTTACTGGGAGACATTACTGAGACACATTACTTTGGCTAACAATTACTCGGAGACATTACTGGGAGACATTACTGGGAGACATTACTGGGAGACATTACTGGGAGACATTACTGGGAGACATTACTGGGAGACATTGCTGCGAGACATTACTGGGAGACATTACTGGGAGACATTACTGGGAGACATTACTGGGAGACATTACTGGGAAGACATTAACTCGGGAGACATTACCTGGGAGACATTACTGAGAGGTGACGTCTGAGGAGACATTACTGGGAGACATTACTGGGAGGACATTACTGGGAGACATTACTGGGAGACTTTAATGGGAGAATTCTGGGAGACCATTAGTGGGAGACATTATGGAGACATTACTGGGAGACATTACTTGCAGACATTACTGGGAGACATTACTGATGAGTGAGACTTACTGTGGAGGCAATTACTGGGAGACATTACTGGAGACATTACTGCTTGAGACTTACTGGGAGACATTTGGGAGACATTACTGGGATACAATACTGGGAGATATTACTGGAGACATTACTTGGGAGTACATTACTGGATGACATTACTGGGAGACATTACTGGGAGACATTTCTGGGAGACATTACTGGGAGACATTACTGGGAGACATTACTGGGAGACATTACTGGGAGACATTACTGGGAGACATCTACTGGGGAGAGAGACATTACTGGAGACATTTACTGAAGACATTACTTAGAGACATTACTGGGAGACATTACTGGGAGACATTACTGGGAGACATTACTGGGAGACATTGTTTACATCACCTTGCTGACGCATTCTTTACATCACCGTGCTGACGTATTCCTTACATCACCGTGCTGACGTATTTTTAAACATACACAGTTGTGACGTTATTCCTTACATCACCTTGCTGACGTAATCTTTACATCACAGTGCTGACGTATTCTTTACATCACCTTGCTGACGTAATCTTTACATCACCGTGCTGACGTATTCCTTACATCACCGTGCTGACGTAATCTTTACATCACGTGCTGACGTATTCCTTACAGCATCCGTGCAGCGATTCTTTTCATCACAGTGTGGGACGTATTCTTGACCTCCTTGCTGACGCATTCTTTACATCACCGTGCTGACGCATTCTTTACATCACCGTGCTGACGTATCCTTTACATCACCTTCCTGACGTAATCTTTACATCACCGTGCTGACGTATTCCTTACATCACCGTGCTGACGTATTCTTTACATCACAGTGCTGACGTATTCCTTACATCACCTTGCTGACGTAATCTTTACATCACAGTGTGACGTATTCTTTACATCACCTTGCTGACGTAATCTTTACCATCACGTGCTGCGATATTCGTTACCATCACCGTGCTGACGTAATCTTTACATCACCGTGCTGACGTATTCCTTACATCATCGTGGTGACGTATTCTTTACATCACAGTGCTGACGTATTCTTTACATCACCTTGCTGACGCATTCTTTACATCACCGTGCTGACGCATTCTTTACATCACCGTGTGACGTATCCCTTTTACTCACCTTCCTGACCGTAATCTTTACATTCACCGGCTGACGTATTCCTTACATCACCGTGCTGACGCATTCTTTACATCACCGTGCTGAAGTATCCTTTACATCACCTTCCTGACGTAATCTTTACATCACCTTGCTGACGTATTCTTTACATCACCTTGCTGACGTATTTCTTTACATCGCAGTGCTGGACGTATTCTTTACAATCACCTTGCGAATATTCTTTACATCCCGTGCTAACGTATTCTTTACTCACCGTGCTGACGTTTTGATTTCTTTACATCACCTTGCTGACGTATTCTTTACATCACCTTGCTGACGTATTCTTTACATCATCGTGCTGACGTATTGTTTACAACACTTTGCTGACGAATTGTTTACAACACTTTGCTGACGTATTCTTTACATCACCTTGCTGACGTATTCTTTGCATCACCTTGCTGTCGTATTCTTTACAACACTTTGCTGACGTATTCTTTACATCACCTTGCTGATGTATTCTCTGCATCACCTTGCTGACGTATTCTTTACATCACCTTGCTGACGTATTCTTTACAACCACTTTGCTGGAGTGAATCTTCTGGTGCTCACACATCACCGTGCTGACGTATCTAGACCCATACAATGAACCCTTGCTGACGGTTATCCTTTACATCACCTTGCTGATTTTAAAATTTTTTTTTTTCCCTTTACATTACCGTGCCTAACGTATTCCTTTACATCACCTTGCTGACGTATTCTTTACATCACCGTGCTGACGTATTCTTTACATCACTTTGCTGATGTATTCTTTACACCACCTTGCTGACGTATTCTTTACATCACCGTGCTGACGTATTCTTTACATCACTTTGCTGTGTATCTTAATCACCTTGTGGACGTCTCTTTACACACCTTGCTGACGATTTTTAATCACCTTGCTGACGTATTCTTTACATCACCTTGCTGACGAATTCTCTGCATCACCTTGCTGACGTATCTTTACATCACCGTGCTGACGTATCCTTTACATCACCTAACTGACGTAATCTTTAAATCTCCGTGCTGACGTATTCCTTACATCACCTTGCTGACGTATTCTTTACATCACCTTGCTGCACACGTTATTTCTTTTACACACTTGCTTGACGTATTCTTTACATCACCGTGTGACGTATTCTCTACATCACCGGCTTGACGTATCTTTACATCACCGTGCTGACGTATTCTTTACATCACCTTGCTGACGTATTGTTTACATCACCGTGCTGACGTATTCTCTACATCACCGTGCTGACGTATTCTTTACATCACCGTGCTGACGTATTCTTTACATCACCGTGCTGACGTATTCTTTACATCACCTTGCTGACGTATTCTTTACATCACCTTGCTGACGTATTCTTTACATCACCGTGCTGACGTATTCTTTACATCACCTTGCTGACGTATTGTTTACATCCACCTTGTGACGTATTCTCTACATCACACGGCTGGACGTATTCTTTTACAATCACCGTTTGCTGACGTATTCTTTACATCACCGTGCTGACGTATTCTTTACATCACCTTGCTGACGTATTGTTTACATCACCGTGCTGACGTATTCTCTACATCACCGTGCTGACGTATTCTTTACATCACCGTGCTGAAGTATTCTTTACATCACCGTGCTGACGTATTCTTTACATCACCTTGCTGACGTATTCTTCATATCACCTTGCAGACGTATTCCTTACATCACCTTGCTGACGTATTCTTTACATCACAGTGCTGACGTATTCTTTACCTCATCTTGCTGACGTATTCTTTACATCACTTTGCTCACGTATTCTTTACATCACCTTGCTGACGTATTCTTTACATCATCGTGCTGACGTATTCTTTACACCACCGTGCTGACGTATTTTTTACATCACCTTGCTGACGTATTCTTTACATCACCGTGCTGACGTATTCTTTACATCACCGTGCTGACGTATTGTTTACATCACCTTGCTGACGTATTCTTTACATCACCGTGCTGACGTATTGTTTACATCACCTTGCTGACGTATTCTTTACATCACCGTGCTGACGTATTCTTTACATCACCGTGCTGACGTATTCTTTAAATCACATTGCTGACGTATTCTTTACATCACCTTGCTGACGTATTCTTTACATCACCGTGCTGACGTCTTGTTTTCATCACCTTGTTGACGTATTCTTTACATCACATTGCTGACGTATTCTTTACATCACCTTGCTGACGTATTCTTTACATCACCGTGCTGACGTCTTGTTTTCATCACCTTGCTGACGTATTGTTTACATCACCGTGCTGATGTATTCTTTACATCACCTCGCTGACGTATTCTTTACGTCACCGTGCTGACGTATTCTCTACATCACCGTGCTGACGTATTCTTTACATCACCGTGCTGACGTATTCTCTACATCACCGTGCTGACGTATTTCTTTTACATCACCGTTGCTGACGTATTCTCTACATCACCGTGCTGACGTATGCTTTACATCACCGTGCTGGACCGTTATTCTCTACATCACCGTGCTCACGTTTATTCTTTACCCATCACCCGTGCTGAGGTTGGCTTATTGTTTTACATCACTCTGCTGACGTTATTCTTTCATCACCTTGCGGACGTATTCTTTACATCACCGTGTTGACGTATTCTTTACATCACCGTGGTGACGTATTCTTTACATCACCTTGCTGACATATTCTTTACATCACCGTGCTGACGTATTGTTTTCATCACCTTGTTGACGTATTCTTTACGTCACCTTGCTGACGTATTTTTACATACCCCTTGTGACGTCATTCTTTATAATTCACCTTGCTGACATATTCTTTACATCTCGTGCTGACGTATTCTTTACCTCACCTTGCTGACGTATTCTTTACATCACCTTGCTCACGTATTCTTTACATCATCTTACTGACGTATTCTTTACATCACCTTGCTGACGTATTCTTTACATCACCGTTGCTGAACGTATTCTTATCATCCCGCTGCTGACGTATATTTACATCAAACCGTGCGGACGTTATTCTTTACATCACCTTGCTGACGTATTCTTTACATCACCTTGCTGACGTATTCTTTACATCACCTTGCTGACGTATTCTTTACATCACCTTGCTGACGTATTGTTTTCATCACCTTGCTGACGTATTCTTTACATCACCGTGCTGACGTATTCTTTACATCACCGTGCTGACGTATTCTTTACATCACAGTGCCTGAACGTATTCTTTACATCACCCTTGCTGACGGTATTCTTCATCACGTGCTGACGTATTCTTTACATCACAGTGCTGACGTATTCTTTACATCACCTTGCTGACGTATTCTTTACATCACCGAGCTGACGTATACTTTGCATCACCGTGCTGACGTATTCTTTACATCACCCTGCTTACGTATTCTTTACATCACCTTGCTGACGTATTGTTTACATCACCTTGCTGACGTATTGTTTACATCACCTTGCTGAAGTATTTTTACATCACCTTGCTTACGTATCTTTACATCACCTTGCTGACGTATTCTTTACATCACCTTGCTGACGTATTCTTTACATCACCTTGCTGACGTATTCTTTACATCACCTTGCTGACGTATTCTTTACATCACCGTGCTGACTTATTCTTTTACATCACCTTGCTTACCGTATTCTTTACATCACCGTGCTGACGTATTCTTTACATCACCGTGCTGACGTATTCTTTACATCACCTTGCTAACGTATTCTTTACATCACCTTGCTGACGTATTGTTTACATCACCTTGCTGACGTATTCTTTACATCACCTTTTGCTTACGTATTCTTTACATCACCTTGCTAACGTATCTTTGCATCACCTTGCTTTACGTATCTTTAATCACCTTTGCTGACGTTTCTTTACATCACCTTGCTTACGTATTCTTTACATCACCGTGCTGAGGTATTCTTTTCATCACCGTGCTGACGTATTCTTTACATCACCTTGCTAACGTATTCTTTACATCACCTTGCTGACGTATTGTTTACATCACCTTGCTGACGTATTCTTTACATCACCTTGCTTACGTATTCTTTACATCACCTTGCTAACGTATTCTTTGCATCACCTTGCTTACGTATTCTTTACATCACCTTGCTGACGTATTCTTTACATCACCTTGCTGACGTATTCTTTACATCACCGTACTGACGTATTCTTTACATCACCGTGCTGACGTATTCTTTACATCACCGTGCTGACGTATTCTTTACATCACCTTGCTAACGTATTCTTTACATCACCTTGCTTACGTATTCTTTACATCACCTTGCTGACGTATTCTTTACATCACCTTGCTGACGTATTGTTTTCATCACCTTGCTGACGTTTTCTTTCGTCACCGTCCCCCCCCCCCCCCTGCTGACGTATTTCTTTACATCACCTTGCTGACGTATTCTTTACATCACCTTGCTGACGTATTGTTTTCATCACCTTGCTGACGTTTTCTTTCCGTCACCTTGCTGACGTATTCTTTACATCACCTTGCTGACGTATACTTTGCATCACCGTGCTGATGTATTCTTTACATCACCTTGCTTACGTATTCTTTACATCACCTTGCTGACGTATTGTTTACATCACCTTGCTGACGTATTGTTTACATCACCTTGCTGACGTATTCTTTACATCACCTTGCTTACGTATTGTTTTCATCACCTTGCTGACGTTTTCTTTCCGTCACCGTGCTGACGTATTCTTTACATCACCTTGCTGACTTATTCTTTACATCATCGTGCTGACGTATTCTTTACATCACCGTGCTGACCTATTCTTTACATCACAGTGGTGACGTATTCTTTACCTCTCCTTGCTGACGTATTCTTTACATCACCTTGCTGACCTATTCTTTACATCACATTGCTGACGTATTCTTTACCTCTCCTTGCTGACGTATTCTTTACATCACCTTGCTCACGTATTCTTTACATCACATTGCTGACGTATTCTTTACATCACCGTGCTGACGTATTCTTTACATCACCTTGCTGACGTATTCTTTACATCACAGTGCTGACGTATTCTTTACATCACCGTGCTGACGTATTCTTTACATCACGTGCTGACGTTTCTTTACATCACCTTGCTTGACTTATTGTTTACATCAGCCGTGCTAGACGTATTCTTTACATCACCTTGCTGGACGTATTTTACACAATTTGTGGCGTATATATTCCTCAATAACGATGGACAATAAAACACACAGTGTTCAAAATAGTGACAGTAGGCCTGGCCATATACCTCGTATTTGTTTGATTGCCATGTGTTTGTCTGTCATGCTGTCGGAAGTACTTGTAACTAAGCCTAGGTCGTCCACTACAACATTAGTCTGTTAACAATTGTAAGCTGCTCCATAAAAAAATCTTTTCTACGTAGATGAACGTGGGTGATCAAGGGAGAGATATTATGAGGGAGGGGATGGGAGGGGGATGCAGTGTGAAGGGGAGGAGGGAGTGGTTATTCTCGAAGGTAGGTAAGGAAGAAACAAGGTAAGGGAAGGACAGGAGAAGAGGGCAGGAACTGCGGAGATAAGGAGGGAAGATGAGAAGAGTAAAGGTGGAAAGGAAGTGGTATTGTTGAGTGATGCATAACAAATACAGTATCACAGATACAGCTTACATAGATTATCATACAAGGCAGCATATATGTAAAGAACTGGGATATAACCAGAAGAGTCAGGAATGAGTGATTACTTCCATGGTAGTCAGAGCAGACAGTGCTTCCCTGGGTGTGAGTTGGGGGGGGGGGGGGACTGTGCCTAGCATGGACCAGTAGTTACTGCTGCTGCAAGCTCTACTTCTCATGTTATTATGGACATCAAAAACCAACACAAGAATTTGATGAAAAAAAATAAATAATTTGAAAGTTTAAATTGCATTTAAAAAAAACTTTATTGTGTGTTTTACTGGGAGACATTTTACTGGGAGACCTTTATGGGAGAGAAGAAGGAGAGACATTACTGGGAGACATTACTGGGAGACATTACTGGAGAGGACATTTACTGGGAGACATTACTGGGAGGAGACATATACTGGGAGACATTACTGGGAGACATTACTGGGAGACATTACTGGGAGACATTACTGGAGACATTACTGGGAGACATTACTGGGAGACATTACTGGAAGAACATTACTTGGGAGACATTACTGGGAGACATTTACTGGGAAGACATTATGGGAGGACATACGGGAGACATTTACTTGGGAGACATTACTGGGAGACATTACTGGGAGACATTACTGGGAGACATTACTGGGAGACATTACTGGGAGACATTACTGGGAGACATTACTGGGAGACATTACTGGGAGACATTACTGGGAGACATTACTGGGAGACATTACTGGGAGACATTACTGGGAGACATTACTGGAAGGAAATTACTAGGGAAGGAACATTACTGTGGGAGACATTACTGGGGACATTTACTGGGAGACATTACTGGAGACATTACTGGGAGCATTACTGGGAGACTTTACTGGGAGACATTACTGGGGAGACATTACGGGAGACCATTATGGGAGACAATTTACTGGGGAACACATTACTGGGAGAACATTACTGGAGACATTTTTATGGAGACATTACTGGGAGACATTTATGGGAGACATTATTGGAAGACATTACTAGGAGATATTACTGGGGACATTACTGGGAGCATTACTGGGAGACATTATCTGGGAGGACATTACTGGAGACATCAGGGATGACATTATTACTGGGATAATTACTGGGAGACATTATGGGTGAGACATTTAATGGGGAGCACATTACTGGGAGCATTTTTTACTGGGAGAGACATTACTGGGAGACATTACTGGGAGGAGACATTACTTGTAAGACATTACTAGGAGACATACTTTGGCTGGGAGACATTTACTGGGAGACATTTACTGGGAGGAGACATTACTGGGGACATTACGGGAGTCATTACTGGGGGAGACACCTTGCTGACGATTTTTTACACACCTTGCGAGTATTGTTTACATCACCTGCTTACGTATTGTTTACATCACCTTGTGACGTATTGTTTACATCACTGCTGACGTATTCTTTACATCCACCTTGCGGGACGTATGGTTTCATCCCCTTGCTGACGTATTCCTTTACATCACCTTGCTGACGTATTCTTTACATTCACCTTGCTTGACGTATTCTTTACATCCCCTTGCTGACGTTTTCTTTACAATCACCGTCTGACGTATTCTTTACATCACCTTGCTGACGTATTTTTACATCACCTGCTGAACGTATTTTACATCACCTTGCTTGGACTAATTGTTTACAATCACCCTGCGACGTATTGTTACATCACCTTGCTGACGTATTGTTTACATCACCCCTTGCTACGTTTTCCCTTACATCACCTGCTGACGTATGGTTTGCATCACCTTGCTGACGTATTCTTTACATCACCTTGCTGACGTATTCTTTACATCACCTTGCTGACGTATTCTTTACATCACCTTGCTGACGTATTCTTTACATCACCTTGCTGACGTATTCTTTACATCACCGTGCTGAAGTATTGTTTACATCACCGTGCTGACGTATTGTTTACATCACCGTGCTGACGTATTGTTACATGACTTTCGATATCTTTACATCACCTTGCTGAAGTATTCTTTACCCCACCTTGCTGACGTATTGTTTACTCACCCTTCTGAGAAATTGTTTACATCACCTTGCTGACGTATTGTTTACATCACCTTGCTGACGTATTGTTTACATCACCTTGCTGACGTATTGTTTACATCACCTTGCTGACGTATTGTTTACATCACCTTGTTAGGTAAGACACATATGGAACAGTTAGACAACTTTATTCCGAAACGTTTCGCCTACACAGTAGGCTTCTTCAGTCGAATACAGAAAGTAGGCAGGAACAGTAGAGATGTGAAGACGATGTAATCAGTCCATCACCCTTGAAGTCGTAGAATTTGAGGTTGTCAGTCCCTCGGCCTGGAGAAGTTCAGTTCCATAGTCAGGAACTATCTGAAGATCAAGCGACAGTGCGGAGACTTAAATACTGTCGGAAGGAGAGGTGCAGGGTAGTAGTAGTAGTAGTAGTAGTAGTAGTGAGAGGCCACTGAGAGGTCATGTCCCTCTCAGATCCAACACTTCTCACTTGAAAAGCTTGTCCAAGGTGTTTTCTGTACCAAGATGCCATGTGTTGCAGTGTCTGACAGGATGAACATCAAAATGGTATACAATACCGACAGGTTGTTAGGTAAGACACATATGCAACATACGCAACATCTCTACTGTTCCTGCCTACTTTCTGTATTCGACTGAAGAAGCCTACTGTGTAGGCGAAACGTTTCGGAATAAAGTTGTCTAACTGTTGCATATGTGTCTTACCTAACAACCTGTCGGTATTGTATACCATTTTGATGTTCATCTTGTCAGACACTGCAACACATGGCATCTTGGTACTGAAAACACCTTGGACAAGCTTTTCAAGTGAGAAGTGTTGGATCTGAGAGGGACATGACCTTCAGTGGCCTCTCACTACTATTCTTCATACTACTTCTACCCTGCACTTCCTTCGACAGTATTTAAGTCTCGCACTGTCGCTTGATCTTCAGATAGTTCCTAACTATGGAACTGAATTCTCCAGGCCGAGGGACTGACAAACCTCAAATTTACGACTTCAAGGGTGTTGGATGATTACATCGTCTTCACATCTCTACTGTTCCTGCCTACTTTCTGTATTCGACTGAAGAAGCCTACTGTGTAGGCGAAACGTTTCGGAATAAAGTTGTCTAACTGTTGCATATGTGTCTTACCTAACAACCTGTCGGTATTGTATACCATTTTGATGTTCATCTTGTCAGACACTGCAACACATGGCATCTTGGTACAGAAAACACCTTGGACAAGCTTTTCAAGTGAGAAGTGTTGGATCTGAGAGGGACATGACCTCTCAGTGGCCTCTCACTACTACTACTACTACTACTACTACTACTACTACTACTACCCTGCACCTCTCCTTCCGACAGTATTTAAGTCTCCGCACTGTCGCTTGATCTTCAGATAGTTCCTGATTATGGAACTGAACTTCTCCAGGCCGAGGGACTGACAACCTCAAATTCTACGACTTCAAGGGTGATGGACTGATTACATCGTCTTCACATCTCTACTGTTCCTGCCTACTTTCTGTATTCGACTGAAGAAGCCTACTGTGTAGGCGAAACGTTTCGGAATAAAGTTGTCTAACTGTTGCATATGTGTCTTACCTAACAACCTGTCGGTATTGTATACCATTTTGATTTACATCACCTTGCTGACGTATTGTTTACATCACCTTGCCTGCCGCGGAACTGCCAGTCAGCGTCGACACAATACACAAATATATCAACATGTTGTTTACATTATTTACACAGTTATGCAACAGCGACACTTGCAGTCATTTTATTACTCAGAGTCAACAAGCAACGTTAATGTTGACAAGCAGTGTGAGAGGCTGGTAAACATCCATGGCTGGTAAACACATCCATGGCTGGTATACATATCCATGGCTGGTAAACACATCCATGGCTGGTAGACACATCCATGGCTGGTAAACACATCCATGGGTGGTATACACATCCATGGCTGTAAACACATCCATGGCTGGTAGACACATCCATGGCTGGTATACACATCCATGGCTGGTAAACACATCCATGGCTGGTATACACATCCATGGCTGGTAAACACATCCATGGCTGGTAGACACATCCATTGCTGGTAAACACATCCATGGCTGGTAGACACATCCATGGCTGGTAAACACATCCATGGGTGGTATACACATCCATGGGTGGTGAACACATCCATGGCTGGTAGACACATCCATGGGTGGTATACACATCCATGGGTGGTGAACACATCCATGGGTGGTAAACACATCCATGGCTGGTAAACACATCCATGGCTGGTAAACACATCCATGGGTGGTGAACACATCCATGGCTGGTAAACACATCCTTGGCTGGTAAACACATCCTTGGCTGGTAAACACATCCATGGCTGGTAAACACATCCATGGCTGGTAAACACATCCATGGCTGGTAAACACATCCATGGCTGGTAAACACATCCATGGCTGGTAAACACATCCATGGCTGGTAAACACATCCATGGCTGGTAAACACATCCATGGGTGGTGAACACATCCATGGCTGGTAAACACATCCATGGGTGGTAAACACATCCATGGCTGGTAAACACATCCATGTCTGGTAAACACATCCATGGCTGGTAACCGCATCCTTGGCTGTTAAACACATCCATGGCTGGTAAACACATCCATGGCTGGTAAACACATCCTTGGCTGGTAAACACATCCTTGGCTGTTAAACACATCCATGGCTGTTAAACACATCCATGGCTGGTAAACACATCCATGGCTGGTAAACACATCCATGGCTGGAAAACACATCCTTGGCTGGTAAACACATCCTTGGCTGGTAAACACATCCTTGGCTGGTAAACACATCCATGGCTGGTAAACACATCCATGGCTGGTAAACACATCCATGGCTGGTAAACACATCCATGGCTGGTAAACACATCCATGGCTGGTAAACACATCCATGGCTGGTAAACACATCCATGGGTGGTGAACACATCCATGGCTGGTAAACACATCCATGGCTGGTAAACACATCCATGGCTGGTAAACACATCCATGTCTGGTAAACACATCCATGGCTGGTAACCGCATCCTTGGCTGTTAAACACAACCATGGCTGGTAAACACATCCATGGCTGGTAAACACATCCTTGGCTGGTAAACACATCCTTGGCTGTTAAACACATCCATGGCTGTTAAACACATCCATGGCTGGTAAACACATCCATGGCTGGTAAACACATCCATGGCTGGTAAACACATCCTTGGCTGGTAAACACATCCTTGGCTGGTAAACACATCCTTGGCTGGTAAACACATCCATGTCTGGTAAACACATCCATGGCTGCTAAACACATCCATGGCTGGTAAACACATCCATGACTGTTAAACACATCCATTTGTGGTGAACACATCCATGGCTGGTAAACACATCCATGATTGTTAAACACATCCATTTGTGGTGAACACATCCATGGCTGGTAAACACATCCATGATTGTTAAACACATCCATTTGTGGTGAGCACATCCATGGCTGGTAAACACATCCATGACTGTTAAACACATCCATTTGTGGTGAACACATCCATGGCTGGTAAACACATCCATGATTGTTAAACACATCCATTTGTGGTGAACACATCCATGGCTGGTAAACACATCCATGGCTGGTAAACACATCCATGGGTGTTAAACACATCCTTGGCTGGTAAACACATCCTTGGCTGGTAAACACATCCATGGGTGTTAAACACATCCATGGCTGGTAAACACATCCATGATTGTTAAACACATCCATTTGTGGTGAACACATCCATGGCTGGTAAACACATCCATGGCTGGTAAACACATCCATGGGTGTTAAACACATCCTTGGCTGGTAAACACATCCTTGGCTGGTAAACACATCCATGGGTGTTAAACACATCCATGGCTGGTAAACACATCCATGGCTTGGTAAACACATCCATTGGTGGTGAACACATCCATGGGTGGTAAACACATCCATGGCTGGTAAACACATCCATGGCTGGTAAACACATCCATGGCTGGTACACACATCCATGGCTGGTACACACATCCATGGCTGGTACACACATCCATGGCTGGTACACACATCCATGGCTGGTACACACATCCATGGCTGGTACACACATCCATGGCTGGTACACACATCCATGGCTGGTACACACATCCATGGCTGGTACACACATCCATGGCTGGTAAACACATTCGTCAAAGATGGATGCCGTTCACATCATTTCTTCTCACTTGTCAATAACGTGATGAGTAATAAGTTATGAGGAATTATTATTATATGTATTATTATTATTATTATTATTATTATTATTATTATTATTATTATTATTATTATTATTATTATTATTATTATTATTATTATTTTTGTAACATCGGCCGTCTCCCACCGAGGTAAGGTGACCGACATAGAAGAAAGCACTCTCGTGTCACTCATTCAATCACAGTTCAGATGGCTCTCCATATTGCAACATCCCTACCACCCCCTCCTCCAAAGGTGCCTGCACAGTATGTCCCGCCTCCACGACTCAAGTCCGGCTAACCGGTTTCCCTGAAATCTTTTATGGTACTATGTTCACACTCCAACAGAATATAAAATCATAAAAACCACTTGCCTCCACTCACACCTATGTAACACGCTCGCACAAGCCTGCTGGATGTCCAAGCCCCTCATACACACACACACACACACACACACACACACACACACACACACACACACACACACACACACACCCACACACACATTAAGGATCGCCTAGTGAGCCAGTCAGTAGTGTTAATATTGTTGCTCCTTGTGTTGTGTGTGTCACCGTTAGCTCACAGGTAGGAACTGTCAGATTCGAGTTAGTTCTTATAGCAGAGACGCCATGCTACGCTCATACATCATAGACGGCTGGGCAGTCTCTGGCGCCTGTGTCTAGAGTCTAGTCTTTCTCTGAGTGTGAATCCTGGAGCTCTAGACAATGCTATGCATATAAGTGGCTTTGGCATGCTGCTCTTACCTGTATGCTATGCTATGCTAAACGTAGTGTCTGCAGTTCCCTGTGTACGCAGCGCGGTAATAAACCACAAAACTGAATGTGTATGTCACTGTGTATCTGGTGTAACCCACGATATTCCCAGGCGAGGGCATAGCAAAATATTACTCGAGTTATGAGAACCATCACAGAACCAATCAATAATGATCCCAGTATACTTTGTACGAACTGCATTTTACAGCTTAGGTGCTGTAATCAAATCTCAGCTTACTGTCAATGAATAAACAGGTAGGGGGGGAAAGGAGGGGCTTGATCCGAGATTAACAAGAACAGTGCTGTACTGCTGAGCTACGGGGTTTCTAAACGGAAACTGTCACATAAGACATTGCTGTGTCCTGTCTGCCTCAGTGACTTCCGTCTACAACCCTACTGTCTTTTTCCACAACCAAAGTAGCTTTCACAGTAGCTTTCACAGTAAATATATCCTCATCTCCCTTAAACTCACAGTCTATGACCAGACACAACACACCATGACTGCATAATATTCACAATAATAATAATAATAATAAATATTATTATTATTATTATTATTATTATTATTTTAAATCTCCTGGCTCTGATATATGACCGCTATTAGAGCGAAGGAGCTGAATTTATTAGAGAAAAAAGTTCTGTTAATGCTGCGGAAAGTTCTATTGTAAACGCTTTATAGCGTTATTTCATAAGCTTTATAGCTCTATTTCAAAAGCTCTCTAGCTTTATATCAAAAGCGCTATATTTAAAGCTCTATAGATTTTAAAAGCTCAATTTCAAAAGTTCTATCTTAAATGCATTATATATATTTTAAAAGCTCTATAGCTCTATTTTAAAAGCTCTATAGCTCTATTTTAAAAGCTCTATAGCTCTATTTTAAAAGCTCTATAGCTCTATTTTAAAAGCTCTATAGCTCTATTTTAAAAGCTCTATAGCTCTATTTTAAAAGCTCTATAGCTCTATTTTAAAAGCTCTATAGCTCTATTTTAAAAGCTCTATAGCTCTATTTTAAAAGAGTTTTGACGGAATTAACATTTAAATTGAAACTAGAGAAGACTAGCTAAAAATATTACTACTTGGCTGGGCTTTCAGCGAAGAAAAATACAGTTTTTTTTTTTTTTGGTTCATGAAGTCTTCCTGGAAGTCAACTATGGAAGGATCTAACGTCACCAGTTTCTTGCATTCCGTAATGTAATCAATCAATGGCTTCCAGCCATTGATTGATTACATTACGGAATGCAAGAAACTGGTGACGTTAGATCCTTCCATAGTTGACTTCCAGGTAGATTGATTGATGATCTGACAGTGGTCAGGGACGGACCACTGTCAGGTCATACGAGGATTGTCCCCCTCTATTCTTTAGGGAATTGTGACCTCTTTATTGTTCACGTGATAGACATAAGGGGTGTTCCTCGTAGGCATATACAGCAGACATACACAGCAGACATACACAGCAGACATACACAGCAGATATACACAGCAGACATACACAGCAGACATACACAGCAGACATACACAGCAGACATACACAGCACACATACACACCTAAATATACAAGATCTAGGAACGCAAAATAGCGCCTCAGCTGTCGGTATCAAAAATGCGAAGGATGCTTCGGGGGATAGTGTTGATGCACTGCTAGAAACAACTGGTGGTGGTACTGATGCTGGTACAGATGCCGAAGACAGTGCGGGGGTCACATCCACAAACTGCACCAGTGAAGAAGTCAGCCTCCATAAACCCCAGCCACCTTAAAACAAATCTCTGCAGATTCTGTGCCTGGGGTATCTGTAGGTATGGAATATCTGGAAATACAAAGGGACGTGCAACTTTGACATAGTAATAACAACCTCTTAATAAAGTGTCAGGAAGAAGAAAAACCTGGCAGGAAATTGCAGAGACACTCCACCACTTCGGAAACTTTCTAGAGTGGAGACAAATCAGTGCATCTCCCACTCCAGAACAACAGATATTAATGCCAACAAATAAAGTCCCCAACAAGCAATACGACATTATCTATATTTGCAAATATACAGGATCTAAACCCATCAACCACCAAAAAAAATACCTCCACCAATGGACTCCTCACAGAATGAAATGCAGTGTTTGTGGCTTACACACACACACACACACACACCACACAACACACACACACACACACACACACACACACACACACACACACACACACACACACACACACACACACACACAACACAAAACAAAACAAAAAAAAAAACAAAAAAATGACAAAGAAATATGATACCAAGGCACAACTTATTTAGATGCGACAGAAAGCACAAGCAACAAAGGGGATCTTGGTCTGTTTGTCACCGGGTCGCTCATTTGCGCAGAATTACTAAACACCACAAATGATCTAGTTGAAGTTTTGGCAGTAAATACTGAGAACCAAAAGCTAGTCATTGTGGTTGCATATATGCTGCCAAATGAAACTTCCTAACAGTTCAAGGAACAGCTTCTGAAAATTGGCTACTGTCTGGGAAATCTTCCAACACCAAACCCAAATATCTTTTGCTTAGTGATCTCATTTAAAATTGAAGAATGTGCCAAATAACGTTATAGCAGAGATAACACCAGGAGGCAGATCAGATGAAAATTCTCACACACATGAGCTATTGAATCTTTGCAAAAAATTCACCTCAAGCCAGCAAACAGCGAAGCCAACAAGACTGGAATATACACTTGACCTTATTTTTACTAATAATGGTTATCTGGTGCGAAATATAACAGTATCAAAGATAATAAATTCGGATCACAACCTAATGAAAGTTCGAACTTTTATGCACAGATGTCCTGACCAGCAAAATGTGATCATTTATAAGTCCCTTCACCAAATTCAACTTAAATAACATAAACATCCAGTGAGATCAAATTAACTAGGTCCTTAAGACTTAAACGAAATATGCTGGGAAGATATTCTGAACAAAGCGGATCTGAACCAGTGAATGGAAAGAATTAAATTGAGGTATGCTCAAGGCACATTTCCCTTAGGAAAAAGAAAAGATGCAAACTATAAACAAATAGAAACACTTCCTCTAAAAGCAAAGGTGAAAAATTACAGAGCTTCTCCTTGGGGCCAGGCTACCTGAAATACGGAAGAAGGCAGTGCCTAGAGAAATAGAAAATATCGAACTTAAGCTAAAGGAATCACAAAGTATCCAGGAAACACAGAAAGAACTTAAAGCAATACATGAAATTGAAAGAATCTGAAATATTTCTTTTCATATGCTATATGTAGGCCAAAAACTACATCCAGTACTGGGTCATTGCTTAAACGAGATGGGACTTACACTGATGACAGTAAAGAAATGAGTGAGAGGCTGAAGTCCTAGTATGATTCAGTGTAACGAGCCGTTAATCAGACAAAGGGTTGACAATCTAAAAGATTTTTTTTTATGTTAATATTTCCAGAATGTCTGATATAACCCTAACACCACTGAACTTTGAAAAAGCAATCAACGACATGCCCATGCACTCTGCCCCAGGCCCAGACTCTTGGAACCCCGTGCTCATCAAGAACTGCAAGAAATCCCTTTTGCGTGCCTAAATATTCTATGGAGAGGGAGCTTATACACGAGGTCATTCCACAGTCACTAAAAACAGCGGTAGTCCCACTCCACAAAGGTGGTAGTAAAGCAATTGCAAATAATTATAGATCGATAGCACTAACGTCCCACATCTTATAAAATATTTGAAAGGGTTCCAAGAAGCAAGATCACCAGCCACTTGAACACCCAACAATTACACAACCAAGGACAGCGCGGGTTTAGAGCAGGTCGCTGATGCCTTTCACAAATACTAAGCTACTATGACATGGTCTTGGATGCACTGGAGGACAAGCAGAATGTAAATGTAGTATACACCGACTTTTGAAAGCCTTGGACAAGTGCGATCATGGTGTAATAGCGCACAAAATGAGTGATAAAGGGACAACGAAAAAAAATAGATAGATGGTCTTTAACTTTCTAACAAATAGAGCATATAAAGAGTAATAGTAAAAAGAGTATAGTTAGAGGCGCTACAGTGAAAAGCTATGGTTCTCATCTTCATATCAGACAGAGATGCAAGCCATAGCACTGTTTCTCTTTGCTGACAATGCTAGAATCTGCATGAGAGTGTCAGCCAATGAGGACACTGTAAATTTCCAAGCGGAGGTAAAGCAAGCCTTCAAATGGGCCTTAGAAAACAATATGATGTTTAATAAGGACAATTTCATTTACTCCACTATGGGAAGTTTGAGGAAATAAAATCTACATCAGAGTGTACAAATTCTCACCACACAATAGAGCGAGAAACTAATATAAAGGACCTGATAGTGATTATGTCAGGGTCTCTCATTTTCAAAGATCACATTAATGTCTCTATCACATCCGTTAGGAAAATGACAGGAAGGATGATGAGAACCTTCAAAACAAAGAATGTTAAGCCAGTGTTGATTCTCTTTAAATCACTTGTTCACTCTAGGATGGAATGCTGCTGTATACTAAAGGCTCCTTTCAAGGCAGGCGAAGTTGCATATCTGGAGAACGTTTGAAGTCCCTCGATTTGCACTCCATCGAACGCAGGCGAGAAAGATGCTTGATAATTTACACCTGGAAAATGCTAGAGGGACTAGTTCCTAACCTGCACCCGGAAATCACTTCCCATGAAAGCAAAAAACTCAGCAAGCGGTATAATATTCCCAATGAAAAGCAAGTGTGCCGTGAATACACTAAGAGATAACACAACGTTATCTCTTAGCACACATAAGAGGGAATTGAACAGACAACTAAAATCAGTTCCTGACCAGCCGGGCTGGCTTGGTCATGGACCAACGCTGGGACGTTGACCCCCAGAACATCCTCCAGGTAAACTTTAGGTAGTTAGGTGTGTTCGGAGCAAGGTTTACATTATGAGGGGCGATAGTTTTTGATGGCGTTTAAAGATAATACCTGTTGTTAAACAAAATACACACAGTGTTAAGGCACTACCTCTTGTTAAAGTTAATATACACATTGTTAAACTTCACCTGCTGTTAAACTAAGCACACAGTGCTAAAACTTCACTTGTTATTAAACTGAACACATATAATGTTAAAACTTCACTTGTTGTTAAACCGAGCAGACACAGTGTTATTACTGCACGTCTTGTTAGCCTGAAGGCCACACAGTGTTAGGACCACCTGATAACAGAAAATAAACACAGCGTGAGCCTTGATACATGGTGAGACTGATGTGATTAATTTCATGGCAGACACTGTATACCATACACTCACCTGACAGTGTTCACAAACGTTGTGAATATATCCAGTCATTTCTCAGCCTCTGTGAGCGAACAATATGTAGTGTTGAGAAAACTTTCAGTAAGCCAGATAACGAGACAGGAATTAACTGCATAATTAATGTAAACATTTCAACCATCAAGATACCCAGCTGTTGCATAGTGTGTCTTAATGATCAGTGACTACACTGAATGTGCATTGGAATGACTGAGTCACATCGTGAACAAATGTTGGTGCTGCTGAGGACAAGTCTCCGCCACCATTTCAAAGAGTGGAAATAAAAATGTTGGACAGTCGTAACTAAACACTCTGACATTGTACATATCAAAGGTCTGATGAACTATCAAAGCACAAAAAAATCTGTGGACATAAGCTGACGTGTTTCATGATTTACATCCCCGAAAACAAGCATAAAAAATGTATATATAGATATATGTATTAGTTTTTGTACTATTTTTTGTTGTACGACATTATCTAGGCGGGGACTATTTACTCATATACTATTCGGGAAGGTTAATCTACGTAAACCTAATATTCTTTCTACAAGCTTTCTTTCTAATTTACTGTCTTACCCTCCTTATTTTCTCACGTATCTTGGCTTTTTCCAGTAATTCCATATTCCTCCAGTTATAATTTTTACCTCTGGCATCTTTCATTCTTTCAATTGTTCTCGCTAATGATTCATGGGTCGTTTGTACATTTGTCTTCATCGTTTAATACTTTTTTCTGCCTCACAATGACTTCCATATTCTAGGTACTTTTCCTGTCTTTCGCTTTGGTCTATATTTTTACTGATTCTAACTTAAACAAGTTCCTTGATCCTCTTGACGAGGAGCTGTGAGGCCGATTGGTGTCCAGGGGAGAGGTTACTATCAGACTGAGGAGTGAACCAGGCTAAGTAGTGAACCAGGCTGAGAAGTGAACCATTCTGAGAAGTGAACCAGGCCGAGAAGTGAACTAGGCTAAGTAGTGAACCGGGCTGAGAAGTGAACCAGGTTAAGAAGTGAACCAGGCTGAGAAGTGAACCAGGCTGAGAAGTGAACCAGACTAAGTAGTGAACCAGGCCTGAGAAGTGAACCAGGCTAAGTAGTAAACTAGGCTGAGAAGTGAACCAGGTTAAGTAGTGAACCGGGCTAAGAAGTGAACCAGACTAAGCAGTGAACCAGGCTGAGAAGTAAACCAGGCTAAGTAGTGAACCAGGCTGAGAAGTGAACCAGGCTGAAAAGTGAAACAGGCTAAGTAGTGAACCAGATTGAGAAGTGAACCAGGTTAAGTAGTGAACCAGGCTGAGAAGTGAACCAGGCTGAGAAGTGAAACAGGTTGAGAAGTGAACCAGGCTGAGAAATGAAACAGGCTGAGAAGTGAACCAGGCTAAGGAGTGAACCAGGCTGAGAAGTGAACCAGGCTGAGAAGTGAAACAGGCTGAGAAGTAAACCAGGTTAAGTAATAAACCAGGCTGAGAAGTGAACCAGACTGAGAAGTGATCCAGACTGAGAAGTGAACCAGGCTAAGTAGTGAACCAGGCTGAAAAGTGAACTAGTCTAAGAAGTGAACCAGGCTGAGAAGTGAACCAGGCTAAGTAGTGAACCAGGCTGAGAAGTGTACCAGGCTGAGAAGTGAACCAGGCTGAGAAGTGGACCAGGATAAGTAGTGAACCAGGCTGAGAAGTGAACCAGGCTGAGAAGTGAACCAGGCTGAGAAGTGAACCAGGCTAAGTAGTGAACCAGGCTGAGAAGTGAACCAGGCTGAGAAGTGAACCAGGTTAAGTAGTGAACCAGGCTGAGAAGTGTACCAGGCTGAGAAGTGAACCAGGCTGAGAAGTGAACCAGGCTAAGTAGTGAACCAGGCTGAGAAGTGAACCAGGCTGAGAAGTGAACCAGGCTGAGAAGTGAACCAGGCTAAGTAGTGAACCAGGCTGAGAAGTGAACCAGGCTGAGAAGTGAACCAGGCTGAGAAGTGAACCAGGCTGAGAAGTGAACCAGGCTAAGTAGCGAAACAGGCTGAAAAGTGAACTAGTCTGAGAAGTGAACCAGGCTGAGAAGTGAACCAGGCTAAGTAGTGAACCAGGCTGAGAAGTGGACCAGGCTGAGAAGTGAACCAGGCTGAGACGTGAACCAGGATAAGTAGTGAACCAGGCTGAGAAGTGAACCAGACTGAGAAGTGAACCAGGCTAAGTAGTGAACCATGCTGAAAAGTGAACTAGTTTGAAAAGTGAACAAGGCTGAGAAGTGAACCAGGCTGAGAAGTGAACAATGCTGAGAAGTGAACCAGGCTAAGTAGTGAACCATGCTGAAAAGTGAACTAGTTTGAAAAGTGAACAAGGCTGAGAAGTGAACCAGGCTGAGAAGTGAACTAGGCTAAGTAGTGAATCAGGCTGAGAAGTGAACCAGGCTGAAAAGTGAACCAGACTGAGAAGTGAACCAGGCTAAGTAGTGAACCATGCTGAAAAGTGAACTAGTTTGAAAAGTGAACAAGGCTGAGAAGTGAACCAGGCTGAGAAGTGAACAATGCTGAGAAGTGAACCAGGCTAAGTAGTGAACCATGCTGAAAAGTGAACTAGTTTGAAAAGTGAACAAGGCTGAGAAGTGAACCAGGCTGAGAAGTGAACTAGGCTAAGTAGTGAATCAGGCTGAGAAGTGAACCAGGCTGAAAAGTGAACCAGGCTGAGAAGTGAACCAGGCCGAAAAGTGAACAAGGCTATGTAGTGAACCAGGCTGAGAAGTGAACCAGGCTGAAAAGTGAACCAGGCTAAGTAGTGAACCGGGCTGAGAAGTGAACCAGGTTAAGTAGTGAACAAGGCTGAGAAGTGAACCAGGCTGAGAAGTGAACCAGGCTGAGAAGTGAACCAGGCCGAGAAGTGAACTAGGCTAAGTAGTGAACCGGGCTGAGAAGTGAACCAGGTTAAGAAGTGAACCAGGCTGAGAAGTGAACCAGGCTGAGAAGTGAACCAGACTAAGTAGTGAACCAGGCCTGAGAAGTGAACCAGGCTAAGTAGTAAACTAGGCTGAGAAGTGAACCAGTTTAAGTAGTGAACCGGGCTAAGAAGTGAACCAGACTAAGCAGTGAACCAGGCTGAGAAGTAAACCAGGCTAAGTAGTGAACCAGGCTGAGAAGTGAACCAGGCTGAAAAGTGAAACAGGCTAAGTAGTGAACCAGATTGAGAAGTGAACCAGGTTAAGTAGTGAACCAGGCTGAGAAGTGAACCAGGCTGAGAAGTGAAACAGGTTGAGAAGTGAACCAGGCTGAGAAATGAAACAGGCTGAGAAGTGAACCAGGCTAAGGAGTGAACCAGGCTGAGAAGTGAACCAGGCTGAGAAGTGAAACAGGCTGAGAAGTAAACCAGGTTAAGTAATAAACCAGGCTGAGAAGTGAACCAGACTGAGAAGTGATCCAGACTGAGAAGTGAACCAGGCTAAGTAGTGAACCAGGCTGAAAAGTGAACTAGTCTAAGAAGTGAACCAGGCTGAGAAGTGAACCAGGCTAAGTAGTGAACCAGGCTGAGAAGTGTACCAGGCTGAGAAGTGAACCAGGCTGAGAAGTGGACCAGGATAAGTAGTGAACCAGGCTGAGAAGTGAACCAGGCTGAGAAGTGAACCAGGCTGAGAAGTGAACCAGGCTAAGTAGTGAACCAGGCTGAGAAGTGAACCAGGCTGAGAAGTGAACCAGGTTAAGTAGTGAACCAGGCTGAGAAGTGTACCAGGCTGAGAAGTGAACCAGGCTGAGAAGTGAACCAGGCTAAGTAGTGAACCAGGCTGAGAAGTGAACCAGGCTGAGAAGTGAACCAGGCTGAGAAGTGAACCAGGCTAAGTAGTGAACCAGGCTGAGAAGTGAACCAGGCTGAGAAGTGAACCAGGCTGAGAAGTGAACCAGGCTGAGAAGTGAACCAGGCTAAGTAGCGAAACAGGCTGAAAAGTGAACTAGTCTGAGAAGTGAACCAGGCTGAGAAGTGAACCAGGCTAAGTAGTGAACCAGGCTGAGAAGTGGACCAGGCTGAGAAGTGAACCAGGCTGAGACGTGAACCAGGATAAGTAGTGAACCAGGCTGAGAAGTGAACCAGACTGAGAAGTGAACCAGGCTAAGTAGTGAACCATGCTGAAAAGTGAACTAGTTTGAAAAGTGAACAAGGCTGAGAAGTGAACCAGGCTGAGAAGTGAACAATGCTGAGAAGTGAACCAGGCTAAGTAGTGAACCATGCTGAAAAGTGAACTAGTTTGAAAAGTGAACAAGGCTGAGAAGTGAACCAGGCTGAGAAGTGAACTAGGCTAAGTAGTGAATCAGGCTGAGAAGTGAACCAGGCTGAAAAGTGAACCAGACTGAGAAGTGAACCAGGCTAAGTAGTGAACCATGCTGAAAAGTGAACTAGTTTGAAAAGTGAACAAGGCTGAGAAGTGAACCAGGCTGAGAAGTGAACAATGCTGAGAAGTGAACCAGGCTAAGTAGTGAACCATGCTGAAAAGTGAACTAGTTTGAAAAGTGAACAAGGCTGAGAAGTGAACCAGGCTGAGAAGTGAACTAGGCTAAGTAGTGAATCAGGCTGAGAAGTGAACCAGGCTGAAAAGTGAACCAGGCTGAGAAGTGAACCAGGCCGAAAAGTGAACAAGGCTATGTAGTGAACCAGGCTGAGAAGTGAACCAGGCTGAAAAGTGAACCAGGCTAAGTAGTGAACCGGGCTGAGAAGTGAACCAGGTTAAGTAGTGAACAAGGCTGAGAAGTGAACCAGGCTGAGAAGTGAACCAGGCTGAGAAGTGAACCAGGCTGAGAAGTGAACCAGGCTAAGTAGTGAACCAGGCTGAGAAGTAAACCAGGTTAAGTAGTGAACCAGGCTGAGAAGTGAACCAGGCTGAGAAGTGAACCAGGCTAAGTAGTGAACTAGGCTGAAAAGTGAACCAGGCTGAGAAGTGAACCAGGCTGAGAAGTGAACCAGGCTGAGAAGTGAAGCAGGCTGAGAAGTGAACCAGGCTAAGTAGTGAACCAGGCTGAGAAGTGACCGGGTTAAGTAGTGAACCAGGCTGAGAAGTGAACCAGGCTAAGTAGTGAACCAGGCTGAGAAGTGAGCCAGACTGAGAAGTGAACAAGGCTGAGAAGTGAACCAGGTTAAGTAGTGAACCAGGCTGAGAAGTGAACCAGACTGAGAAGTGAACCAGGCTAATTAGTGAACCAGGCTAAGTAGTGAACCAGGCTGAAAAGTGAACTAGTCTGAGAAGTGAACCAGGCTGAGAAGTGAACCAGGCTAAGTAGTGAACCAGGCTGAAAACTGGACTAGTCTGAGAAGTGAACCAGACTGAGAAGTGAACCAGGCTAAGTAGTGAACCAGGCTGAAAAGCGAACTAGTCTGAGAAGTGAACCAGGCTGAGAAGTGAACCAGGCTAAGTAGTGAACCAGGCTGAGAAGTGGACCAGGCTGAGAAGTGAACCAGGCTGAGACGTGAACCAGGATAAGTAGTGAACCAGGCTGAGAAGTGAACCAGGCTGAGAAATGAACCAGGCTAAGCAGTGGACCAGGCTGAGAAGTGAACCAGGCTGAGAAATGAACCACGCTAAGTAGTGAACCAGGCTGAAAAGTGAACTAGTTTGAGAAGTGAACAAGGCTGAGAAGTGAACCAGGCTAAGTAGTGAACCAGGCTGAGAAGTGAACCAGGCTGAAAAGTGAACCAGGCTGAGAAGTGAACCAGGCTGAGAAGTGAACTAGGTTAGGTAGTGAACCAGGCTGAGAAGTGAACCAGGCTGAGAAGTGAACCAGGCTGAGAAGTGAACCAGGCTAAGTAGTAAACCAGGCTGAGAAGTGAACCAGGTTAAGTAATGAACCAGGCTGAGAAGTGAACCAGGCTGAGAAGTGAACCAGGCTGAGAAGTGAACTAGGCTGAGAAGTGAACCGGGCAAAGTAGTTAACCAGGCTGAGAAGTGAGCCAGGCTGAGAAGTGAACGAAGCTGAGAAGCGAACCAGGCTGAGAAGTGAACCAAGCTGAGAAGTGAACCAGGCTGAGAAGTGAACCAGGCTGAGAAGTGAACCAGGCTAAGCAGTGTACCAGACTGGGAAGTGAACCAGGGTAAGAAGTGAACCAGGCTGAGAAGCGAACCAGGCTAAGTAGTGAACCAGGCTGAGAAGTGAACCAGGCTAAGTAGTGAACCAGGCTGAGAAGTGAACCAGACTGAGAAGAGAACCAGGCTAAGTAGTGAACCAGGCTGAGAAGTAAACCAAGCTGAGAAGTGAACCAGGCTGGACAGTAAACCAGACTGGGTAGTGAACCAGGCTGAGAAGTGAACCAGGCTGAGAAGTGAACCAGGCTAAGTAATGAACCAGGCTGAGAAGTGAACCAGGCTAAGTAGTGAACCAGGCTGAGTACTTAACCTGGCTGAGTCGTGATCCAGGCTGAGTAGTGAACCAGGCTGGGTAGTGAACCAGGCTAAGTAGTAAACCAGGCTGGGTAGTGAACCAGGCTGAGCAGTGAACCAGGCTGGGTAGTGAACCAGGTTGAGTAGTGAACCAGTCTGGGTAGTTATCCAGGCTGAGTAGTGAACCAGACTGGGTAGTTATCCAGGCTGAGTAGTGAACCAGACTAGGTAGTTATCCAGGTTGAGTAGTGAACCAGGCTGGGTAGTGAACCAGGCTGAGCAGTGAACCAGACTGGGTAGTGAACCAGGTTGAGTAGTGAACCAGGCTGGGTAGTGAACCAGGCTGAGCAGTGAGTCAGGCTGGGTGGTGAACCAGGCTGAGGAGTGAACCAGGCTGAGAAGTGAATCAGGCTGGGTAGTGAACCAGGCTGACGAGTGAACAAGGCTGAGCAGTGAACCAGGCTGAGCAATGAATCAGGCTGGGTAGAGAACCAGGCTAAGGAGTAAACCAGGCTGAGTAACCAACCAGGGTGAGGAGTGAACTAGGTTGAGTAGTGAACCAGGCGGAGAAGTGAACCAGGCTGAGAAGTGAAACAGGTTGAGAAGTGAACCAGGCTGAGAAATGAAACAGGCTGAGAAGTGAACAAGGCTAAGGAGTGAACCAGGCTGAGAAGTGAACCAGGCTGAGAAGTGAAACAGGCTGAGAAGTAAACCAGGTTAAGTAATAAACCAGGCTGAGAAGTGAACCAGACTGAGAAGTGATCCAGACTGAGAAGTGAACCAGGCTAAGTAGTGAACAAGGCTGAAAAGTGAACTAGTCTAAGAAGTGAACCAGGCTGAGAAGTGAACCAGGCTAAGTAGTGAACCAGGCTGAGAAGTGTACCAGGCTGAGAAGTGAACCAGGCTGAGAAGTGGACCAGGATAAGTAGTGAACCAGGCTGAGAAGTGAACCAGGCTGAGAAGTGAACCAGGCTGAGAAGTGAACCAGGCTAAGTAGTGAACCAGGCTGAGAAGTGAACCAGGCTGAGAAGTGAACCAGGCTAAGTAGTGAACCAGGCTGAGAAGTGTACCAGGCTGAGAAGTGAATCAGGCTGAGAAGTGAACCAGGCTAAGTAGTGAACCAGGCTGAGAAGTGAACCAGGCTGAGAAGTGAACCAGGCTGAGAAGTGAACCAGGCTAAGTAGTGAACCAGGCTGAGAAGTGAACCAGGCTGAGAAGTGAACCAGGCTGAGAAGTGAACCAGGCTGAGAAGTGAACCAGGCTAAGTAGCGAAACAGGCTGAAAAGTGAACTAGTCTGAGAAGTGAACCAGGCTGAGAAGTGAACCAGGCTAAGTAGTGAACCAGGCTGAGAAGTGGACCAGGCTGAGAAGTGAACCAGGCTGAGACGTGAACCAGGATAAGTAGTGAACCAGGCTGAGAAGTGAACCAGACTGAGAAGTGAACCAGGCTAAGTAGTGAACCATGCTGAAAAGTGAACTAGTTTGAAAAGTGAACAAGGCTGAGAAGTGAACCAGGCTGAGAAGTGAACAATGCTGAGAAGTGAACCAGGCTAAGTAGTGAACCATGCTGAAAAGTGAACTAGTTTGAAAAGTGAACAAGGCTGAGAAGTGAACCAGGCTGAGAAGTGAACTAGGCTAAGTAGTGAATCAGGCTGAGAAGTGAACCAGGCTGAAAAGTGAACCAGACTGAGAAGTGAACCAGGCTAAGTAGTGAACCATGCTGAAAAGTGAACTAGTTTGAAAAGTGAACAAGGCTGAGAAGTGAACCAGGCTGAGAAGTGAACAATGCTGAGAAGTGAACCAGGCTAAGTAGTGAACCATGCTGAAAAGTGAACTAGTTTGAAAAGTGAACAAGGCTGAGAAGTGAACCAGGCTGAGAAGTGAACTAGGCTAAGTAGTGAATCAGGCTGAGAAGTGAACCAGGCTGAAAAGTGAACCAGGCTGAGAAGTGAACCAGGCCGAAAAGTGAACAAGGCTATGTAGTGAACCAGGCTGAGAAGTGAACCAGGCTGAGAAGTGAACCAGGCTAAGTAGTGAACCAGGCTGAGAAGTAAACCAGGTTAAGTAGTGAACAGGCTGAGAAGTGAACCAGGCTGAGAAGTGACCAGGCTAAGTAGTGAACTAGGCATGAAAAAGTGAACCAGGCTGAGAAGTGAAAACCAGGCTGAGAAGTGAACCAGGCTGAGAAGTGAACAGGCTGAGAAGTGAACAGGCTAAGTAGTGAACTAGCTGAAAAGTGAACCAGGCTGAGAAGTGAACCAGTAGAGTGACAGTAGAAGTGAACCAGGCTGAGAAGTGAACCAGGCTAAGTAGTGAACCAGGCTGAGAAGTGACCAGACTGAGAAGTGAACCAGGCTGAGAAGTGAACCAGGCTAAGTAGTGAACCAGGCTGAGAAGTGAACAGACTGAGAAGTGAACCAGGCTGAGAAGTGAACCAGGCTAAGTAGTGAACCAGGCTGAAAGTGAACAGTGAGAAGTGAACCAGGCTGAAAGTGAACCAGGCTAAGTAGTGAACCAGGCTGAAAAGGACTAGTCTGAGAAGTGAACCAGGCTGAGAAGTGAACCAGGCTAAGTAGTGAACCAGGCTGAAAAGTGGACTAGTCTGAGAAGTGAACCAGACTGAGAAGTGAACCAGGCTAAGTAGTGAACCAGGCTGAAAAGTGAACTAGCTGAGAAGTGAACCAGGCTGAGAAGTGAACCAGGCTAAGTAGTGAACCAGGCTGAGAAGTGACCAGGCTGAGAAGTGAACCAGGCTGAGACGTGAACCAGGATAAGTAGTGAACCAGGCTGAGAAGTGAACCAGGCTGGAAGAAAGTGAACCAGGCTGAAGAAGTGAACCAGGCTGAGAAGTGAGGAACCAGGCTGAGAAGTGAACCAGGCTAAGTTAGTGAACCAGGCTGAGAAGTGAACCAGTTGAGAAGTGAACAGGCTGAGAAGTGAACAGGGTGAGAGTGAACCAGGCTAGAGTAGTGAACCAGGCTGAGAAGTGAACCAGGCTGAGAAGTGAACCAGGCTGAGAAGTGAACAGCTAAATAACCAGGCTGAGAAGTGAACAGGTTAAGTAGTGAACCAGGCTGAGAAGTGAACCAGGCTGAGAAGTGAACCAGGCTGAGAAGGAACGGCTGAGAAGTGAACCAGGCTAAGTAGTAAACCAGGCTGAGAAGTGAACCAGGTTAAGTAATGAACCAGGCTGAGAAGTGAACCAGGCTGAGAAGTGAACCAGGCTAGAGTGAACCAGTGAAATGACGGCTGAGAAGTGAACAACTGAGAAGCAACAGGCTAGAGTGAACCAGGCTGAGAAGTGAACCAGCTAGAGTGTACAGCTGAAGTGAACCAGGGTAAGAAGTGAACCAGGCTGAGAAGTGAACCAGGAGTGACCAGGCTAAGTGAACCAGGCTGAGAAGTGACCAGGCTGAGAAGTGAACCAGCGGAAGTGAACAGCAAGTAGGAACCAGGCTGAGAAGTGAACCAGGCTGAGAAGTGAACCAGGCTGAGCAGTGTAACCAGACTGGGTAGTGAACCAGGCTAAGAAGTGAACCAGGCTGAGAGTGAACCAGGCTAAGTAGTGAACCAGGCTGAGAAGTGAACCAGGCTAAGTAGTGAACCAGGCTGGAAGTGAACCAGCTGAGAAGAGGAACCAGGCTGAATAGGTAGAGTGTATCCAGGCTGAGTAGTGAACCAGGCTGGTAGTGAACCAGGCTGGGACAGTAGTAACCAGGCTGGGTAGTGAACCAGGCTGAGAGTGAACCAGGCTGAGTAAGTGAACCAGGCTGAGTAGTGAACCAGGCTGAGGATAGTGAACCAGGCTGAGTAGTGAACCAGGCGTGGGAGTTGAACCAGGCTGAGTAGTGAACCAGGCTAGAGTAGCTTAACCAGGTTGAGTAGTGAACCAGGCTGAGTAGTGAACCAGGCTGGAGAGTGAACCATGGTAACAGTGGTAGTAACCAGGCTGGTAGTGAACCAGGCTGAGCAGTGAACCAGGCTGGGTGAACAGCTAGAGTGAACCAGGTTGAAGTAGTGAACCAGTGACGATGGACGTGAGTGAATCCAGGCTGAGTAAGTGAACAGCTGGGTAGTATACCAGGCTGAGAGTGAACCAGGCTGAGTAGTACACAGGTGAGTAGTGAACCAGGCTGGTAGTGAACCAGGCTGAGCAGTGAACCAGACTGGGTAGTGAACCAGGTTGAGTAGTGAACCAGGCTGGGTAGTGAACCAGGCTGAGCAGTGAGTCAGGCTGGGTGGTGAACCAGGCTGAGGAGTGAACCAGGCTGAGAAGTGAATCAGGCTGGGTAGTGAACCAGGCTGACGAGTGAACAAGGCTGAGCAGTGAACCAGGCTGAGCAATGAATCAGGCTGGGTAGAGAACCAGGCTAAGGAGTAAACCAGGCTGAGTAACCAACCAGGTTGAGGAGTGAACTAGGTTGAGTAGTGAACCAGGCGGAGAAGTGAACCAGGTTAAGGAGTAAACCAGGTTGAGTAATGAACCAAGCTGTGTAGTGAACCAGGCTGAGTAGTGAACCAGGCTGAGTAGTGAACTAGGCTAAGGAGTGATCCAGGTTGAGAAATGAACCAGGCTGAGTAGTGAACCCGACTGGATAGTGAACCAGGCTGAGCAATGAATCAGGCTGGGTAGTGAACCAGGCTGGGCAATGAACCAGGCTGAGGAGTAATCTTGGCTGAATAGTGATCCAGGCTGAGTAGTGAACGAGGCGGGGTAGTGAACTGGGCTGGGTAGTGAACCAAGCTGAGCAATACTGTCTAGGACAGAAGCTAGCAATACTGTCTGGGACAGAAGCTAGCAATACTGTCTGGGACAAAAGCTAGCAATACTGTCTGGGACAGAAGCTAGCAATACTGTCTGGGACAAAAGCTAGCAATACTGTCTGGGACAGAAGCTAGCAATACTGTCTAGGACAGAAGCTAGCAATACTGTCTGGGACAGAAGCTAGCAATACTCTCTGGGACAGAAGCTAGCAATACTGTCTGGGACAGAAGCTAGCAATACTGTCTGGGACAGAAGCTAGCAATACTGTCTGGGACAGAAGCTAGCAATACTGTCTGGGACAGAAACTGTAAAAAGTTGCATTTGTAGTCACAGTGGTTCATATGCTAACCTTCCTATGGTGTAGAAATATACCTAGTTGGATGGATCTTACTGAACCTAGCTGGTCCAGTGGCTAACGCGACGGTCTACAGTTTTGAGACTCTATGATCGGGGGTTCAAACCCCACCCGTGGTATGGTTTGTTTAGCAATACTGTCTAGGACAGAAGCTATCAATATTGTCTGGTGTCCCGGTATAATGTAGCAGATCTTTCTCAGTACACGTGGTAGCAACTTACCAGATTCATTACTTCAAAAAAAAAAAAGCCTCCTCCTTCGTTCGGTGCTTTCACATAAAAAGGTACGACAAGGCTCTTGAAATCGGGACAGTGCAGACCTAGTAGCAAGCAGCGAAGAGGAAGGCCAGGAGCTGTGACCCGACCCCTACAACCATATATAGATAAGTGAGAACACTAGGTTACCTTGGAAATATAAACACAAATGCAGTATAATGTGATCCTTTATTGACAACGTTTCACCCACACAGTGGGCTTTTTCAAGTCACACACGGATCTACCTGGGGTTGGAAGGTACGAGAGTATTTATAGTCATGTTCAGAATGTTGAGGTCAGGTGGAGAATGCTGCATCTGATGATCTACCGGGTGGGGTTGTAGAGTCTTGGGTAGCTTGGCAGGGGTATTGGACAAGTTGTAGACCTTCTGCAGTGTTCTATGTTCTTATGTGGGATAGCGATGAAGAAGTTTCTTGGCGAGTGGTTCAGCTATGTTATAGAAGCCATTGTTCTGGTTGAAATTGTTGGTTATAGAGATAAGCGATGATTCCAGCGGAATTTATTTCCACTAGGTTACCTTGGTCTCGTTGCCCTCAACACAGACCCGCAAATATGACTCGCGCAAAGGAATTCATATTTCATGTTAAACTGTTTAACTGTCAGCTCCATGAAGCCTCAAGGATCTTCCTTATTGCTCAGGGTGTGAGCACGCGCCCACACCTTGTAAAACGCGCTGCTGTTGTGAGCGCCCACACCTTGTAAAACGCGCTGTTGTTTTGAGCGCCCACACGTTGTAAAACGCGCTGCTATTGTGAGCGCCCACACGTTGTAAAACGCACTGCTGTTGTGAGCGCCCACACGTTGTAAAATGCTGCTGTTGTGAGCGCCCACACGTTGTAAAATACTGCTGTTGTGAGCTCCCACACGTTGTAAAATACTGCTGTTGTGAGCGCCCACACGTTGTAAAATGCTGCTGTTGTGAGCGCCCACACGTTGTAAAATACTGCTGTTGTGAGCGCCCACACGTTGTAAAATACTGCTGTTGTGAGCGCCCACACGTTGTAAAATACTGCTGTTGTGAGCGCCCACACGTTGTTAAATACTGCTGTTGTGAGCGCCCACACGTTGTAAAATACTGCTGTTGTGAGCGCCCACATCGTTGTTAAATACTGCTGTTGTGAGCGCCCACACGTTGTAAAATACTGCTGTTGTGAGGCGCCACACGTTGTTAAATACTGCTGTTGTGAGCGCCAACGTTGTAAATACTGCTGTTGTGAGCGACCAACGTTTGTAAAATATGCTGTTGTGAGGCCACACGTTGTTAAATATGTGTCTGTGAGCGCCCACACGTTGGTTAAATACTGTGTTTAGAGCCCATTGTTAATACTGTGTTGTAGGCCACACGTTGGTTATACGGTGGATGATGCCACACGATTGTTAAATACTCTGGTTGTGATGCCCACACGTTGTTAAATACAGACTGATTGATCGCCCACACGTGTTAATATGCTGTGTACGCCACACGTTGTTTAATACTGTCTGTTGTGACGCCCAACGGTTAATCTTTTATGAGTGCCACACGTTGAATGTGTTGTGGAGCGCCCACACGTTGTAAAATACGCTGCTGTTGTGAGCTGCCCACACGTTGTAAATACGCCTGTTGTGAGCGCCCACACGTTGTTAAAACTGCTGTTTGTGAGCGCCCACACGTTGTTAAATACTGCTGTTGTGAGGCCCACACGTTGTAAAATGACTGCTGTTGTGAGCGCCACACGTTGTAAATACTGCTGTTGTGAGTGCCCCACACGTTGTTAAATACTGCTGTTGTGAGTGCCCACACGTTGTTAAATACTGCTGTTGTGAGTGCCCACACGTTGTTAAATACTGCTGTTGTGAGTGCCCACACGTTGTTAAATACTGCTGTTGTGAGCGCCCACACGTTGTTAAATACTGCTGTTGTGAGCGCCCACACGTTGTAAAATGCTGCTGTTGTGAGTGCCCACACGTTGTTAAATACTGCTGTTGTGAGCGCCCACACGTTGTTAAATACTGCTGTTGTGAGGCCCACACGTTGTAAATGCTGCTGTTGTGAGCGCCCACACGTTGTTAAATACTGCTGTTGTGAGTGCCCACACGTTGTTAAAATACTGCTGTTGTGAGCGCCCACACGTTGTAAAATACTGCTGTTGTGAGCGCCCACACGTTGTTAAAATACTGCTGTTGTGAGTGCCCACACGTTGTAAATACTGCTGTTGTGAGCGCCCACACGTTGTTAAATACTGCTGTTGTGAGCGCCCACACGTTGTTAAATACTGCTGTTGTGAGCGCCCACACGTTGTTAAATACTGCTGTTGTGAGGCCCACACGTTGTATAAATACTGCTGTTGTGAGCGCCCACACGTTGTTAAATACTGCTGTTGTGAGCGCCCACACGTTGTTAAATACTGCTGTTGTGAGCGCCCACACGTTGTTAAATACTGCTGTTGTGAGCGCCCACACGTTGTAAAATACTGCTGTTGTGAGCGCCCACACGTTGTTAAATACTGCTGTTGTGAGTGCCCACACGTTGTTAAATACTGCTGTTGTGAGCGCCCACACGTTGTTAAATACTGCTGTTGTGTGCGCCCACACGTTGTTAAATACTGCTGTTGTGAGTGCCCACACGTTGTTAAATACTGCTGTTGTGAGCGCCCACACGTTGTTAAATACTGCTGTTGTGAGCGCCCACACGTTGTTAAATACTGCTGTTGTGAGCGCCCACACGTTGTTAAATACTGCTGTTGTGAGCGCCCACACGTTGTTAAATACTGCTGTTGTGAGCGCCCACACGTTAAATACTGCTGTTGTGAGCGCCCACACGTTGTTAAATACTGCTGTCGTGAGCTCCCACACGTTGTAAAATACTGCTGTTGTGAGCGCCCACACGTTGTTAAATACTGCTGTTGTGAGTGCCCACACGTTGTTAAATACTGCTGTTGTGAGCGTCCCACACGTTGTTAAATACTGCTGTTGTGAGCGCCCACACGTTGTTAAATACTGCTGTTACCTTAAGTGATGTTTGGTTTACACTAGCGCCATGAGTGCTAAGTGCGAGGTCAAACATACACAAAAGTGCTCAATATAACCCGTATGGAGACAGAAACTTAGAAGATTAATTCGTCTGTATATTTCGCCTTCCTGCTGGGGCCCTCTTCAACAAATATGCAAATTAAAAAAGATGAATTTATAGGAAGGCTGCGCCTCTCAGCCGTGCAGGTGAGCGTCAGGTCAGCACGTGGGAAGACAGGTCATGGAGTGAGTGGGATGACAGGTCTTAAGATAAAGCTTAAAATTTAGGTAGGAAGCTCGTCTGTGCTCTGTGATTCCTGATCTTGTGTTGGCGTTATGTGTTAGATTGGGCGCTGGTATATACTTTTTGAGGGCGCATTTTGAAATGACGTCTGGCTTCCATTGCCCTTGTGAGATGTTAAAATTAGGAGTGGTAGATATGAGGGCTGACTCTGATTTTGCGTTTGTAATTACAGTGTGATTTGCTTGATGGTAACAGCTTCCCAATAAATACTGTGTTTATTGTTGCTAACACGTTTGAAAACGGCTGATTTCTTCTGTGCAAAACGTATTGCCCTCTGGTGCTTCATGATCCTCGTGATAGCATTCGGTATTCCCCTGTTTGTTGAGACAGAAAGTGATTATGTTGATCACTTTGAGACGATTGAATGTACCATGGTGGTCGGGCACCATGAGTTAAGATTTGCTGGATGGAGTTGAAGTTCGGTAATAGTTGATATTTCCTTGTCTCTTTGTTTTATAAACCAGTCAGGGTATCCTAATTTTGAGAATTTCTTTTTCTTGGTATAACTTTGAGGGGCTGCATATCCTGAATGCACGTCAGAACAGGCTTGAGATGGCGCTCTTCATAATCTGCATTGAATAGTGGCTGTAGAAATTAACCTAGTTGGCAGTGTGAGTGTACTTCCTATAAACTGAGAGTTCAACCTGATCATTATTTCTGATGATGAGAACATCAAGGAATGGAAGTTGGTTGATTGTTTCCCATTCAACTTTGAGCTGTATAGATGGAACAAGATAGTTAAGATTTTCAAAACGTGTATCAAAGCTGCCCTAGCTGTCGTCCCATATGGTAAAGACGTCATCACCGTACCTGTACCAGATCATGTCTGGTGGTGCTGTGAAGCTTGGTTATTACATAGTATTCAATGTATAGATTAGGGAACACGGGAGAGAGTGAACTTTCCATGCTACAGCCAGATTTTTGTTCGAAGAATTCATTGATGAAAGAAAAACATTTTTAGGAACATCCAATTTGGTGAAGACTGAGATTTTCTGGATGGAAATTAAGAGCTCCTTTTGATGTGGAAGCAATTTGGTGGCGAGGAAATTCAGGACATTACCGACTGGTAATCTAGCGAACAAGGAATCCACAAACAGACTAAACATCCTTTTATTCTGCAAGTTGATGTTGCTAACTTTATCAATGGAATCTTCTGAGCGTATCAGTGTGATTGTGAAAACTTACCGAAATATACAGACCAATTAATCTTCCGAGTTTCTGTCTCCATGTGGGTTAATATTGAGCACTGAGAAGTGTTCATTACACTTTAGTTATTCATACGCTGAAGTATTTAGTGCAGTTACCATGCTGATGTTAGAAATTTTAAGTAGCTGGAGTAATTTAAGTTTATTGGTGCTGTTTTAGGTTACTGATGTAATTTAAAGTTGCTGGTGGAATTTTAAATTTACCTCTTGCAGCAGAGAGAGGGACTTCTGGCAGCAGAAAGAGGGACTTCTGGCAGCAGAGAGAGGGACTTCTGGCAGCAGAAAGAGGGACTTCTGGCAGCAGAGAGAGGGACTTCTGGCAGCAGAGAGAGGGACTTCTGGCAGCAGAGAGAGGGACTTCTGGCAGCAGAGAGAGGGACTTCTGGCAGCAGAGAGAGGGACTTCTGGCAGCAGAGAGAGGGACTTCTGGCAGCAGAGAGAGGGACTTCTGGCAGCAGAAAGAGGGACTTCTGGCAGCAGAGAGAGGGACTTCTGGCAGCAGAGAGAGGGACTTCTGGCAGCAGAGAGAGGGACTTCTGGCAGCAGAGAAAGGGATTTCTGGCAGTGAAGGGATTTCATATATTCGGAAGAAGAACTTCTTGTAATGGAGGGATCTCTTACAGTGGACTTCTCGCAGTCCATCTTAATTAGTCCTGGTCTCTAGGACCCACAAAACCCTCCACTTCCTAAGGACATATCTGTAAATACGGTCCATGAAGTTACTGTAAAGTAAAAGCCTACTGTAGAAGAGACTCCTGCGGCAATATTTGCCTCGGCATCCACCCATTTATTTCCCAGACACCAATATGGTCTAGGCATCAACATAACTGCGCATGCTTGTGCTGGCGTAGAGACGAACTAACCATTCCTGAGTCTTGTGGGCTACAGTCTGGACACAAGTATACTGAGCCAGGGCAGACAGAGCCCCTGATCCATGAAGTGATCGACGTAGACAGAACCTCCTTCCCTCACCTGTCTGTCACTCACCTGTTGCTCCCCTACACCTCATCCGTCAAGGAACCAACGAGAACGGGGCTGCTGGGGATGTGTGTCAACAAGTTAGTGATGCTTGTAATCGTGTGTGTATAACCACCTCTTTACGGTTCCCGGGAACGACTCTCGGCTCCGCCTCCTGACTACTCATCAACAGTGAGAAACATGTTAAACACTAGATATCTTTATAGAATGAGACACTTGTGCAACATTTGGAAATCTTTATCGAGGAAACGTTTCCCCAGACCAGTGCTTTCTTCAGTAGAATACAGAGAAGAACAGAGAATGATGAGGAGATTAAGGTAATCAGTCTGAAGTTGATGTATTCAGTCCTGATCTTTCTCCGTTCTTTCCAGTATTGGACTGAAGATGTCATTGGCTGGCGAAACGTTTCATCGATAACAATTTCCAAATGTTACACAAGTGTCTCATTCTTCAACTTTTCAGTTTTTAAACTATTTATATCACTAGATATCTTCATTGCAGCAACGTGTAGTTCCTACAGCAGGCTTCAGCAGTCAAACATTAAGTTGATCATGTGAATATAAACGACTAAACAATCTTCCTGTCCTCATGGACCCCTCTCATGACTGCTCGTAAAGCTGTGCATCGAATCTGCTTCCACAAGTTTCTCATCCTGATCGTTCCACTTAATAAACTTTCCTCAGACTACTTTCTGGTATCCCAGGAACTACGTGGCGTAGTTAACATTCCTCTCTGCCTCACTGCCTCACTGCTTCACTGCCTCACTGCTTCAATGCCTCACTGCCTCACTGCCTCACTGCCTCACTGCCTCACTGCCTCACTGCCTCACTGCCTCACTGCCTCACTGCCTCTCTGCCTCACTGCCTCACTGCTTCACTGCTTCACTGCCTCACTGCTTCACTACCTCACTGCCTCACTGCCTCACTGCCTCACTGCCTCACTGCCTCACTGCCTCACTGCTTCACTACCTCACTGCCTCACTGCCTCACTGCCTCACTGCCTCACTGCTTCACTGCTTCACTGCCTCACTGCCTCACTGCCTCACTGCCTCACTGCTTCACTGCCTCACTGCCTCACTGCCTCACTGCCTCACTGCCTCACTGCCTCACTGCCTCTCTGCCTCACTGCTCACTGCTTCACTGCTTCACTGCCTCACTGCTTCACTGCCTCACTGCCTCACTGCCTCACTGCCTCACTGCCTCACTGCCTCACTGCCTCACTGCCTCACTGCCTCACTGCCTCACTGCCTCACTGCCTCACTGCCTCACTGCTTCACTGCTTCACTGCCTCACTGCCTCACTGCCTCACTGCCTCACTGCCTCACTGCTTCACTGCCTCACTGCCTCACTGCCTCACTGCCTCACTGCCTCACTGCCTCACTGCCTCTCTGCCTCACTGCCTCACTGCTTCACTGCTTCACTGCCTCACTGCTTCACTGCCTCACTGCCTCACTGCCTCACTGCCTCACTGCCTCACTGCCTCACTGCCTCACTGCTTCACTGCCTCACTGCCTCACTGCCTCACTGCCTCACTGCCTCACTGCTTCACTGCCTCACTGCCTCACTGCTTCACTGCCTCACTGCCTCACTGCCTCACTGCCTCACTGCCTCACTGCTTCACTGCTCACTGCCTCACTGCCTCACTGCACTCACTGCCTCACTGCCTCACTGCCTCACTGCTTCACTGCCTCACTGCTTCACTGCCTCACTGCCTCACTGCCTCACTGCCTCACTGCCTCACTGCCTCACTGCTTCACTGCCTCACTGCTTCACTGCCTCTCTGCCTCACTGCCTCACTGCCTCACTGCCTCACTGCTTCACTGCCTCACTGCCTCACTGCCTCACTGCCTCACTGCCTCACTGCTTCACTGCCTCTCTGCCTCACTGCCTCACTGCCTCACTGCCTCACTGCTTCACTGCCTCACTGCCTCACTGCCTCACTGCCTCACTGCTTCACTGTCTCACTGCTTCACTGCCTCTCTGCCTCACTGCCTCACTGCCTCACTGCCTCACTGCCTCACTGCCTCGCTGCTTCACTGCCTCACTGCCTCACTGCCTCACTGCCTCACTGCCTCACTGCCTCACTGCCTCACTCTCCTACAATGAAAGATTGAGTCTGCCCTATCGAGTCTTCTGAATATCTTTTACGTAACAAGTATGTCTCCCCTGGCTTTCCCCTCCTGTACGGATATGAAGGAAGTGTGAATTGTGTTGGAGGGGAGGGGGAACTGTGGTAGGGAAGAGGAATTAATTCTGGTGGGGAGAGGAGGAAGTGTTGAGGGAGAAAAGGGCAAGGGTGAGGGAGAGAAGGAACAGTGGTGAGGGAGAGAAGGAACAGTGGTGAGGGAGAGAAAGGACAGTGGTGAGGGAGAGAAGGAACAGTGGTGAGGGAGAGAAAGGACAGTGGTGAGGGAGAAAAGGAACAGCGATGAGGGAGAAAAGGAACAGTGGTGAGGTAGAGATGGGACAGTGGTGAGGGAGAGAAGGGACAGTCGTGAGGGAGAGAAAGAACAGCGATGAGGGAGAAAAGGAACAGTGGTGAGGCAGAGATGGGACAGTGGTGAGGGAGAGAAGGAACAGTGGTGAGGCAGAGAAGGAACAGTGGTGAGAGAGAAAAGGAACAGTGGTGAGGGAGAGAAGGGACAGTGGTGAGGGAGAGAAGGGACAGTGGTGAGGGAGAGAAGGAACAGTGGTGACGGAGAGAAGGAACAGTGGTGACGGAGAGAAGGGACAGTGGTGAGGGAGAGAAGGGACAGTGGTGAGGGAGAGAAGGGACAGTGGTGAGGGAGAGAAGGGACAGTGGTGAGGGAGAGAAGGAACAGTGGTGAGGGAGAGAAGGAACAGTGATGACGGAGAGAAGGAACAGTGGTGAGGGAGAGAAGGGACAGTGGTGACGGAGTGAAGGAACAGTGGTGAGGGAGAGAAGGAACAGTGGTGGGGGAGAAAGGGACAGTGGTGAGGGAGAGAAGGAACAGTGGTGAGGTAGAGAAGGAACAATGGTGGGGGAGAGAAGGAACAGTGGTGAGGGAGAGAAGGAACAATGGTGGGGGAGAGAAGGAACAGTGGTGAGGAGAGAAAGGAACAGTGGTGGGGGAGAGAAGGAACAGTGGTGAGGGAGAGAAGGAACAATGGTGGGGGAGAGAAGGAACAGCGGTGGGGGAGAGAAGGAACAGTGGTGGGGAGAGAAGGAACAGTGGTGGGGAGAGAAGGAACAGTGGTGGGGAGAGAAGGAACAGTGGTGCGGAGAGAAGGAACAGTGGTGGGGGAGAGAAGGAACAGAGGTGGGGGAGAGAAGGAACAGCGGTGGGGAGAGAAGGAACAGTGGTGGGGAGAGAAGGAACAGTGGTGGGGGAGAGAAGGAACAGCGGTGGGAGAGAGAAGGAACAGTGGTGGGAGAGAAGGAACAGTGGTGGGGAGAGAAGGAACAGTGGTGGGAAGAGAAGGAACAGTGGTGAGGGAGAGAAGGAACAGTGGTGGGGAGAGAAGGAACAATGGTGGGGAGAGAAGGAACAGCGGTGGGGGAGAGAAGGAACAGTGATGGGGAGAGAAGGAACAGTGGTGGGGGAGAGAAGGAACAGCGGTGGGGAGAGAAGGAACAGTGGTGGGGAGAGAAGGAACAGTGGTGGGGAGAGAAGGAACAGTGGTGAGGAGAGAAGGAACAGCGGTGGGGGAGAGAAGGAACAGTGGTAGGGAGAGAAGAAACAGTGGTGGGGGAGAGAAGGAACAGTAGTGAGTAGAGAAGGTACAGTGGTGTGAGAGAGAAGGAACAGTAGTGAGTAAAGAAGGAACAGTGGTGGGGAGAGAAGGAACAGTGGTGGGGGAGAGAAGGTACAGTGGTGGGGAGAGAAGGAACAGTAGTGGGGAGAGAAGGAACAGTAGTGGGGAGAGAAGGAACATAGGTGGGGAGAGAAGGGACAGCGGTGGGGGAGAGAAAGAACAGTGTTGGGAGAGAAGGGACATTTGTGGGGAGAGAAAGAACAGTGGTCAGGAGAGAATGAACAATGGTGGAGAGAGAGAAGGAACAGTGGTTGGGAGAGAAGGAACAGTGGTGGGGAGAGAAGGTACAGTGGTGGGGGAGGGAAGGGACAGAGGTGAGGGAGAGAAAGGATAGTGGTGGGGGAGAGAAGGGACAGTGGTGAGGGAGAGAAGGGACAGTGGTGAGGGAGAGAAGGGACAGTGGTGAGGGAGAGAAGGGACAGTGGTGAGGGAGAGAAGGGACAGTGGTGAGGGAGAGACGGGACAGTGGTGAGGGAGAGAATGGGCAGTGGTGAGGGAGAGAATGAACAATGGTGGTGAGAGAAGAAACAAAGACAAGCTGGATATAAGGAGAGGAGCAGGAAGAAGGGAGCACAGACTGCAGCTGAAGACACAGAGATGGCCAAAGGGAGTTTCGTATTTCTGTAGTCTCAGGGCAATTAGGAAATAGAATTAATTAGAGAAGGAGGTGATGGAAACTCTCATGCACAGTTTCACGAGTAGGTACGAGAGAGTCAGGGAAGTCAGCATACATCAGGAAAGTTAACCCAAAAACCGAGATAACGAGCAGTGTCTCCACCTGCTCACACACACACATCGTTCACGACCCTATACACTGTGTACATTGGGCACATATTGGAGTATGCGGCACCAGTTTGGAACCCACACCTAGCCAAGCACGTAAAGAAACTAGAGAAAGTGCAAAGGTTTCCGACAAGACTAGTTCCAGAGCTAAGGGGTATGTCCTACGAGGAGAGGTTAAGGGATATCGACCTGACGACACTGGAGAGATAGGGGGGATATGATAACGACGTATAAAATACTGAGAGGAATTGACAAGGTGGACAGAGACAGGATGTTCCAGAGATTGAACACAGCAACAAGGGAACACAGTTGGAAGTTGAAGACGCAGATGAATCACAGGGATGTTAGGAAGTATTCTTAAGTCACAGAGTAGTCAGTAAGTGGAATAGTTTGGGAAGCGATGTAGTGGAGGCAGGATCCATACATAGCTTTAAGCAGAGGTATAATAAAGCTCATGGCTCAGGGAGAATGACCCAGTAGCGACCAGTGAAGAGGTGGGGCCAGGAGCTATGAATCGACCCCTGCAAGGTGACAGAAGTAAGACAAGAGAGAGAGGGGAGGATAGACAGCATTTTCTTGGACTGCAAGAAGGCCTTCGACACAGTTCCTCACAAGAGGTTAATGCAAAAGCTAGAGGATCAGGCACATATAACAGGAAAGGCACTGCAATGGATCAGAGAATATCTGACATGGAGGCAACAACGAGTCATGGTACGTGACAAGGTGTCAGAGTGTGCGCGGGGTTCCACAGGGGTCAGTCCTAGGACCTGTGTTGTTTTTAGTATATGTGAATGACATAACGGAAGGGATAAACTCAGAAGTGTCCTTGTTTGCAGTTGATGTGAAGTTAATAAGGAGAATCAAATCGGTCGAGGATCAGGCAGGACTACAAAGAGACCTGGACAGGCTACAAGCCTGGTCCACCAACTGGCTACTTGAATTTAACCCCGCCAAGTGCAAAGTTATGAAGATCGGGGAAGGGCAAAGAAGACCGAAGACACAGTATAGTCTAGGTGGCCAAAGACTGCTAACCTCACTCAAGGAAAAAGATCTTGGGGTGAGTATAATACCGAGCATATCTCCTGAGGCGCACATCAATCAGATAACTGCTGCAGCATACAGGCGTCTGGCAAACCTAAGGACAGCGTTCCGTTATCTCAGTAAGGAATCATTCAAGACTCTACACCATATACGTCAGGCCCATACTGGAGTATGCAGCACCAGTTTGGAATCCACACCTGGTCAAGAACGTCAAGAAATTAGAGAAAGTGCAAAGATCTGCAACAAGACTAGTCCCAGAGCTACGGGGATTGTCCTACGAAGAAAGGTTGAGGGAAATTGGCCTGACGGCACTGGAGGACAGGAGGGTCACGGGAGACATGATAACGACATATAAAATACAGCGAGGAATTGAAAATGTGGACAAAGACAGGATGTTCCAGAGATGGGACTCAGAAACAAGGGGTCACAATTGGAAGTTGAAAACTTAGCTGAGTCAAAGGGATGTTTGGAAGTATTTCTTCAATCAAAGAGTTGTCAGGCAGTGGAATAGCCTAGAAAGTGACGTAGTGGAGGCTGCAACCATACGTAGTTTTAAGACAAGGTTTGATAAAGCTCATGGAACAGGGAGAGAGAGGACCTAGTAGCAATCAGTGAAGAGGCGGGGCCAGAAGCTATGACTCGACAACTGCAACCACAAATAGGTGAGTACAAATAGGTGAGTATACACACACACACACACACACACACACACACACACACACACACACACACACACACAGCATCAGCCTCATCTGAGGTAAAAAACAGATCCAGAGGAAATGGAATATGAGGAGCCCCTGGAGGGCAGTAACTATGTAGTCCTGAACTTTAACAACCTGGTAAAAGTGAATCAAGAGTGGGAGGAGAGGGAGGGAGTGGGAGAGGGAGGGAGGGAGGGTCAAGCCAAATTACAAGAGAGGGAACTTGACAAGGCTGAGAGCCTTCCTAAACGAAGTACAGTGGAGATGTAAAACGTAACGAAAGCCGTTGGAGATGATGGGAGACCCCTAAGGGATGTACCAGGAGACAGAGGAGAAATGAAAAACAAGTGATGATATGTAGATGAATGGTTCAGAGAACCGACAAGTTGATAAATTAGACACATGTGCAACACTTGGGTATCTTTATGAGGAAACGTTTCGCCACACAGTGGCTTCATCAGTCCATACAAAGGAGAACGGTGAAGAGCAGGAGTTGTTGCTGTCTGACACAGTAACATCTTGGGATCTTAATACAAGGAATTCTTCACTTGCCTAACCTTTTGGCATGACCTACTTCCACATTGGTCAAATATGATACCACCTATGACTGCTGCACCTCTCCTGCCTACATTATATGCTGTATTTTTTTAAAGATTGATGGACTGACTACATCGACTCAAGACTGAGGAACTGATTACCTCAACTCCTGTTCTTCACCGTTCTCCTTTGTATGGACTGATGAAGTCACTGTGTGGCGAAACGTTTCCTCATTAAAGATACCCAAGTGTTGCACATGTGTCTAATTTATCAAGTGGTGATATGTTAAGTAAAAGGACACAAGTGCAACTAATGTGACATTTTATTGTGGCAACGTTTCGCTCTCCAGGAGCTTTATCAAGCCGCTTGATAAAACTCCTGGAGAGCGAAACGTTGCCACAATAAAATGTCACATTAGTTGCATTTGTGTCCTTTTACTTAACATATTGTCGGTAATTCTACCAATAATAATACAAAAGAAGGCCTGTAATGTGCTTGTGTAATTTTAGCAGGAGAGACTATGTGATGGCAGGGTTTACTCTTTTAAGGAGGATTCTTGCTAAGACTTCAGAGATGGTGGAGCTGCCTTTGTTTTCTTTAATTGTGTTAGAAACAGCTATTAGTGCTGATTCAAGGCTCTTGCGTCCGCGGAAATTAGTTTCTTTGGTCACTAATCGGGCGTCCCTGAATTTCATGAGATGACTGGTCGAATTTCGGTGTTGTACGCAAGCGTTGTTCAGGGTATCGTTACTACATGCATTAATAGAAGTACAGTGCTGAGTTATCAAGTGCCAGTTCATGGGAAAACTACAGAATATGGAGAATGGCAACAGAGTTGTCAGGAAAAATGGGTAAAGGAAAAACGAGAAGTTGAAAGAATTTGAGAATGAAAATAACAAAAGGTAAGCTTAGAAGTTGCTACATAGGTCAGAATGCTGCCATGTAAGTTAGTCAAGAAGGAACAAGTAATAATGTGAAGAGAGCTTACTGAAAATGACAAGGATTACGAGGGGCTTAATAGGGAGTTCAGCGAGGTAGTCACTAAGGAATTCTGGAAGACGCCAGAGATACACAAGTTATCCCATCAAAGACTGGAAAGCATGACACAGCTGAGGATCATATAAAGAAACTGTGGAGTAAACTTGATACATCAGAAAAAAAACAGGATATGATAATGTATCTCCATAAGTTATGATATTAACTGAGCATTAAGTGAATCACTAGCAAGACTTTTGAGTAGGTTACTGAAAGAGAGGAAACTTCCAAAAAATCTAGAGACCAATAAATGTAATGGTAATACTCAAGTATGGGCACAGACAAGAAGTGTTGAGCTACAGACCAGCATCCCTGACATACGTCACTGTTGTCTGGTTTATGCAAAAGTAAATCAAGACAGTAAAGAATTCAATAAACACAACCAGAACAGGTGAGAGAGAAAAAGTCTTGCCATACGAACTTACTGGAGTCCAAGGTCAAGGTGACAGAGATAAAGTGGACTGAGAGATGAGAGTTAACTTTATATTTCTGGACTGTAAGAAGACACATGATTCTGTATCACACAAGAGATTAATCAACTAGGTCAGTGAGGGATGCCACTGAAAACCTAATAGGATGGTAAATACAAATGAACATAGGTAACAAGACAAGTCCCACGTGGGTGAGTGTTGCTGACGCCAGTACTGTTCCTCATATACTCAAGCGACAGTAAGCGCAGCTATGAATACTAAGACAGAAATAGGCCATTGACGAAGTCTAGACTGAGGGAAGCAACGGCTGGAAGCAACAAGTGTCTTTGGATAAGGATAGTACCGAGCACATCACTGGAGGACCGCTTCAACGTAACTGAGAATAAAAAGGCACAATACCGTGACTGGAATACACAAATAACCCGCGAATAGGAGAATGAAACTCATGACTACGTTTCGATCCGACTTGGACAATTAACTAGTCACACAGAAGCACGAAGGAAAGGGAGCCTATCAGAAAGGACGTGACCGGGAGAACAAGAGGAGGTAGTGGTATAATGATAGAGGTAACGGTAGTAACGGTAGAGGTAGTGGAAGTAGTAATAAGTAGTGCGATAGTGGTAGATGTGGTAATAAGAAGGAAGTAATAGTAGTGATACAAGAGTCAGAGAATAGAGTGTTAGTGAGGTAACTGAAGTAGTAGCAGCAGTAATAGTAATAGTAGTAACAGTAACTGCAATAGTAGTAGTAATAGTAGTAGTGGTAGTAGTAGTAGGAGTAATAGTAGTAGTAGTAATAATAGTAATAGTAGTAGTAGTAATAATAGTAATAGTAGTAGTAGTAATAATAGTAATAGTAGTAGTAGTAATAATAATACTAGTAGTAACAGTAGTAGTAGTAATAGTAGTAACAATAGTAGTAGTAGTAGCAGCAGCAATAGTAGTAGTAGTAGTATTAGTGGAAGTAGTCTAAGGACAAGAGAAAAAATAAAAGGAGTGCTGCAGGAGAGTTAATTGCCCACAAGGGTGGGATCAAAAACCCGGGATGAAACTCACAGGACAGAACTCACCTCGGCAGAAGAAAGAAAGGGTAAAGAAAATATAGGAAAGGAGAAGAGTTAAAAAGAGGAGGAAATAAAGATCAGGTTAGGTCACGAGTGTTCTGACAATATAATGAGAATTAAATACATCTAGAGAAACAAAGCCAAAACTAAGATTCCCACAAGGAAAGTTGTGTATAGCAGATGCTTCAACAAGAAGGCGTCTGTGAAGGCTAGAAGAAGGGTAGACAGTTTTAGCAAAGGACTAGTTAATAGGATGACTGTGATTTTTAACATGAAGGCCAATGAAGGGTTACTTCATCTCCTTATACCTACTGATGTCTTTCTAGATCTTATTTGCCTTTGTGTGGACTTCAACTCTTTTTTCCTTTCAGGGTAATACTTTGAAACTGTTCTACTTCCTATACTGGTGTACGACCTTCCCTCTGGCTCCGCTAGGTACATGACATCTTTGCTCTTTGGCCCCATGACTCTAGTCATGTCTCGATGCACTTAACAATCTTACTTCTTCCAATGTGAATATAACTCTGCTTCCATTTCTTGATGTACATATCCACCGCTAGGCTACAGGCTTTTGTTTTTCCGCATATAGCAAGCCTATACACAGTGGTATGTACATTCACTACTTTTCTTACCTTGCCTCTGTCTTTAATAGTGTGTTTTGTTTTTAAAAAACATGTGATCTAGAAGTGAATGCAATTTAAGAAGCGGCTTATATAGACATCACTGTAGTGAAATAAGACACTGTGAGTAAAACGCTTTTGGAGAGTACAAGAAAGACTGGAGCGGTTGACCCAACAGAGGTTGGGTCAACCTGTGAAGTCACATTTTCACTGATATGTAAATATAATCGAGTTTGAGTGAAAGCATAGCGATAAGTCACATGTGGTAGAAAGAGAAAAGGAAATGGTGATCAGTTTTTGAAAGCTAACTGAAAGTACAGAGTTCAGTGATACCGTTGGTGAGGAATAACAAATGAAAGAGAATTCCCGTGACGCCAAGTGGGGTGCGCCAGGTCAAGTGTAATCATCTCCAGAAGAACGGCGCCAGACGTTCGATAAACCATGTATGTAGTGGAGAAAGTAATGGATCAGAGAGAGGCAAACGAGAACTCCCTGCATATGGTAGTCAGCATTTATAGTGGTATAGTACATCCCTCGACTACCTTAAAACTCACCAAAGTTGCCAGATGATAAAAACATATTGTGGTATGTAGACAAGCAAGGAGCGCCTTGTGTAATGCACACACAGGGTCGTCTAGTATAGCGTGAGCACATGCTAGGTGTAGTAGGCACCAGAGATACCATAGGCAGACAGTAGTATAGAGTATACCTGGCAGCTAGTAAGGAATGGGTAATGGCAGGTTTTGTTTGATTTGGGGTTGGTATACTTCGTCAATAATATTCATCAAATTAGGTATATTTATACACTATAGAAACGTTAGCATGGGCTTCCCTGTGACCGCAAATGCAAGTTTCAACATATGAATCTCCAAGCCAATGGCTTACGCACTGGCCTGGAGTTTTGCGACTCACTTACCATGAGTTCTAACCCCACCTGTTCCCTGGTTTGTTTGTTATCGTGTTTTTACGATTTCATTAGTAATGAGAATGGCACAAGATTTCATAGTAGGCTCAGTTAATACTGGAAAAACTAGATAAGGAGCTGCAGGGATATTATACGACTTTACCTCCCTCCCCCTCATCCACATCTTACTATAGGAAATCATAACAGAAATATGAAGACAGCAACAAGGCGATGGTTGAAATCTTAGTTGAAGCAGCTGGGAGTGCGAATAGGGCTAAGCTGATGCAGGTGGTCAGGGAAAACTGTGTCAGCGTGTTAAGGATATAACGAAAGAAAGAAAGAGAGAGAGAGAAAAATGTGCCAGCTAGGCTGGATCTAATGTTAACCGCAGGAGAAATAGAATATGAGAGCCCCCTGGGCTCCAGCGACCATGCAGTACTGAACTTGGAGTACCTTGTGGAACTAAACGTGGAAGGAAGATTGGCAAGTGGAGGGCACAAGATGCCATTGTTTAGAAGAGGGAACTCTACAGGAATTAGGGAATTCATGAACGCAGTGGAGCAGAAAAGAACAGGAAGGAAAGTCAGTGAAAGAGATGATGGAAAACGTAGTTGGGAAGTGCCGGGAAGCAGAGGAAAACTTCATACCTGAAAGAACAGGAAATAGAGAAGACAAAGACAGCCCAAAGGTTAACCTAAGATGCACAGGCAAAAAAAGAAAATGATAAGCACAAGATCGTGAAAAAACTATAGGAAGCAAAAGGCAGACAAGAACAGAGAAGTGAGCAGATTAGGCAGTAATAAATACGCTAGAGTGAGGAGAGTGACTGAGTAACAATTTGAAAATGATATAGCAGGTCAATTTCGGTGATATGTGTACAGTGCAAGATAATGGGGAGGTAGTCAGGAGAGCAATAGGAGAGCCATGGGGAGGTTCAAAAATGGTATATTTTGTCTTACCAACCTTTTGGAATTCCATGACATAGTAATGGAAATGAGACAAGAGAGATGGTTAGAAGGACTGCATTTTTTAGACTGCAAGAAGGCATTTGATATTGTATCCCTACGAGACTGGGGCAACAACCTGAATAGGCAGGAATAAGAGAGAATGTTCTCCAGTGGATCAAAACAGATCTTAGATAAAGGAAGCAAAGAGTAATTGTTAAGGAAGAGATGTCAGACTGAAGAAGTGTAACAGGTATCGTACCACAAGGGCCAGTACTCTTTCTGGTTTATATGAATAACATAACAGATGGGACTGAGTTAGATGTATCTCTGTTCGCTGATGTAAAATTAATGAATATATAAACGGATGAGGACAGGGAAAAGCTGCAAAGGAATCTGGACATTGTGCAGCGTTGGTCAGATAATTGGCTGCTTGAGTTCAACCTTTCCTCAGGGGATAGAGGCTGAAGACGTCTATGACAACGACCTGGGAGTAAACATGGTGCCTGTCATATCTCCAGAGTTTCATATTAACCGAATAACCTCTGCAACCATTATTTACATCTCAAATCTGAGTGGCTTTCAGAAGCTCCAACAAATAGCCCTATATCGGGCCCATCTTTGATTACGCAGCACCAGTATGGAACCCACACCCGAGCAAGCATGCTAAGAAACTGGAGAAAGTGGAGAAGTTTGCAGCTCAACTGGCTCCAGAGTTATGGGGTATAAGCTACGAAGAGAGGCTAACGGAATTTAATCTAGCGACACTGGAGGACCAGAGGAGACATTATAACATGCATAATATTCACAGGAATTGATACGGCAGACAGGAAGAGGCTGTTGGAGAGGCGGGATAGAGGCACTCAGGGCAAGACGGTAAGTTACAGACACAGATAAGCCAGAGGGATATCAGGAAGTATTTCTTTAGTCTCATGATGGTCAGGAAGTGGAATGATCTCGACGAAGGCGTGATGGAGGTAGACTCCATACATAGTTTTAAGAGCAGGTATGGTATTGCCCACGAGGCTAGGAGGAAGTGAATATGGCAAGCAGCAAGCTGAGAGGTGAGGCCAGGAGCTAAGACTCGACCCCTACAACTATATATAGGTGAGAGTACACACACACACACTCACACACACACACACACACACACACACACACACACACACACACACACACACACACACACACACACTCACACACACACACACACACACACACACACACACACACACACACACACACACACACACACACACACACACACACACACACACACACACACACATACACACACACACACACACACACACACACACACACACACACACACACACACACACACACACATACACACACACACACACACACACACACACACACACACCACACACACACACACACACACACACACACACACTCATACACAAACTCATACACACACACGCACACACACACACACACACACACACACACACACACACACACACACACACACACACACACACACACACACACACACACACACACACACACACTCGACCCCTGCAACCACAAATAGGTGAGTACACTCACACACACACACACGCAGGTGCGAGGTGCCACAGCAGAGTTGTGTTATGGGATAAAAATAGTAATTATAATCGTTTAAAACTAGCGATGTCTCACACAACATCACAAGTGTCAAGAATACTAGAAACAAGTATCGAGGATAATAAAGGAAAAATGGAAAAACAGGAAAATGGAAACAGAGCTAGATAAGAGATAAACTAGGAAAAAAGGAAGAACACAACATTCATGCGACCTGAATGTTGAGAAGATGAGAGAAGAAACATGAAAAATATTAAATCCCTTGATTGAAGGCTTAGAAAAAAAATGATGAAAAGAGAAATAGAAGAAAATTTTAAATTAATTCATGAAAAAGGGAAAGAGGAACAAATTACAAGTAATAAGATCGGACGTGCAGAGAATGAGAGATGAGTTAACTAGGCTGAGTGTTGGGAATTTGGAATCATAAAATGAGAAACTGAGAACAGAAAACTTACAGATTGTGAACCTTACAGCAGAAAGGGAGAACTCTTTGATGATTTTTGAACTGCTACAGAAGCAATGGAGAGACAAAAAAAAAATGAATGAGAAAAATGAGACAGATTTGTTAACAGCAACAGGTTCAGAAGCAAAAACAAAATTAAATGAAAAAATTAGAGTTGGATTTCACATAAGAGAACGACGATGTCCAGTGAAAATTATTTCTCCAGAGAAGCAACTAGGGTTGAGTTACGTAAACCTCAGCAAGCTGGACAAGTACAGTGGAATATTTATAGCGGGATCGAACAAAACGAGCAGAAAGAAAATGAGGAGCTACGGTGGGAGGGGAGGAAAAGATTGAGAGGTAATAACAGAAGCAATGATGGAGGTGCAAGAGCGAGAACGACCCGAGAATCAAGAACTAAGAATCAGGAATCAGGAGAAGTAACCAGTAACCCCTTTCCAATAAGTGCGAGGTCATGAAAAAGATCATAAAACTGGAGAGGAGAAAACAAAACCATATATAAAATTCAGTTTGAGAAGCAAGAAACTACAACCAGGGCTCAATGGAAAGGTCTTGGAGTGAACATCCCACCTAACATGTCACCAGAGATGCGCATTAATCTCATAATATTTGCAGTATATGCGAAGATGACTAATCTCAGAACTGCCTTCAAAAACCTCAATAAAGAATCTTTGAAGACTCTAGAAAACATATGCCACTCCTTTCATAAAGTAAGCAGCACAAAGGTTTGCAACAAAACTCGCCCCAGGGCTAAGGGGATTGAGTTATGAGGAGAGAATTAGGGAAAATATAATTAAGGCGTACAAGATACTCAGAGTAGATAAGGACATTTTTTTTTTAAATGTAAGGCATAGGGTGCGAGGAGTTATTGATGAAGACCAAAGACACAAATGAGCCACAGGAATGTTAGGAAATACTTTTTCAATCTCAGAGTGGTAAATAAGTGGAAAGAGGTACAGAAAGTGATAAAAGCAAACTTAATACACTATTTCAAGAGTGTATATGAAAGGTCCCATGAGACCAGGAACTAACACTATCAGTGACTGTAGCTTAAGTGCGGTACAGGGGCCAGGAGCTTAGACTCGACGCCAGGAAACCGAACTTGGTGAGTACACACACACACACACACACACACACACACACACACACACACACATACACGAGCGGTTAGGTCCACAGGTAAAGATACGTGTATTATATGTGGTCAAGAATGTATTACGTGCGTCCAGGTGATAGTAATTAATGACAACGTGAACACCCATACAAGCAAAGAAAGAATTGAAATGCAAAATAAAATAGAGCAAATAAACAAAACAATGGATAATTTAAGTTGACAGAAGTTGTCAGGTGATGTGAGGGACTCCAAGTCTGTTATATCTGTTTTAACTAAACGAAGCAAGACCCTTAACAAGTAGATACTATGTTCAATAACTGAGGTGGTAAATAAGAGTGCTGAAAAAATAGAAGTGATAAAAGCCGTGAAATAATGAAAGTACAGGTGCAGGTAGGACGGGTCCAGGCCCGGGTCTTCTCCATGTGGTGACCCGGCAGTGGCTCCCAAAGGAGTGTAGGAGGTGGTACAAATTATGTACCGTTTACAGTCGTATTGCGGGGGACAGTGGCAGGTTCAGGTGAGAGGTAGCAGGTGTTTGTGATGCTGTCAGGGAACAACTACTGTGTACGATTTTACTAAATCAAGCAAGATCCGTAACAAGTGGATAAAGTGATTAATAACTGAGGTGATGGATAAGAGCAGAGGTCAACGACCTGAGTGACCGAGGCAGAAAATCAGAACATTATAACAATGAAGTACAGGAAGAGTTCATCACCTCTCGTATTGCCTCAAGAATTTAAAATTTAGACTTTAAAGTTTTAACTGTTTAATCACTAACAAGTGAAAAGAGCGTTCTCTGAGGACTGAGGATGTAGTAAAGAACTAATATTGGTGACGAGTGTTTGCTGAGTGACGAGGAACAATGGAATGTAACAACAACACTTAACAGAGAAGGGTCAGCAACATGGGACGCATCCCTACACAGACATTCAAGAGATAGCAAGGACTGCAGCAGCTCTCAACAAATGGGATGATGACGCCTGTATGTGGTAGCCTGAATGTTGTGTTCGGTCGTTCATGGCTGTCTCCTGAGTGTTGTGTTCGGTCTACTGACACTGCGAGGTCGTAACTCTCCTCCTCAGCGTAAATTTTCATATATTCACAACATTAGTGTTACACTTACAGGTTAGATACCCAGTGCGGGCACATGCACACACATACGCATGCATACAGAAAATACCTCGACAAAACCGGTCATATGTCTATCGATATGTGACCCTGACAAACAGTAACTAGCGCTTGCTCACACACACACACACACACACACACACACACAACACACACACACACACACACACACACACACGTCCGTGTGTGTGTATGTGTACTCACCTAGTTGAGGTTGCAGGGGTCGAGTCCAAGCTCCTGGCCCCGCCTCTTCACTGATCGCTACTAGGTCACTCTCCCTGAACCGTGAGCTTTATCATATTTCTGCTTAAAGCTATGTATGGATCCTGCCTCCACTACATCGCTTCCCAAACTATTCCACTTCCTGACTACTCTGTGACTGAAGAAATGCTTCCTAACATCCCTGTGATTCATCTATGTCTTCAACTTCCAACTGTGTCCCCTTGTTGCTGTGTCCCATCTCTGGAACATCCTGTCTTTGTCCACCTTGTCAATTCCTCTCAGGATTTTGTATGTCGTAATCATGTCCCCCCTATCTCTCCTGTCCTTCAGTGTCGTCAGGTTATTTCCCTTAACCTCTCCTCGTAGGACATACCTCTTAGCTCTGGGACTAGTCTTGTTGCAAACCTTTGCACTTTCTCTAGTTTCTTTACGTGCTTGGCTAGGTGTGGGTTCCAGACTGGTGCCGCATACTCCAATATGGGCCTAACGTACACGGTGTACAGGGTCCTGAACGATTCCTTATTAAGATGTCGGAATGCTGTTCTGAGGTTCGCTAGGTGCCCATATGCTGCAGCAGTTATTTGGTTGATGTGCGCTTCAGGAGATGTGCCTGGTGTTATACTTACCCCAAGATCTTTTTCCTTGAGTGAGGTTTGTAGTCTCTGGCCCCCTAGACTGTATTCCGTCTGTGGTCTTCTTTGCCCTTCCCCAATCTTCGTGACTTTGCACTTGGTGGGGTTGAACTCCAGGAGCCAATTGCTGGACCAGGTCTGCAGCCTGTCCAGATCCCTTTGTAGTTCTGCCTGGTCTTCGATCGAATGAATTCTTCTCATCAACTTCACGTCATCTGCAAACAGTGACACCTCAGAGTCTATTCCTTCTGTCATGTCGTTCACAAATACCAGAAACAACACTGGTCCTAGGACTGACCCCTGTGGGACCCCGCTGGTCACAGATGCCCACTCTGACACCTCGCCACGTACCACGACTCGCTGTTGTCTTCCTGACAAGTATTCTCTGATCCATTGTAGTGCCTTCCCTGTTATCCCTGCTTGGTCCTCCAGTTTTTGCTCTAATGTCTTGTGTGGAACTGTGTCAAACGCCTTCTTGCAGTCCAAGAAAATGCAATCCACCCACCCCTCTCTCCCTTGTCTTACTGCTGTCACCATGTCATAGAACTCCAGTAGGTTTGTGACACAGGATTTCCCGTCCCTGAAACCATGTTGGCTGCTGTTGATGAGATCATTCCTTTCTAGGTGCTCCACCACTCTTCTGATAATCTTCTCCATGACTTTGCATACTATACATGTCAGTGACACTGGTCTGTAGTTTAGTGCTTTATGTCTGTCTCCTTTTTTAAAGATTGGGACTACATTGAGTACACACACACACACACACACACACACACACACACACACACACACACACACACACACACACACACACACACACACACACACACACACACACACACACACACTTTAAAGCCCAAAAGCTTCAAAAGTGAAATAAAAATACAAGGGCCTGAAAGAGTTTGGGTAGTGGAGGATGAGGCTGGTGAGGTGAACCTCGACTGAAGCCTCGGTGCTGGAGGGTCAAGAATGTCACCCAGACATTTACCAAATTACGTGATCATGTATTACATTTAAAATTTGTTAAAATGTTGTAAGATGAAGGTTGTTCAAGATTTAAGAAGAATATGAGTCCAGAGGAGTTTTATTTAATAATTACTCGAAGTGAAAGAATTCAATAAGTTCTACTGAAGTTTCCGTTTGGTTATGAAGTTAAATTAAATATAGAGAGAGAGTTGCACAACATAGGGCCAAGAAAACTCCATGATAGACATTAACCGTAGCACGGTATTATTCTTGGCAGACGGTACAAGAATTTCTAAGAGTGAGCGAGCTTCTAAGCTCACATGAATCAAGTCATCCAGTGGGCCACTGATAACACTGTGATGTTCAACGAGAACAAATTGCGGTATAATATTTTTATCACAACTGCGACGAAAATGATGGGTCGGCTAGCTAGAACTTTCAAAACAAGAGATGACAAGCCAATTTTTAAATCACTTGTTCTCTCTAGACTGGAATATTGCTGTACATTAACATCCCCATTCTAGGCAGGTGAAATTGCAGAACTAGAGAATGTACAGAGAACTTTTACTGCACATATAAGTTCCATCAAACACCTTAACTACTGGGAACGTCTGGAAGCGCTTGACTTGTACTCACTGGAACGCAGGCGACAGAGATACATCATAATCTACACCTGGAAGATCCTGGAGGGACTGGTCCTTAATCTGCACACAGAAATCACTCCCTACGAAAGCATAAGACTTGGCAGGCGATGCAACATACCCCCAGTGAAAAGTAGGGGCGCCATTGATACACTAAGAGAAAACATAATAAGTGTCCGGGGTCCAAGACTGTTCAACAGCCTCCCACTAGCCATAAGGGAAATTACCAATAGACCCCTGGATGTCTTGAAGAGGGAGCTGGACAGATACCTAAAGTCAGTGCCAGATCAGCCGGGCTGTGGTTCGTACGTTGAACTACGTGAGGCCAGCAGTGACAGCCTCATTGATCAGGCCCTGATCCACCAGGAGGCCTGGCCATGGACCGGGCAGCGGGGGCGTTGATCCCCGGAATGCCCTCCAGGTAGACACCAGGTAGGTAGATCAGGCTCGAGTCACTGGCCACCGTCCACCAAGGGTGACGGACTCGTCTCGTCAAACACTGTTTATACTGCCGCATTTCCTTGTGTCTGACTTAAGAAGACTGATGTACAGGCGATACATTTCGGCAATAAATATACCCACATTAAGGACTGGTCTGAGACCGGGCAGCGGGGGCGATGACCCCTGCAAGTGACTAGAGGTAAACAATGATTTGTATGAACATGAAAGTAATTCTCAAGAGCAGGGTTGTCCAACCACGGGTGAATGAACACCCTGGGGGTGAATGAACACCCTGGGGGTGAAGAAACCCTGGGGGTGAATGCACACCTGGGGGTGAAGGCACACACTGGGGAATGCACACCTGGGGGTGAAGGCACACCCTGGAGGTGAAGGCACACCCTAGAGGTGAAGGCACACCCTGGGAGTGATGGCACACCCTGGGGGTGAAGGCACACCCTGGGGATGATGGCACACCCTTGGGGTGAAGGCACACCCTAGAGGTGAAGGCACACCCTGGGAGTGATGGCACACCCTGGGGGTGAAGGCACACCCTGGGGTGAAGGCACACCCTGGGGATGAAGGCACACCCTGGGGGTGAAGGCGCTCCTTGGGGTGAAGGCACACCCTAGGGGTGAAAGCACACCGTGGGGGAGAAGACACACCCTGGGGATGAAGGCACTCCCTGGGGTGAAGGCACACCCTAGGGGTGAAGGTACACCCTGGGGGTGAAGGCACAACCTGGGGTGAAGGCGCTCCTTGGGGGTGAAAGCACACCCTAGGGGTGAAAGCACACCCTGGGGGTGAAGTCACACCCTGGAGGTGAAGGCACACTCTGGGAGTGAATGAACACCCTGGGGGTGAAGGCACACCCTGGAGGTGAAGGCACACTCTGGGAGTGAATGAACACCCTGGGGGTGAATGAACACCCTGGGGGTGAATGAACACCCTGGGGGTGAAGGCACACTCTGGGGGTGAAGGCGCTCCTTGGGGGTGAAAGCACACCCTAGGGGTGAAAGCACACCCTGGGGATGAAGACACACCCTGGGGGTGAAGTCACACCCTAGGGGTGAAGGCACACCCTGGGGTGAATTCGCACCCTAGTGGAAAAGGCATACCCTGGGGGTGAAGGCACACCCTGGATATGAAGTCACACCCTAGGGGTGAAGGCACACACTGGGGGTGAATTCGCACCCTAGGGGTAAAGGCACACCCTGGGGGGGAAGGCACACCCTGGTGTGAAGGCACTCCCTGGGGTGAAGGCACACCCTGGAAGTGAAGGCACACCTTAGGGGTGAAGGCACACCCTAGGGGCAAAGGTACACCCTGGGGATGAAGGCACACCCTAGGGGTAAATGCACACACTGGGGGTGAAGGCACACCCTTGGGATGATGGCACACCCTAGGGGGTGAAGGCACACCCTGGAGGGGAAGGCACACCATGGAGGTGAAGGCACGCCCTGGGAGTGATGGCACACCCTGGGGGTAAAGGCACACCCTGGGGTGAAGGCACACCCTGGGGATGAAGGCACACCCTGGGGTGAAGGCGCTACTTGGGGGTGAAGGCACACCCTAGGGGTGACAGCACACCCTAGGGTGAAGGCGCTCCTTGGGGGTGAAAGCACACCCTAGGGGTGAAAGCACACCCTGGGGGTGAAGATACACCCTGGGGGTGAAGTCACACCCTAGGGGTGAAGGCACACCCGGGGGTGAATTCGCACCCTAGTGGAAAAGGCACACCCTGGGGGTGAAGGCAAACCCTGGGGTGAATTCGCACCCTAGGGGTAAAGTGCCACCCTGGGGGGGTGAAGGGCACACCCTGGGGTCTGAAGGGCATCTCCCTAGGGTGAAGGGCACACCTAGGGTGAAGGCACACCTTGGGGGTGGAGGCACACCTAGGGGTTGTAGGTACACCTGGAGGTGGAAGGCAAATACCCTGGGGGTGAATGCACACACTAGGGATGAAGGCACACCCTGGGGTGAAGGCACTCCCTGGGGTGAAGGCACACCCTGGGGGTGAAGGCACACCTTGGGGGTGAAGGCACACCCTAGGGCGTTGAAGTACACCCTGGAGTGAAGGCACACCTGGGGGTTGAATGCACACATGGGGTGAAAGGCACACCCTGGGATGATGGCCACACCCTGGGGGTTGAAGGCACACCTGGAGGGAAGTCACACCCTGCAGGTGAGTGCAAACCCTGCGAGTTGATGGCACACCTGGGAGTGGAAGGCACACCTGGGGTGAAGGCACCACCCTGGGGATGAAGGCACCACCCTGGGGGTGAAGGCGCTCCTTGTGGGTGTGGAAAGGCACACCCAAGGGGTGTGAAAAAAACACCTGGGGGAGGAAGACACACCTTGGGGTGAAGGCACTCCCTGGGGTGAAGGACACCCTGGGGCGTTAGGTGAAGGCCACACCTTGGGGTGAAGGACACACCTGGGGTGAAGGTACACCCTGGGGGTGAAGGCACAACCTGGGGTGAATGCACACACTGGGGGTGAAGGCACACCCCGGGGATGATGGCACACCCTGGGGGTGAAGGCACACCCTGGAGGTGAAAGAACACCCTGGAGGTGAAGGCACACTCTGGGAGTGATGGCACACCCTGGGGGTGAAGGCACACCCAGGGGTGAAGGCACACCCTGGGGATGAAGGCACACCCTGGGGGTGAAGGCGCTTCTTGGGGGTGAAGGCACATCCTAGGGGTGTGCCTGCACACCCTGGGGGTGAAGGCACACCTTGGGGTGAAGACACACCCTGGGGTGAAGGTACACCCTGGGGGTGAAGGCACAACCTGGGGTGAATGCACACACTGGGGGTGAAGGCACACCCCGGGGATGATGGCACACCCTGGGGTGAAGGCACACCCTGGAGGTGAAAGAACACCCTGGAGGTGAAGGCACACCCTGGGAGTGATGGCACACCCTAGGGGTGAAGGCACACCCTGGGGTGAAGGCACACCCTGGGGATGAAGGCACACCCTGGGGGTGAAGGCGCTTCTTGGGGGTGAAGGCACACCCCTAGGGGTTGATGAAACCACACCCTGGGGGTGAAGACAAACCTGGGGGTGAAGTACACCCTTGGGGTGAAGGCACACCCTTGGGGTGAATTCGCACCCTAGGGATAAAAGAACACCCTGGGGTGAAGGCACACCCTGGGGGTGAAGTCACACCCTAGGGGTGAAGGCACACTCTCGGGGTGAATTAGCACCCTTGGGGTAAAGGCACACCCTGGGCTGAAGGCACACCCTGGGGTGAAGGCACTCCCTGGGGTGAAGGTACACCCTAGGGGTAAAGGCACACCTTGGGGTGAAGGAACACCCTAAGGGTGAAGGGACACCCTGGTGGTGAAGGCACACCCTGGGGATTAAGGCACACCCTGAGAGTGAAGGCACACCCTGTGGTGAAGGCACACCCTGGGGGTGATGGCACACCCTGGGGTGAAGGTACACCCTGGGAGTGAAGGCACACCCTGGGGGTGAACGCACACCCTGGGGGTGAAGGCACACCCTGGGGGTGATGGCACTATCTGGGGGTGAATGGCCACACCCTAGGGGTGAAAGCACACCCTGGGGGTGATGGCACACCCTGGGGGTGATGGCACACCCTGGGGGTGATGGCACACCCTGGGGGTGAAGGAACACCTTGGGGGTGAAGGCACACCCTGGGGTAAAGGCACACCCTGTGGGTGAAAGGCAACATCCTGGAGTTGGACAGGCACACCCTGGGGTGAGCACACCTGGGGTTCCGAAGGCACATCCTGGGGGGTGAAGGCAAAAACCCTCGGGGGGTGATGGCACACCCTGGGGGTGATGGCACACCCTGGGGTGAAGGCACACACTGGGGGTGATGGCACACCCTGGGGGTGAAGGCACACCCTGGGGGTGAAGGCACACCCTGGGGGTGATGGCACACCCTGGGGGTGATGGCACACCCTGGGGGTGAAGGCACACCCTGGGGGTGAAGGCACACCCGGGGGTAAAGGTACACCCTGGGGGTAAAGGCACACCCTGGGGGTGAAGGCACATCCTGGGGGTGAAGGCACACCCTGGGGGTGGAGGCACACCCTGGGGTGAAGGAACACCCTGGGGGTGATGACACACCCTGGGGTGAAGACACACCCTGGGAGTGAAGGCAGACCCTGGGGGTGAAGGCACACCCTGGGGGTGATGGCACACCCTGGGAGGTGACGACACACCCTGGGGGTGATGGCACACCCTGGGGGTGGGGGAAGGCGCAACCCTGGGGTGAAGGAAACATCTGGGAGTGATGAAGGTACACCCTGGGGTGAGGCGCACCTGGGGAGTGAAGGCCACACCCTGAGGGGGTGACAGCACACCCCTAGGGTGAAGGGCGCTCCTTGGGGGTGAAAAGCCACCTAGGGTTGAAAGCCACCCTGGGGGTGAAGGATACAACCGGGGGGTTGAAGTCACACCCTAGGGAGTGAACCTAGGCACACCCGGGGGTGATTCGCACCCCTAGTGGAAAAGGCACACCCTGGGGGTGAAGGCAAACCCTGGGGTGAATTCGCACCCTAGGGGTTAAGGCACACCCTGGGGGTGAAGGCACACCCTGGGGTGAAGGCACTCCCTAGGGTGAAGGCACACCCTAGGGGTGAAGGCACACCTTGGGGGTGAAGGCACACCCTAGGGGTGAAGGTACACCCTGGAGGTGAAGGCACACCCTGGGGGTGAATGCACACACTAGGGATGAAGGCACACCCTGGGGTGAAGGCACTCCCTGGGGTGAAGGCACACCCTGGGGGTGAAGGCACACCTTGGGGGTGAAGGCACACCCTAGGGGTGAAGGTACACCCTGGAGGTGAAGGCACACCCTGGGGGTGAATGCACACACTGGGGATGAAGGCACACCCTGGGGATGATGGCACACCCTGGGGGTGAAGGCACACCCTGGAGGTGAAGGCACACCCTGCAGGTGAAGGCACACCCTGGGAGTGATGGCACACCCTGGGAGTGAAGGCACACCCTTGGGTGAAGGCACACCCTGGGGATGAAGGCACACCCTGGGGGTGTGAAAGGCGCTCCTTGGGTGAAGGCACCTCCCAAGGGGTGAAAAACACACCATAGGGGGAGGAAGACCACCTTGGGGTGTGAAGGCACTCCCCTGGGTTGTGAAGGCACACCCTGGGGGTGAAGGCACACCTTTGGGTGAAGACACTCCTGGGGTGAGGTAACCTGGGGGTGAGGCAAACCTGGGGTGTATGCACACCACGGGGTTGAAGGCACACCCCGGGGATGATGGCACACCCTGGGGGTGGAAGGCACACCCTGGAGTTTGAAAGAACACCCTGGAGGTGAAGGGCACATCTGGGAGTGATGCACACCATGGGGGTGAAGGCACACCAGGGGTGAAGGCACCCACCCTGGGGATGTAGGCACACCTGGGGGTTGAAGGCGCTTCTTGGGGGTGAAGGCACATCCTAGGGGTGTGCCTGCACACCCTGGGGGTGAAGGCACACCTTGGGGTGAAGACACACCCTGGGGTGAAGGTACACCCTGGGGGTGAAGGCACAACCTGGGGTGAATGCACACACTGGGGGTGAAGGCACACCCCGGGGATGATGGCACACCCTGGGGTGAAGGCACACCCTGGAGGTGAAAGAACACCCTGGAGGTGAAGGCACACCCTGGGAGTGATGGCACACCCTAGGGGTGAAGGCACACCCTGGGGTGAAGGCACACCCTGGGGATGAAGGCACACCCTGGGGGTGAAGGCGCTTCTTGGGGGTGAAGGCACACCCTAGGGGTGAAAACACACCCTGGGGGTGAAGACAAACCCTGGGGGTGAAGTCACACCCTTGGGGTGAAGGCACACCCTTGGGGTGAATTCGCACCCTAGGGATAAAAGAACACCCTGGGGTGAAGGCACACCCTGGAGGTGAAGTCACACCCTTAGGGGGTGTGAGGCACACTCTCGGGGTGAATTAGCACCCTTGGGGTAAAGGCACACCCTGGGCTGAAGGCACACCCTGGGGTGAAGGCACTCCCTGGGGTGAAGGTACACCCTAGGGGTAAAGGCACACCTTGGGGTGAAGGAACACCCTAAGGGTGAAGGGACACCCTGGTGGTGAAGGCACACCCTGGGGATTAAGGCACACCCTGAGAGTGAAGGCACACCCTGTGGTGAAGGCACACCCTGGGGGTGATGGCACACCCTGGGGTGAAGGCACACCCTGGGAGTGAAGGACACCCTGGGGGTGAACGCACACCCTGGGGGTGAAAGCACACCCTGGGGGTGATGGCACTATCTGGGGGTGAAGGCACACCCTAGGGGTGAAAGCACACCCTGGGGGTGATGGCACACCCTGGGGGTGATGGCACACCCTGGGGGTGATGGCCACACCTGGGGGTGAAGGAACACTTGGGGTGTGAATGCTCCACCTGGGGGTAAAGGCACCCCCTGGGGTGAGGCACATCCTGGTTGTGAGGCACACCCTGGGGGTGAAGGCACACCCTGAGGGGGTTTGAAGGCACATCTGGGGGTGAAGGCACACCCGGGGGGATGGAACACCTGGGGGTTGATGGGCCACCACCCTGGGTGTTGAAGGCACACCACTGGGGGTGATGGCAACCTGGGGGTGAAGGCACACCCTGGGGGTGAAGGCACACCCTGGGGGTGATGGCACACCCTGGGGGTGATGGCACACCCTGGGGGTGAAGGCACACCCTGGGGGTGAAGGCACACCCGGGGGTAAAGGTACACCCTGGGGGTAAAGGCACACCCTGGGGGTGAAGGCACATCTGGGGGTGAAAGGGGGGCCCACCCTGGGGGTGGCGGCAAACCGGGGGAAAGGAAACACCTGGGGGTGGAAGACACTCCCTGGGGTGAAGACACACCCTGGGGAGTGAAGCGACCGGGGGGTGTGGCACACCCTGGGGGTGATGGCACACCCTGGAAGGTGAAGACAACCTGGGGGTGATGGCACACCCTGGGGGGTGATGAAGGCGCGACCCAGGGGTGTGAAGGCACATCCTGGGAAGGAGTGGAAGGTACACCCTGGGGGGAAGGCACACCCTGGGAGAGGGGTGAAGGCACACCCTGGGGGGAAGGAAACACCTGGGGGTGATGCACACCCTGGGGAAGACACCACCTGGGAGTGAAGGCAGACCTGAGGGTTGGAAGGCACACCCTGGGGTGGATGCACCACTGGAGGTGAAAGACCATCCCTGGGGGTTGATGGCACACCCTGGGGGTGAAGGCACATCCTGGGAGTGAAGGTACAACTGGGGTTGAATGGCACACCCTGGGGATGAAGGCACAACCCAGGGGGTGAAGGCGCTCCTTGGGGTGAAGACACACCCTGGGGGTGAAGTCACACCCTAGGGGTGAAGGCACACCCTGGGGTGAATTCGCACCCTAGTGGTAAAGGCACACCCTGGGGTGAAGGCACACCCTGGAGGTGAAGTCACACCTTTGGGGTGAAGGCACACCCTGGGGTGAATTAGCACCCTAGGGGTAAAGGCACACCCTGGGGTGAATGCACACCCTGGGGTGAAGGCACTCCCTGGGCTGAAGGCACACCCTGGGGGTGAAGGCACTCCTTGGGGGTGAAGGCACACCCTAGGGGTGAAGGCACACCCTGGGGGTGAAGGCGCACCCTGGGGGTAAAGGCACACCCTGGGGGTGAAGGCACATCCTGGGGGTGAAGGCACACCCTGGGGGAGAAGGCACACTCTGGGGGTGATGGCACACCCTGGAGGTGAAGGCACGCCCTGGGGTGAAGACACACCCTGGGGGTGAAGGCACACCCTGAGGTGAAGAGACACCCTGGGGTGAAGGCAAACCCTGGAGGTGAAGGCACACCCTGGGGGTGAAGGCACACCCTGGGGGTGAAGGCACACCCTGGGGGTGAAGGCACACCCTGGGGTTGAAGACACATCCTGGGGGTGAAGGCATACCCTGGGGGTGAAGGCACACCCTGGGGTGAAGGCACACCCTGGGGGTGATGGCACACCCTGGGGTGAAGACACACCCTGGGAGTGAAGGCAGACCCTGGGGGTGAAGGTACACTCTGAGGGTGAAGGCACACCCTGGGGGTGATGGCACACCCTGGGGATGAAGACACACCCTGGGGGTGATGGCACACCCTGGGGGTGAAGGTGTTGTACCTGGGTGTGAAGGCACATCCTGGGGGGTGTGAATGCACTCCCTGGCGTGAAGGCACACCACCTGGGGGTGAAGGGCACATATGGGGCTGAAGGCACACAACCTGGGGGAGGTTGATGGCACACCCTGGGGTGAATGGCACACCCTTGGGGTGATTGGCCACACCTGGGGGGTTGAAGGCACTCCCCTGGGCGTGAAGCACACCCTAGGGGTGATGGCAATCCCCTGGGGGTGATGATGGACACCTGGATGTGAAGGCAACACCCTGGGGGCGTGACGGCCACACCCTGGGGGTGTTGGCACACCCTGGGGTTTGAAGGCACACCCTGTGGGTGTAGGCACACCCTGGGGGGGTAATGGCCACACCTGGGGTGAAGGCCCACACCCTGGGGGTGAAGGCACACCCTTGGGGTGAAAGGCAACACCCTTTGGGGGGTGAAGGGCACCCCTGGGGTGGAAGGCACACCTTGGGGGTGAAAGCACACCCTGGGGGTGAAGGCACACCCTGGGCGGTTGGGAAGGCACACCTGCGGGTGAAGGCACACTTTGGGTGCAGGCACACCCTGGGGCCCTAAAGGCCACACCTGGGGGTGAAGGCACACCCTGGGGGGGAAAGGCAACCCTGGGGGGTGAAGGCACACCCTTGGGGTGAAGGTACTACCTGGGGGTAAAGGCACCCTGGGCCCGGGGTGAAAGGCACCACCATGGGTGAAGGGCACACCCTGGGGGTGAAGGCACACCATGGGGGGTGAAGGCCATCCCTGGGGGTTAAGGCACACCATGGGGGTGAAGGCACACCCTGGGGTGTGAAGGCCACACCCTGGGGGTTAAGGCACACCCTGGGGGTGAGGCACAACCTGGGGGTTTAAAGGCCACCACCCTGGGGGGGTGAAGGCACACCTGGGGGTGCAGAATGCACACCCTGGGGTGTTGGCACACCCTGGGGGTGGAAGGCACTCCTGGGGGTAAGGCACCACCTGGGGGTGAAGGCACACACTGGGGGTGAAGCGCCACACCCCCCCCCCGGGGGTAAGGCACACCCTGGGGTGAAGACCCCCCCCCCCCACACCGGGGGTGAAGGCACACCTTGGGGGTTAAAGGCACACCCTTGGGGGTTGAAGGGCACACATTGGGTGGTGATGGCACACCCTGGTGAAGGCACCCTGGGGGTGATGGCACACCCTTGGTGGTGATGGCACACCCCTGGAGGGTGAAGGCACACCCTGGGGTTGAAGGCAACCCTGGGGGTGGGCAACACCCTGGGGGGGAAGGCACACCCTGGGGCTAAAGAGCACACCTGGGGTGATGGCACACCCTGGGGGTGAAGGCACCACCTGGGGTGTGAAGGCACACCCTGGGGGGTGAAGGCACACCCTGGGGGTGAAGGCACACCTGGGGGTGGAAGGCGCACCTGGGGTTAAAGGCCACACCCGGGGGTGAAGGCACATCCTTTGGGGGTGAAGGCACACCTGGGGGGAGGAAGCCACCACTCTGGGGTGATTGGCACACCCTGGGAGGTGGAAGGCACGCCCTGGGGTGAAGACACACCCTGGGGTGGAAGCAACACCCTGAGGTGAAGAGACACCTGGGTGTGAAGGGCAAAACCCTGGAGGGTGAAGGCACACCCTGGGGGTGAGGCAAACCCTGCTGGTGAAGCCCACCCTGGGGGTGAAAGGCACACCCTGGTGGTGATGGCACACCCTGGGGGTGAAAGGCCAACCCTGGGAGTGAAGGCAAGGCAGACCTGGGGGTGAAGGTACACTCTGCGGGTGAAGGGCACACCCTGGGGGTATGGCCAACCGGGGGGTGAAGACACACCCTGGGGGTGATGGCACACCCTGGGGGTGAAGGTGTACCCTGGGTGTGAAGGCACATCCTGGGGGTGAAAGCACACCCTGGGCGTGAAGGCACACCCTGGGGGTGAAGGCACACCCTGGGGGTTAAGGCACACCCTGGGGGTGAAGGCACACCCTGGGGGTAAAGGCACACCCTGGGGGTGAAGGCACACCCTGGGGGTGAAGGCACACCCTGTGGGTGAAGGCACACCCTTGGGTGCTGGCACACCCTGGGGGTTGTAAAGGCACCACCTGGGGGGGTGAAGGCACACCCTGGGGGTGAAGGCACACCCTGGGGGTGAAGGCACACCCTGTGGGTGAAGGCACACCCTTGGGGTGATGGCACACCCTGGTGGTGAACGCTACTTAGAATATAATAATATTTAATACCATTCTTCAGTTTGCGAATATTTTATTAATTCGACTTAAAAATTACACGTAGATAAATGATGAAAAATATGTCGAGTGAAGAATCAATAAATAATGAACCGAGTTCATCGTCAAACCCAGTAAGTTTGTGGTCGCTGAGGAAGGTGCAGCTCTCTGCTGCCTCAGAGTTCATCACTAAATGCAACACCAGATATCTCAACTGTTTTTTTTTTTCAGTTACGTCTAAGTAATTCAATTATTTTGTTAACGTCAGTCAAATGAGGTAGTATTTATTTTTGTGTACCTTTGATACTGTAAATACATTTTTTCTTGTTACTAGAATACTTTGGGTCTACAAATATATTTTGAATGTTGATTCAGTCCGTTTTACTGTATCAAACAGTTTATGGGACGGGATGTGAGGGTTGGGATAAGTTTGGTACGTGATGCAGACGCTAATAAAGTCTAAACAAGTCTACCCTAGAGCAACACACAAGAACAAATATCATTCATACTTTAACGAATGTGTAAATTACCTAGGATAAACCAAAAAAAAACCTAAGCGATTTATTTCCATTGGAGTAGCAAGTAGCTACCTCAACTTTCAGCATATTGTTCCACAACTTCGAGAATATCCTAGCTTGTTACGATGATGGTTTCTTTTGACACTATTATGGTATTTTAAATAATATTTTTCTAGTGCTTGGAATGGGTTGAGGAGGATCACAACAACGGTCCACTAACTTACCATATTCAAGACATACCCTTAAACGGTCCAAACAGATCGACGTTCAAATTCGTAGTGCTCCAACAGTAGATCTACTTTTTTTTACGTATTTTTAAATATTACAAAAAAAATGTAGATAAAAGTTTTTTTTTTACACGTTTTCAAATGTAAAACAAAAAAGAAGATCTACATTTTTTTTACATACTTTCAGATGTTGAAAAAACGTATATATACGTTTGGACCATTTAAGGGTTAAGACTATGTATTTCGGGTTTATTTTCACTTGATGAATATACGAGATCATTGCATGATAAAGATCAGCGTTAAGGAAGCAATTTTTGCCTCTTTCTGAAGAATAAAGCCATTTTGAAGAGAAGAAACACTGAAGAACTGAAAAATATTATTCAAAATACTGTCTCGTCTGTCTCTACAGCCGGTCACAAAAATATTTTCTCAGAATTCGAAGACAAAATTTGATTAATGGACATGTAAAAGCAAGTTAGTTTAATTCATGTAAAAAAATAAATTTACAAACGTACCGCACATATTTACCCGTAATTTATATTACAGTATTTAGATTTATTGCCACGGGTAACAAGGGCAGGAGAGCCCAGCAGTACGTAGGAAGCATATAATAAGGAGAGGAGGGACCAGCACTACGTAGGAAGCATATAATAAGGAGAGGAGAGCCCAGCACTAGGTAGGAAGCATATAATAAGGAGAGGAGAGCCCAGCACTACGTAGGAAGCATATAATGAGAGGAGAGCCCAGCACTAGGTAAGAAGCATATAATAAGGAGAGGAGAGCCCAGCACTACGTAGGAAGCATATAAAAAGGAGAGGAGAGCCCAGCACTACGTAGGAAGCATATAATAAGGAGAGGAGAGCCCAGCACTAGGTAGGAAGCATATAATAAGGAGAGGAGAGCCCAGCACTAGGTAGGAAGCATATAATAAGGAGAGGAGAGCCCAGCACTACGTAGGAAGCATATAATAAGGAGAGGAGAGCCCAGCACTCCGTAGGAAGCATATAATAAGGTGAGGAGAGCCCAGCACTACGTAGGAAGCATATAATAAGGAGAGGAGAGCCAAGCACTACGTAGGAAGCATATAATAAGGCTAGGAGAGCCCAGCACTACGTAGGAAGCATATAATAAGGTGAGGAGAGCCCAGCACTACGTAGGAAGCATATAATAAGGAGAGGAGAGCCCAGCACTACGTAGGAAGCATATAATAAGGAGAGGAGAGCCCAGCACTACGTAGGAAGCATTATAATAAGGAGAGGAGGAGACCCAGCACTACGTAGGAAGCATATAATAAGGAGAGGAGAGCCCAGCACTACGTAGGAAGCATATAATAAGGAGAGGAGAGACCCAGCACTACGTAGGAAGCATATAATAAGGAGAGGAGAGGCCCAGCACTACGTAGGAAGCATATAATAAGGAGAGGAGAGCCCAGCACTAGGTAGGAAGCATATAATAAGGACAGGAGAGCCCAGCACTACGTAGGAAGCATATAATAAGGCTAGGAGAGCCCAGCACTACGTAGGAAGCATATAATAAGGAGAGGAGAGCCCAGCACTACGTAGGAAGCATATAATAAGGAGAGGAGAGCCCAGCACTACGTAGGAAGCATATAATAAGGAGAGGAGAGCCCAGCACTACGTAGGAAGCATATAATAAGGAGAGAGAGCCCAGCACACGTAGGAAGCATATAATAAGCTAGGAGAGCCCAGCACTACGTGGAAGCATATAATAAGGAGAGGAGAGCCAGCACTACGTAGGAAGCATATAATAAGGAGAGGAGAGCCCAGCACTACGTAGGAAGCATATAATAAGGAGAGGAGAGCCAGCACTAGGTAGGAAGCATATAATAAGGAGAGGAGAGCCCAGCACTACGTAGGAAGATATAATAAGGAGAGGAGAGCCCAGCACTACGTAGGAAGCATATAATAAGGAGAGGAGAGCCCAGCACTACGTAGGAAGCATATAATAAGGAGAGGAGAGCCCAGCACTACGTAGGAAGCATTATATAAGGTAGGAGAGCCCAGCACTACGTAGGAAGCATTATAAGGAGAGGAGAGCCCAGCACTACGTAGGAAGCATATAATAAGGAGAGGAGAGCCCAGCACTACGTAGGAAGCATATATAAGGAGAAGGTGAGCCCAGCACTACGTAGGAAGCATATAATAAGGTGAGGAGAGCCCAGCACTACGTAGGAAGCATATAATAAGGAGAGGAGAGCCCAGCACTACGTAGGAAGCATATAATAAGGTGAGGAGAGCCCATCACTAGTAGGAAGCATATATAAGGTGAGGAGAGCCAGCACTACGTAGGAAGCATATAATAAGGTGAGGAGAGCCCAGCACTACGTAGGAAGCTATAATATGGAGAGGAGAGCCCAGCACTACGTAGGAAGCATATAATAAGGAGAGGAGAGCCCAGCACTACGTAGGAAGCATATAATAAGGTGAGGAGAGCCCAGCACTACGTAGGAAGCATATAATAAGGAGAGGAGAGCCCAGCACTACGTAGGAAGCATATAATAAGGAGAGGAGAACCCAGCACTACGTAGGAAGCATATAATAAGGAGAGGAGAACCCAGCACTACGTAGGAGCATATAATAAGAGGGAGAACCCAGCACTAAGTAGGAAGATATATAATAAGGAGAGGAGAGCCCAGCACTACGTAGGAAGCATATAATAAGGAGAGAGAGACCCAGCAGTACGTAGGAAGCATATAATAAGGAGAGGAGGGCCAGCACTACGTAGGAAGCATATAATAAGGAGAGGAAGACCCAGCATACGTAGGAAGCATTATAATAAGGAGAGGAGGAGCCCAGCACTACGTAGGAAGCATATAATAAGGAGAGGAGAGCCCAGCACGTACGTAGGAAGCATATAATAAGGAGAGGAGAACCCAGCACTACGTAGGAAGCATATAATAAGGAGAGGAGAGCCCAGCAGTACGTAGGAAGCATATAATAAGGAGAGGAGGGACCAGCAGTACGTAGGAAGCATATAATAAGGAGAGGAGAGCCCAGCACTACGTAGGAAGCATATAATAAGGAGAGGAGAACCAGCATACGTAGGAAGCATATAATAAGGAGAGGAGAGCCCAGCAGTACGTAGGAAGCATATAATAAGGAGAGGAGAACCCAGCACTACGTAGGAAGCATATAATAAGGAGAGGAGGGACCAGCACTACGTAGGAAGCATATAATAAGGAGAGGAGAACCCAGCACTACGTAGAAAGCATATAATAAGGAGAGGAGAACCCAGCACTACGTAGGAAGCATATGATAAGGAGAGGAGAGCCCAGCACTACGTAGGAAGCATATAATAAGGAGAGGAGAGCCCAGCACTACGTAGGAAGCATATAATAAGGAGAGGAGAGCCCAGCACTACGTAGGAAGCATTAATAAGGTAGAGGAGAGCCCAGCACTACGTAGGAAGCATATAATAAGGAGAGGAGAGCCCAGCACTACGTAGGAAGCATATAATAAGGAGAGGAGAGCCCAGCACTACGTAGGAAGCATATAATAAGGAGAGGTGAGCCCAGCACTACGTAGGAAGCATATAATAAGGAGAGAGAGAACCCAGCATACGTAGGAAGCATATAATAGGAGAGGAGAGCCCAGCACTACGTAGGAAGCATATAATAAGGTGAGGAGAGCCCAGCACTACGTAGGAAGCATATAATAAGGAGAGGAGAGCCCAGCACTACGTAGGAAGCATATAATAAGGAGAAGAGAACCCAACACTACGTAGGAAGCATATAATAAGGAGAGGAGAGCCCAGCACTACGTAGGAAGCATATATAAGGAGAGAGAGCACAGCACTACGTAGGAAGCATATAATAAGGAGAGGAGAGCCCAGCACTACGTAGGAAGCATATAATAAGGAGAGGAGAGCCCAGCACTACGTAGGAAGCATATAATACTGAGAGGAGAGCCCAGCACTACGTAAGAACATCTTACACTACCGTACCAGTATTATCAAACAGAAGAAACAAAATATACAGTTATTCCATCTTACTACATTGAAAAAAGTTACTTAGACATATTAGCAGAAAAGAAGAATTATTTAACTAATATCCTGCAGTGGCCCACTCCTGCAACATACCCCTTGCACTACATTACCAATACTTTCAGACCACCTACTTTCACCGCTGTCTAGCACAACCACCGACTACTCCATCGTCACTTCTAACTATCTTTGCCACAGCAATCACTAACACAACAATGAACAATTTAGCCCCTTACTTCACATTCCTGAATGTGTTCGTCCTCTCTCTCTCTCTCTCTCTCTCTCTCTCTTCTCTCTCTCTCTGTTCCTCCCCGACATGCTAGACACACGGGAGAACATGAGAGTCCATTTTGTAGTAATAATTTAGTGGCATGAGGCAGCAGCTCAGGTAAATACAATGTTAATTACCACAAATGAACAATATTACGTTGACCTGCAACATGTGTGCACCATGATTCAACTCCGCAAAATTTTTTTTTGTTTATTCGATTATATATATATATATATATATATATATATATATATATATATATATATATATATATATATATATATATATATATATATATATATATATATATATATATGTCGTGCCGAATAGGCAGAACTTGCGATCTTGGCTTAAATAGCAACGCTCATCTTGCCATATAGGACAAGTGAAAATTTGTGTATGCAATAATTTCGCCAAAATCATTCTGAACCTAACGAAAAAAATATATTTCACTGTGTTTGTTTAGTATTAAATTACTGTAAACAAATCTAAAATATATTTAGTTAGGTTAGGCTAAAATAAATTGTTCTTGTTATAATAAGGTTAGGTAAGTTTTCTAAAATTCTTTTGGTGCAAAATCATAAATTTTTACATCAACAATAATGAAAAAAATATATCTTTAAACGTATAAGAGAAAATTTCAGAAAGGACTTAATTTTAAATGAGTTCTTGCTAACTGACCAGTTTTACATATTCGGCACGACATATATATTATATATATATATATATATATATATATATATATATATATATTTTATATTTTATATATATATATATATATAATATATATATATATATATATATATTTTATATATATATATATATATACGTATATGTATGCAAAACAACCACTGTGAAAGAATAGAGAAATTCCAAGCGCTTTCGTGGCTACTCACATTATCAAGGAACAATAAAAGTAATGCATCATATATATATATATTATATATATATATATATATATTTATATATATATATATATATATATATATATATTATTGTACCCATGGAACAAGTGATATTGATCAATAACAACACTGCACTAGCCAAGGAGTCGAACCCATGCTGTTTTGGCCCCCTCATGGTGAGAGAAAACGCATAACGTTTTGACCACGGCCCACAATCCTTAAAAATGTGCTTCCAGCCAAGCTAGATGTTGTACCCACCACGAAGGACATCGTGATGTGGACGCCTCTGAGGTTTTTTGGGCCCCGCCTCTCACCAGAGGAGAGCAAAACAACAGGGGTTTCGACTCCTTGGCTAGTGAGTGTTTTTTTTTTTGATCAATCCCTTGTTTCGGGTCAATAATAAAATATATGTTCTTGAGCTATTACCAAAAGGGGTAAAAATGAAATTGCTCAGAGGCGTCCACACCCCCGTATGTCCTTTAAATTGGGGGTACAACATCTAGCTTGGCTGGATGCACCATTTTTAAAGGATTGTGGGTCCTGGTCTAAAGGTCATGCGTTTTCTCTCACCATGGGGGGGTAAGAATAATCTACCTCGCCTTTCGTTCCCTTGTTCGAGATATAGAAGGTGGGAAATAATTCCCCTTAGCCTCTCACTGCCCTTGTTCGTGATCATAAAAGGTAGGAATAATTCACCTCAGCTTTTCAATGTCCTTGTTCTTTAATCTAAAGGTAAGAAACTCCCTCAGCCTTTCCCTTTCCCTTTGTTCGTAGATCTAGGGGGGTAGGAAAAATTTCCCTCACCCTTCCACTGTCCTTGTTCGCAGATCTAAAGGTGGAATAATTCTCCCTCAGCCTTCCATGTCCTTGTTTAGATCAAGGGGGTAGGAATAATTCTCCCAGCCTCTCAGCTGTCCTTGTTCGCAACATAAAGGGGAAAAAATTTTACCTCGCCTTCCATGTCCTTGTTCGTAGATCTAGGGGTGGGAATAATTCTACCTCGCCTCTCAGCTTCCTTGTTCGGATCATAAAAGGGTAGGAAAAAATTTTACCTCAGTTTCCCAGCTGTCCTTGTTCGTAGTCTAGAAGGTGGGAATAATTCTCCCAGCCTCTCAGCTGTCTTGTTCGCAGATCATAAAAGGTAGGAATAATTTTCCTCAGCCTTCAGCGCCCCTTGTTCTAGACATAGAGGTGGAAAATTTACCTAGCCTCTCAGCTGCCTTGTTCGCGATCTAAAAGGGTGGGAATAATCCAGTTTCAAAAAAATTAATCAATCAAATATTTTTCCAACAGGCTGTAGAGTTTTGGAAAAGGGAATATAGGGAGACAAGAGTGATTTTTAAAAAATTCGCTTTTAAAGTAGTTTCAATTTTAAACGGGTTTCATGAACCTTTAAGAAACTATGTTCAGATCATTCCAGCGGCAGACATAACACCTTAAGGTCTTCCTTCCTCCAGTGTTTTCGTTCATGACGTGAGAAAGTCTCCTTCCTCAATTCAAATTTTAAAACTTAGTGAACAATAGCTAGGGGAAAAATTCAGAGAATTATGGCACTTTTTTTTTAATGATTTGTTCCCCGATTTTGGTTTTCCTTTTAACATGGAAAGCTTCTTCTGATTAGCTCCAAGCTTCTAACAGTAGTATTTGCTACTTAGAAGATGGTTGAGATTATTATTGGTGAGTGTTGGTGCCGATGTAACTTTTTTACTTTTAAAATAGCATGCCTCGTCTGAACGGTTTAGTTTTTAAAATAGCTGATTCTTCTTAGAAAAAGGGTGACACTTTTTGGGTTTAAGCTGTAGATTTATATCTGCCAGTTTATTAACATAATTAATGCAACAAAACTTGAAGTGTTGTCCAGACGAAAGAAAATTTTGGATTTGTTTATGTTACGAGTGATGGACCTTCCATCTTCTTTCCCCCCCCCTCACCCCCCCTCCTCCTCCCCCACCCCCTCACCTCCCCCTCCTCCCCCTCTCCCTCTCCTCAGCAGCGGTGTCCGGGTATTATGATCCAGGGTCGGACACACACGGGACAGCCAGTGTTTTCCAGGCAGAGTTATGTCCGCTCCTCGCTGCTGTCCGCCTATCCTTATTATTCCTAGTTTTCGTATCTCATTATCCTTCACTCACCTTTTCATTTCCAGTTTTTCGATAGTTTTTCATCCAGAGTAATGACACAGTCATGAGTAATGACACACAGTCATCAGTAACGACACAGTAATGAGTAATGACAGAGTCGTGAGTGATGCTGACACTGTCAATATTAAGTGACCAACCACAACATCTAAGTAACTTCTCGAAGCTCAGCTGTTCTGCCACTTATAGTGTCACCTGTGTAACAGTTCATAACGCTCCACCACTCACAGTGTCACCTGTGTAACAGTTCATAACGCTCCACCACTCACAGTGTCACCTGTGTAACAGTTCATAACGCTCCACCACTCACAGTGTCACCTGTGTAACAGTTCATAACGCTCCACCACTCACAGTGTCACCTGTTTTAAACGTTCATAACGCTCCCCCACTCACAGTGTCCCCCTGTGTAACAGTTCATAACGCTCCACCACTCACGTGTCACCTGTTTTAACAGTTATAACGCTCCACCACTCACAGTGTCACCTTGTGTAAAAAGTTCATAACGCTCCACCACTCACAGTGTCACCTGTGTAACAGTTCATAACGCTCCACCACTCACAGTGTCACCTGTGTAACAGTTCATAACGCTCCACCACTCACAGTGTCACCTGTGTAACAGTTCATAACGCTTCCCCCACTCACAGTGTCACCTGTGTACAGTTCATAACGCTCCACCACTCACAGTGTCACCTGTGTAACAGTTCATAACGCTCCACCACTCACAGTGTCACCTGTGTAACAGTTCATAACGCTCCACCACTCACAGTGTCACCTGTGTAACAGTTCATAAAAGCTTTCCCCCACTCACAGTGTCACCTGGTGTAACAGTTCTTTAAAGCTCCACCACTCACAGTGTCACCTGTGTAACAGTTTATAACGCTCCACACTCACAGTGTCCCTGTGTAACAGTTCATAACGCTCCCACCCCTCACAGTGTCACCTTTTGTAACAGTTCATAACGCTCCACCACTCACAGTGTCACCTGTGTAACAGTTCATAACGCTCCACCACTCACAGTGTCACCTGTGTAACAGTTCATAACGCTCCACCACTCACAGTGTCACCTGTGTAACAGTTCATAACGCTCCACCACTCACAGTGTCACCTGTGTAACAGTTCATAACGCTCCACCACTCACAGTGTCGCCTGTGTAACAGTTCATAACGCTCCACCACTCACAGTGTCACCTGTGTAACAGTTCATAACGCTCCATCATTCACAGTGTCACCTGTGTAACAGTTCATAACGCTCCACCACTCACAGTGTCACCTGTGTAAAGTTCATAAAAGCTCCACCACTCACAGTGTCACCTGTGTAAAAAGTTTTATAAAAGCTCCACCCCTCACAGTGTCACCTGTGTAACAGTTCATAACGCTCCACCACTCACAGTGTCACCTGTGTAACAGTTCATAACGCTCCACCACTCACAGTGTCGCCTGTGTAACAGTTCATAACGCTCCACCACTCACAGTGTCGCCTGTGTAACAGTTCATAACGCTCCACCACTCACAGTGTCACCTGTGTAACAGTTCATAACGCTCCACCACTCACAGTGTCACCTGTGTAACAGTTCAAATATACGAAACACAAAGTTTTCACTAGAAAATATGGTTGATTTTCTTGGTTGTCTCAGTAACACCAGTGAGCGAAGATAAGCACACAACTTCTGTTTCTCGGCCAACTTTAACAAAAGTGGTACTTCCTAGTGAACACTCATCTATGTAAACAGAATCTGTATGCAACTGTGTAACAGTACCTGCAACTATGTAGCAGTACCTGCAACTATGTAGCAGTACCTGCAACTATGTAGCAGTACCTGCAACTATGTAGCAGTACCTGCAACTATGTAGCAGTACCTGCAACTATGTCGCAGTACCTGCAACTATGTAGCAGTACCTGCAACTATGTAGCAGTACCTGCAACTATGTAGCAGTACCTGCAACTATGTAGCAGTAACCTGCAACTATGTAGCAGTACCTGCAACTATGTAGCAGTACCTGCAACTATGTCGCAGTACTGCAACTATGTAGCAGTACCTGCAACTATTTAGCAGTACCTGCAACTATGTAGCAGTACCTGCAACAACTATGTAGCAGTACCTGCAACAACTATGTAGCAGTACCTGCAACTATGTAACAGTACCTGCAACTATGTAGCAGTACCTGCAAACAACTATGTAGCAGTACCTGCAACAACTATGTAGCAGTACCTGCAACTATGTAGCAGTACCTGCAACTATGTAGCAGTACCTGCAACAACTATGTAGCAGTACCTGCAACAACTATGTAGCAGTACCTGCAACAACTATGTAGCAGTACCTGCAACAACTGTGTAGCAGTACCTGCAACAACTATGTAGCAGTACCTGCAACAACTATGTAGCAGTACCTGCAACAACTATGTAGCAGTACCTGCAACTATGTAGCAGTACCTGCAACAACTATGTAGCAGTACCTGCAACAACTATGTAGCAGTACCTACAACAACTATAGTAGCAGTACCTGCAACAACTATGTAGCAGTACCTGCAACAACTATGTAGCAGTACCTGTAAACTATGTAGCAGTTTCCTGCAACAACTATGTAGCAGTACCTGCAACAACTATGTAGCAGTACCTGCAACAACTATGTAGCAGTACCTGCAACAACTATGTAGCAGTACCTGCAACAAACTATGTAGCAGTACCTGCAACAACTATGTAGCAGTACCTGCAACAACTATGTAGCAGTACCTGCAACAACTATGTAGCAGTACCTGCAACAACTATGTAGCAGTACCATGCAACAACTATGTAGCAGTACCTGCAACAACTATGTAGCAGTACCTGCAACAACTATGTAGCAGTACCTGCAACAACTATGTAGCAGTACCTGCAACAACTATGTAGCAGTACCTGCAACAACTATGTAGCAGTACCTGGGAACAACTATGTAGCAGTACCTGCAACAACTATGTAGCAGTACCAAAGGGGAAAATTTTTCGCTAAAACAGAATAAACGTCAAAATGAACATTTTTTTGTGACACTAAATTTTCCCACAATTGTTTTGAATTTTTAGTGTCACAAGCGTCACACAGTGCCCAGTACCATAGGCCACACAGGTACAGTGTCAAGTGTCACTTTGCTCCAGTGCCACAAAGTGCCACACAGTGCCACAGTGTCCAGAGTCCACACATGTCACACAGTACTCACATCACCTGTTACATAGTACACCGGTTACAGTGCTGTACTGTCACCACCCACCAGTGCTCCAGTGTCCACAGGTCACAAAGTGCTACAAGGTCACACAGTACCAGACAGTGCAAAACATGTCACACAGTGCACGTCCACACAGTCCAGTCTACACATGTCACACAGTGCCACAGGTCACGTGTCAACAGTGCCCAGTGTCACAGGGGTTAAAACATGTCACCAGAAACAAACAGTGCACAGTTCACAAGCAAAAGAGTGTCACAGGTCCACAAAATGCCACGTGCAAAGTGCTAAAATTTTTCACACAGTGCCTTTGTACACAGTGTCAGTGTCACAGTCCACATAGTGTAAAAGTATACCAGTGTCACACAGCGCTACACAGTATCACACAGTGCCTAGTGCCACAGTGTCCAAAACAGGACACCTATACTATGCCACACAGTGCCACATGCTACACAGTGCCCCCAAGTTCCAGACGTGCTACACGTGTACGGGCCAACAATTTCACAGTGTACACAGTGCCAACTGCTAAAGTGTCAACATGCACATTGTCACGCAGTGCCACGGGTTACACAGTGCCACACAGTGCTTACAGTCCCCAAACCCACGGGCCCAGTTCCACAGGCCACACAGTGTCCACAGCCCCAAACAGGCACACATGCTAAAAAGTGTCACACATTTCCCACAGTCCCAACAGTCCAAAAATGCCACACGTGCACACAGTGTCACACGTCCCAAACAGTACCACACAGTGTCATAAAATGCCACAAGTACCACCCGTCCAAAATGCCACACAGCACCACACAGTGTCACACAGTGCCACACATACCACACAGACCACACGTCCCAAACCATGCCACACGGGCCCCACCAGTCCCACACGTACCACACAGCGTCAACGTACTACACAGTGTCACACAGCGTCACACATTTCCACACAGTGCTACACAGTGTACACAGTCCACACAGGGAACACAACCACACTCCCCGTGCTAACAGGCCCCACACAACCCACACAGTGTCAACAGGCCAACAGCGCCACACAGTACCACACAGTACCACAAAATGCCACACAGTGCCCCAGTGCCACAATGTCACACAGTCCACACGCGCCACACAGAGTTATCAACTTCATTTTTATATCAATGATATTCCAACATTATAATTATGTAAGAAAATTGTTCAAAATTATATATAAAAAACTGTAAATTTTTTGTACATTTAAATGTAGAGTCGTGCGGTGGTTCGTGCGTGGGTGTGCGTGCGTGTGGTGTCGTGCGTGTGGTGGCGTGGTGTGGTGTGCGTGGTTTGTGTGCGTGCGTGGGGGTCTGCGTGCGTGGGGTCTGCGTGCTGTGGTCGGCGTGGTGTGGTTGGGTGCGGTGGTGTGCGTGCTTGTGGTGTGGTACGTGTGGGTGCGTGGGGTTTGGTGTGCGTCGGTGGTGTGCGTCTTGGTGTGGGGGTGTGGTCTGCGTGGTGTGGTCTGCGTGCGGGGGTGTGTGTGCGTGTGGTGGCGTGCGGGTGTGCGGCGTGTGGTGTGCGTGCGTGTGGTGTGCGTGCGTGTGGTCTGCGTGCGTGGGGTCTGCGGCGTGTGGGTGTGTGCGGGGGTTTGGCGTGCGTGTGGTGGCGTGCGTTTTGGGGTGCGTGCATGTTGGGCGTGCGTGGGGGGTCGTGCGTGTGGTGTGCGTGCGTTGGGTGGCGTGGTGTGGTGTGCGTGCGTGGGTGTGCTGCCGTGGGGGGTGCTACTTGGGGTGTGGTGCTTTGTGTGTGCTTTCGTGAGGACGTGCGTGTATGAGCGTGCGTTGGTGTGCGTGCGTGTGGGTGGTGCGTGGGGGTTGCGTGCGTGCAGTGACGTGCGGGGAGTGAGATGCATGTGGTGTAGTGCGGTGGTGTGCGTGCGTGGGTGTGGCGTGCTTGTGGTGTCATGCTGCGTGCCCTACTAGCCTATTTCGGGTTTTGCAGGGGTTGCTCAGCGTGGCTTTTGGTTCTAAAATAAACTAAACTTTTGTCTGTCTGTCTGTCTTATTTTTTTCCTCTTCTCTGTCATTACGTTTTCATTTTTTATATTTTGTCCTCAAAAAATAATTCTACCCACCGCTCTCGAGCGAAATTTTCTTTCATCTGGGGTTAAAAAACACAGTTATTCCCGGGATACCTCGGGGGATATTTTTAAAAGACAATTTTAAAAATAAAGTTCCTAGTAAGGCAAACAATTGAAAAACAAAGAAAGATGTTGGGGGCAACGAGGACTAGCCCCCTTAAAGGCCCCCTATACAAATAGTAGGAGCTAAGAAATAAGATAGATGACTAAAATTACTTGAAAGTGTGGAAATATAGATTTTTTTGGGTATAACAGGCCCTGGTTCAACCTGAAAGATAAAAAAAGTCTTCTGAAGCAACATACAGGGTTATAAACATTCCACACGACAGGGTCAACAGGAAGGTGGGGGTTTGTGGCGATGTACCAGAAAAAATTTAAAAATTTTTGTTTTAGACAGATTAAAAAGATTAAAACATCGAACAAGAATCTGTTTGGCTACAGTTTTCCGAAGACAAAATTTAATTTTGTGTGGTGATTTATAGGCCCCCCAAAACCCTTGATAGGGAGGGCAAAGCTTTAGGGACGAAATTCAAAAGGCATCTAGATATAAAAAATTTTGTGCAATGGGAGTTTTTAATTTTAAAAGTTAAATTGGAACAAATGCAGAAATCTTGATTAGTGATTTTTCTTGACAGGGTTCGGGATGCTTTTAGAACAGGTTGTGAGAGAACCAAACTGAAAAAAATCTGCTTGACTTGGTTTTTGCCAACAAGATTCACAAATTTAAATAACTTGGGGTTAATGTAGCGGGGGAAAAATAAAACCAAACCTTATTAAAAACATATCATGGAATTCCCCAAAATAACGCAACAAATCTCTGCCCCAGATTTTCGCTGACCGACTTCAGGGGGACTGAAAAATTACCTGGGTGGGGTAAAAATTTGGGGTGTCCCTTCAGGTCAGGTAGTGATCTTGGTTTCCCCAAAATGAGTTTTTCAGAGCATAGTTTTTACCCAGAAACTTTTTGTTCGATAGGGGAAAATTTAAATTTAAAAAAAATTTTCCCAAAAGGAAGAAACAAAAAATTTTAAAACATCTCATGGCCAAAAAAGAGGCTAAGGGATCAAAAGAGGGGATGGGCAGTTAAGAAAAACAATAAATTCAATTAAAGAGAGAAATAAAAAAAGGAATAAGAAAAAACCCAAAAAAGATATGAGGTAAGGTTGAAGGGATTTAAAGATTAACCCAAAGGTTTTTTTCAGGGATACAGAATAAGATTAGGGACAAATTGGCCCACTTAAGAGTAAAATCTGGGCAAAACACTGACAGTGAAAGGATATGTGAAATTCAAAACCTACTTCTTCTCATTTTCACCCAGGAAAAAACTACGAAATTCCTGAAATAATAATTATGTAAACAGGATGATAAAAACTTGTACATTGTGGTAAAAGTGACATGGTCCTCAGAAAAAAAGAGAAACTAAAACCTAATAAATCCCCAGGCCCTGATGACGTTTGCAAGGGGTTTAAGGAATGTAAAGAGGAAAATTACATACCTTTGGCTAATCTTTTAAAAATATCACACAAATGGCAAAGTTTGAAAGTGGGAAAAGGCAAAAATAAAACCCTTTTTTAAAGGCAGGGGACGGTCCTGGTTCGAACTATAGACAATAAGCCTTACCTCCATGTGGAAAATTTATGGAATCAATAATTGCCGAAGCAATTCAAGCCCTCTTTACAGGACAGATTGATTAAGAATCTCAACACGGTTTTACAAAGGGGGGTTTTCCCGCTTACGAATTTAAACTTTTTTCATAAGGTGTTTGAGGAGGGAGATCATGGGAATGAAAATTGGTATTGTTTATGGACTTCAAAGGCTTTTGATAGAGTTTCCCCACCAGGGTATTGAGGAAAACTTTTAAAGGGACACAGTAGGGGGAGAATTTTTTTCCCGGGAGAACATAACTAAAACATAAGAATGTAGGAAAAATGCAGAAGGGTACTGGCCCAACGAGAGGTCCTTATCAAAACGACATCACCCAAAACAATCAAGAAACAACTCCCGCACCCCCAACACCAATCAAACCCAGCCCCTCCCATCAATTTTGTCCAGTCTCTTCTTTAAAACTACCCGGCCTAGCCTCTATCCCCCCCCACTGGGGAAAACTGCCACGAATCTACAACCTGTTAAAAACCATACTACCTAGCCTTTTAAATCTAAATTTTTTTTTCCCAAATTAAAACCTTTTCCTGGTTTTTACCTGGGGTTTGAACCCCCCAGTACCTTATTAAATGTTCCCTTGTTTATGCCCGTCATCCTTAACACTTTAAAGAATCTCCCCTCATTCTACGCCTCTCCAGAAGTGCGTTTAAGGTTTAATCTACTTCATACGGGGGGTTCCCTTTCACGTAAACTTTTTGTCATTCTTTTTTGTTTTCTCAAAAAAGTCTATGTCCATCCCGTATAAGGGGGCCCAAAAGACACTAAAATAAATAGGCCCACTGTGATGTTAGAGCTGTAAAATAATTTTGGGGCTTCTGTTACTTTATCTTCTTGAGATAAATCCAAGTAAACGTTGGGCCCTTTTTGCGCACACTGAGGCAGCTGCTTGCTTTTTTTCTGCTTACCATGACCCCAAGCCTTTTCACATTCTGTAGACCAAGCTCTACTTCACCCCAGATTATACTTCGAGGGGTTTTTTCTTACCAAGGCAAGTACCTTTCACTTTCCACATTAAACTTCATCTGCCATTTTTCAACCAAGACTTTAATTTTTCAAGTCGTCCGGAGTTCATTGATATCCTCCCAAAAGGAATTATACGGCCTATCTTTGTACATCGAAAAAAAAACCCATGTCCGAAAACCTTCATCAAGGTCATTAAGTAAAATTATGAACAAGAGAGGGCCCAAAACATCCTTTTGGAAAGCCACAGTGACTAAACCCATCAATTTCACTCCATTAAGGTAACTCTCTGCTTTTCTATTTGGTAAGCCATGCCTCATTTCCCTGCTAGAACTTTTCCCCTACCCGAGGCCCCCTTTTCTTTAAAAGTCTCTTTTGAGGTACTTTCGAAGGCTTTACTAAAATCCAAATAAACAAAACATTTTCCTTTTCACTGTCAACTGCCCAAAGTTCTTTTGAAGAATCGTAAGTTTTTCAGGCAGGAACGACCTCTCGGAAAAACCCGCTGAGATTCATTTATCAGTTATGCTCTTCAAGGTGATTCTGATAATGTCAGTATAATTTTATTCTAAAAACTTTCCCATATAGATGCAGGCTTATTTTGGACGGGAATTTTAAGGAGTGGACTACCCCCGATTTAATATAGGAACCACATTAGCCCTCTTCCACATCTCTGGCACAACACTGGTAAGGATGGATGCATTGAATAAACTCGTTAATGGCTGACTAAGCTCCATCTTGCATTCCTTAAGTACCCTTGAAAACAACTCATCGGTCCTGGGGACTTATTTTGTTTCAGTTTGTCTATCTGTTTAGTAACCATGTCCCTCGTGACAGTAATATTAGTTAACTTAAATTCATCAGGAACTAAATAATTGTTAATTACTGGAATCTCATTTACATCTTCCTGTGTAAAAACTGACAAAAAATAGTCATTAAATAAGGAACACATTTCCAGTTCATTATCCGTCAGCTGTCCATTCCCAGATTTCAGAGGTCCTACTTTTTCCTTCACCTTCGTCCTATACACTTGAAAGAACCCCTTTGGATTAGTCTTTGATTCATTAGCGACTCTAATTTCATAGTCACGTTTAGCCTTTCTAATCGCCTTTTTTACTTCTCTTTTAAGCTGAACATATTGGTCAGTAAGGTTAACCTCTCCTCTTCTGATGCGCCTATAAATTCCCCTTTTCTCCCCTAATAGATGCTTTAACCTCCTGTTAACCCATTTGGGATCGTTATTATTAGACCTAATTTCTCTCTGGGGAATGTATATACTCTGGGCACTGTGTACATTATTAAGAAAACAATCATAAAAGCAGATCCCTTCATATTCATAAGTATGATTATCGTCAATAAAATCATTAGCTAGATAACCCCAATCAAGATTAGACAGATGTTCCCTAAGTCCATTATAATCGGCAGAACGAAAATCGGGGATTTTTACTGTATGGCATGGCTGACAAATAGACAGCAGAGAGTATGCATAAATGGGGAGAAATCAGAATGGGGGCACGTCACAAGCGGTGCTCCTCAGGGGTCAGTGTTGGGCCCGTTGTTGTTCACAATTTACATAAAGGACATAGATGAGGGAATAAATAGCGACATAAGCAAATTTGCTGATGACACCAAAATAGGCCGTCCAATTCATTCTAATGAGGACACTAGAGCACTGGTCGGAGAAGTGGCAGATGCAGTTTAATATTGACAAATGCAAAGTTCTAAATGTTGGACAGGTAAATAACCATGCCACATATAAACTAAATAATGTAGATCTTAATTCTACTGATTGCGAAAAGGATTTAGGAGTTCTGGTTAGCAGTACATAATTTAAAACCAAGACGACAGTGCATTAGTGTTCGCAATAAAGCTAACAGAATTCTTGGCTTCATATCTAAAAGTATAAATAATGGAAGTCCTCAGGTTGTTCTTCAACTCTATATATCCTTGGTTAGGCCTCATTTAGACTATGCTGCTCAGTTCTGGTCACCGTATTACAGAATGGATATAAATGCTCTGGAAAATGTACAGAGGAGGATGACAAAGATGATCCCATTTATCATAAATCTTCCCTATGAGGATAGACTGAGGGCCCTGAATCTGCACTCTCTCGAAAGGCGTAGAATTAGGGGGGATATGATCGAAGTGTATAAATGGAAAACAGGAATAAATAAAGGGGATGTAAATAGCGTGCTGAAATTTTCCAGCCAAGACAGGACTCGCAGCAATGGTTTCAAGTTGGAAAAATTCAGATTCAGGAAGGATATAGGAAAGCACTGGTTTGGTAATAGAGTTGTGGATGAGTGGAACAAACTCCCGAGTACAGTTATTGAGGCTAAAACGTGTAGTTTTAAAAATAGGTTAGATAAATACATGAGTTGGTGTGGGTGGGTGTGAGTTGGACCTGACTAGCTTGTGCTGCTGGGTCTGGTGCAGTGCTCCATCCTTGAGTGGAGATGATCAGACTGGGTTGGTCATTGGTCTAATCCGGGGGGGGGACATGGACCTGCTCCGCATGGGTCAGTAGGCCTGTTGCAGTGTTCCTTCTTTCTTATGTTCTTATGTTCTTATCTCATAGTAGCTCTTTTTACTGTTTCACTAGTTCTTGTTCCGACTAATGCTACTATTGTCGTGCAGGAGTAGAATAATTTATAGGCTGCAAATTGGAAAAACTAGAGAAAGCTGATTTTTTCTTTAAAGTTAAGACAGGATATCCACTAAGTTCAGTTATGAAGAATCCCTTAAAAGTCCGGCACTGACAAAACTTTTTTTCTTTTTTTTTTCAAGATTTTCCAAGATGGCCGTCGCCCGAACACCCTACCAAACTTTTATTCCTTTTTTTGTTATTACATATAATACAAAGGTGATTTTTATATCCATGTTTCTGTGCAAGAGAAAGTCAATAAACAATTAAATGTACTTTAACATAAATCTTATGCCACAATTTTGTATGCATAAAATACTGAATTTGTCATATTATTATTGTTGTTGTTACAACAGGATAATTAAAACTATCTGAAATAATGAGATATACCAATATTACTGCTGAAAACATAATTATTTTTTTTCAGGTCTGAGATAATATAGTTTCAATTTCGTCAGAAATTAAAGCCCTTCATGGTAAACAAGTGATGCTTCAGAGTGCTGAGTGTGCTGCTGCTGCTGCTGCTGCTGCTGCTGCTGCTGCTGCTGCTGCTGCTGCTGCTGCTGCTGCTGCTGCTGCTGCTGCTGCTGCTGCTGTTGCTGCTGCTGCTGCTGCTGCTGCTGCTGCTGCTGTTGCTGCTGCTGCTGCTGTTGCTGCTACTGCTGCTGCTGCTGCTGTTGCTGCTGCTGCTGCTGTTGCTGCTGTTGCTACTGCTGCTGCTGCTGCTGTTGCTGCTGCTGCTGCTGTTGCTGCTGTTGCTGCTGCTGCTGCTGCTGCTGCTGCTGTTGCTGCTGCTGCTGCTGCTGCTGCTGCTGTTGCTGCTGCTGCGCTGTTGCTGCTGCGCTGTTGCTGCGCTGCTGCTGCTGCGCTGCTACTGCTGCTGCTGCTGCTGCTGCCTGCTGCTGCTGCTGCTGCTGCTGCTGCTGCTGCTGCTGCTGTTGCTGCTGCTGCTGCTGCTGCTGCTGCTGCTGCTGTTGCTGCTGCTGCTGCTGTTGCTGCTGTTCCCTGCGTGCTGCTGTTGCTGCTGCTGCTGCTGTTGCTGCTGTTGCTGCTGCTGCTGCTGCTGCTGCTGCTTTGCTGTTTGCTGCTGCTGTTGCTGCGCTGCTGCTGCTGCTGCTGCTGCTGCTGCTCTGCTGCTGCTTTTTGGCTGCTGCTGCTGCTGCTGCTGCTGCTGCTGCTGCTGCTGCTGCTGCTGCTGCTGCTGCTGCTGCTGCTGCTGCCGGTGTGCTGAAGGAGGCAATAAACACTCAGCTCACACACATAATGGATTAGCCTGTGCTAATAGGTCTGATGACGTGCTCCTTCCTTAAGTGGATGTGTCCTGACCTGACTAGATGGGTCATTGGTTTAAGCCGGGAAGTGACTTGAACTTGCCTCGCATGGGCCAGTAGACCTGCTGCAGTGTTTCTTCTATCTTAACGTTCTTATGTTCTTATGATCTGATTGAAGATCTGTCAGCTGAGATCCCTACAGGGAAGATGTGGCTCAGCTGACTTCGTCAAACACGTGTGTTGTTCTTCTTTCATGAGACTCTATGACCGCGGGTTCAATCCCGGCCGGGGGTATGGTTTATTTGCAATCGTGTCAATACGATTTCTTGAGTCAGTTAGGAGGTCCATCACTGCGCTGTCATCAAGATGGTTGCTATTCTTCATGTAGCCAGTCATGTTGTATACACACGCTCTACAAAGATATGTAGATTCTTTGAAAAATCTCCCAACGATGTGTGACAATAAGCTGAAGAAGTACGCTGAAGATGGCTACTTCTAAAATAGGAATAAAATGACAAAGAAACGGAGTAGTAACTTCACCAACCAAACCTTTCAGCAGGTTCTCATGTGAATACTCAAGGTTCCTGGAGGATTATCACATAGCGGAGCTGTTCTTCCAAGTATTCAGGCTGCACTGATAGTGCTGCCTAAATCTGTTCCTGTCTGCAATGTTCTGCAAGACTTCCATAACAGCACCACCACCCACCAGCCTGCACCACCGTTCATGATGCTAAGACATAGAATTGGTAGAATTGCCGACAAAATGGACACAGATGCGACTAATTTTATATTTAGTTGCATCTGTGTCCATTTACCTAACAAGAACTATAGTGCATTTCTGAACTGGTTGAAAGTCAGTCTTTCTCCCTCTTAACAAACGAAGGCATGATGATATCCATCGCAAATGGCATAGCTGCTCATCAGTCAACAAATACTGAGGAAGTTTAAGATATCAGTATAAAAAAAAGTTTAATAAAAATTTGTAGAAAGAGCTACCGCGGGAAAGTTGCATGTGCATTAGGTTAAATTTTACAGTGTAGCACCGAAAAATATGACACTTGAAGCAAGTGTTCTCAGGGTAGAAAATAACGAAGAAGATAAACGGGATTCGGACATGAAATGCGAGAAAGATGGAATGGAATTATTAAATAAGATGACTTCAGCATGCAAGAGTGCAAGTCGTCGCTACTAAATTCAAGGTTGTAAACAACTCAAGGTGTGATGGTTAACACTAGAGTGTCCTGGCATACAAGTACTGTATTCACACTGTCCATCACTCAACACACCTGGGAAAGAAATTTCTTCACAGTAAAGTTCACTAGATACTGTCTGAAAAAAACTGCCAGGCGAGAGTACTTGGATTCGTTCATGTTGACTGCGGTTGACGAGGACATTATCATGAGCCTTGACTCAAATGAGGTTACTTACAAAATTCCTGAAACTGTCAACTACTAAGAAATTGAATCACTTCGTAAAGCAAAACTGAAGCAATAATTTAAAACTGTAATTGTTATCTCGAGAATTGTTCCATTATTATTATTATTATTAAAGATTAGCCGGTATTCTCCCGGCCCGGGCCTTTTCCAAGTGGTGGCCCGGCCTTGGCTCCCTCTTTAGGGAGTGTCTGAGACCTAAGTCTCCCATGGGAGGAGGCACAAGTACCTCCTTATCTTTGGGACCAACTGTCCCCAGGCCTAGCCACAAGCTAGGCCTCTCTGGTCTGCCATCCCCGCCCCAAGGGAGCAAATGGGAATGACAGTCTTATGAGCTAAAGGCTCGGGCTCAGGCACCTACCCTACCCTAGAAGGGTTAGGCATGGTGTCGATCAATTGTTCCATAATAATAGGCAACCTGAATATATTTTCGCGATATTAAATTGCGTATTGTATGTAGTTTCATAAGTATAAGTAACATATTTTAAAAGTTGCAAATCTTTCGTGAAAATTTGAAAAAGTCTAATTTTAATTTATAATCTAAGAACTTTCAAATTATTACATTTATTCAGAAAGACATATGCGGCGATAGTGAGTCATTGTATTGTATTAATAAAGACGACTCTCAGTCATCATGACAGCTAACAAGCCAAATAATTTTTTTTTTTAGCACAGCGACCGTCTCCCACCCAGGCAGTGTGACATGAAAAAGAGCAACACACTTTCACCGTCATTCAGACATTCACTGTTTTCCAGAAGAGCAGTGACGTTACAGTTCAGATGACCATCCAACTGCAGTTTATCTCCAGCTCTCCTTCAGAGTGCAGGCACTATACTTCCCACCTCCAGGACTCAAATCCGGCTACCCGGTTACTCTAATTGTGACCTTGGTTACACTCCAACAGTACGACAAAATCATAAAAACCACTTGCCTCCGCTTACTCCTAACACTCACACAATCATCAATTGATTTCGTTTGATTTAAATATCAAACGAAATCAAATGATCATGTATTTTGTGTGGAACGAACTTTTAACATTTTCACTTTTATGGTTTACAACGTAATGCCATTACAGACACAACATCCATTTCGGGCCGAGATAAAGTTAAATAATAAAAATATTGTATAAAAAACAGTGAGTAGGTTTGTTATTAATGTCAGGGTCGAAATGTAGCCTCAGTCCTGTCCTGACCTGAGCAGTGAGTGTGTGTGTGTGTGTGTGTGTGTGTGTGTGTGTGTGTGTGTGTGTGTGTGTGTGTGTATGTGTGTGTATGTGTGTGTGTGTGTGTGTGAGTGTGTGTGTGTGTGTGTGTGTGTGTGTGTGTGTGTGTGTGTGTGTGTGTGTGTGTGTACTCACCTATTTGTACTCACCTATTTGTGGTTGCAGGGGTCGATTCACAGCTCCTGGCCCCGCCTCTTCTCTGATTGCTACTAGGTCCTCTCTCTCCCTGCCCCATGAGCTCTATCATACCTCGTCTTAAAACTATGTATGGTTCCCGCCTCCACTACGTCACTTTTTAGGCTATTCCACGGCCTGACTACTCTATGACTGAAGAAATACTTCCTAACATCCCTTTGATTCATCTGAGTCTTCAACTTCCAATTGTGACCTCTTGTGTCTGTGTCCTCTCCCTGGAACATCCCGTCTTTGTCCACCTCGTCTATTCCGCGCAGTATTTTATATGTCGTTATCATGTCTCCCCTGACCCTCCTGTCCTCCAGTGTCGTCAGGCCGATTTCCCTCAACCTTTCTTCGTAGGACAATCCCCGTAGCTCTGGGACTAGCCTTGTTGCAAACCTTTGCACTTTCTCTAATTTCTTGACGTGCTTGACTAGGTGTGGATTCCAAACTGGTGCTGCATACTCCAGTATGTGCCTGGCGTAAATGGTATACAGAGTCTTAAACTAATCCTTACTGAGGTATCGGAACGCTATCCGTAGGTTTGCCAGGCGCCCGTATGCTGCAGCAGTTATCTGATTGATGTGCGCCTCAGGAGATATGCTCGGTGTCATACTCACCCCCAGATCTTTTTCCTTGAGTGAGGTTTGCAGTCTTTGGCCATCTAAACTATATTGTGTCTGCGGTCTTCTTTGCCCTTCCCCAATCTTCATGACTTTGCATTTGGCGGGGTTAAATTCAAGGAGCCAGTTGCTGGACCAGGCTTGTAGCCTGTCCAGGTCTCTTTGTAGTCCGGCCTGATCCTCATCCGATTTGATTCTTCTAATTAACTTCGCATCATCTGCAAACAAGGACACTTCTGAGTCTATCCCTTCCGTTATGTCGTTCACATATACCAAGAACAGCACAGGTCCTAGGACTGACCCCTGTGGAACCCCGCTTGTCACAGGCGCCCACTCTGACACCTCGTCGCGTACCATTACTAGTTGTTGCCTCCCTGTCAGGTATTCTCTGATCGATTGCAGTGCCTTTCCTGTTATGTGTGCCTGATCCTCTAGCTTTTGCAGTAACCTCTTGTGAGGAACTGTGTCGAAGGCCTTCTTGCAGTCCAAAAATGTGCAGTCGATCCACCCCTCTCTCTCTTGTCTTACTTCTGTCACCTTGTCATAAAACTCTAGTAGGTTTGTGACACAGGATTTTCCTTCCCTGAAACCGTGCTGGTTGTCAATTATACACTTGTTTCTTTCCAGGTGCTCCACCACTCTCCTCCTGATGATCTTCTCCATGATCTTGCATACTATACACGTTAGTGATACAGGTCTGTAGTTTAGTGCCTCATGTCTGTCTCCCTTTTTAAAAATTGGGACTACATTTGCCATTTTCCATACCTCAGGGAGTTGCCCAGTTTCAAATGATGTGTTGAAGATCTTTGCTAATGGCTCACACAATATCTCTGCTCCCTCTTTAAGGACCCATGGAGAGATGTTGTCTGGTCCCACCGCCTTTGAGGTGTCAAGTTCGCATAGCAGCTTCTTCACCTCCTCCTTGGTTATATGTACCTCATCCAGCACTTGCGTGTTGAGCTCCCGACATACCTCTCGGTCGTTTCTTGTGAATTCCCCAACACCCTTCCTCAGTCTGATTACCTGGTCCTTGACTGTTGTTTTCCTCCTGATGTGGCTGTACAACAGCTTCGGGTCAGTCTTTACTTTTGATGCTATGTCATTTTCATATTGTCTTTGAGCCTCTCTTCTTATCTGTGCATATTCGTTTCTGGCTCTTCGGTTAATCTCTTTATTTTCCTGAGTTCTCTGTCTTCTGTACCTTTTCCATTCTCTAGTACACCTAGTTTTTGCCTCCCTACACCTTTGGGTGAACCAAGGACTCGTTCTGTTCTTCCCATTATTTCTGTTTCCCTTGGGAACAAACCTCTCCTCTGCCTCCTTGCATTTTGTTGCCACATAGTCCATCATTTCTTGTACTGGTTTTCCTGTCAGTTCCCTCTCCCACTGAATGTCTTGAAGGAAGTTCCTCATGCCTGAGTAGTTCCCCCTTTTGTAGTTTAGTTTTTCCCAGCCTATTCCTGCTACTCTCTCCACTTGGAGCTCAGCTATGTAGTCAAAGCACAGAACCACCTGATCACTAGCTCCCAGGGGCCTTTCATACATGATACCCTCGATGTCCGAACTACTCATGGTGAATACAAGGGCCAGTCTTGCTGGTTCATCCTCTCCTCTCTCTCTGGTAGTGTCTCTAACATGTTGATGCATGAGGTTTTCCAGTACCACATCCATCATCTTGGCTCTCCATGTTTCGGGACCCCCATGTGGCTCCAGGTTTTCCCAGTCAATCTCCTTGTGATTGTAATCACCCATAACTAGTAACTTTGCTCCCCCCATGTGTGCTCTCCTGGCCACCTCGGCTAGTGTGTCGATCATTGCTCTGTTGCTCTCATCATATTCTTCTCTTGGCCTCCTGCAGTTCTGTAGTGGGTTGTACATTACTGCAATTATCACCTTATGTCCCTCGGACTGGATTGTTCCTACTAAGTAGTCCCTTTCGCCCGTGCCATCCATTCCTTCCATTTTCTCAAAACCCCACTGGTTTTTAATGAGCAGTGCAACTCCTCCTCCCCCTCTCCTCCCTCTGTCTTTCCTGAGGATTTGATATCCGGATGGAAAGATTGAATCTGTTATTATTCTGGTGAGTTTTGTTTCTGTGAGTGGTGTTATGTCTGGGGATGTCTCCTTGATTCTTTCGTGCCACTCCTCATACTTGTTTGTTATTCCATCTGCATTTGTATACCACACCTTCAACTTCTTTTCTAAGACTGTGGTCTGGGAGGTGTATTGGGGTTGGGGAAGTGGGAGACCTGGTAAGGAACTATGGGTTGTTGCTGTGGGGGTGGAGTTTGTTATGTAGTGGGTGGGGGCATTGGATGTGGCATGGGTGTTTTGATTTAGAGTGTTTGGTTGCTCTTGGGTTGACCTGGTTGGGAGGCTTCTATAGGAAGTTGTGAGGGAGGCTGTATTTGATCTTCTTCCTGAGTCTCCTGTCTGTCTTCTCCATCCCCTCTCTTTCCTTCTTTCGCCTTTGTACCATCTCTCTCAGTTTCTGCCTTTCTTCTTGTGCTCTGTCGTGGTCGAAATACACCTTCCTGTATGCCGGCATGCCCCTTAATCGTGCTTTCTCCTGCAGGATCCTGTTCCGAGTCGCTTCTGCCTTGAAGGTCACTTTCACTGGCCGGGTTCTTTTTTTTACAAACCCCCTTATTCTCCGAAAATTTTCCAGCTGGGTCATGTCGTCTTCTCCTATTGCTTTCATGATGCTTTCAATTGCTTTTTTTCCCTTGTTTTCTTGCTTCATATGTTTCCCGTTCAACTTCCTGGAGCCCATATACAAAGACTGACCTCACCCTTTCATTCTCCCACTGCATATCCCTGTGTATCCCCTGTGTGTGTGTGTGTGTGTGTGTGTGTGTGTGTTTGTGCACACTTGTATATGGTTCCATGGGTCGATTCGCATCTCTTGGTCCCACCTCTTCGTACATCGCTACTAGGTGCACTCTCTCCCAGCTCAAAGAGTCTTATTGTACCTCTTTTTAAAGCTATGTAAGGATCCTGCCTTGGCTACTTACTCTCCAGTTTGTTCTTCCATTTAATGACAACTGTAAGGCTTAGTTTTGAAGTTCCAGTTGTGTCTCCTCGTTCCTGTGTCACAGCTCTGAAACATTCTGTCCCTGTCTACCTTGTCATTTCCTCTCAGTATTTTACATGCCGTTATCATGTCCCTCCTATCCCTCCTGTCTCTCAGTGCCATCAGGGTGATTTCCTTAACCACTTCTCTTAGAAAATATTCCCTTAGCTACAGGACTATTCTTGTTGCAAACTTTTGCACTTTCCCTAATTTCTTGATGTGCTTGACCAAGTGTGGATTCCATACTGGTGCTGCATACTCCAATATGGCCTTGACGTACAGGGTGTACAGTGTCGTGAATGACTCCTTACTTAGATGACGAAACTCGAATCTTAGGTTTGCCAGGTGCCTAAATGTTGCAGCGGTCAGTGGGTTGATACGCCCTCAGGGGATGTCTTCGGTATGATACTCACCCCCAAGATCTTTTTGAGTAATGTTTGCAGTCTTAGAACCCCCAATCCTGTATTCTGCTGCATTCTTGGTCCTTCTCCAAGATTCACGATTTTGCCATTGGAGGGGTTGAACTCCAGGAGCCATTTGTCGGATCATGCTTTCAGCCTGTACAGATCCCTTTGTAGTCTTTCCTGATCCTCGTTCGCTTGTATTCTCATTAGCTTCAAGTCGTCTGCAAGCAGAGACATCTCTTAATCTATCCCTTCCGTCGTATACAAGAAACAGCACAGGCCTTGAGACTGACCCTTGGGGAACCCCACTCAACGCATGCGCCCACTCCGACACCTCGTCACGTACCGTCACTCGTTGTTTCCTTTATGGCAGGTATTCCCTTACCAATTGCAGTTCTTTTCCTGTTATTCCTGTCTGCTCCTCTAACTTTTGAACCAGTCTCTTGTGCGGTACAGTGTCGAAAGCCTTTTTGCAGTCCAAGAAGAAATACAATCTACTCACCCCACTCTCTTCTCTCTTATTTCTGTTTCCTTGTCATAGAGCTCCAGTAGGCTTGTGATACAGGGTTTCCCATCCCTGAATCCATGTTCGTTGTCATGTATGAGGCCATTCCTTTCTAGGTGCTCCACCACTCTTCTCCTGGTATTCTTCTCCAGAACTTTACATACTATATATATGTCAGTGACACTGGTCTGTTGTTTAATACTGACTGTTCGACGCCTTTCTTAAGAACTGGGACTACATTTGCTGTCTTCCACACCTCTGGCAGTTGCCCTGTTTCGAAAGATTTGTTGAAAGTTGTTGTTAGCAGCATGCACAGTGCCTCTGCTCCTTCCCTCAGGACCCATGGAGAGATGTTATCTTGATCCTTCACCTTTGAGGTACCTAGTTCACATAGCATTTTCTTTAATTCGATTGTGAGCAGCGTATCTAGCACTTGTTGGTGTACCCTACTGCTTCAGTTTGCTTGAAGCCTTTCTATCTT